>OX377206.1:42137415-42631275 GCA_947396885.1 Heligmosomoides polygyrus polygyrus
CTGTAACTTTGTCCAGTCTTAAGCTAGGTCGCTATGTTTCAGCGCGCTTCTTGAACTTTCTATTGCCTACAAAATTCACAATTTGCAGCCGGAAAGACTCGAACTTGACAGAGTTATTGCGCTCAGAACACACCCGCGGTGCAATTTGCGAGCTGTCGCGCCCAGTCGATTGATAGGTTCGGTCCTACATACATTGTGTACAGCGCACTCCAAAGTTTTGCCGGACCAGAGTACAGCAATTCCTGAGTAGGACGGCTGAGAACTTCTCATAAATCTCCCTAAATGCTCACTCTACAAACTGTCCCCCCCCCCTCCTCGATTGATAGGTTCGATCCTATATGCATTGTGCACGGCGCACTCTCAGAGGATTCGTGGCACAACGGAACACTTTACGCCATGCTTGAGGTGCTCCGAGAACATGCAAGTCCTGGAATATAAGCTTCTCCAGTGCCAAGAAGTCTGCTCCAGTCATCTTTGACCACCCACTGCGAAAGTGCGGTGATTTGGCGAAGTTGTACACATTGTTGTGTAGAACTCGAAGAGACGAATCGAACGGTTCCAACCGCTTCTCAAAAAACTTCAAAATAGAGGAATGGTGAGCATGCAACGGACTTCGACGCTTTGCGGCCAACAACTCGTCTGCGGCCGGCCTTCTCAATGGAGTGCAAGTTTTCAATTTTGGCAATTTTTGATCTTTCACCTGAAATGTATATACCAAACGATAGAGCTCGTTCTCCTGAGCTCTAATATACTTTTGATTTTTCAAATGGATGATTTTGGACGAGTAATAGCAAAAAGACGCAAAAACCGCAAAAGTGCGGTTTTTTCGGCGTCTATTCAAAAGACGCGTCCGGTACTGTAGAATTGCGTATTGTGGCTCATTCGAGACACAAATTAAGTTTTCCGCATGCCTTCAGCGTCTTTTTTCAAAAAACCTCGGCTTTTGATGTAATTGTTACCAGTGTCTCTTTGCCTTTCTTTAGAGGTTGTTATGGTGGAGCTTTACTACCAGGAGGCCTAATGTTTTGCCGTTCTCACGCACTTCAAGACCCAAACATGGTGCAAATATAAGAGATATATTAATGATGCTCTCTGTTCCACTAACGAGGGAGGTCACTGAACTCGGTCCGGAGATTCTGAATGAGACCTATATAGTCTTGTAGGGCATCGGACGAGGATCACAGAACTATGTTTCGTTTTTTGCTATGGTCCAAAAATGGCAAAAAAACTGAATCACTTCTGGGCGGGCTGATAAGGCAAAAGTGACAGCTGAAATGGCCCTGCCGCGCTCTGAACTTGACCTACAAAAGGTTTGGAGCTCAAATTAAAGTTAGATTACAATAAAATGATAACTAACGACGTTTCCTAGACGAAGATGCGGTATGCATTCAAGTGATTCATTCGCATCGATGGCGGCAGCGACTGGATGGCCAAGTGGATAGCGAGTCGGACTTGTGGGTGGGGGTGGAAGGTTCGATTCCGGGGGTGTCCGCGCGATTTGCTCTGTGGAGTGCTCCCATTTTTGCAACTGAAGAATACATTTTGGCTACGGTGGGGTACCGTATTCACTCACTAACCCCGCGACACGCAGCGGGCTCGAGAGCAATGGAGACAATCGACCGGGTGTGAGGTGGTGCCCGATTGGATAGTGGTGCGAATCGGATGGAAAAAGTGATACTTAAAATCTTGCTTAAACCCTGGAGGTGTTTCTCACTGTCACCTCATTTACTCATACGATCGACTAGTATTGTTCTGACACCTCATCATGTGATCATCATTTTCTGATTTCTATATAGACTTCCTTCTATTAAACTCGCAACTCTCACTAATTCTACTTACTGTTACCAATCATAGCATATTTTATCCATCATTGATAATAAAAAAAGGAGCACACCAAACAAACAACGGATGACAGCAACGGTATTGAAAGTTGAAACAGAAGTGTTTGTTACACCAGCAACAACGCACAAAGGCATGGAAGGTACAGTTATTTTCTCCTTGACACGGTCCTTCGACCGGCACTTCGTTAAATGCGTAGTCGGTTGGCGTCGAAAATGGTCCTGGGTGTGTGTCTATATAACCGGCAGCAAACCATGCGTATTTAAAACACAGGTGAAACACAAGGGCGCAAAACTGCCGATATGTTTGGCTCAACACCTGTGAATTGGGAACGATAATTTCGGTCCATTAAAGAATATAAAAGTTGCTGATACCGTTCCTACCTTTAAGGTGTTGTCTCTTGAGAAACAGTTGAATTCCGGCCTCGTGTGGATAACAACTTCATGCATACGCCGGATGAATCTCTTAAAAAGACGGAGGAAGTAGACATCAAGCGGTTGGCAGAGACTCGTTGCACCAGGTGGCCAAGTCTGGCCGAGTCCTCCATCGGCATAAAGAAAAGGAACGACCGTGAATGAGTGCGTCAGAGAAGAGGCTGACTGCACCACCCGATGAACCGGGGGTTAGCAAGTGAATACGGTACCCCACCGTAGCCAAAATGTATTGTTCAGTTGCAAAAATGAGAGCACTCCACAGAGCAAATCGCACGGACAACCGTTAATTATCATCAACGTCGTTAATTATCATTTTATTATAATCTAACTTTAATTTGAGCTCTAAACCTTTTGTAGGTCAAGTTCAGAGCGCGACAGGGCCACTTCAGGTGTCACTTTTGCCTTATCAGCCCGCCCAGAAGTGATTCAGTTTTTTGCCATTCTTGGACCACCCAGGGGCATCTAGCAAAAACGAAACATAGTTCTGTGATCCTTGTCCGATGCCCTACAAGACCATATAGGTCCTATTCAGAATCTCCCGAGTTCAGTGACCTCCCTCGTAAGTGCTATCCCCACTCTAGCGGTTCCATTTGAAATCACTACTGGAAATCTCATTCGGAGATGGATAAATTCACTTTCGATCCGGTTTATTACAACAATCCTACTCCTGGAATTGTAATCCATCATATGATTGGCGCGCAATCGTTTAAACACTAGCATCACAATTCGACTCGGTTTCTATTTGATGACCCTTGATTCATGATACATAATTCTTGTTAGGACTTTGTAAGACAGAGGAAGCAGCTAACTGCGTCTCACTAGAAGTATTCACTGGGCTGCATTAGAGACATCACCACAACCCACTACTCAAATAATAGAATTGACTTGTTTCGCATTAAGCGACACTAGTTACTTCGCAGATTGCTTCCTTAGCGCCCTATTATTTACCTGGTTGAATACTAGTAAAGCTGCCACATGCTTCTAGCTACCACTGTGTCTGACTAAAAAAAACAAAAAAACGCAAAAAAGAGAAAAGAAAGTTAGACAAAAACAAAAACAAAGTTCTTAGAGCAGCCGGGGCATCTCCGTAGATGCATAATATGTCATGTAATTCTCGAATTATCTTTTGATAAAAAATCTGCGAACTTCTTGTTTTGACATGATTTCCAATACGGGATCGTTTCCCAGTCTTCACACTAATAACCGGAGCCGCTGAGTTATTACATTCTCGGTAAGTGTCATATACAAAATCTTCGCTTCCGTTTTATAGAAACGTTTATAACACACTGCATAAGGCTGCCTCCCCCTGCAGAAAAGTCAGAAACATTCAAAGCATGAGAGCTACTAAATGAAATATGCTGTTTCATACTACAACGTATTTGTTGTCGTCCACGACGTCACACACCATGAAAAGCCCCGCTCTCTCTAGTGGGCTCTTTCGAGGCTACTTTTTAGTGTAATACAGATTTGGTGAGCGCTAGCATGTATTTAGTACTCCACCACTTTTTCTCATCCTTAATCATGCATATTTCTAGACCTCTGTCTTCTTCTTTTTTGTTTCAGATTTTATGCCTCAAAGCGACCCGTGCTAGTCAGTATTGTTCCTAATGATAAGCAAAATGGATACAAGATCAAAAAGTTGCAAGGGGAAGGATAACCTTGCAACTGATTACCGAGACGATTGCCGACAGCTAAACTCTCTACCAATACTTGCATGGCACGTGAAAATAAAAGAACGTCTGTACTAATGGTGATGTGGATCACCATCAGCGAAACGACATATACAGGATGGCGTTCCCGAATATGTAGTTGCATAACACTACCATCACATAGGAATGTTCAGTGCATTGTTTTTATGTGAAAGCCTAACATCATCATTGTCGCTGTTATCGCACAGATAGGATGAAGTGCTCCATTCTCCACTAGTTTCGTGAATGACTCACGAAGCCCACTATAAAAGCCTCTAAAAGCCGATTTGGTTCTCGAACTAATAATCGAATAAAGTGTGTATCCACTGGATACATATAATGTGATCACTCCCCTCCCCCCCCCCCTCCCTCGGGGCTGGTAGCGACTTCGTTGCTTATGTTTACGCTGTGCAGCGCTTACAAGCTATTTATTTCGAACTTGGCGTGACTTGATCGCCATATCATCTGCATGGTGTCACATGATTTCAGAGCCACTGGTTTGCCACATTCCCAAGCCGTCGTCCATTAGTACAATCATCTACATAATGATTATTGCGCTTCTGTTGCCATCACACTACGGTGTTGCCACTGGAATAACTGGCGGCCGTTCCGAGCAGGTCTCATCTGACGACGAATGAGGTCTGTGAAAAGCGCCAATGTTTCTCCCAAACTGTCTTATCCTACGCAGTAGCGAATAATGAGCAAATCATAAGGCGGGATTTATACCTCGGACGCCGGGGGACGCGGCGTTATGAAATCTACCAGTATCGATTTGGCGGCGCAGGTGATCGATATTGATGGCTTCCTCAACGCCGCGCCGCTTCGCGGCGGAAGTATAGATCCCGTCTAAGTCCTAAGTTATACTCCCGCGGGAGCATCCGCGGGTGGGCGGAAATCACGCTGGGACCCTGCTCCGGGCCACTCGTCGCGGCCCGCCCCACCCGCCGTTCGCGGGTCGCTGCCGACAGACGACGAGAGGGGTGTTATACTTCCAGCCCGCGGAACGGCAGCCGTCCGCGGTGCCGTGCACCGCGGGCGCGGGAAACGCGCCGCAATGCTACGCTAGCCGTCCCGGGACGACGACGACCGTCCGCGGTGCACCCTCCGTCCGCGGACGGGCGGGAATCGCGCCGAGATCCCTCACCTGGCCAATCGCCGCGCCCCGCCATGCCCGCCGTCCGCGCTGTACCCTCAGTCGGCGGACGTTCCGCGGATGCTCCCGCGGGAGTATAACACTGGCATATAGCTTTAATATAAATACTTCATGGTATACTCCCGTCCGTTGCAGCTGCGCAGGATTGCACAGCGACGCGATGGGTCACGGCGCCCGTCGTCGCTATCGCTAAGGCTGGCATAGTTCACGCAGTTCTACAGACTGAGACTTTCGCAGAATTTTAACAAATTAGCTGGTTCAGTGCATTCTTTGTTGAGATCCTTGTTTTGTCGACCGTTTCGTTCGTCATTTTGCATTTTTTCTGATCCGTATACTGGTTTAGGATTGTTGTTTTCAAGATTATTTCGTTGAAGTCATGTTTTCCAGGGGGAGGGGAGGGGGGGGGGGGTCCGCCATGCCTGTGCTCACTCATGCATTTCTTTCGTTTCTCATTCCACCCGCAGGCAGGAAGCCCCACGTTTTTTGCTCGCCACTACACGAGAGGGTCTCTTGACGTGTCCAGCACGCATTCGTCCCAGTTGAGGCCCAATTTTTCCATTTTTTTTGTCCAGCACCTTTCTGTACCGTACATGTCACCAGAACCTCCCTGTGACATGTCCGCACAGAAAGTGTAGGTTTTGGTGCCTGCGAGCGAGGGAGGCATGAGAAAAAATGCAGGAATCGCCGCGCAAGTGGGAAAAAACAGCCGAAAAATATGTCCTTCGAACGATAGCTGTTCAATTGGCACATTTCTGTGCCGGACATGTCATCAGAATCTCCTTGTGACTTGTCCGGCACAGAAATGTGGGTTTCGGTGCCGGCGAGGAAGCTCTCATGAGCAAAAAAGCCCGAAATGAGATTAGCCACGAAGAAACCCCTACGTGGAGAACAACAAAGGCATCACATGTCCACGAAAACATCACCATACTTGTGTTGAAAGTGTGGAACGGTCAGGAACGGAGGAATGTCGAAATAAGTGAAGGGAAGTGCATAGAATGGGGCACGGCAAGCACCGAACGACGGGCGCGGGCAACTATCAATTATGCGCCGTCCGCCACTGGTGCGAAGGCGCATAATTGATAGTTGCCCGCGCCCGTCGTTGAAGCGACGCGGGAGTATACCATACGCCTTAGGCCTGAGTTATACTCCCGCGGGAGCATCCGCGGAAGGGCGGGAATCGCGCCGAGACTCCTCACCTGGCCAATCGAAGCGCCTCGCCACGCCCGCCTCCGCCGTGCACCATTGGTCCGCGGACGTTCCGCGGATGCTCCCGCGGGAGTATAACAGATGCCTTAAACGCCACAAAATGTGACTGGGGCGCGAGTGTTTACAAGACTGCAACCCAATCAAACGTAGGATTACGGCGACAAAATCAGGAGAAGAATTTTTGGGTGTTATATACTGTTCGATCCATCTAACATGGAAAGTTTACCATAGTGGCATTTCGAGATGAGATGTACATCGTGTCAACTTTGAACACTGATTCTATTGGGTTGTTCGTTGGTTGTATAAAAAATGTAGTTTTGTTTCATATTTTTCCAATTGAATTTATTTATATTGACAAAAACATTAATCAATGACATATTGACCGTTTTGTTGGATGACCTTTGCCATCTTTCGGCAAGATCTATGTCATGCTTCGGCGACGCGTCGGCGACATCGCCGACGCTGTGTTGTGCAGAACGCTACGCACGGTGTAGCAGCCCGTGCAACACAACATCGCCAGCGGCGTCACCGGAAGCTCTGCAAGGGGTGTCCGACGTCTGTGGCGACGTCATCCAAGGGTGGCACGAAATGCGCTCCGATGGAGTATTTTGATTGTGGGTTGGTTCTTCGTTCCCACTGCCACCATCCCCACCGGACCTCGAATTATGAAATCGAGAAATGCAAAAACCCCCGTCTTGCGGACAGCAATAGTGCCATTTTTACTCTCAACATTCTTTTATGGTTAGTTTCACAACCATTGCCGAATGCTGTGCGAAAATCTGCCCAGCTTGCTGGAACACTGAGTGTTTGGGGAGGGAGTGGGAGCCTAATCCTCACGTTCCCTTCGCTTTGTACTCAGCCGTTTTATTCGCGTTTTTAATGGCTTTTCGTTTTCTCGCAAAGCAATTAACACAAAATAAAGCTGTGAAGAAAACTAAACATGAATAGAACGGTGAAAAATAGTGAAAAATTGATACTGAGCAGCCAAAATATGAAAAGCTACCTTGAGACAGAAAAATACGAAACGGCAGTAGGGAAACCAATTCAAATAAGTACTGTTTCTCGTATTCTAAAATGATACTGCAAAACTCTCTTTTTCGAAATACAGTTTACATTAATTAAGAGTTAGATTTTCATGTGAATTTCGAAAATTCCGCGTAAATTTAATTTCAATGCGATTTAACGAAAAAAGCCTTTGCTAAACTCCAATAAAGAAATTGAAGGAAAATGCTGGAAAATTCGACAAATCGGTAAATCAATAGTCGTTAAATGCTTAACATTGCCCCGTACTTTTTTTAGTACACTCCGACGCCAAAAATGCGCTCCGATGCTTTCCTGCCGACGACGACGGCGTCGGCGACGCGTCGTCGGAGTATAACATAGGGCTAAGTTGAAAAATCACTCGTTCGAAGAAGCCCGGTTTTCGTAAGTGAAAAACTGATGCAATCAGGGATATAGGGTGAATGTGTTAGGTAGGCCGTAAAGTTCTGGCGGTTTTTGTGCGACCACTTTTCGTTCGTTTATTTATACTAAACCTGTCCCTCAGGTTCGTTCATGTCTTCCCAGAGTGTAGATCACCTGTTGAGGCCCTTCAGAACAGAACACAAGGATTAACGTAAGAATTTTATTATTAACAATAAAAGGAGAGCACGAACATCAAAAAGCGGGACTATTAGAAGGGTCTGAACTTACTAAAAAAGCGATCGGGGAAGGAGCAAATCGCGGTGTCCTCAGGACCAGGAAGGGCCAGAGCCAACATGACGCGGCTGGTCACCCATACATTATTTTGCACCCGTCTCTATACTCAAATACCCGGGTGAAATGTGGCAAGGCCAGCGGCTGGCTCGAACCTCCAGCAGACCCGGGAGAAAAAAGTGGCGTTGGTCTGGTGGAGGCTAAGCTACATATTACTGAACAAATGTTCTACTTACTTCGCAATTTCATACAAATTCAATCCTTTGCTCTATATGACGGAATAATTTGTGTTTCATACATGCTTAATAATTGTGTTTCTTGAAAGACTTACTGAAGTATGTCAAAATAACAATTCCCAACGACATTTTAATTTAATTTCAAAGTGGGCCATTTGAAACAGCCCGGCAACGATTTGTGAGGACCGAATAGAGTTGAAGAAAAGACCCTGTCACGATGGTTTGAGAAATTTAGTTATGGAGATTTTAACCTTGAAGATACACCCCGAAGCGGCAGACCTACAGCAATTCAGGACGACGATTTGAAGGCCTTCGTGGAAGCCAGTCCACTGCAAACAGATCATGAGATTCTGAAAGGACTAGGAGTCAGTAATACTGCTGCTACAAATGGTTTAAAATGCTTCTGAGCAGCGAGTCAATGTCGACAAACCCCTAAGAACTCCACCCCCACCCCGTCACTTCCCACAGCCGAAATCCCACAAGAAAAAGACGATGATGACACTATAGGGATCGGTTGCTGGCGTGATTCACAACAACTTTCTGGAACCAGGACGAACCATCACAGAGATGTATCGAAAATTGTGTGAGCTGCAGCCGGCACTGGTCAATAGTAGAGGTTCAATTCTTCTGTATGAGAACCCCAGCCCACATGTTTCGCAGATCACGTTGCGAAAATTAGATGACGTTGAAGTTGAAGTTCTACCTCTCCCGCCATATTCACTTTATGTCAGTGGCGCAACGGAAGCTGAACGGCCGGACGAGTTGGTAGTTAACTTTATTCAGCAGAAGGGAGAAAAGTAAAACACGCCACGGGAACATGTTGTTTATATACTTGCGATAATCAAGACTGATAAGACGAGCGCATTCGTATTCAACACCTCTCCTTTCAAAAAAGATCGCATAGAATCAAGATATGACTTCTTATGTGGATCCATGTGCAGCCGTCTCTTTGGTTGTCGAGTTGGCCGTTATAGATGATCCTCGTCCGTTGCTGGTCGTGCTTGCTGAAGAGCATGTTGTCCCAGAGATATGGGCGTGGGCTGATGTGCTGATGTTGGAGGTAATCGCTCCAAGTCGAACATCTAGAACAGCACGTCAAGGTCCTGAACTGCAGTTCCAGCGAGCTGTTATGAGTTGGCGCTCGACGAATTGTTGCTTTAAGGAGCGAACATGGCATTGTTCTGAGCGTGATCTTACTCCATCCAGTGATGCGCATGGAGTGGATCTATGGCAAAGGAGAAAGCTCTGCAAATTTTTCGAAAATGCTACTTCGGAAGTGCCCTTTTGAAAGTGCCGACAAATCTTTCCGCTTGTCCATTGGATTGTGAATGTTACGGTGGCGATAGGAGATGCTCAGTGCTATTTTCCATGCAAAGCCTTTTGAACTCGACAGAAGTTAACTGTGTGCCATTGTCAGAAACGAGGATTTCGGGTTTACCTTATCTGACGAAGGTCAGGAAAGCTATAGTGACTTCCGTTGTAATATGGCTGGTGTTGAAGATTTCAGATCATTTTGATAAGACGTCCAAGACCACTAAGAAGTGTGATTAAAGAAGAAGGGGCCGGCGTAATCTTCATGGATGCGAGACCATGGTTTATCGGTAGAGGCCGTGGCGCAAGTGTTGTTCTGACGGCAGTTTTGTTACGAATGAGCATTTAGAACAACGACGAACAACAACGAGCAACTATGTTTAGAACAACGATGTTGTCACTGTCCTTGTCTATCCCTAACTAGTAAGCGTAGCTTCGTACTAATGCTTTTATCCGCGCTATTTCAGGGTGTCATGTGTGAAGTTGTCGATGAATTCGTGGCTGCAATTGCGCTTGAGTGACCACGCGTGTCGCGAATGCGAGCCACCGCTCACTTCACCTTCCCAACAAGCATGTCCTGATGGCATTTTCCTGGGAGCACGACAGCTTTCCCACGTCGGGCGCGGCTTTCTCGCGTCATTGATCGCCTGGCCTCGCTCCCAGCATTCTTGGCTAGGGGTCGGGCGTTGGGCGGTCGCCTCGTTACGTGTTCTCCCCAGACATCTGATACAGACGGCAATGGTCCATCTCATTTTACGTTTCGAAGAAGTTGTCGATGCGGTGAACATACTGACGCGTTCGAATTGGTTGCCGAAGGTGTCGTGATTATGTTCATATTATATAATTCATTGCTTTTTTTTGTTACTATCGTTTTTTATTTAAAGTTTATTTTGAAAATAAACCTGCTTTATCCAAAAGCGTTTGCTGTCACTGAGAGGTTTGGCCTCGTTGTACTTCTCAGCGTTTCAACTGTGTGTATATGCATGTTTTGATTGATAGAACTGTGAAGACCCCTACGTCCAAGCCGCGGGTTACCCAGCTTGGATCGAATAGTAGTGTAAGGATCGGCACGAATGATGGCCAAGTACATGGGAGTAAAAGGCCGTTGGGCCAGAGTTCGAAAACCCGGAAACCCGAAATACAACATGTTGCATCGGCCGCTGGTGAATGACTATGCTACCAGTAAATCGGCAAGACGGACCGGGAGCAGTGAGTTGACCACTACCACGTCCGAGTTCGTCCACATTGAGCCTCACTGTTAATATGTTACCGGAGTGTATCACTCAAAGGCCTGGACCAGTGTGCTAAGCGTCGCCAGCTGCACCGGATATGCGGTGTAGCAGGTCTGTGGCGAGGCACGGCGGGACAGTCATGGCAATACCTGGGTAACTCAATTAGTTCAAGGACTAAACGAGCCGGTGTTGAGCCGGCGCCTCAAATGGAGGTTGTATCACACCCCAGTCTTCCTCATAGGGAGAAAGGTGAATCACCCTCCATATATGTGAGAGCATGGGAAGGATGCGACTATCGAGCATGTTGGTCCATACAGGAGGCATGGCGTACCGGGGAAGGCCCTCACTCCTCTGCTAGACGGTTCGGCCAACCGTGTGGGCTGTTGGTAAGCTGCTATGGGTAAGACTCGCCCTTGCTCGCTAATAGATGTCTACCCGGCGACCCATGGAGCTATCTTTGTCACCCTTGTCGGCCACATCTACTACATTCCGGGCGGATGCTGTCCCCTGTCAGCCGCTTACATTATGTTGAGCACCACGTGCTGCACCCACTCGGGGTTGTGCGAACAAAAAGGGCCCAGTACAGTGTGATCATCACACTTCCCTGTGTACAGTGTTTATCGAGGTGCTTTATCCTCTTCATCACTGTATGGCCCTTTCAAAAGGGCAGGGGCATTCACACTTTTTTCCAGTTGATAATGTTGTCGCTATTTCGTGCTTACGACAGCAACGGAGGGTTTTTTTTTTGTATACTTCACTGTGGCGTTTAATGTCTTTTCAAGTCACCTGTTTCGGTATTCTTCGTATTCTCTACTGCTATGTCGGTTAGTGGTCAAGACTGATGACCAAGGCCATCGAGGACCTCCGGTCCAAGCTGACGACATTCGATCTCAACCTGCCAGAGGGATCGGCGAAGGAGAAAAGGTGGGTGAAAAGCATTTTTTTAGTACAGGAACATAAGACAGCGTATTTTGAAGCCTACTTTTTTAAAAATTCGTTAGTTGTCGCTGCGAAGGCGAAATACGAGTGCGCGAAACATCATGTTTACGAATAGCCAGACGAGGAGGGAAAGGCCGCTGTCCTGGACGATTGGGCGACCACTGGGACACCAGTGGTGCAAACCAGACCCTTAAGCAAGCTAAGGCTCTTCAAAAGCGCGTAGATGAAGCGCTGGTCGCACTAATCGTGCTTGACACGACCGATACCTCAGGTAATACAGGGCGCAGCGTTCCTACTACGATCAACTGTATCGATTCTGAGCTTGACAAGGACGCTATGCTTCCCGAACGCAAGCTCAGTCAACAAATGCTCAACTTGGTATGTCGCCGGGGTGCCGCCATAACCTTTGGACCCTTTCGAACTGAGTAGGGCAGCACCCCATTCTTTCACCGTTAGTGCCCTGCAGACGTAATGCATGGTTGTGCGGTGCTTATGTCCACCCGCACAGCTCGATTTCTTACAGCAGATACACGCCTCAGCAGGGAGGATTAGAAGGCGTGAAGCTGCTAAGCCTTGAACTTCCAGACATCAGCGGTGACATGAATGATTTTTCGGAATCCTGGGAAATTAAAAAAAGAATTCAAATGCAGTGCGCTATGACAATAGTGCCCCTCCCGCAATGAAATTCCTCCATTTAAAATCCATGTTGAAGGGAAGCGCAAAAGGCCTCACCTCTGCCGTTCAGTTATCAGCGGAAAGCTATGAGGAACCATTTTCTTTTCCTCTTAAGTATTCAATTTTGTGGTGTGATAGACCAAGAGGTCGCCCGGTCAAGAGGCGCGATCTGGGCGGCCACCGGCTGGTATAAAAGGCCGCCGGTAGACACGGACCCTCGTCATCGTGTCGTCATTGGCCCACGTCACCGTTGACGTCGGGTCCGCCGCTGCCAGCAGCCGTCGCCTCCAGACCCTGCCCTGCCAGCCGCCGTCGTCTCCCGATCCCGCCACCGCCAGCCTCCGTCGTCTTCAGCCCGCCAGCCGTTGTCGCTACCAGACCCTGCTCTGCCTACCGACGCCGCCATCGCCAAGCCTGCCCACCAGCCACGGACGACGGAGTTCACCATATCCCTGTCCTTGTTGATTGTTGTTGAATAAATCTTTTCATACACGGTTGTCGTGCACGAGAGCAGTTTCTGCTGCGGTCTGCGTATTCGGTGAAGAATTTCCCATAAAGGCCTGGTACGATCCGTACATGGGGGCCGAACCGGCCGAGTACTAGATCAGACTTAGCAGCGCTACTGCTCTCGAGCCGCGACAAGGTTCGAGTGTGAGTGGAGAGAAGGAAGAGATCGACCGAGTAGGTCTTGAGGTCGAGGCTAACAGATCACTGTCAGAGTGAAGCCAAGGCGCAGAGACAGGCGCCAGAGCTGTGTAGAGCGAAGTCAAGGCGAGAGATAGGCGCCACAGCTATTCAGAGCGAAGCCAAGGCACAGAAGCAAGGCGCAGGAGAGCGTGCCACTAAGTACTTAGTCCAGTAGGGAAGAAAAAAGGCGCAAAATAAGCGGCCTGTGGAAAAGACTGAGTGAGAAGGAGGTGAGGGCGCATAGCAAGTCGCCTAAGGAAATACACAGTGAGTGAGAGTGTTAAGAGTGTGGAGTGGTAAAGTTTTGGAAAAGTCCAAATAAGTAGCGTCGTGTTCCGCGTGAATTGATCGTATTGTGTTTACAATTCACGAGCCGCTTGAGTCGCTGTCATGCAGAGATCGGTGAAAGTTAATGAATCTTATTCCAGATTCATGGTGTTAGAGAGTGCAGAAGATCACGCGGAGTCGAGAACGGAGAGAGATCCGACCACCCAGGTGTGTAATGAGCCCAAAGAATTCGCAACAATGGGCGTAGCGGAAGAGTTGGGAAAAGCAATAGAAGACATTAAAAAGTTACCAGGTTGGATTAGTGAAGAATTAGGTGACATCAGATTGACGGAAAAGTGCCGATTACAGATAGATAAGGTTTTGACTGAGCAGACAAAGCGGGTGTGTGAAAATTCGCAAGAGTTGAGGGCAAGCTTGATAGGGTACAAGCAGTTTAGCAGAGAACTGTTTGTAGCGCTTGAGCGGAAAGGAATAGAAAGTCTGGCGGATCTGAATGACTATTTTGCAACAACAGAAAGTGATGTCGAGCTAATAGCTGACGTATGCGATATGTTTCAGACGAACGTGCGAGACATGCGTGGAGAGTACTGTTAGAGGTTCGACAGTAGACAGGATGGGTTCCACGAGCGATCGAAGAAGACAAAATAGAGACTGACAGAGATAATGGTAAGCTGCATAAGCTACTAAGAGAAGAACATAGCACAATTAACCAAAGCGATGTTCAGAACAGAGTGGCGAGCACGTCGATGCAGCGGACTGGAGCACTCTTCGGGAAGCATTGGAGGCCGCATTCGGGGACCTCGGAGGAAGCAGCCCACATGGAAAGAGGTCAGAAGTTTGTAAACTTTATGGCAATGATACAGTCGAATGCGTGCGGGAACCCTGGAGTATTTAAGGGAAATAGATCGGAAAATTTTAGTGAGTTCATTCGACGATTCGTAAGAAAGTACAGAGCAGTAGTCGTGGATGATCAGACATTGCTGGATATACTGGTAGATGACCATCTTGACGGTAGAGCGAAGAGTGTTTTCTGGTCGTTACCCAGCACCGTAAGGGAACAAGGGTTCGAAGTAGTTGTTGAAGAGTTAAGGAGACTCTTGTTTAGTGATTCCACAGCGGGCCGCCTTAGAGCGCTAACAGAGCTAAGGAATTTAAGGCGACGAAAGGGTCAAAGCGTAGCAGAATTCTTGTGGTGTTGGAAAAACTTGGACGCCAACCCAACCCTTCATGCAGTGTAGGGGACAGGTCAATGGAGTATGCGCAGATACTCTCGAATAATCTCACGGATTGGCCAGAGCACGTTCACTTGCTCAGTACGCTACATAGGGTAGAGTCGAAAGTGGCGTACGAATCGGTGATTCAGCTGGCTCTTTCGATCGAACAGGCTAAATCCATGTGGTCTACCAATGAAACCAAACCGAGGGAGGAATGGAATAACTGTAGAAAAAGATCAATGGGGTACCAGGAAAGACCAGTTAGAAGCGATTCCGAAAGGTTAGAGAGACCGACTGCTAATAATAGTGTCACGGTAGAGCGGAGTTTTAAGAAAGAACATTGTTTTACGCCGCAAGAATGCCCGAGTTTCCGGAATGGAGGTAGTAGCAGCAGTCAAAGGACTAATCGTGGTAGTGCTAGAAAAAATAAAACACATAGTGGCAAAAGTAATGAGCAAAGTAAGTGCTATAACTGCCATAGATTCGGACACATTGGTAAGGATCGCCCTGTTAAGAGAACTCACGTTAACCAAATCGGTGGGAAGCGTGAATTAGGTGAAAGGATTTCAGAAGTTATCACTAGTGCGCGGAGTCTAGGGCTGAGATGTGATGAAAAAGCGATAGAAGAGACCCCACTCATCGGAAAGACTATGACAGTCTGGGCGGAATTGGTCGATACTCGAGTCCCGGCAATTCTAGATTCAGTCTCTATGATAAGCATCATACCGGTAGGATTACTAGCCGAAGCTCAAAAGGCTGGGTGTGATGTGGACAGCTTGGAGGTACTACCAAGAACATTAATGGTGCCGGTATATGACGCCTCGGGCAACCAAATGGTCTTCTTAGGAGCTGTTAAGGTGGTGGTAAAGCTGGAAGGTGGTATAAAAGCCGATGTAGCCTTTCATATTTCGGACTAGAAAGGAAAAGAGATGCTATTGGGGACCAATGCATTGGATAAGCTTGGCGTGCAAGTATCTTTAACACCTGAGCAGACATCAGGACAAGAGGAAACCGCTAAAAAGGTAGTTATAACTAGACGAATCTGCATCCCGCCACACGGCAAAGCTTTTATATCAGCGCGATGTGAGGGAGGTAGAGAAGAAGAGGACTGTGTGATTCGGCCAAGTAGAAACGGGATGGCAGCTGGGATATACAGGATTCGAAACCAGGAAGTAGAAGTTCCCATGATAAATGACAGCGACCAAGCAGTGATCACGACAGAAGGCGAAGAAATTGGGCAATGGGGACAGAGAAGTGACGAGAAGATTGGGAGGATCTGAATACCCTAATGATGGACAGTGGAACGCTAGATGTTAGTGAGGAGGAGAGAGACGTTTACTGCACGGGCAAGTGAGAGAGAGAGCTCAGGAGTAGACGAATTGGATGAAGATATCCAAAGCGTTTTAGACGAATTCCCCAGTGCATTCTCAGTGTGTGATATAGAACTGACGAAAACTACTAGGATAGAAATCGATATCGATACCGGAGAGCACAAACCGGTTAAAATGAAGGCTAGACCAGTGCCGCTAGGGATACGGAGCAAGTTAAGGGAACTGCTAGCGGACCTAGAGAGCAGAAAAATTATTGAAAGAAGTAGTTCTGAGTGGGCGTTCCCAATAGTGTTGGTGGAAAAAAAGGATGGTAGCCTCAGATTGTGCGTGGACTATAGAGAATTAAACAAGAGAATTAAGTTAGATTTGTATCCCTCACCCACGATAGATGCAGTTTTGCAGAGCTTATCTGGAAAGCCATATTTCTCCACGCTTGATCTCTGCAGTGGGTACTGGCAAATCCCTCTTACGGTTAAGGCACGATAAAGTCGGCATTTACAACAACAGAGGGACTGTTTCAGTTTAGAGTCACCATGTTCGGATTAAGTACAAGCCCACCGGTTTTCCTGAGACTTATGGACGCGGTGTTGCGTGACCTTCTATTCTCTGATGTGTTTTGTTACATTGATGACATAATAATTTGCACAAACACACCTGAGAGACACATAGAGCTGTTAAAAGAGGTGTGTAGGAAGCTGCTGAACGCAGGACTGACACTCAAGGCTCAAAAATGTGTACTGATGTAACCCAGAGTGAGCTTTTTGGGTCATGTTATCGACAGGGACGGCATCCATATGGACCCAAAGAAGGTAGAGGCGATCAAGAGCTACGCGATGCCTAAAAATGGAAAAGAGCTTCTTAGGGATGGCCTCGTTCTACCGCAAGTTTTGCCTCGGATTTGCGAAGGTAACAGGATGCTTGTTTTTGCTTACGTCCTCGATGTCAGGGTGGCAATGGACCTCTGAACACCAAGCAGCAGGCATTTTGCATCAAAAGGCTTAAGCAACTCGGAGCGCCGGTATCATGTTACAATATCATGTTACAAACCTAGAAGCCTTGGCAGTGGTCTTCGCAGTGAGGTGGTTCCACATGTTCATTTATGGACTGCCTCCTGTCGCTCTGACAGACTACCAACCCATCACAGCTCTATTCAACCGTAACAATGTTTCCTCTAGAGTTTTACGATGGTCACTGGAGCTACAAAGGTATAATCTTGAGATTAAGTATGTAAAAGGCAAGACCAATGTGGTGGCGGATGTCTTGAGGTAGGGGTGCGGTACAATGGACAAGCGTTGAATCCATGCGAGGAATTGATGATGCGGTAGTAAACGCAATGCGCCCGCAGGAGAAAACTAAATGGATGACGGAACTTAAAAAGGATGAAGATTTTGCGCCAATTCTAGAGGCCCTGAGAACAGGCAATGGTAAGGGAAAAGTTACATGAGCTGGTGCCACAAAACCGGCGCGAGTGGCAGATTTTGTGATAGAAGAAGGAGATTCAAAAATGTATCAGGCCGACGGTAGTTCAACATTTGTTGCTCCAAAGAGTGTGCGCTATGAGATTTTTCATGAAGCCCATGCTGGAAGGTTCTGGAAGGTTTGCTGGTCATTTCAGCGCACACAAATTGCTGAATATGCTAAAAAATGAAGTTTTTTGGCCAACCATGACTCAGGATATTAAAAGGTGGACCAGAGAATGTCAAAGGTGCTTTGTTCAGAACCCAAGACAGAAGATGGTACCTCCCCTGAAGCCGATAGTCACAACGATGCCCTACGAGATTATAGGCGTTGATGTCCTGGAATTAGGTCTAACGACTAGTGGAAACCGTTATGCGGTTACGGTTATTGACCATTTCACCAAATTCGCAGCAGCCTACCCAGTCCCAGATAAAACGGCTGAAACCGTAGCAAAAGCGATATTCATACGTTGAATAGCAGAGGGGTGCCGCTGGCCAAGGACAATTTTCTCCGATAAAGGAGGCGAATTTGAGTATAAAGTGATGGAGGAGCTTACCAATATAACTAAGATCAGTCATATAACCACAAAATGTTATAATCCGCGAGAAAACGGTGTAACGAACGTTTGAATGGGACCATTGTGACCATGCTGAGGCGTTGTATGGCAGTTTCCATGAAATGGGATGTAAGACTCCCATTTTGCATGTTCGCTTATAATATGACTCCTCATCATGCGACGGGTGAGAGCCCTTATTTTATTTTGCATGGCATAGACCCGAATTTTCCTTCGACAGTAATCCCAAACGGAGGAGTTTCTGTGTATTCTATGGATGAGGGAGTGGAGGATTACAAAGCTCAATTACTGCAGTCAGTAGCCGAAGTACATGGGCGTGTAAGAGAATATAATGAGCGCATACGTGCTAGAATGAAAATGGAGTACGATAGTCGCAATGGACTGGATCCGAGTAGGCATCCCAAAGTAGGAGATTGCGTGTACATGTACCCTCCAAAAGAAAAAGCTAGAAACGCTCATCCAAAACTTGTATGCGAATGGGCTGGTCCGTTCCGAGCACTAGAAACGAGTGAGAGCTCAGCCGTAGTAAGCAGGATCGGTGAGAATGCAGAACCCGTAAGAGTGCAGTTTGTTAAGGGTCGTACCGGGCTATATCCCAAATGATCGAATAGATACGGTGACGAGAAGAAATAAAAAAGGCAAAAAACCCAAGGTTGTGGTAAATAAAATAATGTGTTCTGGTTTCAGAGGAGCGAAAATTCGCTCGAAGAAGGAGAAGGGCCACCTCGAATTCGTGTGCCGTGATGGATGTCTCAAGGAAACGAAGCTTGGCGAGGTTAAAGGAATCCAGTTACCGGGCGCTTTCTCAGGAAGGCCGTTCGGCACGTTGTGGAACGCCTGGAGAGCAGCGTCCATATTTATCCGCACAGACATAGATACGGCATCGAAGATCAAGTTCTGCCGTCTGCCTTGACGAAGAAGCCTTGAAGAAGGTGCAGCGGCTTGCCTACGAGAAATGCCTGGAGTGGACCGAATTTATTTGTGTTACGGAGGAAATAAAAAAGCATGAAAAAATCGATGATTCCGGGTTTGAGGCCACGTATGACGCAGCGTTGAAAGGTCTAAAAAAGGAATTGGAGGAAGAGGAAAAGGCGAAAAGGGCTATCCGAGAAGGACCTACAGCATATGCGGCACCGTCCTGCGCAGCACATCTAGAAAAGGATGGTCCACAACGAGGAGTTGCCACGAGAGTCGCCGGGAATTTCAAACAATTGCGCGACATTTTGGACGAGTGGCGAGTATACCCAATATGGGTTATTGTGGGGCCAATGGATCTGAAGCTTTGTGAGAGCAACATATGCGACGTGGTAAAGACCTGCGATAGGCACTTTGAAGGGGGAGGCCGCATTGTCACCGCGTAGCCCCCTGTAGTGGAGAAGAGCATCGGCATCGAAGAAAATGCCAAAAATCTGGCAAGTCCTTGATGAGGCTGTTGCGAAGCGTGCCGGAGCAGGGCAGTTTTTTAAGACTGCTAGTTCAAAAATTGAGAATGGACGAGTGTTCTGTGAAGTGTGTGCTCCGGAGTCGACACTGGCATGCTATGGCACGAATTCCACCGTAGGATGTGCCAAAATACTGTACGAGTCCATAAGGAAAAGGACCCTTGATTTGCTGCCATTGCCTGAGCTGAAGAAGACCTTTCAGCTGCCGAGGACTGCAGCTCCAGAGGGGGCTCCAGAGGACGAGGAGGGGTCGAAAAAAATTTTCGCCCAAACTTCGCCTAGGAGGTTATTTGGGGTGCTGATCACGAATCTGACATCGATTTTTAAAATTTCGGCCGATTACGGTAGGTTACGGTAGGTGCGGGTGGCTAAGGCTGCCAAGGTCATGGTCACCGTTTGCGAGTAATCCCATTCTTCTAAGCCACTCCTGGAAATCGGCTGCGTCCATGTTTAGCTTGTCAATGACGCCTTTCAGCTTGAAGTCGAGCAGTTCTTCCTGGCGGCGGTTGTGGAACAGTGCCTGGAGGGCCAAATAACCCCCACAGGCGAAGTTTGGGCGAAATCGGTGATTATGACCTCGACAGCCCTAGTCACCGGTACCTACCGTAATCTACCGTAACTGGCCGAAATTTTAAAAACGGATCTCAGATTCGTGATGGGCACCCAAATAACCCCCCTAGGCGAAGTTTGGACGAAATCGGTGATTATGACCTCAACAGCCCTAGTGACCGGTACCTACCGTAATCTTCCGTAATTGGCCGAAATTTTAAAAACGGATGTCATATTCGTGATCAGCACCCCAAATAACCTCCTAGGCGAAGTTTGGGCGAAATTTTTTTTCGACCCCTCCTCGTCCTCTGGAGTCCGTAAAGTACAATAGTGCCGAAATGTCGATTCTATATAACTAAATGTGAGACTGATCTCTGCGAACAGAAGCTCTGAAGAATCCAAGTTGAGAATGGTTTTGATAAACCAAATAACTCTTTTTAGTCACAGCAACGGGACTGCGTGGGAATCAGAAAGCGTCTTGTAAAGATGAAACGACGAATTGCACTACCTCATGGCATCTCTACGGATGTCGGTCGGCAGCACCGACTTAAATTGAATTCATGTTCAATGAATAAAATAAAGTAGAAACCTTCTCTTCGTTTTGCTGTTGATGGTGTCCGTTGTAAGGACGTCGTCGATTACCCGAACATGCTTGATTCGTCCTCCTCCCCGCATTGCGGCTTTACGCCGAACATCATCCGCCTGAAATTTGACACCTCATGTGAGATTCCTAAGCAGGTCTGGGTTACTATTGCTTGCTCACTTTTTGCAAGAATTGTGCCTCCACAATCAGGTGAGTCGATTCGCTAATGTCGATAATCTGCCAGATCTCATCTGAGGCGACAGTGATGTAGTAAAAATTGGTTCGTTACGACAATACAGAGGAAACCACCGAATTTAGGACCGTGAAGTTCGACGGAACACAACACTTATGTCTCACGTTCGTTGCAGCTCGGATTCGGAAGCTATAGCGCACGAGGGCAGCGTTCTCTCACATGTCGGTTTTGTCAGTTCTGTTTTGCCTAACATTACCCAACCATGGATGACCTCCTCTTCGCAATGTTAAGGAAACGGTCGCAAGGGTTAGGTGGCATGAGCTGAGAGGGGAATCAATACTACCAGCCTTCTTCTCCAGTTTTTCCTATCCCAGTTTTCAATGTATGCAAGCGTATATTGCTGCTGTGACTGGCACACCACTCATAGTAGCAACATTTAACTTTTGTACGCCGTCTGATCTAGGGTCAAAATTCAACACTGAAACAATTTTCTTATTTTCAGGCGCCTGCTCTTCATGAAAGCAAGGTAAAGGGCACGTACAACCTAATAAATTTTAGTACTGCTATAGGTGACACTGATTGCTCCCATAATTGCACTATATGTAACACTATCGACTGCAATGAATACATAATGTGTAACACTACTGGTTTCGAAATCGTTACCTTTAAAGAATGCAATGAGGGTTGTCAAAGTACAAAGGTTTTATATTGTCTTACTTGTTATGGGTGTAATAAGCAATATGTCTGCTTAAATAGTAGAAAGTTGAAAATTAGAACAATGAAACACCTTCAATATTACTATTTAACAAGAAAGGCGAAATTAAAATATTCTACATTTTTTTAAGTCTAAGAATAATTACAAGGCTTTGTTGTCTGAGTCTTAGATAAAATGATTGAAAACAGGAACATTAATGTTTTAAAGGAAAAAAAAACTTCTGAAATAATCTTCTTATGACAGCTTATCCACATGGTTTTAATGACAATACTACAGGATGTGGTAATATCTCTCACATATTTAACCCTTTATCTTATAAAGCAAATAATCCATTTTCTAAACTCAAAGTTGTTAAATCTAGAAGAAATAGAGGAAATAAAAGGACTCTCCAAACCCAAAGAATTTCTTTGGAACAAATCACTGATGAAATTACTTCCTACACTGACGCCACAAACTACACCTATTTTGAGCTGTTTCGTTTTCTTAAGTCCAAAAATAAAAATTCTCACTAATATTACCATTAAGACATTGACAAATTTGATCTTACCAAAGAAAAAATAAATTCCCTTCTTAGCGTAACTAATTTCGTAACTCTACAATCACACCCAAAAAAGAAGCCAGCAATTTCAAGTATATCAAGTTTTCTTTTATGGTGAAAAATTAGACCAATTCAAAATACCTAAGATTGAAAATGATAAACGAATCATAAATATTATCAAAGAAAATAGCTCGGCTAATTACAAACCGTTTTAGATAATCTATCAGTACAATGATCATTATCAAAAAGATTTTTCAATTGTAACAAATTCTTA
The DNA here is from genome assembly GCA_947396885.1 of Heligmosomoides polygyrus polygyrus. Classification (NCBI taxonomy): domain Eukaryota; kingdom Metazoa; phylum Nematoda; class Chromadorea; order Rhabditida; family Heligmosomidae; genus Heligmosomoides; species Heligmosomoides polygyrus. The sequence continues at coordinate 42,159,670 of OX377206.1, forward strand.
CGAAACTGAATCATACGTGCCTAAACAATGTCTCATGCTTATGTAAAATGTTTCCTAGCTATATAAATCCATATCACAAACATATGGTAACCGAAGACAAAATTTTCTTTAAAACAGCTTGCTCTACGATAGAATTATTAGAAAAGGTACAAAATGTAGAGATAGACCTTTGTATAGACATGAAAAACTTATTACCATGTGACATAATTCCTTTATGAATATTAGATTATACAAAAAACAAATCCCGTTATAAATTAAACAGATGCCTTATGAGTATGAGAATGAACAGTAGATTAAAAACCTTTTTTGATGAATCTAGATATAGACCAATTCTACATAACCTTAATAACAAATTTTATAAAAGCCAGCATGTCTCATACTGTTAATGAATTTCATAATTCCTTCATTCCTTTTGTACGTTGGATAAAGCCTCCTCTCATTATGGCATTATTTGTAAAAGGCTATAGTTGAATAATTTGCTAAAAGAAATGAACTCTGAAAGTAATATTTATTTTAATACTAATGAAGGACAACAAGATATTATAAGGAAACAAGCTATTACTAATAAGAGCTAACATCTAAAATCTGTGGAAACAGGTGTAGTACCTTTAATGTCTTGGTTACCTAATTTACAAAAAAACACCCACTAAGTTTAGGTTCATTACTGGTGCACAATAGCAGTAATAGCAATATTAAACCGTTAGATATCGAAATAAAGAAAATTCTATCACAATTACATAATCACTTTAAGAATTGCACATTAAAATACAAGAAAAATCTTAATTGCATCAAAACCTTTTAATCAATAAATGACATCAATTTTTTGGAGAAAATTATCTGTTATCCAATAAAAATATCAAAATATTTATTGCTGACTTTTCTGACATGTTTAATGATATTCCTCCCAAAGTCATAATCCGGAATGTCTCTGAAATTTTCAACATTTGCTTTACAAACGCTAACAAAGGATTTCTAATATGCGGTAATAATGAGATGATCTTTTCAGAAGTTCCTGTTCATAAGGAAGTTTATAGAAAATATAAGATATAGGACATTTTATTCATTATGGAGTTTTTTTTTAAAAACAGCTACTGAAAAGATGTCCCACATGGAGACAGCGTCAGCCCTTTCATTGCTGACCCTACATTATGCCTCTTTGAATTCAAATACTTGCTTCTCTCCGCTTAGGTTTGTAAGTTTTGGCGCAGTTTTTCAAAGCGTTTGGAAGACAATGTTCTGTACTACAAGAGTACGCGTTGGTGCTATTTGCTTACTTGCCCTTTATTAATTTTTAGGTCATCACATTGGGACGTTCGAAGGAGAAAATTTATTTTCACCGACAGCTCCTGCTCTGAGGTAGGACTTTTTTGCTTGGTGTTATACGTCGGTCGAAAGAGAATATCTTGCTATATTAAGAATTTGTGTCGCGTTTATTGGCTCATGCTGAATTTTGTCGAATATCAACAAAATACCAGAAAGAGAAAAATTATCTTCATCAACAACTCCTTCTCCTTGTTTAGTCTGTGTTGCTCAGTTTTATATGACACTTAAATTCTCTTGTTCGTGATGTTAGCTTGACTTGAAAGAAGCGCAGGCTGTAGCCTGTTAGCCGGACGATGACAATGATGTGCGTGGTATTACGTCTCCTTGTAACAGTGGGGAGGATGCTGTATGTGGCGGCCGTGAGACCACTTGGCTATATGGTTGGTTGAGGATGAAGAAGACAGATTGGTACTGTTATACTTCCTTTCCAGAGGTCAAAGAGGGGTCGAAAAAATCAAAGATAAGGATAAAGGATAAAGGACGGCGTTACTCAATCCCTTCTGTGATGCGCCAGCGCATTCTACTTCTACGGGATGTCGTGGAGGCGACATGAATGCGTATTTGGCCATACAATGAGTTGCGGTAGTCAGCCGATGAACAAGTCAGCGCTTTATCCTTCCCAGACAAGTCTGGAACCAATTCACTGATCCAGGAGGGATGGAAGGCTTGGTTGGCCTGGGCGGGAAATTCGAACCAGGAACCTGGTTTCGGGTGCACGCGACAGTCGCGCCTCCTCCGACTGCGCTACACGCGCCCCGACTGCGCTACACGCGCCCAAAATCAAATATAAATATAGTTAATTAATAAAATAAAATAAAAATATAATTAATAAAAATGAAATAATAAAAATAAAATAATAATTTTTCCCTCGATCTTTGGAGTTCTGAAGTTATCTATTTTGTAGGCAAAGAAAAGTCGCCTGCTCCTCCTCAATGGCCAATGAATTATATACTATGAACGCTGTTGTTTTGGGTGTTTATATCGTATCATCCAGGTTAAAATAAAGTTATAATGTCAGTATGGTACACTATCGTGGTCAAGATACACTTTATATTGACAAAAACGGATGGAGCAAGACCATCAATACATGAGCAGCACCTCCGGATCCGAACCCCGTCACTTTTCCCGCAAGCCCGCTCCCCATAGCCTCTCGGCCATCCGGTCGCTGCGCAGTTGGTGGTGAGCGACACACCTCAATGTTCCACTTCGGTCACTGTACCGCTAACAAGCAAATTGTGAAATCGCTGTTATTACGCTATTGTTCCAGCCCCGACCCCTTTGCAGGTTACATTCTAACCACGACATGGCAGTTCTAGACGTCAGTTTGGCTTTATCGGCCCGCACTGAAGCGATGCGGTTTCTTGCAATTTTTGACCTACCCAGATGTCCGCAGGAAATTTGAAAACCACTGCGGTGCTTCTCATACAATTCCCTACAACCCTCAATAGGTCACTTTTAAAATTGCCACGGGACGTTCATTGACCTCCCTTGTTAGTATAACAAGACATTCTCTTCTGACCGACGCATAACACCAAGCAAAAAAGTCTGGTGGAACGGTGTTCTTCACACCGCCCATATGAAGGGGCGGGGCAAGGTGCGCGCCGACCACCCATCGAGGACCAGTTGTCCGAGTGCGCAAGAACAAGGGTCGAGGAGGTCGGCTCATCTATGCTATTTCGGGTCAGATTTCGAAGGATTCCAAAAGCTGAGGGCATGTGTGGTACATTTTTCGATAGCGCAGGATTTGCTTCAAAAGATGATAACACGGTATTCAAGATTAAAGGAAAGGAGAGCAGTTAGGAGCCACGGAAAATACATTTCACAAAGGGATTGTCAGCAGTCGGGAATTTATTTCATCCACAAAAATATGAAACAATCCATGGAATAGCTGGATGCACGAATTTCCTGACGACTTTTCAGTGATTCAACAAGAGATTTTCCCCGAAGATGGTCGTGGTCCCTGGTCGAAGGCTACAACAGTATGAAGCTCTGTGGAGTTTCGCTCCAACGGAGATTTAGTACAATTTCCTTGTCCTCAAAAATGTGCAAATTCTACTTCTACCTAGATTGAAGAGCCCCTTTTGTAAGATATTTTAATTAAATACTAAGGTGAAAACTCCTTATTTCAAAAACGACATTGCTCGTCACCTGAATAGAGCACACTGAACTTTTTCTTAATGTATTATGCCTGACACGGCTGACTGACACGGGAGAATTCCAATCGCAGTTATTTTTAGGTGACCAGGATGTTCCACGTTATCTATCGATTGGTTTGTCAGCCTAGAAAACTAGCAGTGTCTGCTAGTGATTTTTGGACTAAGCTACGAAAAAAAAGCTATTTTCCCTGAAGTTTTTATTTTTCTGGCGTTGAAGACCCTATAAGGAAGTTATCATTCCCTGCACACCCCAGCTTGGGTGATGGATGCTGCGAGCAATTAACCTACTTGGACGTCGTCGCACCTACATGGCGCTTCCCTATATGGACCTTAGAGCACCACCGTGGGACTAGCTGACTGTAGGACAGCTAACTGGTCACCTCAGCATATTTGTAAATTAGTAAGCAGATTCGAATCACTACGCGCAAACCCAGTCCCGAGGAGAGATACAACCCATCACCTGTACTTAAAGTAAGGATAATGAGAACCAAATAGGATCGTGGGGGCACCATGTAGTACAACACTACCAAACGTTTTGTGTTGTACGAAATTAAAAATTTTATGCAGCGCTGGTGTGTGGCAATGTGGTGAATTGAGCTAGGCCATTTCTGGTTGGATTGGATATACATGTGCCTTTTCACCGAAGCGGATAACCAATTGGTACAAGGTGACCTCCGCCGAGCCTATTTGCTGATATCTGCATATTTTTCAATGTTGAAGGATACCTTCAGTCAATGTCTCCTGTACATTGCGGACTGATGACTTGGGCGGAGACCAGATGGCAATCAGAGGAGGATTGTAATGCTTTGTGCCGGCCCACAACCCTTCACGCTTAAAGTAGTGGTTCACTCGATACTGTAACACGCTAGGCGACTAGGCCAAACGACGACGTCTCTGATCCGCGAACATCGACGAAACTCACAACTCCGGAGGCCTTCTCTCACTTGCGTGACTCGTTTCACCCAGGGCTTATGGTTAGTTCTGCGCGACGCTGGTCGGGCATTCCTTCTGCTCCGTACAATGAACGGTGGAGCCGAATAAGGCCCGTTCATTCCGCGACGGCACCCACGAGAGCGACTGCGGAGCGTAATGTACGAATTTACTCAACAGAAGCCCTTGGGATGTTGTGTGCGATCGAGTAAAGGCGTAGGTCTATAGGACTGGCATCCTGTTCGGAAGGGGAAGGGTGCGAGCCCGAATCTCTTCTGGCACAAAGCAATGAAACATACTCTAATGGCATATAACCTATATATCATCAATCTAGTCCTAAAACTAGTGTAAAAAAACCGACATCTTCTATTGTTCCCAAACAAAATAAGCAAATCTCCCAACGCACGGCAGCTTCTATGTGTGACGGAGAAACGGAATCAAAGTCAAACACGTTCAGGCGAAAATAGGGTTCGGGGGGGGGGGGGGGTGGGTCACCTCTCTACAAAACGGTTTGTGCTTTTTGAAACCAGGATTTCTTTGCAGAACTGGTGTGCTCTAGCCCTACAGTGAACTGAGGTAGGCAATTTCCGATGTAATTTCAAACACACGTGCCTTCTTACCAAGGCGGACAACCGTTGTATAGGGGGGGGGGTGACCCCCCCCCCCCGGACCCTGCTTGCGCCCACGTTCACGTTCGTGGCACGATACCTGTAGGAAGTCTTCTGAAAAACCAACGCATGCTGCACAGAGTCGGTGGCACCTCTTCTGAATCTGGACGCACAATGTACGACGTCTGTGCTACGTCTTCTGAATCTCGACACACGCGGCACGATGTCTGTGCCACGTCTCCTAATCCCGACACACATGGCATGACTTCTACTACACGTCTTTCAAATCCGTCCGCACCTTTCGCAAATCATGCATACCCTGACGCGTTGCTCGCCTAATATATCATGAACATATCATGAATCTTGATCGAATGCCAAAACTATAAATTCGCCAGCAATCGCCCATGGTTAAACTCTGGCTAGTCGCCGATCGAAGATCGTAAACCTTTATGCCTATGCCTACAATAGCGTCGCCGAAGTATAACATAGGCCCTACAACGGACATAAATGGCAAGTGATGCGGAGGTAGCGATAAGAGGTCATGTTTTTTCAAAGCATTTTCTCCGATTAGTATCACTTAGTTCGACTGCAGACACAGCAAAACACATAGCTGTTCCTTGCCAGAAGAAGTTATCCTCACTAACGAGCCCAGTTTCAAGATTGATGGACTAGGAAAGGGATGTCTGGAAAGGATGAAAGGACACCTAACGTACGAACCCAGGTGGAAACACTGCTTCAATTTAGGCCTGCTTGCAGACTGCTTCCTCGGATCATATTGTTTTGTATTTGTGAGATAAGGAATTCGGATTCATCTTAACAGCGAAGGGTTTTTACGATCTATTCAACATGCCATCAAACACAATGGGTTCCAGTGATACAGCGTTAAAATTCTAACTGGTTAGTACTATAACCATCACATCATATCACCATGATTACTTCCTCCAAAAATGTTCCTTCCAGACAGCATGAGGCTTGCTCGTTCGGCTTGATGCCACCACTGGTTTGGTTATGCAATGATTGTTCTTACGATAACGGTTTAAAAACGTGGTACCCTATTAGACGAGCCTTCCCACAGCACTCGGGTAGTAGTTGCGGGACCACGCGGCAGAGCGATCTTAATTCAACAAGCGCCCGGGTTTTACCATTTTGTTTCCTCCCGATTTTTTTATCCTTTGTGTTTTTTAAATCGTGTTCATGCAACATGCGTTGAAAAAACGTTCTAGGGTGCCACGTTTTCAAACCGCTGCAGTAATAACAACCGCTTCAGGACCACTACTTAGTCATCATGCAAAGGACAGTATCATATGATTCCTGTTCTACAACATCAGACCGAAATTTAAACTACGAATGTAGTGCGAGCGATATCCTTATGGCTAGCTCGTTCGTCAGTTGAGGTGGTGTGGAACAGAGTAGAAGAGTTCACGTGATCCCGCAACGACCGCAGGAGTACTGTGGAAAAACTAGTCTAATTCTTGGCGGGCAACTGGTCGCTACCCTAGGCTGGCCCATTAGTCGCGAGTCCATTATTACCAAGCGTTGGAGGTCTGTAACACATAATGACAAAGCAATATGATCAGAAACAGTGATCTCATCCCCTTCAAAAACAAGGGTTCGTACTAGGTTATCACGCTTTCAAATCGTTATCGTAGTAGCAATCGTTGCTTGACCACCACGACTCTGGTTGGGTGCTGGCATCACACCAACTCCATGGCAATCAGTGATAGAGCTAAGGATTGGAAAACTATACTGTTTGAGGCGATTTTAGATGGACCATTCTAGGAGGAGATGCTATTTGACGGCTCTATAGGTTCCTATCGTTGCGAGATCACACGAGGCTTAGAGATCAGCGCTCGATTCATACCATTTTCATAGCATACAATCAGCTGCATGCTCAAAGTATAAAGAAGGTGTCGCCCGCGAATCTGGGCTGTTAAGAAAACAGATTAGTGATCTAATCCTTTGTGAGGAAACGAAGAGCAGCTGATGCAGAACCAAGCTTCTACAAACATCTCCTTCAACTAATAACAACAAACTTGCGTTGCCTCGATTCCTCACCCTTCTTGTTATGGGTAACTTTGTGGTTGCTGTGCTTACTGCACTTGCCGTCGCAGAACGTCCTTCTGGCTTTTGGTACGTTCATCACAGGATTATAGACGGTGGATATAGGACCGGCTCACCGTAACCTTAGGCGTCGGGTGAGACGTACATTGTGCAATCGCAGAACAAGGCTAGCGAAGGGACTCCAGGGTGTGTGCCATACAAGCTACTCGTATGGAGACTGCTTTTTTCGTTCAGGGTGAGTTCGCGGCTGGGTTCTGCGCTCTTCGAGCGCAGAGCCAGGCTAGGGAAGGGATTCCAGGATGCGTGCTATACAAGCTGCTTGTATGGAGACTGCTTTCTTCGCTCAGGGGGAGTTCGCGGCTGGGTTCTGCGCTCTTCGAGCGCAGAGCGAGACTAGGCAAGGGACTCCAGGGTGTGTGCCATACAAGCTGCTCGTATGGAAACTTCTTTCGTCGCTCAGGGGGAATCCGCGGCTGGGTTCTGCGCTCTTCGAGCGGCGAAGCGCATACGGCTGAAACAATGTGCAAGAAACACGCAACGTCGTGTAGACGTCGAAACCTTCCAGATCTCAGATACTCAGCTGAAGTGCAAGAACGCCGCGACGAACGGGAACCGAACCCTGACATCCCCGCATGAAGCGAACCCTCTACATACTGCACCACGACCCGCGTGCCACAGTGCCATCGCGGGCACACAAGACATCGATCGGACGTCGCAGTGTGGACGCCGACGCGCGATCTCTGAGCTAGGAGGCCCAGACAGCAAAGTCTCGGCGCGACACGCACTGCGGTTACGGTGAGCCGGTCCTGATATCCGCCGTTTATAATTGTCTACGTTCATCATATTACCTCAATCCTTGGTAATTAAACAACCGATAAAGAAGGGTAAGGAATCAAAGTTCGCTCAAGTGTTAGTCGTTTTGACAAGACGTTCGTACTAGGGTACCACAATTCCAAAAAAATTACCGAACCAACATTCGTGGTGGGACCGTGTTTGTGCATCGACGCTGGTACGGAGACGTGGGTCCCGCAACGATTTCTCTTACGGTAACGGTTTGAAAGCGTCGTACCCTAGTAAGAATATCGGGTCTAGTAAGAACTATACCAACGTTTGCGGGTCGATGTGTTATCACCATACCAGCTTGATATCCTATTAGCAGCTGTGGCTCGTGACGAAACACACGGGAGCACCGACGGGTTTTTCGTGCAAATGAACAAGGTTTTCCTTCCTTCTAGGAGTTCGCTGCGGGACCATGTGAGCCTTGTGGCTGCACCGCACAGCTTACCTGAAGCTAATGATGACGTTTCTTGTCTGCGATGGAAGGAGACAAAAGACGTCATCATTAGCATTAAAGTAAAGCACCACACGAAAGCAGGATGAACATGTGATCATCGCTGCGCAATGAATAATCGAAGGGAAGTGTGTTTGATAAACTTACAACCGCAAAAAAAACCCGCCTGAGTTGTCCACCGTAGTTTCGGAGTGAAATTCGGGGAGATCGTCACGGGACCGAGTTGCATATTACTCTACTGATCAGTCGCCGCAACTAGTGATATTTGCTTGCATGCTTCTCCGGCGCAAATAAGGTCGGGGGGTGGGGGGCTTCTGATGGGCAGAAAATCACATAGAGCGTCGTAGCGTCGTTAATGTCCTTCATCTCTGGCTCCAACGCATAAAGCCTGCAGTAAGGGTGTTCCGTGGCTAATAAAAACCAGGTTTGAGTCGCGCTGCTGTGGGCTTTGCTCACCGGACAACTCGGACGGGTTTTTTTACGGTTGTAAGTGTATCAGCGAGTGAAGGGAAATGCTTGTAGTCACACGATTTACACAAGTGAGAGAAGGCCCTGGTTGAGACCTACACTTTAGGGAGTTTTTTGCGGTGGAAAGTTCTGTGAAACGGCACGAATTTCTGAAAGAACCTTAGAAAATGCGACTGAGACAGCGCTCGAGTATGAACAGATTTCGCGGCGATTTCTTGGCTTTAATCGATCTGCATGTTTTGCATGGGCGACGAGTCGCTCTCGTCGCGGAGTATGGCAGGCCCTAAGCTTCATGGCACTATAAGACGGTTACTATCAAAGTCGGCGCAAATAGGGTCGAGGGGAGGGAGGTCACCATGGCCTGCCGCGTCGAGTAGCTACACACAGCGAGTGTAAATGCATTCTTATCTCCTCGTTTGGATTACAGATCCGTGTTTTTCTGTGAGTAGGCCAGTAAAGGGAGACCACAAAGGTGGGGCCTGTAAAGGGACCAGTATTTTCTCTCAGTATCATCCAATGTGGGTTGGAGTCAGGAGACGTGCCAAGGACGTCGATACATGTGTGCCGGGATGCAAAGGTGTGTCACTGAAGTCGTGCCACGTCTGTAGGGGTGCGAAAGACCTTTCATAGACGTCCTGGCAACGTCGAGACACGTGCGTCGGATTCGGCAAATGTGTCACAGACGTTATGAAACAAGTCTTCGGATTTTGAAGACGTGACAGAGTCGTATAACGTACGTTCAGATCCAGAAGACGTGCCACAGATCACTTTGCACAGCATTCGTTGGATTTTCAGAAGACGTTTTAAAGGCTTCTTGCAACGAGTGTGCGGGTGCTTGACTCTCACTTTGCCTCTCGACCGGTCGACCAATACTAGTTGATTTTATTTATGTTTCTGCAGATTAAGCAGTTCGGATAGGGACTTTCAACATCTGCTTCTCATCACGTAGAGAATGGATACTTCTGATAATAAGTCGCTACATACGGTAGAGAGCTGATAGGCTTCATAAGAGCAGTTTTTGAAGATTCTGCCCTACCAAATCCTATTCTATGTAATAAAATCATTGTTTATGTAATGAAAGAAGTCCTAAAGAAAAAAGAAGACGATCGGGTGTTTTATTCTCGGGGTATGGGTGGCAACGCCCCCAACCAGACGTTTTGCAGCCGCTAGGTCGCTGAATCGGCAGAAAAAGTCGTTTACTCTTTAAAATATCTGTCAAATTATCATTTAACTTCATCGCAGGCCCTGTAGCGGCCCTGGGGAGGGGAGGGGGGAAGGGGCGTTGTACGAAAAACGTTCTGTTGAATCAAACAAAAGGTTAAGTCGCAGGGTATCGACCAGCACTGCCTCAAACCCATGGATTGGTAGGAGTCGTTTACTCTTTTAAATGTCTGTTAAGGTATCGTTTAACTTTGCAGGTCCTATAGCGGCTCCATCAACGCAATCCGTAGTCTACCTCACTCTTGAATACCTAATACCTAACGAATTCTTTTATCTATTTGTTGTGAGCTGAGGCGCGTTGTTCGAAATTCCCTCTTCTGTAAGAAGAAAACGAAAGGTCGAGTCGCAGGATGCCGAAGTCAGTACACAAAACTGAGCACACATCACTCCATCCCTGATTAATTGTGCTCTACTTGGAGAATTGTGCTATTTGGACTTCTTCCAACCGTGGGCTTCTTCGAAGATCAGTACCTTGATTCCTTGCATTTGGCCCCTCACGTCTGCCAAGGCGCCTAAGGCATCTCTTGAGGGCAGCCAATGTAGGCGCGAAGGACCGTAAAAGGTGCGAGGAGCGGCACAGGTCACGACATCTGGTGAACGCAGACTACCAGAGAGCAATTAATTACTCCAATCCAGGGGACCAGTGTCTAAATGAGGGACCAATATGGCACTGTGCTTAACTCTAGAGCGGAGGGGAGCGGTACTCTGGCGAATGATCGGAACACCAAGAGTCAAAAACTTCTAAAAACGTCTAATTAATGCAGGCAGTGTGCGCCGTCAATTGGTACAAATGGGCGGAGCAAAAGGGGCGGAGGCAAGGACTCAGCGGGCGGAGACCTCTCCGGTGTGAAAACCGGGCTCCCCCCAAAAAAGTCCTACCTCAGAGCAGGAGCTGTCGGTAAAAACAAATCTTCTCCTTCGAACGTCCCAATGTGATAACCTAAAAATCAATAGAGGGCAAACAGCACTAACACGTACTCTTGTAGTACAGAACATTGTCTTCCAAATGCTTTGAAAAACTGCGCAAAAAATTTCAAACCTAAAGGGAGAGAAGCAACTGTGGGCAATGGCCACTTTTCACTTTTCATTTTTCACCTTAAGGTCCTAAAAATTGATAAAATTAAGGATGAATAAATGTTTTACATGGTCTGATAGAGCGAATCATTCTCTTTCAGAAGATATACAGCGTTATGTAAGAGACCGCCAACGGAATCCGCAATGAATTGTTTAAAAAAAAACCGCGGGAACTCATGAGCCAACCTAATATAATGAAGCTGGAAAAATCACATATCAATCCCAAAGATTGTAATTTTCTAGACTTAACCATACATATTCATAACGGTAAAATTATTACTAAGTAGTATAATAAGACGGACAGTTTTTCGATTAAAGCCTCCACACCTCCCCATGGTAGTACCCATTTTGCAAAGAGACTAAATCAGTCAATAATTTATAACAAACTTATAGAATTGCTCGCAATTGTACAAAGTATCTAGATTACGTAAATAAGTTGTGTAATCTTAAATGTACTCTTAGTGAACAGGAATACGGAAAGATGCTTATTTGTAAAGCAATATTCTTATGCATACTTTAAAACAACTGCATTACTTATAAATACAGTACATAAATTAGGCACACTCATAGGTACAAGAAGATTTGTAAGAGAAGTTTTGAGAATATACCAGTTTATCATACATGGTTCTCTTAGCAGTCCTATTATAGTCAAAAACAATGGGTCTGTTTTTGCGCCTTTCTTTTAATCAACACGCAGCATAAAGGGGGAACCTCCTCTTGATTCGCAACACTCCTAACCCACTGATGAGCCTAAGGAGCGTGTTAGATTTATTTGTTGGTACATCTCCTGTATAGGGTTCATAGGCAGAAAAGGCTTAATATCGATTCTTCTTCTAGAAGTCGAATTCTTATGTCAACTTGATGATGTTGTTATTGTTGTTGCAAAAGCGGGCTTGTAAGGGCATGCGAGCTGTTTGTAGAGTAGCCCGACAGTACGAATTATTTAGTGTTGTAAACAGGGAGATTTCAGATTTCAGATCAACGGAGTTATTTCCAAGTTTGAGTACATATCTCTCCTCAGAATGTAACCAGGGAAGAGGTTCCTCGTTCATGAGCGCCCTCTGGTCCTTTGGAATAATGAGCGCTCAAACTTACGGTAGCTAGATAACGTTGCATAACCTTAGACAGACACTGACGAGCTGATCCGAATGCCGTTTGTAATTCGCGGATAGGATAGAAATGAAGTTACAAGGAAAAGACGGAAAGACGACTGGCGACTAACGCGCCTTCCGCGCCCTTTTTCCAATCCTTATGGAGGGCGTTGTACATTTATGGGTTCGTTTAATTTTGTAACAACTCAGACCTTCTAATTGTAAACCAGATTGCTTTATTTTTACTCATAACAAATTTGAGCATAATGACACGAAGTTTTCCGTATAAACAGTTGAAAGCAATAACCTTATGTTAGAGTATGAAGGCGAAATGATTAACCTGAAAATGGCGTATGTGTGCGCAGCAAGATTTGGAAGACCGAAAATGAAGAACACGGCCATGGTTCTTCCACCATTGATCGAAGAAACACAACAATTAATGCGAGGTTTCTTTGCACCCATTGTAAAAAAAGAAGCTGCTGTACTTTCCTTATCTTGATTTCAGGTTACCGTCGAATTGTAAGCTCTGACTTTTAAAAATGTTTGTTAAACAGAATCCAGTTTGTACAGTTTAGCGCTTTCTAATAGAAGCGAAAATCTGAAATCGCTGTTCATGAAACTCACCCACTGGACTCCATCCGTTCACGGCTACAGCTGTACACCCGATTATAGCACATGCGAGGTGAACGAAGATAGCTTGTCCTAAATCACAGTGGTTGCTACACGGTGTAGATAAGAACCCTACAGTCAGTACTATTTCCTGACCAGTGGTGCCCGTTACTACTGCTACTTTGCTGCTCGAGTTGACCTGAAATTCATTAATTAATTACGTTCCGATAGCACTCGGCGAATGCACGGTTAAAAGATGAGTACCCTCTGCCTTGTTCATTCTCTTATGTCTACCGTTAAGGTTCTAGCATTCACCTCACTGAATACAGTTTTGGCAGTAATTCAACAGCACAGGCAGAAGTTTTTTTAGCTGCAATCATCATGTACTATATAATAATCTGCTAAGCGATAAGTCATAAGATAATCATAAAATGGGGGGGGGGGGGAGGACGGAGAAATAGCGGGGCGCGATAATAGCGAAAAATACCCAAACGTCTTCTTCGTGACTGGCAACTTCGGCCGTGCGTGTAATCGAGGTTGTTGAGCACGGATCTGAAGTTCGTTTTTGAAGTGTCGATCACCATCGATCGGTATTGATTAAATTATCGACTTTAGTGGATGTCGTTCAGGCAGTCCGAAACTTCAACCGTGGAGCTAATCGAGGTCACACTATGTAACAGTCCGCTAAGAGCTATTGATCTGTGAAAATAGGGGAAATTAAGGGGCGCTAAAATAGTGGAAGATACCAAGAGGTGCCTGGGAATTCAGAAGACGTATCGAACACGTCGCCAAACGTGCTTGGGATTCAGATGACGTGCCGACTACGTCGACAAACGTGCTTGGTATTCAGAAAACGTGCCGAACACCTCGCCAAACGTACTTGGGATACAGAAGACGTGCCGATTACGTCGCCTAACGTGCCTGAGGATTCAGAAGACGTGCTGAACACGTCGACAAACGTGCCTGGTGATTCAGAAGACGTCCCAAACACGTAACCTGCTAAGGGGATCGTTGAGTAGAACCAGTACAAGCAATGGAGGACCATGTTCAGTCAGGGGTAACAGGAGTGCTGGACCAGTACTAGTAACGGGGACGAGTTCCAGTAATGGGGGACAAATGGTGGGGGACACTGCTGTAGCGGGGCCGCGTGAGAGAAACTTCTGTTCAGCATAGCATTAGAAGCGGTGGGAATCCTCGGTCCTGACAAAAAGGTTTTTCGTCGTGAGACCAAAATCGATCAGACGCTCAGCATCTATCGAAAATGTTGATTTTTGCCTGAGGTTGACCGCTTGAGGATGAGTATTGAAGGTGCCTGCAATCAACTTGGCGCTAGAGTGAAGTGGGGGACCGTCTGTGGGGCACCAGGAGGGCAGTCGAAGAACCTAGAAGACGAAGGCACTGACTAGCACAAACGACGACATCACCGAACCGTCTGGAGATGGTGCCTATGCTGAGCGTAGTTGTGGGGTATTTGGATGGCTTCAAAACTACTCACCTGATCTTAAGGAAGGTTGGAACATACCAAGGTTCTCAAATATTGTCTTTTGCACTGCTAGAAAGGAATGAAGGCTGCATAAGTAGAGCAGATAGCCTGATACGATTGCCCCTATCTTAGTGATACTGCAACAACGCGCGACGCACTTGCGCGCTTGGTGTGACGGAGCACTTGTTTGGTCATATTCAGCTACATGAACTATTTTACAACTCAGAAATAATGCAATAGAGAGAAAATATCATTGGCGTATCGGCACACGTGGTGAAGTTGCCAGTCGATTGCTGTGCTGAGCTGTGTTCGCGCATTAGCCATTCCAACATTCCGTTCCACCAGAGGAAATTAGCGAGCAAATAAAATACCCTGTGGTGTGTTGGCGTAAACACGTTGCAGAGCTTCGGCAGGTCTCCAGTATAGTTGTGCCCGAACGAATATATTCGAATAATTATTCGAATTACTCGATCATTCGATATTTCTTGATTTTCGAATATTCGTTCAACTCGAAAGGCGATGATTTTCAAAAGTCGGATATTCGTTCATATTCGAACATCAATGATTTTCAAAAGTCGAATATTCGTTCAAATGAATTCGAACATCGAAAGGAGCCATTTTCGAATATTACTCGAAAATCGAATAATTAAACTCAATTCGATCAAATAGTTGTATCCGAATATCGAATAAACCTGCATCCGGAAGGATGCATTTGCGCCACATGACAAAAGACCGGTAACCTGTAGAGGTCGATACACTTAACAGATTACCTGAAAATCGCGCGATTCAAATATTTCCCGGAGCGATCCCTCGACCGCCAAGACGCGAACCAAGTCTGCGGGTGCCCCTGCTCCCTTATATAGATGCATTATTGTTCATTTCTACTTCTCTTACAAGGGAAGGGTCTGAAGCGTATATGTCTGAACGGTGAGAGCGAGTCATATATGGAGAACCCCTACGCCTCAATTAATATTAAAAATGTGTTTATTTTTTGCAAAGTCGTTAACCCTTTCACTCGACACCTTAGGACTAGCATTACCTACTGAGTGGGACTAATTGCCGTCATGGCACGCGCTGTGAACAATGCATATAGGCCCAGTGGAATCAATCGAATGGACGCGACCGTCCGCAGAGTTACGTTAGGCTGATTGAAGGAGCCTATCTACGCGTTTTGACGAGCATTACCACCTGGTTGGGACTAATTGCCGTCATGGCACGCGCTGTGAACAATGCATATAGGCCCAGTGGAATAAATCGAGTGGACCCGACCGTCCGCAGAGTGACGTTGGGCTGATTGAAGGAGCCTATCCACGCGTTTTGACGAGCATTACCACCTGGTTGGAACTAACTACCGGCATGGCGCACGCTGTGAACTATGCATATATGCCCAATAGAATCAATCTAACGAACTCGACCGCCCGCAGAGTGACGTTGGGCTGATTGAAGGAGCCTATCCACGCGTTTTGACGAGCATTACCACCTGGTTGGGACTAATTGCCGTCATGGCACGCGCTGTGAACAATGCATATAGGCCCAGTGGAATCAATCGAGTGGACGCGACCGTCCGCAGAGTTACGTTAGGCTGATGTATGAGCCTATCCACGCGTTTTGACGAGCATTACCACCTGGTTGGGACTAATTGCCGTCATGGCACGCGCTGTGAACAATGCATATATGCCCAATAGAATCAATCGAGTGAACGCGACCGTCCGCAGAGTTACGTTAGGCTGATCTATGAGCCTATCCACGCGTTTTGACGAGCATTACCACCTGGTTGGAACTAACTACCAGCATGGCGCACGCTGTGAACTATGCATATATGCCCAATAGAATCAACCTAATGAACGCGACCGTCCGCAGAGTTACGTTAGGCTGATCTATGAGCCTATCCACGCGTTTTGACGAGCATTACCGCCTGGTTGGAACTAACTACCAGCATGGCGCACGCTGTGAACTATGCATATATGCCCAATAGAATCAATCGAGTGAACTCGACCGCCCGCAGAGTGACGTTGGGCTGATTGAAGGAGCCTATCCACGCGTTTTGACGAGCATTACCACCTGGTTGGGACTAATTGCCGTCATGGCACGCGCTGTGAACAATGCATATATGCCCAATAGAATCAATCGAGTGAACGCGACCGTCCGCAGAGTTACGTTAGGCTGATCTATGAACCTATCCACGCGTTTTGACGAGCATTACCACCTGGTTGGAACTAACTACCAGCATGGCGCACGCTGTGAACTATGCATATATGCCCAGTGGAATCACTCGAGTGGACGCGACCGTCCGCAGAGTTACGTTAGGCTGATCTATGAGCCTATCCACGCGTTTTGACGAGCATTACCACCTGGTTGGGACTAATTGCCGTCATGGCACGCGCTGTGAACAATGCATATAGGCCCAGTGGAATCAATCTAATGAACTCGACCGCCCGCAGAGTGACGTTGGGCTGATTGAAGGAGCCTATCCACGCGTTTTGACGAGCATTACCACCTGGTTGGGACTAATTGCCGTCATGGCACGCGCTGTGAACAATGCATATAGGCCCAGTGGAATCAATCGAGTGGACCCGACCGTCCGCAGAGTGACGTTAGGCTGATGGATAAGCCAATCCACGCGTTTGACGAGCATTACCACCTGGTTGGAACTAACTACCGGCATGGCGCACGCTGTGAACTATGCATATAGGCCCGATAGCCCGATAGAATCAATCGAGTGGACGCGACCGTCCGCAGAGTGACGTTGGGCTGATTGAAGGAGCCTATCCACGCGTTTGACGAGCATTACCACCTGGATGGAACTAACTACCGGCATGGCGCACGCTGTGAACTATGCATATATGCCCAATAGAATCAATCTAATGAACTCGACCGCCCGCAGAGTGACGTTGGGCTGATTGAAGGAGCCTATCCACGCGTTTTGACGAGCATTACCACCTGGTTGGGACTAATTGCCGTCATGGCACGCGCTGTGAACAATGCATATATGCCCAATAGAATCAATCGAGTGAACGCGACCGTCCGCAGAGTTACGTTAGGCTGATCTATGAACCTATCCACGCGTTTTGACGAGCATTACCACCTGGTTGGAACTAACTACCAGCATGGCGCACGCTGTGAACTATGCATATATGCCCAGTGGAATCACTCGAGTGGACGCGACCGTCCGCAGAGTTACGTTAGGCTGATCTATGAGCCTATCCACGCGTTTTGACGAGCATTACCACCTGGTTGGGACTAATTGCCGTCATGGCACGCGCTGTGAACAATGCATATAGGCCCAGTGGAATCAATCTAATGAACTCGACCGCCCGCAGAGTGACGTTGGGCTGATTGAAGGAGCCTATCCACGCGTTTTGACGAGCATTACCACCTGGTTGGGACTAATTGCCGTCATGGCACGCGCTGTGAACAATGCATATAGGCCCAGTGGAATCAATCGAGTGGACCCGACCGTCCGCAGAGTGACGTTAGGCTGATGGATAAGCCAATCCACGCGTTTGACGAGCATTACCACCTGGTTGGAACTAACTACCGGCATGGCGCACGCTGTGAACTATGCATATAGGCCCGATAGCCCGATAGAATCAATCGAGTGGACGCGACCGTCCGCAGAGTGACGTTGGGCTGATTGAAGGAGCCTATCCACGCGTTTGACGAGCATTACCACCTGGATGGAACTAACTACCGGCATGGCGCACGCTGTGAACTATGCATATATGCCCAATAGAATCAATCTAATGAACTCGACCGCCCGCAGAGTGACGTTGGGCTGATTGAAGGAGCCTATCCACGCGTTTTGACGAGCATTACCACCTGGATGGAACTAACTACCGGCATGGCGCACGCTGTGAACTATGCATATATGCCCAATAGAATCAACCTAATGAACTCGACCGCCCGCAGAGTGACGTTGGGCTGATTGAAGGAGCCTATCCACGCGTTTTGACGAGCATTACCACCTGGTTGGAACTAACTACCAGCATGGCGCACGCTGTGAACTATGCATATATGCCCAATAGAATCAATACAATGAACTCGACCGCCCGCAGAGTGACGTTGGGCTGATTGAAGGAGCCTATCCACGCGTTTTGACGAGCATTACCACCTGGTTGGGACTAATTGCCGTCATGGCACGCGCTGTGAACAATGCATATAGGCCCAGTGGAATAAATCGAGTGGACCCGACCGTCCGCAGAGTGACGTTGGGCTGATTGAAGGAGCCTATCCACGCGTTTTGACGAGCATTACCACCTGGTTGGAACTAACTACCAGCATGGCGCACGCTGTGAACTATGCATATATGCCCAATAGAATCAATCTAATGAACTCGACCGCCCGCAGAGTGACGTTGGGCTGATTGAAGGAGCCTATCCACGCGTTTTGACGAGCATTACCACCTGGTTGGGACTAATTGCCGTCATGGCACGCGCTGTGAACAATGCATATAGGCCCAGTGGAATCAATCGAGTGGACGCGACCGTACGCAAAGTTACGTTAGGCTGATGGATAAGCCAATCCACGCGTTTGACGAGCATTACCACCTGGTTGGAACTAACTACCAGCATGGCGCACGCTGTGAACTATGCATATAGGCCCGATAGCCCGATAGAATCAATCGAGTGGACGCGACCGTCCGCAGAGTGACGTTGGGCTGATTGAAGGAGCCTATCCACGCGTTTGACGAGCATTACCACCTGGATGGAACTAACTACCGGCATGGCGCACGCTGTGAACTATGCATATATGCCCAATAGAATCAATCTAATGAACTCGACCGCCCGCAGAGTGACGTTGGGCTGATTGAAGGAGCCTATCCACGCGTTTTGACGAGCATTACCACCTGGATGGAACTAACTACCGGCATGGCGCACGCTGTGAACTATGCATATATGCCCAATAGAATCAACCTAATGAACTCGACCGCCCGCAGAGTGACGTTGGGCTGATTGAAGGAGCCTATCCACGCGTTTTGACGAGCATTACCACCTGGTTGGAACTAACTACCAGCATGGCGCACGCTGTGAACTATGCATATATGCCCAATAGAATCAATACAATGAACTCGACCGCCCGCAGAGTGACGTTGGGCTGATTGAAGGAGCCTATCCACGCGTTTTGACGAGCATTACCACCTGGTTGGGACTAATTGCCGTCATGGCACGCGCTGTGAACAATGCATATAGGCCCAGTGGAATAAATCGAGTGGACCCGACCGTCCGCAGAGTGACGTTGGGCTGATTGAAGGAGCCTATCCACGCGTTTTGACGAGCATTACCACCTGGTTGGAACTAACTACCAGCATGGCGCACGCTGTGAACTATGCATATATGCCCAATAGAATCAATCTAATGAACTCGACCGCCCGCAGAGTGACGTTGGGCTGATTGAAGGAGCCTATCCACGCGTTTTGACGAGCATTACCACCTGGTTGGGACTAATTGCCGTCATGGCACGCGCTGTGAACAATGCATATAGGCCCAGTGGAATCAATCGAGTGGACGCGACCGTACGCAAAGTTACGTTAGGCTGATGGATAAGCCAATCCACGCGTTTGACGAGCATTACCACCTGGTTGGAACTAACTACCAGCATGGCGCACGCTGTGAACTATGCATATATGCCCAGTGGAATCACTCGAGTGGACGCGACCGTCCGCAGAGTTACGTTAGGCTGATGTATGAGCCTATCCACGCGTTTTGACGAGCATTACCACCTGGATGGGACTAACTACCAGCATGGCGCACGCTGTGAACTATGCATATATGCCCAATAGAATCAATCGAGTGAACGCGACCGTCCGCAGAGCTACGTTAGGCTGATGGATAAGCCAATCCACGCGTTTGACGAGCATTACCACCTGGTTGGGACTAATTGCCGTCATGGCACGCGCTGTGAACAATGCATATATGCCCAATAGAATCAATCTAATGAACTCGACCGCCCGCAGAGTGACGTTAGGCTGATCTATGAACCTATCCACGCGTTTTGACGAGCATTACCACCTGGTTGGAACTAACTACCAGCATGGCGCACGCTGTGAACTATGCATATATGCCCAATAGAATCAATCGAGTGAACGCGACCGTCCGCAGAGTTACGTTAGGCTGATCTATGAACCTATCCACGCGTTTTGACGAGCATTACCACCTGGTTGGAACTAACTACCAGCATGGCGCACGCTGTGCACTATGCATATATGCCCAATAGAATCAATCTAATGAACTCGACCGCCCGCAGAGTGACGTTGGGCTGATTGAAGAAGCTTATCCACGCGTTTTGACGAGCATTACCACCTGGTTGGAACTAACTACCAGCATGGCGCACGCTGTGAACTATGCATATATGCCCAATAGAATCAATCGAGTGAACGCGACCGTCCGCAGAGCTACGTTAGGCTGATGGATAAGCCAATCCACGCGTTTGTCGAGCATTACCACCTGGATGGAACTAACTACCGGCATGGCGCACGCTGTGCACTATGCATATATGCCCAATAGAATCAATCTAATGAACTCGACCGCCCGCAGAGTGACGTTGGGCTGATTGAAGGAGCCTATCCACGCGTTTTGACGAGCATTACCACCTGGTTGGAACTAACTACCAGCATGGCGCACGCTGTGAACTATGCATATATGCCCAATAGAATCAATCTAATGAACTCGACCGCCCGCAGAGTGACGTTGGGCTGATTGAAGGAGCTTATCCACGCGTTTTGACGAGCATTACCACCTGGTTGGGACTAATTGCCGTCATGGCACGCGCTGTGAACAATGCATATATGCCCAATAGAATCAATCTAATGAACTCGACCGCCCGCAGAGTGACGTTAGGCTGATCTATGAACCTATCCACGCGTTTTGACGAGCATTACCACCTGGTTGGAACTAACTACCAGCATGGCGCACGCTGTGAACTATGCATATATGCCCAATAGAATCAATCGAGTGAACGCGACCGTCCGCAGAGTTACGTTAGGCTGATCTATGAACCTATCCACGCGTTTTGACGAGCATTACCACCTGGTTGGAACTAACTACCAGCATGGCGCACGCTGTGAACTATGCATATATGCCCAATAGAATCAATCTAATGAACTCGACCGCCCGCAGAGTGACGTTGGGCTGATTGAAGAAGCTTATCCACGCGTTTGACGAGCATTACCACCTGGATGGAACTAACTACCGGCATGGCGCACGCTGTGAACTATGCATATATGCCCAATAGAATCAATCGAGTGAACGCGACCGTCCGCAGAGCTACGTTAGGCTGATGGATAAGCCAATCCACGCGTTTGACGAGCATTACCACCTGGATGGAACTAACTACCGGCATGGCGCACGCTGTGAACTATGCATATATGCCCAATAGAATCAATACAATGAACTCGACCGCCCGCAGAGTGACGTTGGGCTGATTGAAGGAGCCATACCACGCGTTTTGACGAGCATTACCACCTGGTTGGGACTAATTGCCGTCATGGCACGCGCTGTGAACAATGCATATAGGCCCAGTGGAATAAATCGAGTGGACCCGACCGTCCGCAGAGTGACGTTGGGCTGATTGAAGGAGCCTATCCACGCGTTTTGACGAGCATTACCACCTGGTTGGAACTAACTACCAGCATGGCGCACGCTGTGAACTATGCATATATGCCCAATAGAATCAATCTAATGAACTCGACCGCCCGCAGAGTGACGTTGGGCTGATTGAAGGAGCCTATCTACGCGTTTTGACGAGCATTACCACCTGGTTGGGACTAATTGCCGTCATGGCACGCGCTGTGAACAATGCATATAGGCCCAGTGGAATAAATCGAGTGGACCCGACCGTCCGCAGAGTGACGTTAGGCTGATTGAAGGAGCCTATCCACGCGTTTTGACGAGCATTACCACCTGGTTGGGACTAATTGCCGTCATGGCACGCGCTGTGAACAATGCATATAGGCCCAGTGGAATCAATCGAGTGGACGCGACCGTACGCAAAGTTACGTTAGGCTGATGGATAAGCCAATCCACGCGTTTGACGAGCATTACCACCTGGTTGGAACTAACTACCAGCATGGCGCACGCTGTGAACTATGCATATATGCCCAATAGAATCATCGAGTGAACGCGACCGCCGGCAGAGTGACGTTAGGCTGATGGAAGGAGCCTATCCACGCGTTTTAACGAGCATTACCACCTGGTTGGAACTAACTACCAGCATGGCGCACGCTGTGAACTATGCATATATGCCCAATAGAATCAATCTAATGAACTCGACCGCCCGCAGAGTGACGTTGGGCTGATTGAAGGAGCTTATCCACGCGTTTTGACGAGCATTACCACCTGGTTGGGACTAATTGCCGTCATGGCACGCGCTGTGAACAATGCATATATGCCCAATAGAATCAATCTAATGAACTCGACCGCCCGCAGAGTGACGTTGGGCTGATTGAAGAAGCTTATCCACGCGTTTTGACGAGCATTACCACCTGGTTGGAACTAACTACCAGCATGGCGCACGCTGTGAACTATGCATATATGCCCAATAGAATCAATCGAGTGAACGCGACCGTCCGCAGAGCTACGTTAGGCTGATGGATAAGCCAATCCACGCGTTTGTCGAGCATTACCACCTGGATGGAACTAACTACCGGCATGGCGCACGCTGTGCACTATGCATATATGCCCAATAGAATCAATCTAATGAACTCGACCGCCCGCAGAGTGACGTTGGGCTGATTGAAGGAGCCTATCCACGCGTTTTGACGAGCATTACCACCTGGTTGTAACTAACTACCAGCATGGCGCACGCTGTGAACTATGCATATATGCCCAATAGAATCAATCTAATGAACTCGACCGCCCGCAGAGTGACGTTGGGCTGATTGAAGGAGCTTATCCACGCGTTTTGACGAGCATTACCACCTGGTTGGGACTAATTGCCGTCATGGCACGCGCTGTGAACAATGCATATATGCCCAATAGAATCAATCTAATGAACTCGACCGCCCGCAGAGTGACGTTAGGCTGATCTATGAACCTATCCACGCGTTTTGACGAGCATTACCACCTGGTTGGAACTAACTACCAGCATGGCGCACGCTGTGAACTATGCATATATGCCCAATAGAATCAATCGAGTGAACGCGACCGTCCGCAGAGTTACGTTAGGCTGATCTATGAACCTATCCACGCGTTTTGACGAGCATTACCACCTGGTTGGAACTAACTACCAGCATGGCGCACGCTGTGCACTATGCATATATGCCCAATAGAATCAATCTAATGAACTCGACCGCCCGCAGAGTGACGTTGGGCTGATTGAAGAAGCTTATCCACGCGTTTTGACGAGCATTACCACCTGGTTGGAACTAACTACCAGCATGGCGCACGCTGTGAACTATGCATATATGCCCAATAGAATCAATCGAGTGAACGCGACCGTCCGCAGAGCTACGTTAGGCTGATGGATAAGCCAATCCACGCGTTTGTCGAGCATTACCACCTGGATGGAACTAACTACCGGCATGGCGCACGCTGTGCACTATGCATATATGCCCAATAGAATCAATCTAATGAACTCGACCGCCCGCAGAGTGACGTTGGGCTGATTGAAGGAGCCTATCCACGCGTTTTGACGAGCATTACCACCTGGTTGGAACTAACTACCAGCATGGCGCACGCTGTGAACTATGCATATATGCCCAATAGAATCAATCTAATGAACTCGACCGCCCGCAGAGTGACGTTGGGCTGATTGAAGGAGCTTATCCACGCGTTTTGACGAGCATTACCACCTGGTTGGGACTAATTGCCGTCATGGCACGCGCTGTGAACAATGCATATATGCCCAATAGAATCAATCTAATGAACTCGACCGCCCGCAGAGTGACGTTAGGCTGATCTATGAACCTATCCACGCGTTTTGACGAGCATTACCACCTGGTTGGAACTAACTACCAGCATGGCGCACGCTGTGAACTATGCATATATGCCCAATAGAATCAATCGAGTGAACGCGACCGTCCGCAGAGTTACGTTAGGCTGATCTATGAACCTATCCACGCGTTTTGACGAGCATTACCACCTGGTTGGAACTAACTACCAGCATGGCGCACGCTGTGAACTATGCATATATGCCCAATAGAATCAATCTAATGAACTCGACCGCCCGCAGAGTGACGTTGGGCTGATTGAAGAAGCTTATCCACGCGTTTGACGAGCATTACCACCTGGATGGAACTAACTACCGGCATGGCGCACGCTGTGAACTATGCATATATGCCCAATAGAATCAATCGAGTGAACGCGACCGTCCGCAGAGCTACGTTAGGCTGATGGATAAGCCAATCCACGCGTTTGACGAGCATTACCACCTGGATGGAACTAACTACCGGCATGGCGCACGCTGTGAACTATGCATATATGCCCAATAGAATCAATACAATGAACTCGACCGCCCGCAGAGTGACGTTGGGCTGATTGAAGGAGCCATACCACGCGTTTTGACGAGCATTACCACCTGGTTGGGACTAATTGCCGTCATGGCACGCGCTGTGAACAATGCATATAGGCCCAGTGGAATAAATCGAGTGGACCCGACCGTCCGCAGAGTGACGTTGGGCTGATTGAAGGAGCCTATCCACGCGTTTTGACGAGCATTACCACCTGGTTGGAACTAACTACCAGCATGGCGCACGCTGTGAACTATGCATATATGCCCAATAGAATCAATCTAATGAACTCGACCGCCCGCAGAGTGACGTTGGGCTGATTGAAGGAGCCTATCTACGCGTTTTGACGAGCATTACCACCTGGTTGGGACTAATTGCCGTCATGGCACGCGCTGTGAACAATGCATATAGGCCCAGTGGAATAAATCGAGTGGACCCGACCGTCCGCAGAGTGACGTTAGGCTGATTGAAGGAGCCTATCCACGCGTTTTGACGAGCATTACCACCTGGTTGGGACTAATTGCCGTCATGGCACGCGCTGTGAACAATGCATATAGGCCCAGTGGAATCAATCGAGTGGACGCGACCGTACGCAAAGTTACGTTAGGCTGATGGATAAGCCAATCCACGCGTTTGACGAGCATTACCACCTGGTTGGAACTAACTACCAGCATGGCGCACGCTGTGAACTATGCATATATGCCCAATAGAATCATCGAGTGAACGCGACCGCCGGCAGAGTGACGTTAGGCTGATGGAAGGAGCCTATCCACGCGTTTTAACGAGCATTACCACCTGGTTGGAACTAACTACCGGCATGGCGCACGCTGTGAACTATGCATATATGCCCAATAGAATCAATCGAGTGAACGCGACCGCCGGCAGAGTGACGTTAGGCTGATGGAAGGAGCCTATCCACGCGTTTTAACGAGCATTACCACCTGGTTGGAACTAACTACCGGCATGGCGCACGCTGTGAACTATGCATATATGCCCAATAGAATCAATCTAACGAACTCGACCGCCCGCAGAGTGACGTTGGGCTGATTGAAGGAGCCTATCCACGCGTTTTGACGAGCATTACCACCTGGTTGGGACTAATTGCCATCATGGCACGCGCTGTGAACAATGCATATAGGCCCAGTGGAATCAATCGAGTGGACGCGACCGTCCGCAGAGTTACGTTAGGCTGATGTATGAGCCTATCCACGCGTTTTGACGAGCATTACCACCTGGTTGGGACTAACTACCAGCATGGCGCACGCTGCGAACTATGCATATATGCCCAATAGAATCAATCTAATGAACGCGACCGTCCGCAGAGTTACGTTAGGCTGATCTATGAGCCTATCCAGGCGTTTTGACGAGCATTACCGCCTGGTTGGAACTAACTACCAGCATGGCGCACGCTGTGAACTATGCATATATGCCCAATAGAATCAATCGAGTGAACGCGACCGTCCGCAGAGCTACGTTAGGCTGATGGATAAGCCAATCCACGCGTTTGACGAGCATTACCACCTGGATGGAACTAACTACCGGCATGGCGCACGCTGTGAACTATGCATATATGCCCAGTGGAATCACTCGAGTGGACGCGACCGTCCGCAGAGTTACGTTAGGCTGATGTATGAGCCTATCCACGCGTTTTGACGAGCATTACCACCTGGTTGGAACTAACTACCAGCATGGCGCACGCTGTGAACTATGCATATATGCCCAATAGAATCAATCTAATGAACTCGACCGCCCGCAGAGTGACGTTGGGCTGATTGAAGGAGCTTATCCACGCGTTTTGACGAGCATTACCACCTGGTTGGGACTAATTGCCGTCATGGCGCGCGCTGTGAACAATGCATATATGCCCAATAGAATCAATCTAATGAACTCGACCGCCCGCAGAGTGACGTTAGGCTGATCTATGAACCTATCCACGCGTTTTGACGAGCATTACCACCTGGTTGGAACTAACTACCAGCATGGCGCACGCTGTGAACTATGCATATATGCCCAATAGAATCAATCGAGTGAACGCGACCGTCCGCAGAGTTACGTTAGGCTGATCTATGAACCTATCCACGCGTTTTGACGAGCATTACCACCTGGTTGGAACTAACTACCAGCATGGCGCACGCTGTGAACTATGCATATATGCCCAATAGAATCAATCTAATGAACTCGACCGCCCGCAGAGTGACGTTGGGCTGATTGAAGGAGCTTATCCACGCGTTTTGACGAGCATTACCACCTGGTTGGAACTAACTACCAGCATGGCGCACGCTGTGAACTATGCATATATGCCCAGTGGAATCACTCGAGTGGACGCGACCGTCCGCAGAGTTACGTTAGGCTGATGTATGAGCCTATCCACGCGTTTTGACGAGCATTACCACCTGGTTGGGACTAATTGCCGTCATGGCACGCGCTGTGAACAATGCATATAGGCCCAGTGGAATCAATCGAGTGGACGCGACCGTCCGCAGAGTTACGTTAGGCTGATCTATGAACCTATCCACGCGTTTTGACGAGCATTACCACCTGGTTGGGACTAATTGCCGTCATGGCACGCGCTGTGAACAATGCATATATGCCCAATAGAATCAATCGAGTGAACGCGACCGTCCGCAGAGTTACGTTAGGCTGATCTATGAACCTATCCACGCGTTTTGACGAGCATTACCACCTGGTTGGGACTAATTGCCGTCATGGCACGCGCTGTGAACAATGCATATAGGCCCAGTGGAATAAATCGAGTGGACCCGACCGTCCGCAGAGTGACGTTAGGCTGATTGAAGGAGCCTATCCACGCGTTTTGACGAGCATTACCACCTGGTTGGGACTAATTGCCGTCATGGCACGCGCTGTGAACAATGCATATAGGCCCAGTGGAATCAATCGAGTGGACGCGACCGTACGCAAAGTTACGTTAGGCTGATGGAAGGAGCCTATCCACGCGTTTTAACGAGCATTACCACCTGGTTGGAACTAACTACCGGCATGGCGCACGCTGTGAACTATGCATATATGCCCAATAGAATCAATCTAACGAACTCGACCGCCCGCAGAGTGACGTTGGGCTGATTGAAGGAGCCTATCCACGCGTTTTGACGAGCATTACCACCTGGTTGGGACTAATTGCCGTCATGGCACGCGCTGTGAACAATGCATATAGGCCCAGTGGAATCAATCGAGTGAACGCGACCGTCCGCAGAGTTACGTTAGGCTGATCTATGAACCTATCCACGCGTTTTGACGAGCATTACCACCTGGTTGGAACTAACTACCAGCATGGCGCACGCTGTGAACTATGCATATATGCCCAGTGGAATCAATCGAGTGGACGCGACCGCCCGCAGAGTGACGTTGGGCTGATTGAAGGAGCCTATCTACGCGTTTTGACGAGCATTACCACCTGGTTGGGACTAATTGCCGTCATGGCACGCGCTGTGAACAATGCATATAGGCCCAGTGGAATCAATCGAGTGGACGCGACCGCCCGCAGAGTGACGTTGGGCTGATTGAAGGAGCCTATCTACGCGTTTTGACGAGCATTACCACCTGGTTGGGACTAATTGCCGTCATGGCACGCGCTGTGAACAATGCATATAGGCCCAGTGGAATCAATCGAGTGAACGCGACCGTCCGCAGAGTTACGTTAGGCTGATCTATGAACCTATCCACGCGTTTTGACGAGCATTACCACCTGGTTGGAACTAACTACCAGCATGGCGCACGCTGTGAACTATGCATATATGCCCAGTGGAATCACTCGAGTGGACGCGACCGTCCGCAGAGTTACGTTAGGCTGATGTATGAGCCTATCCACGCGTTTTGACGAGCATTACCACCTGGTTGGGACTAATTGCCGTCATGGCACGCGCTGTGAACAATGCATATAGGCCCAGTGGAATAAATCGAGTGGACCCGACCGTCCGCAGAGTGACGTTAGGCTGATTGAAGGAGCCTATCCACGCGTTTTGACGAGCATTACCACCTGGTTGGGACTAATTGCCGTCATGGCACACGCTGTGAACAATGCATATAGGCCCAGTGGAATCAATCGAGTGGACGCGACCGTACGCAAAGTTACGTTAGGCTGATGTATGAGCCTATCCACGCGTTTTGACGAGCATTACCACCTGGTTGGAACTAACTACCAGCATGGCGCACGCTGTGAACTATGCATATATGCCCAATAGAATCAATCTAATGAACTCGACCGCCCGCAGAGTGACGTTGGGCTGATTGAAGGAGCTTATCCACGCGTTTTGACGAGCATTACCACCTGGTTGGAACTAACTACCAGCATGGCGCACGCTGTGAACTATGCATATATGCCCAGTGGAATCAATCGAGTGGACGCGACCGCCCGCAGAGTTACGTTAGGCTGATCTATGAGCCTATCCAGGCGTTTTGACGAGCATTACCGCCTGGTTGGAACTAACTACCAGCATGGCGCACGCTGTGAACTATGCATATATGCCCAATAGAATCAATCGAGTGAACGCGACCGTCCGCAGAGCTACGTTAGGCTGATGGATAAGCCAATCCACGCGTTTGACGAGCATTACCACCTGGATGGAACTAACTACCGGCATGGCGCACGCTGTGAACTATGCATATATGCCCAGTGGAATCACTCGAGTGGACGCGACCGTCCGCAGAGTTACGTTAGGCTGATGTATGAGCCTATCCACGCGTTTTGACGAGCATTACCACCTGGTTGGAACTAACTACCAGCATGGCGCACGCTGTGAACTATGCATATATGCCCAATAGAATCAATCTAATGAACTCGACCGCCCGCAGAGTGACGTTGGGCTGATTGAAGGAGCTTATCCACGCGTTTTGACGAGCATTACCACCTGGGTGGGACTAATTGCCGTCATGGCGCGCGCTGTGAACAATGCATATATGCCCAATAGAATCAATCTAATGAACTCGACCGCCCGCAGAGTGACGTTAGGCTGATCTATGAACCTATCCACGCGTTTTGACGAGCATTACCACCTGGTTGGAACTAACTACCAGCATGGCGCACGCTGTGAACTATGCATATATGCCCAATAGAATCAATCGAGTGAACGCGACCGTCCGCAGAGTTACGTTAGGCTGATCTATGAACCTATCCACGCGTTTTGACGAGCATTACCACCTGGTTGGAACTAACTACCAGCATGGCGCACGCTGTGAACTATGCATATATGCCCAATAGAATCAATCTAATGAACTCGACCGCCCGCAGAGTGACGTTGGGCTGATTGAAGGAGCTTATCCACGCGTTTTGACGAGCATTACCACCTGGTTGGAACTAACTACCAGCATGGCGCACGCTGTGAACTATGCATATATGCCCAGTGGAATCACTCGAGTGGACGCGACCGTCCGCAGAGTTACGTTAGGCTGATGTATGAGCCTATCCACGCGTTTTGACGAGCATTACCACCTGGTTGGGACTAATTGCCGTCATGGCACGCGCTGTGAACAATGCATATAGGCCCAGTGGAATCAATCGAGTGGACGCGACCGTCCGCAGAGTTACGTTAGGCTGATCTATGAACCTATCCACGCGTTTTGACGAGCATTACCACCTGGTTGGGACTAATTGCCGTCATGGCACGCGCTGTGAACAATGCATATATGCCCAATAGAATCAATCGAGTGAACGCGACCGTCCGCAGAGTTACGTTAGGCTGATCTATGAACCTATCCACGCGTTTTGACGAGCATTACCACCTGGTTGGGACTAATTGCCGTCATGGCACGCGCTGTGAACAATGCATATAGGCCCAGTGGAATAAATCGAGTGGACCCGACCGTCCGCAGAGTGACGTTAGGCTGATTGAAGGAGCCTATCCACGCGTTTTGACGAGCATTACCACCTGGTTGGGACTAATTGCCGTCATGGCACGCGCTGTGAACAATGCATATAGGCCCAGTGGAATCAATCGAGTGGACGCGACCGTACGCAAAGTTACGTTAGGCTGATGGAAGGAGCCTATCCACGCGTTTTAACGAGCATTACCACCTGGTTGGAACTAACTACCGGCATGGCGCACGCTGTGAACTATGCATATATGCCCAATAGAATCAATCTAACGAACTCGACCGCCCGCAGAGTGACGTTGGGCTGATTGAAGGAGCCTATCCACGCGTTTTGACGAGCATTACCACCTGGTTGGGACTAATTGCCGTCATGGCACGCGCTGTGAACAATGCATATAGGCCCAGTGGAATCAATCGAGTGAACGCGACCGTCCGCAGAGTTACGTTAGGCTGATCTATGAACCTATCCACGCGTTTTGACGAGCATTACCACCTGGTTGGAACTAACTACCAGCATGGCGCACGCTGTGAACTATGCATATATGCCCAGTGGAATCAATCGAGTGGACGCGACCGCCCGCAGAGTGACGTTGGGCTGATTGAAGGAGCCTATCTACGCGTTTTGACGAGCATTACCACCTGGTTGGGACTAATTGCCGTCATGGCACGCGCTGTGAACAATGCATATAGGCCCAGTGGAATCAATCGAGTGGACGCGACCGCCCGCAGAGTGACGTTGGGCTGATTGAAGGAGCCTATCTACGCGTTTTGACGAGCATTACCACCTGGTTGGGACTAATTGCCGTCATGGCACGCGCTGTGAACAATGCATATAGGCCCAGTGGAATCAATCGAGTGAACGCGACCGTCCGCAGAGTTACGTTAGGCTGATCTATGAACCTATCCACGCGTTTTGACGAGCATTACCACCTGGTTGGAACTAACTACCAGCATGGCGCACGCTGTGAACTATGCATATATGCCCAGTGGAATCACTCGAGTGGACGCGACCGTCCGCAGAGTTACGTTAGGCTGATGTATGAGCCTATCCACGCGTTTTGACGAGCATTACCACCTGGTTGGGACTAATTGCCGTCATGGCACGCGCTGTGAACAATGCATATAGGCCCAGTGGAATCAATCGAGTGGACGCGACCGTCCGCAGAGTTACGTTAGGCTGATGTATGAGCCTATCCACGCGTTTTGACGAGCATTACCACCTGGTTGGAACTAACTACCAGCATGGCGCACGCTGTAAACTATGCATATATGCCCAATAGAATCAATCGAGTGAACGCGACCGTCCGCAGAGTGACGTTGGGCTGATTGAAGGAGCCTATCCACGCGTTTTGACGAGCATTACCACCTGGTTGGGACTAATTGCCGTCATGGCACGCGCTGTGAACAATGCATATAGGCCCAGTGGAATAAATCGAGTGGACCCGACCGCCCGCAGAGTGACGTTGGGCTGATTGAAGGAGCCTATCCACGCGTTTTGACGAGCATTACCACCTGGTTGGAACTAACTACCAGCATGGCGCACGCTGTGAACTATGCATATATGCCCAATAGAATCAATCTAATGAACTCGACCGCCCGCAGAGTGACGTTGGGCTGATTGAAGGAGCCTATCTACGCGTTTTGACGAGCATTACCACCTGGTTGGGACTAATTGCCGTCATGGCACGCGCTGTGAACAATGCATATAGGCCCAGTGGAATAAATCGAGTGGACCCGACCGTCCGCAGAGTGACGTTAGGCTGATTGAAGGAGCCTATCCACGCGTTTTGACGAGCATTACCACCTGGTTGGGACTAATTGCCGTCATGGCACGCGCTGTGAACAATGCATATAGGCCCAGTGGAATCAATCGAGTGGACGCGACCGTCCGCAGAGTTACGTTAGGCTGATGTATGAGCCTATCCACGCGTTTTGACGAGCATTACCACCTGGTTGGAACTAACTACCAGCATGGCGCACGCTGTAAACTATGCATATATGCCCAATAGAATCAATCGAGTGAACGCGACCGTCCGCAGAGTGACGTTGGGCTGATTGAAGGAGCCTATCCACGCGTTTTGACGAGCATTACCACCTGGTTGGGACTAATTGCCGTCATGGCACGCGCTGTGAACAATGCATATAGGCCCAGTGGAATAAATCGAGTGGACCCGACCGCCCGCAGAGTGACGTTGGGCTGATTGAAGGAGCCTATCCACGCGTTTTGACGAGCATTACCACCTGGTTGGAACTAACTACCAGCATGGCGCACGCTGTGAACTATGCATATATGCCCAATAGAATCAATCTAATGAACTCGACCGCCCGCAGAGTGACGTTGGGCTGATTGAAGGAGCCTATCTACGCGTTTTGACGAGCATTACCACCTGGTTGGGACTAATTGCCGTCATGGCACGCGCTGTGAACAATGCATATAGGCCCAGTGGAATAAATCGAGTGGACCCGACCGTCCGCAGAGTGACGTTAGGCTGATTGAAGGAGCCTATCCACGCGTTTTGACGAGCATTACCACCTGGTTGGGACTAATTGCCGTCATGGCACGCGCTGTGAACTATGCATATATGCCCAATAGAATCAATCTAACGAACGCGACCGTCCGCAGAGTTACGTTAGGCTGATCTATGAACCTATCCACGCGTTTTGACGAGCATTACCACCTGGTTGGAACTAACTACCAGCATGGCGCACGCTGCGAACTATGCATATATGCCCAGTGGAATCAATCGAGTGGACGCGACCGTCCGCAGAGTTACGTTAGGCTGATCTATGAGCCTATCCACGCGTTTTGACGAGCATTACCGCCTGGTTGGAACTAACTACCAGCATGGCGCACGCTGTGAACTATGCATATATGCCCAATAGAATCAATCGAGTGAACGCGACCGTCCGCAGAGCTACGTTAGGCTGATGGTTAAGCCAATCCACGCGTTTGACGAGCATTACCACCTGGATGGAACTAACTACCGGCATGGCGCACGCTGTGAACAATGCATATAGGCCCAGTGGAATCAATCGAGTGGACGCGACCGTACGCAAAGTTACGTTAGGCTGATGGAAGGAGCCTATCCACGCGTTTTAACGAGCATTACCACCTGGTTGGAACTAACTACCGGCATGGCGCACGCTGTGAACTATGCATATATGCCCAATAGAATCAATCTAACGAACTCGACCGCCCGCAGAGTGACGTTGGGCTGATTGAAGGAGCCTATCCACGCGTTTTGACGAGCATTACCACCTGGTTGGGACTAATTGCCGTCATGGCACGCGCTGTGAACAATGCATATAGGCCCAGTGGAATCAATCGAGTGAACGCGACCGTCCGCAGAGTTACGTTAGGCTGATCTATGAACCTATCCACGCGTTTTGACGAGCATTACCACCTGGTTGGAACTAACTACCAGCATGGCGCACGCTGTGAACTATGCATATATGCCCAGTGGAATCAATCGAGTGGACGCGACCGCCCGCAGAGTGACGTTGGGCTGATTGAAGGAGCCTATCTACGCGTTTTGACGAGCATTACCACCTGGTTGGGACTAATTGCCGTCATGGCACGCGCTGTGAACAATGCATATAGGCCCAGTGGAATCAATCGAGTGGACGCGACTGCCCGCAGAGTGACGTTGGGCTGATTGAAGGAGCCTATCTACGCGTTTTGACGAGCATTACCACCTGGTTGGGACTAATTGCCGTCATGGCACGCGCTGTGAACAATGCATATAGGCCCAGTGGAATCAATCGAGTGAACGCGACCGTCCGCAGAGTTACGTTAGGCTGATCTATGAACCTATCCACGCGTTTTGACGAGCATTACCACCTGGTTGGAACTAACTACCAGCATGGCGCACGCTGTGAACTATGCATATATGCCCAGTGGAATCACTCGAGTGGACGCGACCGTCCGCAGAGTTACGTTAGGCTGATGTATGAGCCTATCCACGCGTTTTGACGAGCATTACCACCTGGTTGGGACTAATTGCCGTCATGGCACGCGCTGTGAACAATGCATATAGGCCCAGTGGAATCAATCGAGTGGACGCGACCGTCCGCAGAGTTACGTTAGGCTGATGTATGAGCCTATCCACGCATTTTGACGAGCATTACCACCTGGTTGGAACTAACTACCAGCATGGCGCACGCTGTAAACTATGCATATATGCCCAATAGAATCAATCGAGTGAACGCGACCGTCCGCAGAGTGACGTTGGGCTGATTGAAGGAGCCTATCCACGCGTTTTGACGAGCATTACCACCTGGTTGGGACTAATTGCCGTCATGGCACGCGCTGTGAACAATGCATATAGGCCCAGTGGAATAAATCGAGTGGACCCGACCGCCCGCAGAGTGACGTTGGGCTGATTGAAGGAGCCTATCCACGCGTTTTGACGAGCATTACCACCTGGTTGGAACTAACTACCAGCATGGCGCACGCTGTGAACTATGCATATATGCCCAATAGAATCAATCTAATGAACTCGACCGCCCGCAGAGTGACGTTGGGCTGATTGAAGGAGCCTATCTACGCGTTTTGACGAGCATTACCACCTGGTTGGGACTAATTGCCGTCATGGCACGCGCTGTGAACAATGCATATAGGCCCAGTGGAATAAATCGAGTGGACCCGACCGTCCGCAGAGTGACGTTAGGCTGATTGAAGGAGCCTATCCACGCGTTTTGACGAGCATTACCACCTGGTTGGGACTAATTGCCGTCATGGCACGCGCTGTGAACAATGCATATAGGCCCAGTGGAATCAATCGAGTGGACGCGACCGTCCGCAGAGTTACGTTAGGCTGATGTATGAGCCTATCCACGCGTTTTGACGAGCATTACCACCTGGTTGGAACTAACTACCAGCATGGCGCACGCTGTAAACTATGCATATATGCCCAATAGAATCAATCGAGTGAACGCGACCGTCCGCAGAGTGACGTTGGGCTGATTGAAGGAGCCTATCCACGCGTTTTGACGAGCATTACCACCTGGTTGGGACTAATTGCCGTCATGGCACGCGCTGTGAACAATGCATATAGGCCCAGTGGAATAAATCGAGTGGACCCGACCGCCCGCAGAGTGACGTTGGGCTGATTGAAGGAGCCTATCCACGCGTTTTGACGAGCATTACCACCTGGTTGGAACTAACTACCAGCATGGCGCACGCTGTGAACTATGCATATATGCCCAATAGAATCAATCTAATGAACTCGACCGCCCGCAGAGTGACGTTGGGCTGATTGAAGGAGCCTATCTACGCGTTTTGACGAGCATTACCACCTGGTTGGGACTAATTGCCGTCATGGCACGCGCTGTGAACAATGCATATAGGCCCAGTGGAATAAATCGAGTGGACCCGACCGTCCGCAGAGTGACGTTAGGCTGATTGAAGGAGCCTATCCACGCGTTTTGACGAGCATTACCACCTGGTTGGGACTAATTGCCGTCATGGCACGCGCTGTGAACTATGCATATATGCCCAATAGAATCAATCTAACGAACGCGACCGTCCGCAGAGTTACGTTAGGCTGATCTATGAACCTATCCACGCGTTTTGACGAGCATTACCACCTGGTTGGAACTAACTACCAGCATGGCGCACGCTGTGAACTATGCATATATGCCCAGTGGAATCAATCGAGTGGACGCGACCGCCCGCAGAGTGACGTTGGGCTGATTGA
Organism: Heligmosomoides polygyrus polygyrus; assembly: GCA_947396885.1. NCBI lineage: Eukaryota > Metazoa > Nematoda > Chromadorea > Rhabditida > Heligmosomidae > Heligmosomoides > Heligmosomoides polygyrus. Next base: position 42,195,954 of record OX377206.1, read on the forward strand.
AGGAGCCTATCTACGCGTTTTGACGAGCATTACCACCTGGTTGGGACTAATTGCCGTCATGGCACGCGCTGTGAACAATGCATATAGGCCCAGTGGAATCAATCGAGTGGACGCGACCGCCCGCAGAGTGACGTTGGGCTGATTGAAGGAGCCTATCTACGCGTTTTGACGAGCATTACCACCTGGTTGGGACTAATTGCCGTCATGGCACGCGCTGTGAACAATGCATATAGGCCCAGTGGAATCAATCGAGTGAACGCGACCGTCCGCAGAGTTACGTTAGGCTGATCTATGAACCTATCCACGCGTTTTGACGAGCATTACCACCTGGTTGGAACTAACTACCAGCATGGCGCACGCTGTGAACTATGCATATATGCCCAGTGGAATCACTCGAGTGGACGCGACCGTCCGCAGAGTTACGTTAGGCTGATGTATGAGCCTATCCACGCGTTTTGACGAGCATTACCACCTGGTTGGGACTAATTGCCGTCATGGCACGCGCTGTGAACAATGCATATAGGCCCAGTGGAATCAATCGAGTGGACGCGACCGTCCGCAGAGTTACGTTAGGCTGATCTATGAACCTATCCACGCGTTTTGACGAGCATTACCACCTGGTTGGAACTAACTACCAGCATGGCGCACGCTGTGAACTATGCATATATGCCCAATAGAAACAATACAATGAACTCGACCGCCCGCAGAGTGACGTTGGGCTGATTGAAGGAGCCTATCCACGCGTTTTGACGAGCATTACCACCTGGTTGGGACTAATTGCCGTCATGGCACGCGCTGTGAACAATGCATATAGGCCCAGTGGAATCAATCGAGTGGACGCGACCGTCCGCAGAGTTACGTTAGGCTGATGTATGAGCCTATCCACGCGTTTTGACGAGCATTACCACCTGGTTGGAACTAACTACCAGCATGGCGCACGCTGTAAACTATGCATATATGCCCAATAGAATCAATCGAGTGAACGCGACCGTCCGCAGAGTGACGTTGGGCTGATTGAAGGAGCCTATCCACGCGTTTTGACGAGCATTACCACCTGGTTGGGACTAATTGCCGTCATGGCACGCGCTGTGAACAATGCATATAGGCCCAGTGGAATCAATCGAGTGGACGCGACCGTCCGCAGAGTTACGTTAGGCTGATGTATGAGCCTATCCACGCGTTTTGACGAGCATTACCACCTGGTTGGAACTAACTACCAGCATGGCGCACGCTGTAAACTATGCATATATGCCCAATAGAATCAATCGAGTGAACGCGACCGTCCGCAGAGTGACGTTGGGCTGATTGAAGGAGCCTATCCACGCGTTTTGACGAGCATTACCACCTGGTTGGGACTAATTGCCGTCATGGCACGCGCTGTGAACAATGCATATAGGCCCAGTGGAATCAATCGAGTGGACGCGACCGCCCGCAGAGTGACGTTGGGCTGATTGAAGGAGCCTATCTACGCGTTTTGACGAGCATTACCACCTGGTTGGGACTAATTGCCGTCATGGCACGCGCTGTGAACAATGCATATAGGCCCAGTGGAATCAATCGAGTGAACGCGACCGTCCGCAGAGTTACGTTAGGCTGATGTATGAGCCTATCCACGCGTTTTGACGAGCATTACCACCTGGTTGGAACTAACTACCAGCATGGCGCACGCTGTAAACTATGCATATATGCCCAATAGAATCAATCTAATGAACTCGACCGCCCGCAGAGTGACGTTGGGCTGATTGAAGGAGCCTATCTACGCGTTTTGACGAGCATTACCACCTGGTTGGGACTAATTGCCGTCATGGCACGCGCTGTGAACAATGCATATAGGCCCAGTGGAATAAATCGAGTGGACCCGACCGTCCGCAGAGTGACGTTAGGCTGATTGAAGGAGCCTATCCACGCGTTTTGACGAGCATTACCACCTGGTTGGGACTAATTGCCGTCATGGCACGCGCTGTGAACAATGCATATAGGCCCAGTGGAATCAATCGAGTGGACGCGACCGTCCGCAGAGTTACGTTAGGCTGATGTATGAGCCTATCCACGCGTTTTGACGAGCATTACCACCTGGTTGGACTAATTGCCGTCATGGCACGCGCTGTGAACAATGCATATAGGCCCAGTGGAATCAATCGAGTGGACGCGACCGCCCGCAGAGTGACGTTGGGCTGATTGAAGGAGCCTATCTACGCGTTTTGACGAGCATTACCACCTGGTTGGGACTAATTGCCGTCATGGCACGCGCTGTGAACAATGCATATAGGCCCAGTGGAATCAATCGAGTGAACGCGACCGTCCGCAGAGTTACGTTAGGCTGATCTATGAACCTATCCACGCGTTTTGACGAGCATTACCACCTGGTTGGAACTAACTACCAGCATGGCGCACGCTGTGAACTATGCATATATGCCCAGTGGAATCACTCGAGTGGACGCGACCGTCCGCAGAGTTACGTTAGGCTGATGTATGAGCCTATCCACGCGTTTTGACGAGCATTACCACCTGGTTGGGACTAATTGCCGTCATGGCACGCGCTGTGAACAATGCATATAGGCCCAGTGGAATCAATCGAGTGGACGCGACCGTCCGCAGAGTTACGTTAGGCTGATGTATGAGCCTATCCACGCGTTTTGACGAGCATTACCACCTGGTTGGAACTAACTACCAGCATGGCGCACGCTGTAAACTATGCAAATATGCCCAATAGAATCAATCGAGTGAACGCGACCGTCCGCAGAGTGACGTTGGGCTGATTGAAGGAGCCTATCCACGCGTTTTGACGAGCATTACCACCTGGTTGGGACTAATTGCCGTCATGGCACGCGCTGTGAACAATGCATATAGGCCCAGTGGAATAAATCGAGTGGACCCGACCGCCCGCAGAGTGACGTTGGGCTGATTGAAGGAGCCTATCCACGCGTTTTGACGAGCATTACCACCTGGTTGGAACTAACTACCAGCATGGCGCACGCTGTGAACTATGCATATATGCCCAATAGAATCAATCTAATGAACTCGACCGCCCGCAGAGTGACGTTGGGCTGATTGAAGGAGCCTATCTACGCGTTTTGACGAGCATTACCACCTGGTTGGGACTAATTGCCGTCATGGCACGCGCTGTGAACAATGCATATAGGCCCAGTGGAATAAATCGAGTGGACCCGACCGTCCGCAGAGTGACATTAGGCTGATTGAAGGAGCCTATCCACGCGTTTTGACGAGCATTACCACCTGGTTGGGACTAATTGCCGTCATGGCACGCGCTGTGAACAATGCATATAGGCCCAGTGGAATCAATCGAGTGGACGCGACCGTACGCAAAGTTACGTTAGGCTGATGGAAGGAGCCTATCCACGCGTTTTAACGAGCATTACCACCTGGTTGGAACTAACTACCGGCATGGCGCACGCTGTGAACTATGCATATATGCCCAATAGAATCAATCTAACGAACTCGACCGCCCGCAGAGTGACGTTGGGCTGATTGAAGGAGCCTATCCACGCGTTTTGACGAGCATTACCACCTGGTTGGAACTAACTACCAGCATGGCGCACGCTGTGAACTATGCATATATGCCCAGTGGAATCAATCGAGTGGACGCGACCGTCCGCAGAGTTACGTTAGGCTGATCTATGAACCTATCCACGCGTTTTGACGAGCATTACCACCTGGTTGGAACTAACTACCAGCATGGCGCACGCTGTGAACTATGCATATATGCCCAGTGGAATCACTCGAGTGGACGCGACCGTCCGCAGAGTTACGTTAGGCTGATGTATGAGCCTATCCACGCGTTTTGACGAGCATTACCACCTGGTTGGGATTAATTGCCGTCATGGCACGCGCTGTGAACAATGCATATAGGCCCAGTGGAATCAATCGAGTGAACGCGACCGTCCGCAGAGTTACGTTAGGCTGATCTATGAACCTATCCACGCGTTTTGACGAGCATTACCACCTGGTTGGAACTAACTACCAGCATGGCGCACGCTGTGAACTATGCATATATGCCCAGTGGAATCACTCGAGTGGACGCGACCGTCCGCAGAGTTACGTTAGGCTGATGTATGAGCCTATCCACGCGTTTTGACGAGCATTACCACCTGGTTGGGATTAATTGCCGTCATGGCACGCGCTGTGAACAATGCATATAGGCCCAGTGGAATCAATCGAGTGGACGCGACCGTCCGCAGAGTTACGTTAGGCTGATCTATGAACCTATCCACGCGTTTTGACGAGCATTACCACCTGGTTGGAACTAACTACCAGCATGGCACGCGCTGTGAACAATGCATATAGGCCCAGTGGAATCAATCGAGTGGACGCGACCGTCCGCAGAGTTACGTTAGGCTGATGTATGAGCCTATCCACGCGTTTTGACGAGCATTACCACCTGGTTGGAACTAACTACCAGCATGGCGCACGCTGTAAACTATGCATATATGCCCAATAGAATCAATCGAGTGAACGCGACCGTCCGCAGAGTGACGTTGGGCTGATTGAAGGAGCCTATCCACGCGTTTTGACGAGCATTACCACCTGGTTGGGACTAATTGCCGTCATGGCACGCGCTGCGAACAATGCATATAGGCCCAGTGGAATCAATCGAGTGGACGCGACCGCCCGCAGAGTGACGTTGGGCTGATTGAAGGAGCCTATCTACGCGTTTTGACGAGCATTACCACCTGGTTGGGACTAATTGCCGTCATGGCACGCGCTGTGAACAATGCATATAGGCCCAGTGGAATCAATCGAGTGGACGCGACCGTCCGCAGAGTTACGTTAGGCTGATGTATGAGCCTATCCACGCGTTTTGACGAGCATTACCACCTGGTTGGAACTAACTACCAGCATGGCGCACGCTGTGAACTATGCATATATGCCCAATAGAATCAATCGAGTGAACGCGACCGTCCGCAGAGTGACGTTGGGCTGATTGAAGGAGCCTATCCACGCGTTTTGACGAGCATTACCACCTGGTTGGGACTAATTGCCGTCATGGCACGCGCTGTGAACAATGCATATAGGCCCAGTGGAATCAATCGAGTGGACCCGACCGTCCGCAGAGTGACGTTGGGCTGATTGAAGGAGCCTATCCACGCGTTTTGACGAGCATTACCACCTGGTTGGAACTAACTACCAGCATGGCGCACGCTGTGAACTATGCATATATGCCCAATAGAATCAATCTAATGAACTCGACCGCCCGCAGAGTGACGTTGGGCTGATTGAAGGAGCCTATCTACGCGTTTTGACGAGCATTACCACCTGGTTGGGACTAATTGCCGTCATGGCACGCGCTGTGAACAATGCATATAGGCCCAGTGGAATAAATCGAGTGGACCCGACCGTCCGCAGAGTGACGTTAGGCTGATTGAAGGAGCCTATCCACGCGTTTTGACGAGCATTACCACCTGGTTGGGACTAATTGCCGTCATGGCACGCGCTGTGAACAATGCATATAGGCCCAGTGGAATCAATCGAGTGGACGCGACCGTCCGCAGAGTTACGTTAGGCTGATGTATGAGCCTATCCACGCGTTTTGACGAGCATTACCACCTGGTTGGAACTAACTACCAGCATGGCGCACGCTGTAAACTATGCAAATATGCCCAATAGAATCAATCGAGTGAACGCGACCGTCCGCAGAGTGACGTTGGGCTGATTGAAGGAGCCTATCCACGCGTTTTGACGAGCATTACCACCTGGTTGGGACTAATTGCCGTCATGGCACGCGCTGTGAACAATGCATATAGGCCCAGTGGAATAAATCGAGTGGACCCGACCGCCCGCAGAGTGACGTTGGGCTGATTGAAGGAGCCTATCCACGCGTTTTGACGAGCATTACCACCTGGTTGGAACTAACTACCAGCATGGCGCACGCTGTGAACTATGCATATATGCCCAATAGAATCAATCTAATGAACTCGACCGCCCGCAGAGTGACGTTGGGCTGATTGAAGGAGCCTATCTACGCGTTTTGACGAGCATTACCACCTGGTTGGGACTAATTGCCGTCATGGCACGCGCTGTGAACAATGCATATAGGCCCAGTGGAATAAATCGAGTGGACCCGACCGTCCGCAGAGTGACATTAGGCTGATTGAAGGAGCCTATCCACGCGTTTTGACGAGCATTACCACCTGGTTGGGACTAATTGCCGTCATGGCACGCGCTGTGAACAATGCATATAGGCCCAGTGGAATCAATCGAGTGGACGCGACCGTACGCAAAGTTACGTTAGGCTGATGGAAGGAGCCTATCCACGCGTTTTAACGAGCATTACCACCTGGTTGGAACTAACTACCGGCATGGCGCACGCTGTGAACTATGCATATATGCCCAATAGAATCAATCTAATGAACTCGACCGCCCGCAGAGTGACGTTGGGCTGACTGAAGGAGCCTATCTACGCGTTTTGACGAGCATTACCACCTGGTTGGGACTAATTGCCGTCATGGCACGCGCTGTGAACAATGCATATAGGCCCAGTGGAATAAATCGAGTGGACCCGACCGTCCGCAGAGTGACATTAGGCTGATTGAAGGAGCCTATCCACGCGTTTTGACGAGCATTACCACCTGGTTGGGACTAATTGCCGTCATGGCACGCGCTGTGAACAATGCATATAGGCCCAGTGGAATCAATCGAGTGGACGCGACCGTACGCAAAGTTACGTTAGGCTGATGGAAGGAGCCTATCCACGCGTTTTAACGAGCATTACCACCTGGTTGGAACTAACTACCGGCATGGCGCACGCTGTGAACTATGCATATATGCCCAATAGAATCAATCTAACGAACTCGACCGCCCGCAGAGTGACGTTGGGCTGATTGAAGGAGCCTATCCACGCGTTTTGACGAGCATTACCACCTGGTTGGAACTAACTACCAGCATGGCGCACGCTGTGAACTATGCATATATGCCCAGTGGAATCAATCGAGTGGACGCGACCGTCCGCAGAGTTACGTTAGGCTGATCTATGAACCTATCCACGCGTTTTGACGAGCATTACCACCTGGTTGGAACTAACTACCAGCATGGCGCACGCTGTGAACTATGCATATATGCCCAGTGGAATCACTCGAGTGGACGCGACCGTCCGCAGAGTTACGTTAGGCTGATGTATGAGCCTATCCACGCGTTTTGACGAGCATTACCACCTGGTTGGGATTAATTGCCGTCATGGCACGCGCTGTGAACAATGCATATAGGCCCAGTGGAATCAATCGAGTGAACGCGACCGTCCGCAGAGTTACGTTAGGCTGATCTATGAACCTATCCACGCGTTTTGACGAGCATTACCACCTGGTTGGAACTAACTACCAGCATGGCGCACGCTGTGAACTATGCATATATGCCCAGTGGAATCACTCGAGTGGACGCGACCGTCCGCAGAGTTACGTTAGGCTGATGTATGAGCCTATCCACGCGTTTTGACGAGCATTACCACCTGGTTGGGATTAATTGCCGTCATGGCACGCGCTGTGAACAATGCATATAGGCCCAGTGGAATCAATCGAGTGGACGCGACCGTCCGCAGAGTTACGTTAGGCTGATCTATGAACCTATCCACGCGTTTTGACGAGCATTACCACCTGGTTGGAACTAACTACCAGCATGGCACGCGCTGTGAACAATGCATATAGGCCCAGTGGAATCAATCGAGTGGACGCGACCGTCCGCAGAGTTACGTTAGGCTGATGTATGAGCCTATCCACGCGTTTTGACGAGCATTACCACCTGGTTGGAACTAACTACCAGCATGGCGCACGCTGTAAACTATGCATATATGCCCAATAGAATCAATCGAGTGAACGCGACCGTCCGCAGAGTGACGTTGGGCTGATTGAAGGAGCCTATCCACGCGTTTTGACGAGCATTACCACCTGGTTGGGACTAATTGCCGTCATGGCACGCGCTGTGAACAATGCATATAGGCCCAGTGGAATCAATCGAGTGGACGCGACCGCCCGCAGAGTGACGTTGGGCTGATTGAAGGAGCCTATCTACGCGTTTTGACGAGCATTACCACCTGGTTGGGACTAATTGCCGTCATGGCACGCGCTGTGAACAATGCATATAGGCCCAGTGGAATCAATCGAGTGGACGCGACCGTCCGCAGAGTTACGTTAGGCTGATGTATGAGCCTATCCACGCGTTTTGACGAGCATTACCACCTGGTTGGAACTAACTACCAGCATGGCGCACGCTGTGAACTATGCATATATGCCCAATAGAATCAATCGAGTGAACGCGACCGTCCGCAGAGTGACGTTGGGCTGATTGAAGGAGCCTATCCACGCGTTTTGACGAGCATTACCACCTGGTTGGGACTAATTGCCGTCATGGCACGCGCTGTGAACAATGCATATAGGCCCAGTGGAATCAATCGAGTGGACCCGACCGTCCGCAGAGTGACGTTGGGCTGATTGAAGGAGCCTATCCACGCGTTTTGACGAGCATTACCACCTGGTTGGAACTAACTACCAGCATGGCGCACGCTGTGAACTATGCATATATGCCCAATAGAATCAATCTAATGAACTCGACCGCCCGCAGAGTGACGTTGGGCTGATTGAAGGAGCCTATCTACGCGTTTTGACGAGCATTACCACCTGGTTGGGACTAATTGCCGTCATGGCACGCGCTGTGAACAATGCATATAGGCCCAGTGGAATAAATCGAGTGGACCCGACCGTCCGCAGAGTGACGTTAGGCTGATTGAAGGAGCCTATCCACGCGTTTTGACGAGCATTACCACCTGGTTGGGACTAATTGCCGTCATGGCACGCGCTGTGAACAATGCATATAGGCCCAGTGGAATCAATCGAGTGGACGCGACCGTCCGCAGAGTTACGTTAGGCTGATGTATGAGCCTATCCACGCGTTTTGACGAGCATTACCACCTGGTTGGGACTAATTGCCGTCATGGCACGCGCTGTGAACAATGCATATATGCCCAATAGAATCAATCGAGTGAACGCGACCGTCCGCAGAGTTACGTTAGGCTGATCTATGAGCCTATCCACGCGTTTTGACGAGCATTACCACCTGGTTGGAACTAACTACCAGCATGGCGCACGCTGCGAACTATGCATATATGCCCAATAGAATCAATCTAATGAACGCGACCGTCCGCAGAGTTACGTTAGGCTGATCTATGAGCCTATCCACGCGTTTTGACGAGCATTACCGCCTGGTTGGAACTAACTACCAGCATGGCGCACGCTGTGAACTATGCATATATGCCCAATAGAATCAATCGAGTGAACGCGACCGTCCGCAGAGCTACGTTAGGCTGATGGTTAAGCCAATCCACGCGTTTGACGAGCATTACCACCTGGATGGAACTAACTACCGGCATGGCGCACGCTGTGAACTATGCATATATGCCCAGTGGAATCACTCGAGTGGACGCGACCGTCCGCAGAGTTACGTTAGGCTCATGTATGAGCCTATCCACGCGTTTTGACGAGCATTACCACCTGGTTGGAACTAACTACCAGCATGGCGCACGCTGTGAACTATGCATATATGCCCAATAGAATCAATCTAATGAACTCGACCGCCCGCAGAGTGACGTTGGGCTGATTGAAGGAGCCTATCACGCGTTTTGACGAGCATTACCACCTGGTTGGGACTAATTGCCGTCATGGCACGCGCTGTGAACAATGCATATAGGCCCAGTGGAATCAATCGAGTGGACCCGACCGTCCGCAGAGTGACGTTAGGCTGATGGATAAGCCAATCCACGCGTTTGACGAGCATTACCACCTGGTTTGAACTAACTACCGGCATGGCGCACGCTGTGAACTATGCATATAGGCCCGATAGCCCGATAGAATCAATCTAATGAACTCGACCGCCCGCAGAGTGACGTTGGGCTGATTGAAGGAGCCTATCCACGCGTTTTGACGAGCATTACCACCTGGTTGGGACTAATTGCCGTCATGGCACGCGCTGTGAACAATGCATATAGGCCCAGTGGAATCAATCGAGTGGACGCGACCGTCCGCAGAGTTACGTTAGGCTGATGTATGAGCCTATCCACGCGTTTGACGAGCATTACCACCTGGATGGAACTAACTACCGGCATGGCGCACGCTGTGAACTATGCATATATGCCCAATAGAATCAATCTAATGAACTCGACCGCCCGCAGAGTGACGTTGGGCTGATTGAAGGAGCCTATCCACGCGTTTTGACGAGCATTACCACCTGGTTGGGAATAATTGCCGTCATGGCACGCGCTGTGAACAATGCATATATGCCCAATAGAATCAATCGAGTGAACGCGACCGTCCGCAGAGTTACGTTAGGCTGATGTATGAGCCTATCCACGCGTTTGACGAGCATTACCACCTGGATGGAACTAACTACCGGCATGGCACGCGCTGTGAACAATGCATATAGGCCCAGTGGAATCAATCGAGTGGACGCGACCGTCCGCAGAGTTACGTTAGGCTGATGTATGAGCCTATCCACGCGTTTGACGAGCATTACCACCTGGATGGAACTAACTACCGGCATGGCACGCGCTGTGAACAATGCATATAGGCCCAGTGGAATCAATCGAGTGGACGCGACCGTCCGCAGAGTTACGTTAGGCTGATGTATGAGCCTATCCACGCGTTTTGACGAGCATTACCACCTGGTTGGTACTAACTACCAGCATGGCGCACGCTGTGAACTATGCATATATGCCCAATAGAATCAATCGAGTGAACGCGACCGTCCGCAGAGTTACGTTAGGCTGATCTATGAACCTATCCACGCGTTTTGACGAGCATTACCACCTGGTTGGAACTAACTACCAGCATGGCGCACGCCGTGAACTATGCATATATGCCCAATAGAATCAATCGAGTGAACGCGACCGTCCGCAGAGTTACGTTAGGCTGATGTATGAGCCTATCCACGCGTTTTGACGAGCATTACCACCTGGTTGGAACTAACTACCAGCATGGCGCACGCTGTAAACTATGCATATATGCCCAATAGAATCAATCGAGTGAACGCGACCGTCCGCAGAGTGACGTTGGGCTGATTGAAGGAGCCTATCCACGCGTTTTGACGAGCATTACCACCTGGTTGGGACTAATTGCCGTCATGGCACGCGCTGTGAACAATGCATATAGGCCCAGTGGAATAAATCGAGTGGACCCGACCGCCCGCAGAGTGACGTTGGGCTGATTGAAGGAGCCTATCCACGCGTTTTGACGAGCATTACCACCTGGTTGGAACTAACTACCAGCATGGCGCACGCTGTGAACTATGCATATATGCCCAATAGAATCAATCTAATGAACTCGACCGCCCGCAGAGTGACGTTGGGCTGATTGAAGGAGCCTATCTACGCGTTTTGACGAGCATTACCACCTGGTTGGGACTAATTGCCGTCATGGCACGCGCTGTGAACAATGCATATAGGCCCAGTGGAATAAATCGAGTGGACCCGACCGTCCGCAGAGTGACGTTAGGCTGATTGAAGGAGCCTATCCACGCGTTTTGACGAGCATTACCACCTGGTTGGGATGCCGTCATGGCACGCGCTGTGAACTATGCATATATGCCCAATAGAATCAATCTAACGAACGCGACCGTCCGCAGAGTTACGTTAGGCTGATCTACGAACCTATCCACGCGTTTTGACGAGCATTACCACCTGGTTGGAACTAACTACCAGCATGGCGCACGCTGTGAACTATGCATATATGCCCAGTGGAATCAATCGAGTGGACGCGACCGCCCGCAGAGTGACGTTGGGCTGATTGAAGGAGCCTATCTACGCGTTTTGACGAGCATTACCACCTGGTTGGGACTAATTGCCGTCATGGCACGCGCTGTGAACAATGCATATAGGCCCAGTGGAATCAATCGAGTGGACGCGACCGCCCGCAGAGTGACGTTGGGCTGATTGAAGGAGCCTATCTACGCGTTTTGACGAGCATTACCACCTGGTTGGGACTAATTGCCGTCATGGCACGCGCTGTGAACAATGCATATAGGCCCAGTGGAATCAATCGAGTGGACGCGACCGTCCGCAGAGTTACGTTAGGCTGATGTATGAGCCTATCCACGCGTTTTGACGAGCATTACCACCTGGTTGGAACTAACTACCAGCATGGCGCACGCTGTAAACTATGCATATATGCCCAATAGAATCAATCTAATGAACTCGACCGCCCGCAGAGTGACGTTGGGCTGATTGAAGGAGCCTATCTACGCGTTTTGACGAGCATTACCACCTGGTTGGGACTAATTGCCGTCATGGCACGCGCTGTGAACAATGCATATAGGCCCAGTGGAATCAATCGAGTGAACGCGACCGTCCGCAGAGTTACGTTAGGCTGATCTATGAACCTATCCACGCGTTTTGACGAGCATTACCACCTGGTTGGAACTAACTACCAGCATGGCGCACGCTGTGAACTATGCATATATGCCCAGTGGAATCACTCGAGTGGACGCGACCGTCCGCAGAGTTACGTTAGGCTGATGTATGAGCCTATCCACGCGTTTTGACGAGCATTACCACCTGGTTGGGACTAATTGCCGTCATGGCACGCGCTGTGAACAATGCATATAGGCCCAGTGGAATCAATCGAGTGGACGCGACCGTCCGCAGAGTTACGTTAGGCTGATGTATGAGCCTATCCACGCGTTTTGACGAGCATTACCACCTGGTTGGAACTAACTACCAGCATGGCGCACGCTGTGAACTATGCATATATGCCCAATAGAATCAATCTAATGAACTCGACCGCCCGCAGAGTGACGTTGGGCTGATTGAAGGAGCCTATCTACGCGTTTTGACGAGCATTACCACCTGGTTGGGACTAATTGCCGTCATGGCACGCGCTGTGAACAATGCATATAGGCCCAGTGGAATAAATCGAGTGGACCCGACCGTCCGCAGAGTGACATTAGGCTGATTGAAGGAGCCTATCCACGCGTTTTGACGAGCATTACCACCTGGTTGGGACTAATTGCCGTCATGGCACGCGCTGTGAACAATGCATATAGGCCCAGTGGAATCAATCGAGTGGACGCGACCGTACGCAAAGTTACGTTAGGCTAATGGAAGGAGCCTATCCACGCGTTTTAACGAGCATTACCACCTGGTTGGAACTAACTACCGGCATGGCGCACGCTGTGAACTATGCATATATGCCCAATAGAATCAATCTAACGAACTCGACCGCCCGCAGAGTGACGTTGGGCTGATTGAAGGAGCCTATCCACGCGTTTTGACGAGCATTACCACCTGGTTGGAACTAACTACCAGCATGGCGCACGCTGTGAACTATGCATATATGCCCAGTGGAATCAATCGAGTGGACGCGACCGCCCGCAGAGTGACGTTGGGCTGATTGAAGGAGCCTATCTACGCGTTTTGACGAGCATTACCACCTGGTTGGGACTAATTGCCGTCATGGCACGCGCTGTGAACAATGCATATAGGCCCAGTGGAATCAATCGAGTGGACGCGACCGCCCGCAGAGTGACGTTGGGCTGATTGAAGGAGCCTATCTACGCGTTTTGACGAGCATTACCACCTGGTTGGGACTAATTGCCGTCATGGCACGCGCTGTGAACAATGCATATAGGCCCAGTGGAATCAATCGAGTGAACGCGACCGTCCGCAGAGTTACGTTAGGCTGATCTATGAACCTATCCACGCGTTTTGACGAGCATTACCACCTGGTTGGAACTAACTACCAGCATGGCGCACGCTGTGAACTATGCATATATGCCCAGTGGAATCACTCGAGTGGACGCGACCGTCCGCAGAGTTACGTTAGGCTGATGTATGAGCCTATCCACGCGTTTTGACGAGCATTACCACCTGGTTGGGATTAATTGCCGTCATGGCACGCGCTGTGAACAATGCATATAGGCCCAGTGGAATAAATCGAGTGGACCCGACCGCCCGCAGAGTGACGTTGGGCTGATTGAAGGAGCCTATCCACGCGTTTTGACGAGCATTACCACCTGGTTGGAACTAACTACCAGCATGGCGCACGCTGTGAACTATGCATATATGCCCAATAGAATCAATCTAATGAACTCGACCGCCCGCAGAGTGACGTTGGGCTGATTGAAGGAGCTTATCCACGCGTTTTGACGAGCATTACCACCTGGTTGGGACTAATTGCCGTCATGGCGCGCGCTGTGAACAATGCATATATGCCCAATAGAATCAATCTAATGAACTCGACCGCCCGCAGAGTGACGTTAGGCTGATCTATGAACCTATCCACGCGTTTTGACGAGCATTACCACCTGGTTGGAACTAACTACCAGCATGGCGCACGCTGTGAACTATGCATATATGCCCAATAGAATCAATCGAGTGAACGCGACCGTCCGCAGAGTTACGTTAGGCTGATCTATGAACCTATCCACGCGTTTTGACGAGCATTACCACCTGGTTGGAACTAACTACCAGCATGGCGCACGCTGTGAACTATGCATATATGCCCAATAGAATCAATCTAATGAACTCGACCGCCCGCAGAGTGACGTTGGGCTGATTGAAGGAGCTTATCCACGCGTTTTGACGAGCATTACCACCTGGTTGGAACTAACTACCAGCATGGCGCACGCTGTGAACTATGCATATATGCCCAGTGGAATCACTCGAGTGGACGCGACCGTCCGCAGAGTTACGTTAGGCTGATGTATGAGCCTATCCACGCGTTTTGACGAGCATTACCACCTGGTTGGGACTAATTGCCGTCATGGCACGCGCTGTGAACAATGCATATAGGCCCAGTGGAATCAATCGAGTGGACGCGACCGTCCGCAGAGTTACGTTAGGCTGATCTATGAACCTATCCACGCGTTTTGACGAGCATTACCACCTGGTTGGGACTAATTGCCGTCATGGCACGCGCTGTGAACAATGCATATATGCCCAATAGAATCAATCGAGTGAACGCGACCGTCCGCAGAGTTACGTTAGGCTGATCTATGAACCTATCCACGCGTTTTGACGAGCATTACCACCTGGTTGGGACTAATTGCCGTCATGGCACGCGCTGTGAACAATGCATATAGGCCCAGTGGAATAAATCGAGTGGACCCGACCGTCCGCAGAGTGACGTTAGGCTGATTGAAGGAGCCTATCCACGCGTTTTGACGAGCATTACCACCTGGTTGGGACTAATTGCCGTCATGGCACGCGCTGTGAACAATGCATATAGGCCCAGTGGAATCAATCGAGTGGACGCGACCGTACGCAAAGTTACGTTAGGCTGATGGAAGGAGCCTATCCACGCGTTTTAACGAGCATTACCACCTGGTTGGAACTAACTACCGGCATGGCGCACGCTGTGAACTATGCATATATGCCCAATAGAATCAATCTAACGAACTCGACCGCCCGCAGAGTGACGTTGGGCTGATTGAAGGAGCCTATCCACGCGTTTTGACGAGCATTACCACCTGGTTGGGACTAATTGCCGTCATGGCACGCGCTGTGAACAATGCATATAGGCCCAGTGGAATCAATCGAGTGAACGCGACCGTCCGCAGAGTTACGTTAGGCTGATCTATGAACCTATCCACGCGTTTTGACGAGCATTACCACCTGGTTGGAACTAACTACCAGCATGGCGCACGCTGTGAACTATGCATATATGCCCAGTGGAATCAATCGAGTGGACGCGACCGCCCGCAGAGTGACGTTGGGCTGATTGAAGGAGCCTATCTACGCGTTTTGACGAGCATTACCACCTGGTTGGGACTAATTGCCGTCATGGCACGCGCTGTGAACAATGCATATAGGCCCAGTGGAATAAATCGAGTGGACCCGACCGTCCGCAGAGTGACATTAGGCTGATTGAAGGAGCCTATCCACGCGTTTTGACGAGCATTACCACCTGGTTGGGACTAATTGCCGTCATGGCACGCGCTGTGAACAATGCATATAGGCCCAGTGGAATCAATCGAGTGGACGCGACCGTACGCAAAGTTACGTTAGGCTGATGGAAGGAGCCTATCCACGCGTTTTAACGAGCATTACCACCTGGTTGGAACTAACTACCGGCATGGCGCACGCTGTGAACTATGCATATATGCCCAATAGAATCAATCTAACGAACTCGACCGCCCGCAGAGTGACGTTGGGCTGATTGAAGGAGCCTATCCACGCGTTTTGACGAGCATTACCACCTGGTTGGAACTAACTACCAGCATGGCGCACGCTGTGAACTATGCATATATGCCCAGTGGAATCAATCGAGTGGACGCGACCGCCCGCAGAGTGACGTTGGGCTGATTGAAGGAGCCTATCTACGCGTTTTGACGAGCATTACCACCTGGTTGGGACTAATTGCCGTCATGGCACGCGCTGTGAACAATGCATATAGGCCCAGTGGAATCAATCGAGTGGACGCGACCGCCCGCAGAGTTACGTTAGGCTGATGTATGAGCCTATCCACGCGTTTTGACGAGCATTACCACCTGGTTGGGATTAATTGCCGTCATGGCACGCGCTGTGAACAATGCATATAGGCCCAGTGGAATAAATCGAGTGGACCCGACCGCCCGCAGAGTGACGTTGGGCTGATTGAAGGAGCCTATCCACGCGTTTTGACGAGCATTACCACCTGGTTGGAACTAACTACCAGCATGGCGCACGCTGTGAACTATGCATATATGCCCAATAGAATCAATCTAATGAACTCGACCGCCCGCAGAGTGACGTTGGGCTGATTGAAGGAGCTTATCCACGCGTTTTGACGAGCATTACCACCTGGTTGGGACTAATTGCCGTCATGGCGCGCGCTGTGAACAATGCATATATGCCCAATAGAATCAATCTAATGAACTCGACCGCCCGCAGAGTGACGTTAGGCTGATCTATGAACCTATCCACGCGTTTTGACGAGCATTACCACCTGGTTGGAACTAACTACCAGCATGGCGCACGCTGTGAACTATGCATATATGCCCAATAGAATCAATCGAGTGAACGCGACCGTCCGCAGAGTTACGTTAGGCTGATCTATGAACCTATCCACGCGTTTTGACGAGCATTACCACCTGGTTGGAACTAACTACCAGCATGGCGCACGCTGTGAACTATGCATATATGCCCAATAGAATCAATCTAATGAACTCGACCGCCCGCAGAGTGACGTTGGGCTGATTGAAGGAGCTTATCCACGCGTTTTGACGAGCATTACCACCTGGTTGGAACTAACTACCAGCATGGCGCACGCTGTGAACTATGCATATATGCCCAGTGGAATCACTCGAGTGGACGCGACCGTCCGCAGAGTTACGTTAGGCTGATGTATGAGCCTATCCACGCGTTTTGACGAGCATTACCACCTGGTTGGGACTAATTGCCGTCATGGCACGCGCTGTGAACAATGCATATAGGCCCAGTGGAATCAATCGAGTGGACGCGACCGTCCGCAGAGTTACGTTAGGCTGATCTATGAACCTATCCACGCGTTTTGACGAGCATTACCACCTGGTTGGGACTAATTGCCGTCATGGCACGCGCTGTGAACAATGCATATATGCCCAATAGAATCAATCGAGTGAACGCGACCGTCCGCAGAGTTACGTTAGGCTGATCTATGAACCTATCCACGCGTTTTGACGAGCATTACCACCTGGTTGGGACTAATTGCCGTCATGGCACGCGCTGTGAACAATGCATATAGGCCCAGTGGAATAAATCGAGTGGACCCGACCGTCCGCAGAGTGACGTTAGGCTGATTGAAGGAGCCTATCCACGCGTTTTGACGAGCATTACCACCTGGTTGGGACTAATTGCCGTCATGGCACGCGCTGTGAACAATGCATATAGGCCCAGTGGAATCAATCGAGTGGACGCGACCGTACGCAAAGTTACGTTAGGCTGATGGAAGGAGCCTATCCACGCGTTTTAACGAGCATTACCACCTGGTTGGAACTAACTACCGGCATGGCGCACGCTGTGAACTATGCATATATGCCCAATAGAATCAATCTAACGAACTCGACCGCCCGCAGAGTGACGTTGGGCTGATTGAAGGAGCCTATCCACGCGTTTTGACGAGCATTACCACCTGGTTGGGACTAATTGCCGTCATGGCACGCGCTGTGAACAATGCATATAGGCCCAGTGGAATCAATCGAGTGAACGCGACCGTCCGCAGAGTTACGTTAGGCTGATCTATGAACCTATCCACGCGTTTTGACGAGCATTACCACCTGGTTGGAACTAACTACCAGCATGGCGCACGCTGTGAACTATGCATATATGCCCAGTGGAATCAATCGAGTGGACGCGACCGCCCGCAGAGTGACGTTGGGCTGATTGAAGGAGCCTATCTACGCGTTTTGACGAGCATTACCACCTGGTTGGGACTAATTGCCGTCATGGCACGCGCTGTGAACAATGCATATAGGCCCAGTGGAATCAATCGAGTGGACGCGACCGCCCGCAGAGTGACGTTGGGCTGATTGAAGGAGCCTATCTACGCGTTTTGACGAGCATTACCACCTGGTTGGGACTAATTGCCGTCATGGCACGCGCTGTGAACAATGCATATAGGCCCAGTGGAATCAATCGAGTGAACGCGACCGTCCGCAGAGTTACGTTAGGCTGATCTATGAACCTATCCACGCGTTTTGACGAGCATTACCACCTGGTTGGAACTAACTACCAGCATGGCGCACGCTGTGAACTATGCATATATGCCCAGTGGAATCACTCGAGTGGACGCGACCGTCCGCAGAGTTACGTTAGGCTGATGTATGAGCCTATCCACGCGTTTTGACGAGCATTACCACCTGGTTGGGACTAATTGCCGTCATGGCACGCGCTGTGAACAATGCATATAGGCCCAGTGGAATAAATCGAGTGGACCCGACCGTCCGCAGAGTGACGTTAGGCTGATTGAAGGAGCCTATCCACGCGTTTTGACGAGCATTACCACCTGGTTGGGACTAATTGCCGTCATGGCACACGCTGTGAACAATGCATATAGGCCCAGTGGAATCAATCGAGTGGACGCGACCGTACGCAAAGTTACGTTAGGCTGATGTATGAGCCTATCCACGCGTTTTGACGAGCATTACCACCTGGTTGGAACTAACTACCAGCATGGCGCACGCTGTGAACTATGCATATATGCCCAATAGAATCAATCTAATGAACTCGACCGCCCGCAGAGTGACGTTGGGCTGATTGAAGGAGCTTATCCACGCGTTTTGACGAGCATTACCACCTGGTTGGAACTAACTACCAGCATGGCGCACGCTGTGAACTATGCATATATGCCCAGTGGAATCACTCGAGTGGACGCGACCGTCCGCAGAGTTACGTTAGGCTGATGTATGAGCCTATCCACGCGTTTTGACGAGCATTACCACCTGGTTGGGACTAATTGCCGTCATGGCACGCGCTGTGAACAATGCATATAGGCCCAGTGGAATAAATCGAGTGGACCCGACCGTCCGCAGAGTGACGTTAGGCTGATTGAAGGAGCCTATCCACGCGTTTTGACGAGCATTACCACCTGGTTGGGACTAATTGCCGTCATGGCACACGCTGTGAACAATGCATATAGGCCCAGTGGAATCAATCGAGTGGACGCGACCGTACGCAAAGTTACGTTAGGCTGATGTATGAGCCTATCCACGCGTTTTGACGAGCATTACCACCTGGTTGGAACTAACTACCAGCATGGCACACGCTGTGAACAATGCATATAGGCCCAGTGGAATCAATCTAATGAACTCGACCGCCCGCAGAGTGACGTTGGGCTGATTGAAGGAGCTTATCCACGCGTTTTGACGAGCATTACCACCTGGTTGGAACTAACTACCAGCATGGCGCACGCTGTGAACTATGCATATATGCCCAGTGGAATCAATCGAGTGGACGCGACCGCCCGCAGAGTTACGTTAGGCTGATCTATGAGCCTATCCAGGCGTTTTGACGAGCATTACCGCCTGGTTGGAACTAACTACCAGCATGGCGCACGCTGTGAACTATGCATATATGCCCAATAGAATCAATCGAGTGAACGCGACCGTCCGCAGAGCTACGTTAGGCTGATGGATAAGCCAATCCACGCGTTTGACGAGCATTACCACCTGGATGGAACTAACTACCGGCATGGCGCACGCTGTGAACTATGCATATATGCCCAGTGGAATCACTCGAGTGGACGCGACCGTCCGCAGAGTTACGTTAGGCTGATGTATGAGCCTATCCACGCGTTTTGACGAGCATTACCACCTGGTTGGAACTAACTACCAGCATGGCGCACGCTGTGAACTATGCATATATGCCCAATAGAATCAATCTAATGAACTCGACCGCCCGCAGAGTGACGTTGGGCTGATTGAAGGAGCTTATCCACGCGTTTTGACGAGCATTACCACCTGGTTGGGACTAATTGCCGTCATGGCGCGCGCTGTGAACAATGCATATATGCCCAATAGAATCAATCTAATGAACTCGACCGCCCGCAGAGTGACGTTAGGCTGATCTATGAACCTATCCACGCGTTTTGACGAGCATTACCACCTGGTTGGAACTAACTACCAGCATGGCGCACGCTGTGAACTATGCATATATGCCCAATAGAATCAATCGAGTGAACGCGACCGTCCGCAGAGTTACGTTAGGCTGATCTATGAACCTATCCACGCGTTTTGACGAGCATTACCACCTGGTTGGAACTAACTACCAGCATGGCGCACGCTGTGAACTATGCATATATGCCCAATAGAATCAATCTAATGAACTCGACCGCCCGCAGAGTGACGTTGGGCTGATTGAAGGAGCTTATCCACGCGTTTTGACGAGCATTACCACCTGGTTGGAACTAACTACCAGCATGGCGCACGCTGTGAACTATGCATATATGCCCAGTGGAATCACTCGAGTGGACGCGACCGTCCGCAGAGTTACGTTAGGCTGATGTATGAGCCTATCCACGCGTTTTGACGAGCATTACCACCTGGTTGGGACTAATTGCCGTCATGGCACGCGCTGTGAACAATGCATATAGGCCCAGTGGAATCAATCGAGTGGACGCGACCGTCCGCAGAGTTACGTTAGGCTGATCTATGAACCTATCCACGCGTTTTGACGAGCATTACCACCTGGTTGGGACTAATTGCCGTCATGGCACGCGCTGTGAACAATGCATATATGCCCAATAGAATCAATCGAGTGAACGCGACCGTCCGCAGAGTTACGTTAGGCTGATCTATGAACCTATCCACGCGTTTTGACGAGCATTACCACCTGGTTGGGACTAATTGCCGTCATGGCACGCGCTGTGAACAATGCATATAGGCCCAGTGGAATAAATCGAGTGGACCCGACCGTCCGCAGAGTGACGTTAGGCTGATTGAAGGAGCCTATCCACGCGTTTTGACGAGCATTACCACCTGGTTGGGACTAATTGCCGTCATGGCACGCGCTGTGAACAATGCATATAGGCCCAGTGGAATCAATCGAGTGGACGCGACCGTACGCAAAGTTACGTTAGGCTGATGGAAGGAGCCTATCCACGCGTTTTAACGAGCATTACCACCTGGTTGGAACTAACTACCGGCATGGCGCACGCTGTGAACTATGCATATATGCCCAATAGAATCAATCTAACGAACTCGACCGCCCGCAGAGTGACGTTGGGCTGATTGAAGGAGCCTATCCACGCGTTTTGACGAGCATTACCACCTGGTTGGGACTAATTGCCGTCATGGCACGCGCTGTGAACAATGCATATAGGCCCAGTGGAATCAATCGAGTGAACGCGACCGTCCGCAGAGTTACGTTAGGCTGATCTATGAACCTATCCACGCGTTTTGACGAGCATTACCACCTGGTTGGAACTAACTACCAGCATGGCGCACGCTGTGAACTATGCATATATGCCCAGTGGAATCAATCGAGTGGACGCGACCGCCCGCAGAGTGACGTTGGGCTGATTGAAGGAGCCTATCTACGCGTTTTGACGAGCATTACCACCTGGTTGGGACTAATTGCCGTCATGGCACGCGCTGTGAACAATGCATATAGGCCCAGTGGAATCAATCGAGTGGACGCGACCGCCCGCAGAGTGACGTTGGGCTGATTGAAGGAGCCTATCTACGCGTTTTGACGAGCATTACCACCTGGTTGGGACTAATTGCCGTCATGGCACGCGCTGTGAACAATGCATATAGGCCCAGTGGAATCAATCGAGTGAACGCGACCGTCCGCAGAGTTACGTTAGGCTGATCTATGAACCTATCCACGCGTTTTGACGAGCATTACCACCTGGTTGGAACTAACTACCAGCATGGCGCACGCTGTGAACTATGCATATATGCCCAGTGGAATCACTCGAGTGGACGCGACCGTCCGCAGAGTTACGTTAGGCTGATGTATGAGCCTATCCACGCGTTTTGACGAGCATTACCACCTGGTTGGGACTAATTGCCGTCATGGCACGCGCTGTGAACAATGCATATAGGCCCAGTGGAATCAATCGAGTGGACGCGACCGTCCGCAGAGTTACGTTAGGCTGATGTATGAGCCTATCCACGCGTTTTGACGAGCATTACCACCTGGTTGGAACTAACTACCAGCATGGCGCACGCTGTAAACTATGCATATATGCCCAATAGAATCAATCGAGTGAACGCGACCGTCCGCAGAGTGACGTTGGGCTGATTGAAGGAGCCTATCCACGCGTTTTGACGAGCATTACCACCTGGTTGGGACTAATTGCCGTCATGGCACGCGCTGTGAACAATGCATATAGGCCCAGTGGAATAAATCGAGTGGACCCGACCGCCCGCAGAGTGACGTTGGGCTGATTGAAGGAGCCTATCCACGCGTTTTGACGAGCATTACCACCTGGTTGGAACTAACTACCAGCATGGCGCACGCTGTGAACTATGCATATATGCCCAATAGAATCAATCTAATGAACTCGACCGCCCGCAGAGTGACGTTGGGCTGATTGAAGGAGCCTATCTACGCGTTTTGACGAGCATTACCACCTGGTTGGGACTAATTGCCGTCATGGCACGCGCTGTGAACAATGCATATAGGCCCAGTGGAATAAATCGAGTGGACCCGACCGTCCGCAGAGTGACGTTAGGCTGATTGAAGGAGCCTATCCACGCGTTTTGACGAGCATTACCACCTGGTTGGGACTAATTGCCGTCATGGCACGCGCTGTGAACAATGCATATAGGCCCAGTGGAATCAATCGAGTGGACGCGACCGTCCGCAGAGTTACGTTAGGCTGATGTATGAGCCTATCCACGCGTTTTGACGAGCATTACCACCTGGTTGGAACTAACTACCAGCATGGCGCACGCTGTAAACTATGCATATATGCCCAATAGAATCAATCGAGTGAACGCGACCGTCCGCAGAGTGACGTTGGGCTGATTGAAGGAGCCTATCCACGCGTTTTGACGAGCATTACCACCTGGTTGGGACTAATTGCCGTCATGGCACGCGCTGTGAACAATGCATATAGGCCCAGTGGAATAAATCGAGTGGACCCGACCGCCCGCAGAGTGACGTTGGGCTGATTGAAGGAGCCTATCCACGCGTTTTGACGAGCATTACCACCTGGTTGGAACTAACTACCAGCATGGCGCACGCTGTGAACTATGCATATATGCCCAATAGAATCAATCTAATGAACTCGACCGCCCGCAGAGTGACGTTGGGCTGATTGAAGGAGCCTATCTACGCGTTTTGACGAGCATTACCACCTGGTTGGGACTAATTGCCGTCATGGCACGCGCTGTGAACAATGCATATAGGCCCAGTGGAATAAATCGAGTGGACCCGACCGTCCGCAGAGTGACGTTAGGCTGATTGAAGGAGCCTATCCACGCGTTTTGACGAGCATTACCACCTGGTTGGGACTAATTGCCGTCATGGCACGCGCTGTGAACTATGCATATATGCCCAATAGAATCAATCTAACGAACGCGACCGTCCGCAGAGTTACGTTAGGCTGATCTATGAACCTATCCACGCGTTTTGACGAGCATTACCACCTGGTTGGAACTAACTACCAGCATGGCGCACGCTGTGAACTATGCATATATGCCCAGTGGAATCAATCGAGTGGACGCGACCGCCCGCAGAGTGACGTTGGGCTGATTGAAGGAGCCTATCTACGCGTTTTGACGAGCATTACCACCTGGTTGGGACTAATTGCCGTCATGGCACGCGCTGTGAACAATGCATATAGGCCCAGTGGAATCAATCGAGTGGACGCGACCGCCCGCAGAGTGACGTTGGGCTGATTGAAGGAGCCTATCTACGCGTTTTGACGAGCATTACCACCTGGTTGGGACTAATTGCCGTCATGGCACGCGCTGTGAACAATGCATATAGGCCCAGTGGAATCAATCGAGTGGACGCGACCGTACGCAAAGTTACGTTAGGCTGATGGAAGGAGCCTATCCACGCGTTTTAACGAGCATTACCACCTGGTTGGAACTAACTACCGGCATGGCGCACGCTGTGAACTATGCATATATGCCCAATAGAATCAATCTAACGAACTCGACCGCCCGCAGAGTGACGTTGGGCTGATTGAAGGAGCCTATCCACGCGTTTTGACGAGCATTACCACCTGGTTGGGACTAATTGCCGTCATGGCACGCGCTGTGAACAATGCATATAGGCCCAGTGGAATCAATCGAGTGAACGCGACCGTCCGCAGAGTTACGTTAGGCTGATCTATGAACCTATCCACGCGTTTTGACGAGCATTACCACCTGGTTGGAACTAACTACCAGCATGGCGCACGCTGTGAACTATGCATATATGCCCAGTGGAATCAATCGAGTGGACGCGACCGCCCGCAGAGTGACGTTGGGCTGATTGAAGGAGCCTATCTACGCGTTTTGACGAGCATTACCACCTGGTTGGGACTAATTGCCGTCATGGCACGCGCTGTGAACAATGCATATAGGCCCAGTGGAATCAATCGAGTGGACGCGACCGCCCGCAGAGTGACGTTGGGCTGATTGAAGGAGCCTATCTACGCGTTTTGACGAGCATTACCACCTGGTTGGGACTAATTGCCGTCATGGCACGCGCTGTGAACAATGCATATAGGCCCAATAGAATCAATCTAACGAACGCGACCGTCCGCAGAGTTACGTTAGGCTGATCTATGAACCTATCCACGCGTTTTGACGAGCATTACCACCTGGTTGGAACTAACTACCAGCATGGCGCACGCTGTGAACTATGCATATATGCCCAGTGGAATCAATCGAGTGGACGCGACCGCCCGCAGAGTGACGTTGGGCTGATTGAAGGAGCCTATCTACGCGTTTTGACGAGCATTACCACCTGGTTGGGACTAATTGCCGTCATGGCACGCGCTGTGAACAATGCATATAGGCCCAGTGGAATCAATCGAGTGGACGCGACCGCCCGCAGAGTGACGTTGGGCTGATTGAAGGAGCCTATCTACGCGTTTTGACGAGCATTACCACCTGGTTGGGACTAATTGCCGTCATGGCACGCGCTGTGAACAATGCATATAGGCCCAGTGGAATCAATCGAGTGGACGCGACCGTACGCAAAGTTACGTTAGGCTGATGGAAGGAGCCTATCCACGCGTTTTAACGAGCATTACCACCTGGTTGGAACTAACTACCGGCATGGCGCACGCTGTGAACTATGCATATATGCCCAATAGAATCAATCTAACGAACTCGACCGCCCGCAGAGTGACGTTGGGCTGATTGAAGGAGCCTATCCACGCGTTTTGACGAGCATTACCACCTGGTTGGGACTAATTGCCGTCATGGCACGCGCTGTGAACAATGCATATAGGCCCAGTGGAATCAATCGAGTGAACGCGACCGTCCGCAGAGTTACGTTAGGCTGATCTATGAACCTATCCACGCGTTTTGACGAGCATTACCACCTGGTTGGAACTAACTACCAGCATGGCGCACGCTGTGGACTATGCATATATGCCCAGTGGAATCAATCGAGTGGACGCGACCGCCCGCAGAGTGACGTTGGGCTGATTGAAGGAGCCTATCTACGCGTTTTGACGAGCATTACCACCTGGTTGGGACTAATTGCCGTCATGGCACGCGCTGTGAACAATGCATATAGGCCCAGTGGAATCAATCGAGTGGACGCGACCGCCCGCAGAGTGACGTTGGGCTGATTGAAGGAGCCTATCTACGCGTTTTGACGAGCATTACCACCTGGTTGGGACTAATTGCCGTCATGGCACGCGCTGTGAACAATGCATATAGGCCCAGTGGAATCAATCGAGTGAACGCGACCGTCCGCAGAGTTACGTTAGGCTGATCTATGAACCTATCCACGCGTTTTGACGAGCATTACCACCTGGTTGGAACTAACTACCAGCATGGCGCACGCTGTGAACTATGCATATATGCCCAGTGGAATCACTCGAGTGGACGCGACCGTCCGCAGAGTTACGTTAGGCTGATGTATGAGCCTATCCACGCGTTTTGACGAGCATTACCACCTGGTTGGGACTAATTGCCGTCATGGCACGCGCTGTGAACAATGCATATAGGCCCAGTGGAATCAATCGAGTGGACGCGACCGTCCGCAGAGTTACGTTAGGCTGATGTATGAGCCTATCCACGCGTTTTGACGAGCATTACCACCTGGTTGGAACTAACTACCAGCATGGCGCACGCTGTAAACTATGCATATATGCCCAATAGAATCAATCGAGTGAACGCGACCGTCCGCAGAGTGACGTTGGGCTGATTGAAGGAGCCTATCCACGCGTTTTGACGAGCATTACCACCTGGTTGGGACTAATTGCCGTCATGGCACGCGCTGTGAACAATGCATATAGGCCCAGTGGAATAAATCGAGTGGACCCGACCGCCCGCAGAGTGACGTTGGGCTGATTGAAGGAGCCTATCCACGCGTTTTGACGAGCATTACCACCTGGTTGGAACTAACTACCAGCATGGCGCACGCTGTGAACTATGCATATATGCCCAATAGAATCAATCTAATGAACTCGACCGCCCGCAGAGTGACGTTGGGCTGATTGAAGGAGCCTATCTACGCGTTTTGACGAGCATTACCACCTGGTTGGGACTAATTGCCGTCATGGCACGCGCTGTGAACAATGCATATAGGCCCAGTGGAATAAATCGAGTGGACCCGACCGTCCGCAGAGTGACGTTAGGCTGATTGAAGGAGCCTATCCACGCGTTTTGACGAGCATTACCACCTGGTTGGGACTAATTGCCGTCATGGCACGCGCTGTGAACAATGCATATAGGCCCAGTGGAATCAATCGAGTGGACGCGACCGTCCGCAGAGTTACGTTAGGCTGATGTATGAGCCTATCCACGCGTTTTGACGAGCATTACCACCTGGTTGGAACTAACTACCAGCATGGCGCACGCTGTAAACTATGCATATATGCCCAATAGAATCAATCGAGTGAACGCGACCGTCCGCAGAGTGACGTTGGGCTGATTGAAGGAGCCTATCCACGCGTTTTGACGAGCATTACCACCTGGTTGGGACTAATTGCCGTCATGGCACGCGCTGTGAACAATGCATATAGGCCCAGTGGAATAAATCGAGTGGACCCGACCGCCCGCAGAGTGACGTTGGGCTGATTGAAGGAGCCTATCCACGCGTTTTGACGAGCATTACCACCTGGTTGGAACTAACTACCAGCATGGCGCACGCTGTGAACTATGCATATATGCCCAATAGAATCAATCTAATGAACTCGACCGCCCGCAGAGTGACGTTGGGCTGATTGAAGGAGCCTATCTACGCGTTTTGACGAGCATTACCACCTGGTTGGGACTAATTGCCGTCATGGCACGCGCTGTGAACAATGCATATAGGCCCAGTGGAATAAATCGAGTGGACCCGACCGCCCGCAGAGTGACGTTGGGCTGATTGAAGGAGCCTATCCACGCGTTTTGACGAGCATTACCACCTGGTTGGAACTAACTACCAGCGTGGCGCACGCTGTAAACTATGCATATATGCCCAATAGAATCAATCGAGTGAACGCGACCGTCCGCAGAGTGACGTTGGGCTGATTGAAGGAGCCTATCCACGCGTTTTGACGAGCATTACCACCTGGTTGGGACTAATTGCCGTCATGGCACGCGCTGTGAACAATGCATATAGGCCCAGTGGAATAAATCGAGTGGACCCGACCGCCCGCAGAGTGACGTTGGGCTGATTGAAGGAGCCTATCCACGCGTTTTGACGAGCATTACCACCTGGTTGGAACTAACTACCAGCATGGCGCACGCTGTGAACTATGCATATATGCCCAATAGAATCAATCTAATGAACTCGACCGCCCGCAGAGTGACGTTGGGCTGATTGAAGGAGCCTATCTACGCGTTTTGACGAGCATTACCACCTGGTTGGGACTAATTGCCGTCATGGCACGCGCTGTGAACAATGCATATAGGCCCAGTGGAATAAATCGAGTGGACCCGACCGTCCGCAGAGTGACGTTAGGCTGATTGAAGGAGCCTATCCACGCGTTTTGACGAGCATTACCACCTGGTTGGGACTAATTGCCGTCATGGCACGCGCTGTGAACTATGCATATATGCCCAATAGAATCAAACTAACGAACGCGACCGTCCGCAGAGTTACGTTAGGCTGATCTATGAACCTATCCACGCGTTTTGACGAGCATTACCACCTGGTTGGAACTAACTACCAGCATGGCGCACGCTGTGAACTATGCATATATGCCCAGTGGAATCAATCGAGTGGACGCGACCGCCCGCAGAGTGACGTTGGGCTGATTGAAGGAGCCTATCTACGCGTTTTGACGAGCATTACCACCTGGTTGGGACTAATTGCCGTCATGGCACGCGCTGTGAACAATGCATATAGGCCCAGTGGAATCAATCGAGTGGACGCGACCGCCCGCAGAGTGACGTTGGGCTGATTGAAGGAGCCTATCTACGCGTTTTGACGAGCATTACCACCTGGTTGGGACTAATTGCCGTCATGGCACGCGCTGTGAACAATGCATATAGGCCCAGTGGAATCAATCGAGTGAACGCGACCGTCCGCAGAGTTACGTTAGGCTGATCTATGAACCTATCCACGCGTTTTGACGAGCATTACCACCTGGTTGGAACTAACTACCAGCATGGCGCACGCTGTGAACTATGCATATATGCCCAGTGGAATCACTCGAGTGGACGCGACCGTCCGCAGAGTTACGTTAGGCTGATGTATGAGCCTATCCACGCGTTTTGACGAGCATTACCACCTGGTTGGGACTAATTGCCGTCATGGCACGCGCTGTGAACAATGCATATAGGCCCAGTGGAATCAATCGAGTGGACGCGACCGTCCGCAGAGTTACGTTAGGCTGATCTATGAACCTATCCACGCGTTTTGACGAGCATTACCACCTGGTTGGAACTAACTACCAGCATGGCGCACGCTGTGAACTATGCATATATGCCCAATAGAAACAATACAATGAACTCGACCGCCCGCAGAGTGACGTTGGGCTGATTGAAGGAGCCTATCCACGCGTTTTGACGAGCATTACCACCTGGTTGGGACTAATTGCCGTCATGGCACGCGCTGTGAACAATGCATATAGGCCCAGTGGAATCAATCGAGTGGACGCGACCGTCCGCAGAGTTACGTTAGGCTGATGTATGAGCCTATCCACGCGTTTTGACGAGCATTACCACCTGGTTGGAACTAACTACCAGCATGGCGCACGCTGTAAACTATGCATATATGCCCAATAGAATCAATCGAGTGAACGCGACCGTCCGCAGAGTGACGTTGGGCTGATTGAAGGAGCCTATCCACGCGTTTTGACGAGCATTACCACCTGGTTGGGACTAATTGCCGTCATGGCACGCGCTGTGAACAATGCATATAGGCCCAGTGGAATCAATCGAGTGGACGCGACCGTCCGCAGAGTTACGTTAGGCTGATGTATGAGCCTATCCACGCGTTTTGACGAGCATTACCACCTGGTTGGAACTAACTACCAGCATGGCGCACGCTGTAAACTATGCATATATGCCCAATAGAATCAATCGAGTGAACGCGACCGTCCGCAGAGTGACGTTGGGCTGATTGAAGGAGCCTATCCACGCGTTTTGACGAGCATTACCACCTGGTTGGGACTAATTGCCGTCATGGCACGCGCTGTGAACAATGCATATAGGCCCAGTGGAATCAATCGAGTGGACGCGACCGCCCGCAGAGTGACGTTGGGCTGATTGAAGGAGCCTATCTACGCGTTTTGACGAGCATTACCACCTGGTTGGGACTAATTGCCGTCATGGCACGCGCTGTGAACAATGCATATAGGCCCAGTGGAATCAATCGAGTGAACGCGACCGTCCGCAGAGTTACGTTAGGCTGATGTATGAGCCTATCCACGCGTTTTGACGAGCATTACCACCTGGTTGGAACTAACTACCAGCATGGCGCACGCTGTAAACTATGCATATATGCCCAATAGAATCAATCTAATGAACTCGACCGCCCGCAGAGTGACGTTGGGCTGATTGAAGGAGCCTATCTACGCGTTTTGACGAGCATTACCACCTGGTTGGGACTAATTGCCGTCATGGCACGCGCTGTGAACAATGCATATAGGCCCAGTGGAATAAATCGAGTGGACCCGACCGTCCGCAGAGTGACGTTAGGCTGATTGAAGGAGCCTATCCACGCGTTTTGACGAGCATTACCACCTGGTTGGGACTAATTGCCGTCATGGCACGCGCTGTGAACAATGCATATAGGCCCAGTGGAATCAATCGAGTGGACGCGACCGTCCGCAGAGTTACGTTAGGCTGATGTATGAGCCTATCCACGCGTTTTGACGAGCATTACCACCTGGTTGGGACTAATTGCCGTCATGGCACGCGCTGTGAACAATGCATATAGGCCCAGTGGAATCAATCGAGTGGACGCGACCGCCCGCAGAGTGACGTTGGGCTGATTGAAGGAGCCTATCTACGCGTTTTGACGAGCATTACCACCTGGTTGGGACTAATTGCCGTCATGGCACGCGCTGTGAACAATGCATATAGGCCCAGTGGAATCAATCGAGTGAACGCGACCGTCCGCAGAGTTACGTTAGGCTGATCTATGAACCTATCCACGCGTTTTGACGAGCATTACCACCTGGTTGGAACTAACTACCAGCATGGCGCACGCTGTGAACTATGCATATATGCCCAGTGGAATCACTCGAGTGGACGCGACCGTCCGCAGAGTTACGTTAGGCTGATGTATGAGCCTATCCACGCGTTTTGACGAGCATTACCACCTGGTTGGGACTAATTGCCGTCATGGCACGCGCTGTGAACAATGCATATAGGCCCAGTGGAATCAATCGAGTGGACGCGACCGTCCGCAGAGTTACGTTAGGCTGATGTATGAGCCTATCCACGCGTTTTGACGAGCATTACCACCTGGTTGGAACTAACTACCAGCATGGCGCACGCTGTAAACTATGCAAATATGCCCAATAGAATCAATCGAGTGAACGCGACCGTCCGCAGAGTGACGTTGGGCTGATTGAAGGAGCCTATCCACGCGTTTTGACGAGCATTACCACCTGGTTGGGACTAATTGCCGTCATGGCACGCGCTGTGAACAATGCATATAGGCCCAGTGGAATAAATCGAGTGGACCCGACCGCCCGCAGAGTGACGTTGGGCTGATTGAAGGAGCCTATCCACGCGTTTTGACGAGCATTACCACCTGGTTGGAACTAACTACCAGCATGGCGCACGCTGTGAACAATGCATATAGGCCCAGTGGAATAAATCGAGTGGACCCGACCGCCCGCAGAGTGACGTTGGGCTGATTGAAGGAGCCTATCCACGCGTTTTGACGAGCATTACCACCTGGTTGGAACTAACTACCAGCATGGCGCACGCTGTGAACTATGCATATATGCCCAATAGAATCAATCTAATGAACTCGACCGCCCGCAGAGTGACGTTGGGCTGATTGAAGGAGCCTATCTACGCGTTTTGACGAGCATTACCACCTGGTTGGGACTAATTGCCGTCATGGCACGCGCTGTGAACAATGCATATATGCCCAGTGGAATCAATCGAGTGGACGCGACCGTCCGCAGAGTTACGTTAGGCTGATCTATGAACCTATCCACGCGTTTTGACGAGCATTACCACCTGGTTGGAACTAACTACCAGCATGGCGCACGCTGTAAACTATGCAAATATGCCCAATAGAATCAATCGAGTGAACGCGACCGTCCGCAGAGTGACGTTGGGCTGATTGAAGGAGCCTATCCACGCGTTTTGACGAGCATTACCACCTGGTTGGGACTAATTGCCGTCATGGCACGCGCTGTGAACAATGCATATAGGCCCAGTGGAATAAATCGAGTGGACCCGACCGCCCGCAGAGTGACGTTGGGCTGATTGAAGGAGCCTATCCACGCGTTTTGACGAGCATTACCACCTGGTTGGAACTAACTACCAGCATGGCGCACGCTGTGAACTATGCATATATGCCCAATAGAATCAATCTAATGAACTCGACCGCCCGCAGAGTGACGTTGGGCTGATTGAAGGAGCCTATCTACGCGTTTTGACGAGCATTACCACCTGGTTGGGACTAATTGCCGTCATGGCACGCGCTGTGAACAATGCATATAGGCCCAGTGGAATAAATCGAGTGGACCCGACCGTCCGCAGAGTGACATTAGGCTGATTGAAGGAGCCTATCCACGCGTTTTGACGAGCATTACCACCTGGTTGGGACTAATTGCCGTCATGGCACGCGCTGTGAACAATGCATATAGGCCCAGTGGAATCAATCGAGTGGACGCGACCGTACGCAAAGTTACGTTAGGCTGATGGAAGGAGCCTATCCACGCGTTTTAACGAGCATTACCACCTGGTTGGAACTAACTACCGGCATGGCGCACGCTGTGAACTATGCATATATGCCCAATAGAATCAATCTAACGAACTCGACCGCCCGCAGAGTGACGTTGGGCTGATTGAAGGAGCCTATCCACGCGTTTTGACGAGCATTACCACCTGGTTGGAACTAACTACCAGCATGGCGCACGCTGTGAACTATGCATATATGCCCAGTGGAATCAATCGAGTGGACGCGACCGTCCGCAGAGTTACGTTAGGCTGATCTATGAACCTATCCACGCGTTTTGACGAGCATTACCACCTGGTTGGAACTAACTACCAGCATGGCGCACGCTGTGAACTATGCATATATGCCCAGTGGAATCACTCGAGTGGACGCGACCGTCCGCAGAGTTACGTTAGGCTGATGTATGAGCCTATCCACGCGTTTTGACGAGCATTACCACCTGGTTGGGATTAATTGCCGTCATGGCACGCGCTGTGAACAATGCATATAGGCCCAGTGGAATCAATCGAGTGAACGCGACCGTCCGCAGAGTTACGTTAGGCTGATCTATGAACCTATCCACGCGTTTTGACGAGCATTACCACCTGGTTGGAACTAACTACCAGCATGGCGCACGCTGTGAACTATGCATATATGCCCAGTGGAATCACTCGAGTGGACGCGACCGTCCGCAGAGTTACGTTAGGCTGATGTATGAGCCTATCCACGCGTTTTGACGAGCATTACCACCTGGTTGGGATTAATTGCCGTCATGGCACGCGCTGTGAACAATGCATATAGGCCCAGTGGAATCAATCGAGTGGACGCGACCGTCCGCAGAGTTACGTTAGGCTGATCTATGAACCTATCCACGCGTTTTGACGAGCATTACCACCTGGTTGGAACTAACTACCAGCATGGCGCACGCTGTGAACTATGCATATATGCCCAATAGAAACAATACAATGAACTCGACCGCCCGCAGAGTGACGTTGGGCTGATTGAAGGAGCCTATCCACGCGTTTTGACGAGCATTACCACCTGGTTGGGACTAATTGCCGTCATGGCACGCGCTGTGAACAATGCATATAGGCCCAGTGGAATCAATCGAGTGGACGCGACCGTCCGCAGAGTTACGTTAGGCTGATGTATGAGCCTATCCACGCGTTTTGACGAGCATTACCACCTGGTTGGAACTAACTACCAGCATGGCGCACGCTGTAAACTATGCATATATGCCCAATAGAATCAATCGAGTGAACGCGACCGTCCGCAGAGTGACGTTGGGCTGATTGAAGGAGCCTATCCACGCGTTTTGACGAGCATTACCACCTGGTTGGGACTAATTGCCGTCATGGCACGCGCTGTGAACAATGCATATAGGCCCAGTGGAATCAATCGAGTGGACGCGACCGCCCGCAGAGTGACGTTGGGCTGATTGAAGGAGCCTATCTACGCGTTTTGACGAGCATTACCACCTGGTTGGGACTAATTGCCGTCATGGCACGCGCTGTGAACAATGCATATAGGCCCAGTGGAATCAATCGAGTGGACGCGACCGTCCGCAGAGTTACGTTAGGCTGATCTATGAACCTATCCACGCGTTTTGACGAGCATTACCACCTGGTTGGAACTAACTACCAGCATGGCGCACGCTGTGAACTATGCATATATGCCCAATAGAAACAATACAATGAACTCGACCGCCCGCAGAGTGACGTTGGGCTGATTGAAGGAGC
Source organism: Heligmosomoides polygyrus polygyrus (assembly GCA_947396885.1). Lineage (NCBI taxonomy): Eukaryota > Metazoa > Nematoda > Chromadorea > Rhabditida > Heligmosomidae > Heligmosomoides > Heligmosomoides polygyrus. Next base: position 42,230,601 of record OX377206.1, read on the forward strand.
CTATCCACGCGTTTTGACGAGCATTACCACCTGGTTGGGACTAATTGCCGTCATGGCACGCGCTGTGAACAATGCATATAGGCCCAGTGGAATCAATCGAGTGGACGCGACCGTCCGCAGAGTTACGTTAGGCTGATGTATGAGCCTATCCACGCGTTTTGACGAGCATTACCACCTGGTTGGAACTAACTACCAGCATGGCGCACGCTGTAAACTATGCATATATGCCCAATAGAATCAATCGAGTGAACGCGACCGTCCGCAGAGTGACGTTGGGCTGATTGAAGGAGCCTATCCACGCGTTTTGACGAGCATTACCACCTGGTTGGGACTAATTGCCGTCATGGCACGCGCTGTGAACAATGCATATAGGCCCAGTGGAATCAATCGAGTGGACGCGACCGCCCGCAGAGTGACGTTGGGCTGATTGAAGGAGCCTATCTACGCGTTTTGACGAGCATTACCACCTGGTTGGGACTAATTGCCGTCATGGCACGCGCTGTGAACAATGCATATAGGCCCAGTGGAATCAATCGAGTGGACGCGACCGTCCGCAGAGTTACGTTAGGCTGATGTATGAGCCTATCCACGCGTTTTGACGAGCATTACCACCTGGTTGGAACTAACTACCAGCATGGCGCACGCTGTGAACTATGCATATATGCCCAATAGAATCAATCGAGTGAACGCGACCGTCCGCAGAGTGACGTTGGGCTGATTGAAGGAGCCTATCCACGCGTTTTGACGAGCATTACCACCTGGTTGGGACTAATTGCCGTCATGGCACGCGCTGTGAACAATGCATATAGGCCCAGTGGAATCAATCGAGTGGACCCGACCGTCCGCAGAGTGACGTTGGGCTGATTGAAGGAGCCTATCCACGCGTTTTGACGAGCATTACCACCTGGTTGGAACTAATTGCCGTCATGGCACGCGCTGTGAACAATGCATATAGGCCCAGTGGAATCAATCGAGTGGACGCGACCGTCCGCAGAGTTACGTTAGGCTGATGTATGAGCCTATCCACGCGTTTTGACGAGCATTACCACCTGGTTGGAACTAACTACCAGCATGGCGCACGCTGTGAACTATGCATATATGCCCAATAGAATCAATCTAATGAACTCGACCGCCCGCAGAGTGACGTTGGGCTGATTGAAGGAGCCTATCCACGCGTTTTGACGAGCATTACCACCTGGTTGGGACTAATTGCCGTCATGGCACGCGCTGTGAACAATGCATATAGGCCCAGTGGAATCAATCGAGTGGACGCGACCGTCCGCAGAGTTACGTTAGGCTGATGTATGAGCCTATCCACGCGTTTTGACGAGCATTACCACCTGGTTGGGACTAATTGCCGTCATGGCACGCGCTGTGAACAATGCATATATGCCCAATAGAATCAATCGAGTGAACGCGACCGTCCGCAGAGTTACGTTAGGCTGATCTATGAGCCTATCCACGCGTTTTGACGAGCATTACCACCTGGTTGGAACTAACTACCAGCATGGCGCACGCTGCGAACTATGCATATATGCCCAATAGAATCAATCTAATGAACGCGACCGTCCGCAGAGTTACGTTAGGCTGATCTATGAGCCTATCCACGCGTTTTGACGAGCATTACCGCCTGGTTGGGACTAATTGCCGTCATGGCACGCGCTGTGAACAATGCATATAGGCCCAGTGGAATCAATCGAGTGGACCCGACCGTCCGCAGAGTGACGTTAGGCTGATGGATAAGCCAATCCACGCGTTTGACGAGCATTACCACCTGGTTGGAACTAACTACCGGCATGGCGCACGCTGTGAACTATGCATATAGGCCCGATAGCCCGATAGAATCAATCTAATGAACTCGACCGCCCGCAGAGTGACGTTGGGCTGATTGAAGGAGCCTATCCACGCGTTTTGACGAGCATTACCACCTGGATGGAACTAACTACCGGCATGGCGCACGCTGTGAACTATGCATATATGCCCAGTGGAATCACTCGAGTGAACGCGACCGTCCGCAGAGCTACGTTAGGCTGATGGTTAAGCCAATCCACGCGTTTGACGAGCATTACCACCTGGATGGAACTAACTACCGGCATGGCGCACGCTGTGAACTATGCATATATGCCCAGTGGAATCACTCGAGTGGACGCGACCGTCCGCAGAGTTACGTTAGGCTCATGTATGAGCCTATCCACGCGTTTTGACGAGCATTACCACCTGGTTGGAACTAACTACCAGCATGGCGCACGCTGTGAACTATGCATATATGCCCAATAGAATCAATCTAATGAACTCGACCGCCCGCAGAGTGACGTTGGGCTGATTGAAGGAGCCTATCCACGCGTTTTGACGAGCATTACCACCTGGTTGGGACTAATTGCCGTCATGGCACGCGCTGTGAACAATGCATATAGGCCCAGTGGAATCAATCGAGTGGACGCGACCGTCCGCAGAGTTACGTTAGGCTGATCTATGAACCTATCCACGCGTTTTGACGAGCATTACCACCTGGTTGGAACTAACTACCAGCATGGCGCACGCTGTGAACTATGCATATATGCCCAGTGGAATCACTCGAGTGGACGCGACCGTCCGCAGAGTTACGTTAGGCTGATGTATGAGCCTATCCACGCGTTTTGACGAGCATTACCACCTGGATGGAACTAACTACCGGCATGGCGCACGCTGTGAACTATGCATATATGCCCAATAGAATCAATCTAATGAACTCGACCGCCCGCAGAGTGACGTTGGGCTGATTGAAGGAGCCTATCCACGCGTTTTGACGAGCATTACCACCTGGTTGGGAATAATTGCCGTCATGGCACGCGCTGTGAACAATGCATATATGCCCAATAGAATCAATCGAGTGAACGCGACCGTCCGCAGAGTTACGTTAGGCTGATGTATGAGCCTATCCACGCGTTTGACGAGCATTACCACCTGGATGGAACTAACTACCGGCATGGCACGCGCTGTGAACAATGCATATAGGCCCAGTGGAATCAATCGAGTGGACGCGACCGTCCGCAGAGTTACGTTAGGCTGATGTATGAGCCTATCCACGCGTTTGACGAGCATTACCACCTGGATGGAACTAACTACCGGCATGGCACGCGCTGTGAACAATGCATATAGGCCCAGTGGAATCAATCGAGTGGACGCGACCGTCCGCAGAGTTACGTTAGGCTGATGTATGAGCCTATCCACGCGTTTTGACGAGCATTACCACCTGGTTGGAACTAACTACCAGCATGGCGCACGCTGTGAACTATGCATATATGCCCAATAGAATCAATCGAGTGAACGCGACCGTCCGCAGAGTTACGTTAGGCTGATCTATGAACCTATCCACGCGTTTTGACGAGCATTACCACCTGGTTGGAACTAACTACCAGCATGGCGCACGCCGTGAACTATGCATATATGCCCAATAGAATCAATCGAGTGAACGCGACCGTCCGCAGAGTTACGTTAGGCTGATGTATGAGCCTATCCACGCGTTTTGACGAGCATTACCACCTGGTTGGAACTAACTACCAGCATGGCGCACGCTGTAAACTATGCATATATGCCCAATAGAATCAATCGAGTGAACGCGACCGTCCGCAGAGTGACGTTGGGCTGATTGAAGGAGCCTATCCACGCGTTTTGACGAGCATTACCACCTGGTTGGGACTAATTGCCGTCATGGCACGCGCTGTGAACAATGCATATAGGCCCAGTGGAATAAATCGAGTGGACCCGACCGCCCGCAGAGTGACGTTGGGCTGATTGAAGGAGCCTATCCACGCGTTTTGACGAGCATTACCACCTGGTTGGAACTAACTACCAGCATGGCGCACGCTGTGAACTATGCATATATGCCCAATAGAATCAATCTAATGAACTCGACCGCCCGCAGAGTGACGTTGGGCTGATTGAAGGAGCCTATCTACGCGTTTTGACGAGCATTACCACCTGGTTGGGACTAATTGCCGTCATGGCACGCGCTGTGAACAATGCATATAGGCCCAGTGGAATAAATCGAGTGGACCCGACCGTCCGCAGAGTGACGTTAGGCTGATTGAAGGAGCCTATCCACGCGTTTTGACGAGCATTACCACCTGGTTGGGATGCCGTCATGGCACGCGCTGTGAACTATGCATATATGCCCAATAGAATCAATCTAACGAACGCGACCGTCCGCAGAGTTACGTTAGGCTGATCTATGAACCTATCCACGCGTTTTGACGAGCATTACCACCTGGTTGGAACTAACTACCAGCATGGCGCACGCTGTGAACTATGCATATATGCCCAGTGGAATCAATCGAGTGGACGCGACCGCCCGCAGAGTGACGTTGGGCTGATTGAAGGAGCCTATCTACGCGTTTTGACGAGCATTACCACCTGGTTGGGACTAATTGCCGTCATGGCACGCGCTGTGAACAATGCATATAGGCCCAGTGGAATCAATCGAGTGGACGCGACCGCCCGCAGAGTGACGTTGGGCTGATTGAAGGAGCCTATCTACGCGTTTTGACGAGCATTACCACCTGGTTGGGACTAATTGCCGTCATGGCACGCGCTGTGAACAATGCATATAGGCCCAGTGGAATCAATCGAGTGAACGCGACCGTCCGCAGAGTTACGTTAGGCTGATCTATGAACCTATCCACGCGTTTTGACGAGCATTACCACCTGGTTGGAACTAACTACCAGCATGGCGCACGCTGTGAACTATGCATATATGCCCAGTGGAATCACTCGAGTGGACGCGACCGTCCGCAGAGTTACGTTAGGCTGATGTATGAGCCTATCCACGCGTTTTGACGAGCATTACCACCTGGTTGGGACTAATTGCCGTCATGGCACGCGCTGTGAACAATGCATATAGGCCCAGTGGAATCAATCGAGTGGACGCGACCGTCCGCAGAGTTACGTTAGGCTGATCTATGAACCTATCCACGCGTTTTGACGAGCATTACCACCTGGTTGGAACTAACTACCAGCATGGCGCACGCTGTGAACTATGCATATATGCCCAATAGAAACAATACAATGAACTCGACCGCCCGCAGAGTGACGTTGGGCTGATTGAAGGAGCCTATCCACGCGTTTTGACGAGCATTACCACCTGGTTGGGACTAATTGCCGTCATGGCACGCGCTGTGAACAATGCATATAGGCCCAGTGGAATCAATCGAGTGGACGCGACCGTCCGCAGAGTTACGTTAGGCTGATGTATGAGCCTATCCACGCGTTTTGACGAGCATTACCACCTGGTTGGAACTAACTACCAGCATGGCGCACGCTGTAAACTATGCATATATGCCCAATAGAATCAATCTAATGAACTCGACCGCCCGCAGAGTGACGTTGGGCTGATTGAAGGAGCCTATCTACGCGTTTTGACGAGCATTACCACCTGGTTGGGAATAATTGCCGTCATGGCACGCGCTGTGAACAATGCATATAGGCCCAGTGGAATAAATCGAGTGGACCCGACCGTCCGCAGAGTGACGTTAGGCTGATTGAAGGAGCCTATCCACGCGTTTTGACGAGCATTACCACCTGGTTGGGACTAATTGCCGTCATGGCACGCGCTGTGAACAATGCATATAGGCCCAGTGGAATCAATCGAGTGGACGCGACCGTCCGCAGAGTTACGTTAGGCTGATGTATGAGCCTATCCACGCGTTTTGACGAGCATTACCACCTGGTTGGGACTAATTGCCGTCATGGCACGCGCTGTGAACAATGCATATAGGCCCAGTGGAATCAATCGAGTGGACGCGACCGCCCGCAGAGTGACGTTGGGCTGATTGAAGGAGCCTATCTACGCGTTTTGACGAGCATTACCACCTGGTTGGGACTAATTGCCGTCATGGCACGCGCTGTGAACAATGCATATAGGCCCAGTGGAATCAATCGAGTGAACGCGACCGTCCGCAGAGTTACGTTAGGCTGATCTATGAACCTATCCACGCGTTTTGACGAGCATTACCACCTGGTTGGAACTAACTACCAGCATGGCGCACGCTGTGAACTATGCATATATGCCCAGTGGAATCACTCGAGTGGACGCGACCGTCCGCAGAGTTACGTTAGGCTGATGTATGAGCCTATCCACGCGTTTTGACGAGCATTACCACCTGGTTGGGACTAATTGCCGTCATGGCACGCGCTGTGAACAATGCATATAGGCCCAGTGGAATCAATCGAGTGGACGCGACCGTCCGCAGAGTTACGTTAGGCTGATGTATGAGCCTATCCACGCGTTTTGACGAGCATTACCACCTGGTTGGAACTAACTACCAGCATGGCGCACGCTGTAAACTATGCAAATATGCCCAATAGAATCAATCGAGTGAACGCGACCGTCCGCAGAGTGACGTTGGGCTGATTGAAGGAGCCTATCCACGCGTTTTGACGAGCATTACCACCTGGTTGGGACTAATTGCCGTCATGGCACGCGCTGTGAACAATGCATATAGGCCCAGTGGAATAAATCGAGTGGACCCGACCGCCCGCAGAGTGACGTTGGGCTGATTGAAGGAGCCTATCCACGCGTTTTGACGAGCATTACCACCTGGTTGGAACTAACTACCAGCATGGCGCACGCTGTGAACTATGCATATATGCCCAATAGAATCAATCTAATGAACTCGACCGCCCGCAGAGTGACGTTGGGCTGATTGAAGGAGCCTATCTACGCGTTTTGACGAGCATTACCACCTGGTTGGGACTAATTGCCGTCATGGCACGCGCTGTGAACAATGCATATAGGCCCAGTGGAATAAATCGAGTGGACCCGACCGTCCGCAGAGTGACATTAGGCTGATTGAAGGAGCCTATCCACGCGTTTTGACGAGCATTACCACCTGGTTGGGACTAATTGCCGTCATGGCACGCGCTGTGAACAATGCATATAGGCCCAGTGGAATCAATCGAGTGGACGCGACCGTACGCAAAGTTACGTTAGGCTGATGGAAGGAGCCTATCCACGCGTTTTAACGAGCATTACCACCTGGTTGGAACTAACTACCGGCATGGCGCACGCTGTGAACTATGCATATATGCCCAATAGAATCAATCTAACGAACTCGACCGCCCGCAGAGTGACGTTGGGCTGATTGAAGGAGCCTATCCACGCGTTTTGACGAGCATTACCACCTGGTTGGAACTAACTACCAGCATGGCGCACGCTGTGAACTATGCATATATGCCCAGTGGAATCAATCGAGTGGACGCGACCGCCCGCAGAGTGACGTTGGGCTGATTGAAGGAGCCTATCTACGCGTTTTGACGAGCATTACCACCTGGTTGGGACTAATTGCCGTCATGGCACGCGCTGTGAACAATGCATATAGGCCCAGTGGAATCAATCGAGTGGACGCGACCGCCCGCAGAGTGACGTTGGGCTGATTGAAGGAGCCTATCTACGCGTTTTGACGAGCATTACCACCTGGTTGGGACTAATTGCCGTCATGGCACGCGCTGTGAACAATGCATATAGGCCCAGTGGAATCAATCGAGTGAACGCGACCGTCCGCAGAGTTACGTTAGGCTGATGTATGAGCCTATCCACGCGTTTGACGAGCATTACCACCTGGATGGAACTAACTACCGGCATGGCACGCGCTGTGAACAATGCATATAGGCCCAGTGGAATCAATCGAGTGGACGCGACCGTCCGCAGAGTTACGTTAGGCTGATGTATGAGCCTATCCACGCGTTTGACGAGCATTACCACCTGGATGGAACTAACTACCGGCATGGCGCACGCTGTGAACTATGCATATATGCCCAATAGAATCAATCGAGTGAACGCGACCGTCCGCAGAGCTACGTTAGGCTGATGGATAAGCCAATCCACGCGTTTGACGAGCATTACCACCTGGATGGAACTAACTACCGGCATGGCGCACGCTGTGAACTATGCATATATGCCCAGTGGAATCACTCGAGTGGACGCGACCGTCCGCAGAGTTACGTTAGGCTGATGTATGAGCCTATCCACGCGTTTTGACGAGCATTACCACCTGGTTGGAACTAACTACCAGCATGGCGCACGCTGTGAACTATGCATATATGCCCAATAGAATCAATCGAGTGAACGCGACCGTCCGCAGAGTTACGTTAGGCTGATCTATGAACCTATCCACGCGTTTTGACGAGCATTACCACCTGGTTGGAACTAACTACCAGCATGGCGCACGCCGTGAACTATGCATATATGCCCAATAGAATCAATCGAGTGAACGCGACCGTCCGCAGAGTTACGTTAGGCTGATGTATGAGCCTATCCACGCGTTTTGACGAGCATTACCACCTGCTTGGAACTAACTACCAGCATGGCGCACGCTGTGAACTATGCATATATGCCCAATAGAATCAATCGAGTGAACGCGACCGTCCGCAGAGCTACGTTGGGCTGATTGAAGGAGCCTATCCACGCGTTTTGACGAGCATTACCACCTGGTTGGGAATAATTGCCGTCATGGCACGCGCTGTGAACAATGCATATATGCCCAATAGAATCAATCGAGTGAACGCGACCGTCCGCAGAGTTACGTTAGGCTGATCTATGAACCTATCCACGCGTTTTGACGAGCATTACCACCTGGTTGGAACTAACTACCAGCATGGCGCACGCTGTGAACTATGCATATATGCCCAATAGAATCAATACAATGAACTCGACCGCCCGCAGAGTGACGTTGGGCTGATTGAAGGAGCCTATCCACGCGTTTTGACGAGCATTACCACCTGGTTGGGACTAATTGCCGTCATGGCACGCGCTGTGAACAATGCATATAGGCCCAGTGGAATAAATCGAGTGGACCCGACCGTCCGCAGAGTGACGTTGGGCTGATTGAAGGAGCCTATCCACGCGTTTTGACGAGCATTACCACCTGGTTGGAACTAACTACCAGCATGGCGCACGCTGTGAACTATGCATATATGCCCAATAGAATCAATCTAATGAACTCGACCGCCCGCAGAGTGACGTTGGGCTGATTGAAGGAGCCTATCTACGCGTTTTGACGAGCATTACCACCTGGTTGGGACTAATTGCCGTCATGGCACGCGCTGTGAACAATGCATATAGGCCCAGTGGAATAAATCGAGTGGACCCGACCGTCCGCAGAGTGACGTTAGGCTGATTGAAGGAGCCTATCCACGCGTTTTGACGAGCATTACCACCTGGTTGGGACTAATTGCCGTCATGGCACGCGCTGTGAACACTGCATATAGGCCCAGTGGAATCAATCGAGTGGACGCGACCGTACGCAAAGTTACGTTAGGCTGATGGATAAGCCAATCCACGCGTTTGACGAGCATTACCACCTGGTTGGAACTAACTACCAGCATGGCGCACGCTGTGAACTATGCATATATGCCCAATAGAATCAATCGAGTGAACGCGACCGTCCGCAGAGTTACGTTAGGCTGATGTATGAGCCTATCCACGCGTTTTGACGAGCATTACCACCTGGTTGGAACTAACTACCAGCATGGCGCACGCTGTGAACTATGCATATATGCCCAATAGAATCAATCGAGTGAACGCGACCGTCCGCAGAGCTACGTTGGGCTGATTGAAGGAGCTTATCCACGCGTTTTGACGAGCACTACCACCTGGTTGGGACTAATTGCCGTCATGGCACGCGCTGTGAACAATGCATATATGCCCAATAGAATCAATCGAGTGAACGCGACCGTCCGCAGAGTTACGTTAGGCTGATGTATGAGCCTATCCACGCGTTTTGACGAGCATTACCACCTGGTTGGAACTAACTACCAGCATGGCGCACGCTGTGAACTATGCATATATGCCCAATAGAATCAATCGAGTGAACGCGACCGTCCGCAGAGTTACGTTAGGCTGATCTATGAACCTATCCACGCGTTTTGACGAGCATTACCACCTGGTTGGAACTAACTACCAGCATGGCGCACGCTGTGAACTATGCATATATGCCCAATAGAATCAATCGAGTGGACGCGACCGTCCGCAGAGTTACGTTAGGCTGATGTATGAGCCTATCCACGCGTTTTGACGAGCATTACCACCTGGTTGGAACTAACTACCAGCATGGCGCACGCTGTGAACTATGCATATATGCCCAATAGAATCAATCGAGTGAACGCGACCGTCCGCAGAGCTACGTTGGGCTGATTGAAGGAGCTTATCCACGCGTTTTGACGAGCACTACCACCTGGTTGGGACTAATTGCCGTCATGGCGCACGCTGTGAACTATGCATATATGCCCAATAGAATCAATCTAACGAACTCGACCGCCCGCAGGGTGACGTTGGGCTGATTGAAGGAGCCTATCCACGCGTTTTGACGAGCATTACCACCTGGTTGGGACTAATTGCCATCATGGCACGCGCTGTGAACAATGCATATAGGCCCAGTGGAATCAATCGAGTGGACGCGACCGTCCGCAGAGTTACGTTAGGCTGATCTATGAGCCTATCCAGGCGTTTTGACGAGCATTACCGCCTGGTTGGAACTAACTACCAGCATGGCGCACGCTGTGAACTATGCATATATGCCCAATAGAATCAATCGAGTGAACGCGACCGTCCGCAGAGCTACGTTAGGCTGATGGATAAGCCAATCCACGCGTTTGACGAGCATTACCACCTGGATGGAACTAACTACCGGCATGGCGCACGCTGTGAACTATGCATATATGCCCAGTGGAATCACTCGAGTGGACGCGACCGTCCGCAGAGTTACGTTAGGCTGATGTATGAGCCTATCCACGCGTTTTGACGAGCATTACCACCTGGTTGGAACTAACTACCAGCATGGCGCACGCTGTGAACTATGCATATATGCCCAATAGAATCAATCGAGTGAACGCGACCGTCCGCAGAGTTACGTTAGGCTGATCTATGAACCTATCCACGCGTTTTGACGAGCATTACCACCTGGTTGGAACTAACTACCAGCATGGCGCACGCTGTGAACTATGCATATATGCCCAATAGAATCAATCGAGTGAACGCGACCGTCCGCAGAGTTACGTTAGGCTGATCTATGAACCTATCCACGCGTTTTGACGAGCATTACCACCTGGTTGGAACTAACTACCAGCATGGCGCACGCTGTGAACTATGCATATATGCCCAGTGGAATCACTCGAGTGGACGCGACCGTCCGCAGAGTTACGTTAGGCTGATGTATGAGCCTATCCACGCGTTTTGACGAGCATTACCACCTGGTTGGACTAATTGCCGTCATGGCACGCGCTGTGAACAATGCATATAGGCCCAGTGGAATCAATCGAGTGGACGCGACCGTCCGCAGAGTTACGTTAGGCTGATCTATGAACCTATCCACGCGTTTTGACGAGCATTACCACCTGGTTGGGACTAATTGCCGTCATGGCACGCGCTGTGAACAATGCATATATGCCCAATAGAATCAATCGAGTGAACGCGACCGTCCGCAGAGTTACGTTAGGCTGATCTATGAACCTATCCACGCGTTTTGACGAGCATTACCACGTGGTTGGAACTAACTACCAGCATGGCGCACGCTGTGAACTATGCATATATGCCCAATAGAATCAATCGAGTGAACGCGACCGTCCGCAGAGTTACGTTAGGCTGATCTATGAACCTATCCACGCGTTTTGACGAGCATTACCACCTGGTTGGAACTAACTACCAGCATGGCGCACGCTGTGAACTATGCATATATGCCCAGTGGAATCACTCGAGTGGACGCGACCGTCCGCAGAGTTACGTTAGGCTGATGTATGAGCCTATCCACGCGTTTTGACGAGCATTACCACCTGGTTGGAACTAACTACCAGCATGGCGCACGCTGTGAACTATGCATATATGCCCAATAGAATCAATCGAGTGAACGCGACCGTCCGCAGAGTTACGTTAGGCTGATCTATGAACCTATCCACGCGTTTTGACGAGCATTACCACCTGGTTGGAACTAACTACCAGCATGGAGCACGCTGTGAACTATGCATATAGGCCCAGTGGAATAAATCGAGTGGACCCGACCGTCCGCAGAGTGACGTTGGGCTGATTGAAGGAGCCTATCCACGCGTTTTGACGAGCATTACCACCTGGTTGGAACTAACTACCAGCATGGCGCACGCTGTGAACTATGCATATATGCCCAATAGAATCAATCTAATGAACTCGACCGCCCGCAGAGTGACGTTGGGCTGATTGAAGGAGCCTATCTACGCGTTTTGACGAGCATTACCACCTGGTTGGGACTAATTGCCGTCATGGCACGCGCTGTGAACAATGCATATATGCCCAATAGAATCAATCGAGTGAACGCGACCGTCCGCAGAGCTACGTTGGGCTGATTGAAGGAGCTTATCCACGCGTTTTGACGAGCACTACCACCTGGTTGGGACTAATTGCCGTCATGGCACGCGCTGTGAACAATGCATATATGCCCAATAGAATCAATCGAGTGAACGCGACCGTCCGCAGAGTTACGTTAGGCTGATGTATGAGCCTATCCACGCGTTTTGACGAGCATTACCACCTGGTTGGAACTAACTACCAGCATGGCGCACGCTGTGAACTATGCATATATGCCCAATAGAATCAATCGAGTGAACGCGACCGTCCGCAGAGTTACGTTAGGCTGATCTATGAACCTATCCACGCGTTTTGACGAGCATTACCACCTGGTTGGAACTAACTACCAGCATGGCGCACGCTGTGAACTATGCATATATGCCCAATAGAATCAATCGAGTGGACGCGACCGTCCGCAGAGTTACGTTAGGCTGATGTATGAGCCTATCCACGCGTTTTGACGAGCATTACCACCTGGTTGGAACTAACTACCAGCATGGCGCACGCTGTGAACTATGCATATATGCCCAATAGAATCAATCGAGTGAACGCGACCGTCCGCAGAGCTACGTTGGGCTGATTGAAGGAGCTTATCCACGCGTTTTGACGAGCACTACCACCTGGTTGGGACTAATTGCCGTCATGGCGCACGCTGTGAACTATGCATATATGCCCAATAGAATCAATCTAACGAACTCGACCGCCGGCAGGGTGACGTTGGGCTGATTGAAGGAGCCTATCCACGCGTTTTGACGAGCATTACCACCTGGTTGGGACTAATTGCCATCATGGCACGCGCTGTGAACAATGCATATAGGCCCAGTGGAATCAATCGAGTGGACGCGACCGTCCGCAGAGTTACGTTAGGCTGATCTATGAGCCTATCCAGGCGTTTTGACGAGCATTACCGCCTGGTTGGAACTAACTACCAGCATGGCGCACGCTGTGAACTATGCATATATGCCCAATAGAATCAATCGAGTGAACGCGACCGTCCGCAGAGCTACGTTAGGCTGATGGATAAGCCAATCCACGCGTTTGACGAGCATTACCACCTGGATGGAACTAACTACCGGCATGGCGCACGCTGTGAACTATGCATATATGCCCAGTGGAATCACTCGAGTGGACGCGACCGTCCGCAGAGTTACGTTAGGCTGATGTATGAGCCTATCCACGCGTTTTGACGAGCATTACCACCTGGTTGGAACTAACTACCAGCATGGCGCACGCTGTGAACTATGCATATATGCCCAATAGAATCAATCGAGTGAACGCGACCGTCCGCAGAGTTACGTTAGGCTGATCTATGAACCTATCCACGCGTTTTGACGAGCATTACCACCTGGTTGGAACTAACTACCAGCATGGAGCACGCTGTGAACTATGCATATATGCCCAATAGAATCAATACAATGAACTCGACCGCCCGCAGAGTGACGTTGGGCTGATTGAAGGAGCCTATCCACGCGTTTTGACGAGCATTACCACCTGGTTGGGACTAATTGCCGTCATGGCACGCGCTGTGAACAATGCATATAGGCCCAGTGGAATAAATCGAGTGGACCCGACCGTCCGCAGAGTGACGTTGGGCTGATTGAAGGAGCCTATCCACGCGTTTTGACGAGCATTACCACCTGGTTGGAACTAACTACCAGCATGGCGCACGCTGTGAACTATGCATATATGCCCAATAGAATCAATCTAATGAACTCGACCGCCCGCAGAGTGACGTTGGGCTGATTGAAGGAGCCTATCTACGCGTTTTGACGAGCATTACCACCTGGTTGGGACTAATTGCCGTCATGGCACGCGCTGTGAACAATGCATATAGGCCCAGTGGAATAAATCGAGTGGACCCGACCGTCCGCAGAGTGACGTTAGGCTGATTGAAGGAGCCTATCCACGCGTTTTGACGAGCATTACCACCTGGTTGGGACTAATTGCCGTCATGGCACGCGCTGTGAACACTGCATATAGGCCCAGTGGAATCAATCGAGTGGACGCGACCGTACGCAAAGTTACGTTAGGCTGATGGATAAGCCAATCCACGCGTTTGACGAGCATTACCACCTGGTTGGAACTAACTACCAGCATGGCGCACGCTGTGAACTATGCATATATGCCCAATAGAATCAATCGAGTGAACGCGACCGTCCGCAGAGTTACGTTAGGCTGATGTATGAGCCTATCCACGCGTTTTGACGAGCATTACCACCTGGTTGGAACTAACTACCAGCATGGCGCACGCTGTGAACTATGCATATATGCCCAATAGAATCAATCGAGTGAACGCGACCGTCCGCAGAGCTACGTTGGGCTGATTGAAGGAGCTTATCCACGCGTTTTGACGAGCACTACCACCTGGTTGGGACTAATTGCCGTCATGGCACGCGCTGTGAACAATGCATATATGCCCAATAGAATCAATCGAGTGAACGCGACCGTCCGCAGAGTTACGTTAGGCTGATGTATGAGCCTATCCACGCGTTTTGACGAGCATTACCACCTGGTTGGAACTAACTACCAGCATGGCGCACGCTGTGAACTATGCATATATGCCCAATAGAATCAATCGAGTGAACGCGACCGTCCGCAGAGTTACGTTAGGCTGATCTATGAACCTATCCACGCGTTTTGACGAGCATTACCACCTGGTTGGAACTAACTACCAGCATGGCGCACGCTGTGAACTATGCATATATGCCCAATAGAATCAATCGAGTGGACGCGACCGTCCGCAGAGTTACGTTAGGCTGATGTATGAGCCTATCCACGCGTTTTGACGAGCATTACCACCTGGTTGGAACTAACTACCAGCATGGCGCACGCTGTGAACTATGCATATATGCCCAATAGAATCAATCGAGTGAACGCGACCGTCCGCAGAGCTACGTTGGGCTGATTGAAGGAGCTTATCCACGCGTTTTGACGAGCACTACCACCTGGTTGGGACTAATTGCCGTCATGGCGCACGCTGTGAACTATGCATATATGCCCAATAGAATCAATCTAACGAACTCGACCGCCCGCAGGGTGACGTTGGGCTGATTGAAGGAGCCTATCCACGCGTTTTGACGAGCATTACCACCTGGTTGGGACTAATTGCCATCATGGCACGCGCTGTGAACAATGCATATAGGCCCAGTGGAATCAATCGAGTGGACGCGACCGTCCGCAGAGTTACGTTAGGCTGATCTATGAGCCTATCCAGGCGTTTTGACGAGCATTACCGCCTGGTTGGAACTAACTACCAGCATGGCGCACGCTGTGAACTATGCATATATGCCCAATAGAATCAATCGAGTGAACGCGACCGTCCGCAGAGCTACGTTAGGCTGATGGATAAGCCAATCCACGCGTTTGACGAGCACTACCACCTGGTTGGGACTAATTGCCGTCATGGCGCACGCTGTGAACTATGCATATATGCCCAATAGAATCAATCTAACGAACTCGACCGCCCGCAGGGTGACGTTGGGCTGATTGAAGGAGCCTATCCACGCGTTTTGACGAGCATTACCACCTGGTTGGGACTAATTGCCATCATGGCACGCGCTGTGAACAATGCATATAGGCCCAGTGGAATCAATCGAGTGGACGCGACCGTCCGCAGAGTTACGTTAGGCTGATCTATGAGCCTATCCAGGCGTTTTGACGAGCATTACCGCCTGGTTGGAACTAACTACCGGCATGGCGCACGCTGTGAACTATGCATATATGCCCAGTGGAATCACTCGAGTGGACGCGACCGTCCGCAGAGTTACGTTAGGCTGATGTATGAGCCTATCCACGCGTTTTGACGAGCATTACCACCTGGTTGGAACTAACTACCAGCATGGCGCACGCTGTGAACTATGCATATATGCCCAATAGAATCAATCGAGTGAACGCGACCGTCCGCAGAGTTACGTTAGGCTGATCTATGAACCTATCCACGCGTTTTGACGAGCATTACCACCTGGTTGGAACTAACTACCAGCATGGCGCACGCTGTGAACTATGCATATATGCCCAATAGAATCAATCGAGTGAACGCGACCGTCCGCAGAGTTACGTTAGGCTGATCTATGAACCTATCCACGCGTTTTGACGAGCATTACCACCTGGTTGGAACTAACTACCAGCATGGCGCACGCTGTGAACTATGCATATATGCCCAGTGGAATCACTCGAGTGGACGCGACCGTCCGCAGAGTTACGTTAGGCTGATGTATGAGCCTATCCACGCGTTTTGACGAGCATTACCACCTGGTTGGGACTAATTGCCGTCATGGCACGCGCTGTGAACAATGCATATAGGCCCAGTGGAATCAATCGAGTGGACGCGACCGTCCGCAGAGTTACGTTAGGCTGATCTATGAACCTATCCACGCGTTTTGACGAGCATTACCACCTGGTTGGGACTAATTGCCGTCATGGCACGCGCTGTGAACAATGCATATATGCCCAATAGAATCAATCGAGTGAACGCGACCGTCCGCAGAGTTACGTTAGGCTGATCTATGAACCTATCCACGCGTTTTGACGAGCATTACCACGTGGTTGGAACTAACTACCAGCATGGCGCACGCTGTGAACTATGCATATATGCCCAATAGAATCAATCGAGTGAACGCGACCGTCCGCAGAGTTACGTTAGGCTGATCTATGAACCTATCCACGCGTTTTGACGAGCATTACCACCTGGTTGGAACTAACTACCAGCATGGCGCACGCTGTGAACTATGCATATATGCCCAGTGGAATCACTCGAGTGGACGCGACCGTCCGCAGAGTTACGTTAGGCTGATGTATGAGCCTATCCACGCGTTTTGACGAGCATTACCACCTGGTTGGAACTAACTACCAGCATGGCGCACGCTGTGAACTATGCATATATGCCCAATAGAATCAATCGAGTGAACGCGACCGTCCGCAGAGTTACGTTAGGCTGATCTATGAACCTATCCACGCGTTTTGACGAGCATTACCACCTGGTTGGAACTAACTACCAGCATGGAGCACGCTGTGAACTATGCATATATGCCCAGTGGAATCACTCGAGTGGACGCGACCGTCCGCAGAGTTACGTTAGGCTGATGTATGAGCCTATCCACGCGTTTTGACGAGCATTACCACCTGGTTGGGACTAATTGCCGTCATGGCACGCGCTGTGAACAATGCATATAGGCCCAGTGGAATCAATCGAGTGGACGCGACCGTCCGCAGAGTTACGTTAGGCTGATCTATGAACCTATCCACGCGTTTTGACGAGCATTACCACCTGGTTGGGACTAATTGCCGTCATGGCACGCGCTGTGAACAATGCATATATGCCCAATAGAATCAATCGAGTGAACGCGACCGTCCGCAGAGTTACGTTAGGCTGATCTATGAACCTATCCACGCGTTTTGACGAGCATTACCACCTGGTTGGAACTAACTACCAGCATGGCGCACGCTGTGAACTATGCATATATGCCCAATAGAATCAATCGAGTGAACGCGACCGTCCGCAGAGTTACGTTAGGCTGATCTATGAACCTATCCACGCGTTTTGACGAGCATTACCACCTGGTTGGAACTAACTACCAGCATGGCGCACGCTGTGAACTATGCATATATGCCCAGTGGAATCACTCGAGTGGACGCGACCGTCCGCAGAGTTACGTTAGGCTGATGTATGAGCCTATCCACGCGTTTTGACGAGCATTACCACCTGGTTGGGACTAATTGCCGTCATGGCACGCGCTGTGAACAATGCATATAGGCCCAGTGGAATCAATCGAGTGGACGCGACCGTCCGCAGAGTTACGTTAGGCTGATCTATGAACCTATCCACGCGTTTTGACGAGCATTACCACCTGGTTGGAACTAACTACCAGCATGGCGCACGCTGTGAACTATGCATATATGCCCAGTGGAATCACTCGAGTGGACGCGACCGTCCGCAGAGTTACGTTAGGCTGATGTATGAGCCTATCCACGCGTTTTGACGAGCATTACCACCTGGTTGGAACTAACTACCAGCATGGAGCACGCTGTGAACTATGCATATATGCCCAGTGGAATCACTCGAGTGGACGCGACCGTCCGCAGAGTTACGTTAGGCTGATGTATGAGCCTATCCACGCGTTTTGACGAGCATTACCACCTGGTTGGGACTAATTGCCGTCATGGCACGCGCTGTGAACAATGCATATAGGCCCAGTGGAATCAATCGAGTGGACGCGACCGTCCGCAGAGTTACGTTAGGCTGATCTATGAACCTATCCACGCGTTTTGACGAGCATTACCACCTGGTTGGGACTAATTGCCGTCATGGCACGCGCTGTGAACAATGCATATATGCCCAATAGAATCAATCGAGTGAACGCGACCGTCCGCAGAGTTACGTTAGGCTGATCTATGAACCTATCCACGCGTTTTGACGAGCATTACCACCTGGTTGGAACTAACTACCAGCATGGCGCACGCTGTGAACTATGCATATATGCCCAATAGAATCAATCGAGTGAACGCGACCGTCCGCAGAGTTACGTTAGGCTGATCTATGAACCTATCCACGCGTTTTGACGAGCATTACCACCTGGTTGGAACTAACTACCAGCATGGCGCACGCTGTGAACTATGCATATATGCCCAGTGGAATCACTCGAGTGGACGCGACCGTCCGCAGAGTTACGTTAGGCTGATGTATGAGCCTATCCACGCGTTTTGACGAGCATTACCACCTGGTTGGGACTAATTGCCGTCATGGCACGCGCTGTGAACAATGCATATAGGCCCAGTGGAATCAATCGAGTGGACGCGACCGTCCGCAGAGTTACGTTAGGCTGATCTATGAACCTATCCACGCGTTTTGACGAGCATTACCACCTGGTTGGAACTAACTACCAGCATGGCGCACGCTGTGAACTATGCATATATGCCCAATAGAATCAATACAATGAACTCGACCGCCCGCAGAGTGACGTTGGGCTGATTGAAGGAGCCTATCCACGCGTTTTGACGAGCATTACCACCTTGTTGGGACTAATTGCCGTCATGGCACGCGCTGTGAACAATGCATATAGGCCCAGTGGAATCAATCGAGGAGACGCGACCGTCCGCAGAGTTACGTTAGGCTGATGTATGAGCCTATCCACGCGTTTTGACGAGCATTACCACCTGGTTGGAACTAACTACCAGCATGGCGCACGCTGTAAACTATGCATATATGCCCAATAGAATCAATCGAGTGAACCCGACCGTCCGCAGAGTGACGTTGGGCTGATTGAAGGAGCCTATCCACGCGTTTTGACGAGCATTACCACCTGGTTGGGACTAATTGCCGTCATGGCACGCGCTGTGAACAATGCATATAGGCCCAGTGGAATAAATCGAGTGGACCCGACCGCCCGCAGAGTGACGTTGGGCTGATTGAAGGAGCCTATCCACGCGTTTTAACGAGCATTACCACCTGGTTGGAACTAACTACCGGCATGGCGCACGCTGTGAACTATGCATATATGCCCAATAGAATCAATCTAACGAACTCGACCGCCCGCAGAGTGACGTTGGGCTGATTGAAGGAGCCTATCCACGCGTTTTGACGAGCATTACCACCTGGTTGGGACTAATTGCCGTCATGGCACGCGCTGTGAACAATGCATATAGGCCCAGTGGAATCAATCGAGTGGACGCGACCGTCCGCAGAGTTACGTTAGGCTGATCTATGAGCCTATCCACGCGTTTTGACGAGCATTACCACCTGGTTGGGACTAATTGCCGTCATGGCACGCGCTGTGAACAATGCATATAGGCCCAGTGGAATCAATCGAGTGGACGCGACCGTCCGCAGAGTTACGTTAGGATGATGTATGAGCCTATCCACGCGTTTTGACGAGCATTACCACCTGGTTGGAACTAACTACCAGCATGGCGCACGCTGTGAGCTATGCATATATGCCCAATAGAATCAATCTAATGAACTCGACCGCCCGCAGAGTGACGTTGGGCTGATTGAAGGAGCCTATCTACGCGTTTTGACGAGCATTACCACCTGGTTGGGACTAATTGCCGTCATGGCACGCGCTGTGAACAATGCATATAGGCCCAGTGGAATAAATCGAGTGGACCCGACCGTCCGCAGAGTGACGTTAGGCTGATTGAAGGAGCCTATCCACGCGTTTTGACGAGCATTACCACCTGGTTGGGACTAATTGCCGTCATGGCACGCGCTGTGAACAATGCATATAGGCCCAGTGGAATCAATCGAGTGGACGCGACCGTCCGCAGAGTTACGTTAGGATGATGTATGAGCCTATCCACGCGTTTTGACGAGCATTACCACCTGGTTGGAACTAACTACCAGCATGGCGCACGCTGTGAACTATGCATATATGCCCAGTGGAATCACTCGAGTGGACGCGACCGTCCGCAGAGTTACGTTAGGCTGATGTATGAGCCTATCCACGCGTTTTGACGAGCATTACCACCTGGTTGGGACTAATTGCCGTCATGGCACGCGCTGTGAACAATGCATATAGGCCCAGTGGAATCAATCGAGTGGACGCGACCGTCCGCAGAGTTACGTTAGGCTGATCTATGAACCTATCCACGCGTTTTGACGAGCATTACCACCTGGTTGGAACTAACTACCAGCATGGCGCACGCTGTGAACTATGCATATATGCCCAATAGAATCAATACAATGAACTCGACCGCCCGCAGAGTGACGTTGGGCTGATTGAAGGAGCCTATCCACGCGTTTTGACGAGCATTACCACCTTGTTGGGACTAATTGCCGTCATGGCACGCGCTGTGAACAATGCATATAGGCCCAGTGGAATCAATCGAGGAGACGCGACCGTCCGCAGAGTTACGTTAGGCTGATGTATGAGCCTATCCACGCGTTTTGACGAGCATTACCACCTGGTTGGAACTAACTACCGGCATGGCGCACGCTGTGAACTATGCATATATGCCCAATAGAATCAATCTAACGAACTCGACCGCCCGCAGAGTGACGTTGGGCTGATTGAAGGAGCCTATCCACGCGTTTTAACGAGCATTACCACCTGGTTGGAACTAACTACCGGCATGGCGCACGCTGTGAACTATGCATATATGCCCAATAGAATCAATCTAACGAACTCGACCGCCCGCAGAGTGACGTTGGGCTGATTGAAGGAGCCTATCCACGCGTTTTGACGAGCATTACCACCTGGTTGGGACTAATTGCCGTCATGGCACGCGCTGTGAACAATGCATATAGGCCCAGTGGAATCAATCGAGTGGACGCGACCGTCCGCAGAGTTACGTTAGGCTGATCTATGAGCCTATCCACGCGTTTTGACGAGCATTACCACCTGGTTGGGACTAATTGCCGTCATGGCACGCGCTGTGAACAATGCATATAGGCCCAGTGGAATCAATCGAGTGGACGCGACCGTCCGCAGAGTTACGTTAGGATGATGTATGAGCCTATCCACGCGTTTTGACGAGCATTACCACCTGGTTGGAACTAACTACCAGCATGGCGCACGCTGTGAGCTATGCATATATGCCCAATAGAATCAATCTAATGAACTCGACCGCCCGCAGAGTGACGTTGGGCTGATTGAAGGAGCCTATCTACGCGTTTTGACGAGCATTACCACCTGGTTGGGACTAATTGCCGTCATGGCACGCGCTGTGAACAATGCATATAGGCCCAGTGGAATAAATCGAGTGGACCCGACCGTCCGCAGAGTGACGTTAGGCTGATTGAAGGAGCCTATCCACGCGTTTTGACGAGCATTACCACCTGGTTGGGACTAATTGCCGTCATGGCACGCGCTGTGAACAATGCATATAGGCCCAGTGGAATCAATCGAGTGGACGCGACCGTACGCAAAGTTACGTTAGGCTGATGGAAGGAGCCTATCTACGCGTTTTGACGAGCATTACCACCTGGTTGGGACTAATTGCCGTCATGGCACGCGCTGTGAACAATGCATATAGGCCCAGTGGAATAAATCGAGTGGACCCGACCGTCCGCAGAGTGACGTTAGGCTGATTGAAGGAGCCTATCCACGCGTTTTGACGAGCATTACCACCTGGTTGGGACTAATTGCCGTCATGGCACGCGCTGTGAACAATGCATATAGGCCCAGTGGAATCAATCGAGTGGACGCGACCGTACGCAAAGTTACGTTAGGCTGATGGAAGGAGCCTATCCTCGCGTTTTAACGAGCATTACCACCTGGTTGGAACTAACTACCGGCATGGCGCACGCTGTGAACTATGCATATATGCCCAATAGAATCAATCTAACGAACTCGACCGCCCGCAGAGTGACGTTGGGCTGATTGAAGGAGCCTATCCACGCGTTTTGACGAGCATTACCACCTGGTTGGGACTAATTGCCGTCATGGCACGCGCTGTGAACAATGCATATAGGCCCAGTGGAATCAATCGAGTGAACGCGACCGTCCGCAGAGTTACGTTAGGCTGATCTATGAACCTATCCACGCGTTTTGACGAGCATTACCACCTGGTTGGAACTAACTACCAGCATGGCGCACGCTGTGAACTATGCATATATGCCCAGTGGAATCAATCGAGTGGACGCGACCGCCCGCAGAGTGACGTTGGGCTGATTGAAGGAGCCTATCTACGCGTTTTGACGAGCATTACCACCTGGTTGGGACTAATTGCCGTCATGGCACGCGCTGTGAACAATGCATATAGGCCCAGTGGAATCAATCGAGTGGACGCGACCGCCCGCAGAGTGACGTTGGGCTGATTGAAGGAGCCTATCTACGCGTTTTGACGAGCATTACCACCTGGTTGGGACTAATTGCCGTCATGGCACGCGCTGTGAACAATGCATATAGGCCCAGTGGAATCAATCGAGTGGACCCGACCGTCCGCAGAGTGACGTTAGGCTGATTGAGGGAGCCTATCCATGCGTTTCGACGAGCATTACCACCTGGTTGGAACTAACTACCAGCATGGCGCACGCTGTGAACTATGCATATATGCCCAATAGAATCAATCTAATGAACTCGACCGCCCGCAGAGTGACGTTGGGCTGATTGAAGGAGCCTATCTACGCGTTTTGACGAGCATTACCACCTGGTTGGGACTAATTGCCGTCATGGCACGCGCTGTGAACAATGCATATAGGCCCAGTGGAATAAATCGAGTGGACCCGACCGTCCGCAGAGTGACGTTAGGCTGATTGAAGGAGCCTATCCACGCGTTTCGACGAGCATTACCACCTGGTTGGGACTAACTACCAGCATGGCGCACGCTGTGAACTATGCATATATGCCCAGTGGAATCAATCGAGTGGACGCGACCGCCCGCAGAGTGACGTTGGGCTGATTGAAGGAGCCTATCTACGCGTTTTGACGAGCATTACCACCTGGTTGGGACTAATTGCCGTCATGGCACGCGCTGTGAACAATGCATATAGGCCCAGTGGAATCAATCGAGTGAACGCGACCGTCCGCAGAGTTACGTTAGGCTGATCTATGAACCTATCCACGCGTTTTGACGAGCATTACCACCTGGTTGGAACTAACTACCAGCATGGCGCACGCTGTGAACTATGCATATATGCCCAGTGGAATCAATCGAGTGGACGCGACCGCCCGCAGAGTGACGTTAGGCTGATTGAGGGAGCCTATCCATGCGTTTCGACGAGCATTACCACCTGGTTGGAACTAACTACCAGCATGGCGCACGCTGTGAACTATGCATATATGCCCAATAGAATCAATCTAATGAACTCGACCGCCCGCAGAGTGACGTTGGGCTGATTGAAGGAGCCTATCTACGCGTTTTGACGAGCATTACCACCTGGTTGGGACTAATTGCCGTCATGGCACGCGCTGTGAACAATGCATATAGGCCCAGTGGAATAAATCGAGTGGACCCGACCGTCCGCAGAGTGACGTTAGGCTGATTGAAGGAGCCTATCCACGCGTTTCGACGAGCATTACCACCTGGTTGGGACTAACTACCAGCATGGCGCACGCTGTGAACTATGCATATATGCCCAGTGGAATCAATCGAGTGGACGCGACCGCCCGCAGAGTGACGTTGGGCTGATTGAAGGAGCCTATCTACGCGTTTTGACGAGCATTACCACCTGGTTGGGACTAATTGCCGTCATGGCACGCGCTGTGAACAATGCATATAGGCCCAGTGGAATCAATCGAGTGAACGCGACCGTCCGCAGAGTTACGTTAGGCTGATCTATGAACCTATCCACGCGTTTTGACGAGCATTACCACCTGGTTGGAACTAACTACCAGCATGGCGCACGCTGTGAACTATGCATATATGCCCAGTGGAATCAATCGAGTGGACGCGACCGCCCGCAGAGTGACGTTGGGCTGATTGAAGGAGCCTATCTACGCGTTTTGACGAGCATTACCACCTGGTTGGGACTAATTGCCGTCATGGCACGCGCTGTGAACAATGCATATAGGCCCAGTGGAATCAATCGAGTGGACGCGACCGCCCGCAGAGTGACGTTGGGCTGATTGAAGGAGCCTATCTACGCGTTTTGACGAGCATTACCACCTGGTTGGGACTAATTGCCGTCATGGCACGCGCTGTGAACAATGCATATAGGCCCAGTGGAATCAATCGAGTGAACGCGACCGTCCGCAGAGTTACGTTAGGCTGATCTATGAACCTATCCACGCGTTTTGACGAGCATTACCACCTGGTTGGAACTAACTACCAGCATGGCGCACGCTGTGAACTATGCATATATGCCCAGTGGAATCACTCGAGTGGACGCGACCGTCCGCAGAGTTCTGTTAGGCTGATGTATGAGCCTATCCACGCGTTTTGACGAGCATTACCACCTGGTTGGGACTAATTGCCGTCATGGCACGCGCTGTGAACAATGCATATAGGCCCAGTGGAATCAATCGAGTGGACGCGACCGTCCGCAGAGTTACGTTAGGCTGATCTATGAGCCTATCCACGCGTTTTGACGAGCATTACCACCTGGTTGGGACTAATTGCCGTCATGGCACGCGCTGTGAACAATGCATATAGGCCCAGTGGAATCAATCGAGTGGACGCGACCGTCCGCAGAGTTACGTTAGGATGATGTATGAGCCTATCCACGCGTTTTGACGAGCATTACCACCTGGTTGGAACTAACTACCAGCATGGCGCACGCTGTGAGCTATGCATATATGCCCAATAGAATCAATCTAATGAACTCGACCGCCCGCAGAGTGACGTTGGGCTGATTGAAGGAGCCTATCTACGCGTTTTGACGAGCATTACCACCTGGTTGGGACTAATTGCCGTCATGGCACGCGCTGTGAACAATGCATATAGGCCCAGTGGAATAAATCGAGTGGACCCGACCGTCCGCAGAGTGACGTTAGGCTGATTGAAGGAGCCTATCCACGCGTTTTGACGAGCATTACCACCTGGTTGGGACTAATTGCCGTCATGGCACGCGCTGTGAACAATGCATATAGGCCCAGTGGAATCAATCGAGTGGACGCGACCGTCCGCAGAGTTACGTTAGGCTGATCTATGAACCTATCCACGCGTTTTGACGAGCATTACCACCTGGTTGGGACTAATTGCCGTCATGGCACGCGCTGTGAACAATGCATATATGCCCAATAGAATCAATCGAGTGAACGCGACCGTCCGCAGAGTTACGTTAGGCTGATCTATGAACCTATCCACGCGTTTTGACGAGCATTACCACCTGGTTGGAACTAACTACCAGCATGGCGCACGCTGTGAACTATGCATATATGCCCAATAGAATCAATCGAGTGAACGCGACCGTCCGCAGAGTTACGTTAGGCTGATCTATGAACCTATCCACGCGTTTTGACGAGCATTACCACCTGGTTGGAACTAACTACCAGCATGGCGCACGCTGTGAACTATGCATATATGCCCAGTGGAATCACTCGAGTGGACGCGACCGTCCGCAGAGTTACGTTAGGCTGATGTATGAGCCTATCCACGCGTTTTGACGAGCATTACCACCTGGTTGGGACTAATTGCCGTCATGGCACGCGCTGTGAACAATGCATATAGGCCCAGTGGAATCAATCGAGTGGACGCGACCGTCCGCAGAGTTACGTTAGGCTGATCTATGAACCTATCCACGCGTTTTGACGAGCATTACCACCTGGTTGGAACTAACTACCAGCATGGCGCACGCTGTGAACTATGCATATATGCCCAATAGAATCAATACAATGAACTCGACCGCCCGCAGAGTGACGTTGGGCTGATTGAAGGAGCCTATCCACGCGTTTTGACGAGCATTACCACCTTGTTGGGACTAATTGCCGTCATGGCACGCGCTGTGAACAATGCATATAGGCCCAGTGGAATCAATCGAGGAGACGCGACCGTCCGCAGAGTTACGTTAGGCTGATGTATGAGCCTATCCACGCGTTTTGACGAGCATTACCACCTGGTTGGAACTAACTACCAGCATGGCGCACGCTGTAAACTATGCATATATGCCCAATAGAATCAATCGAGTGAACCCGACCGTCCGCAGAGTGACGTTGGGCTGATTGAAGGAGCCTATCCACGCGTTTTGACGAGCATTACCACCTGGTTGGGACTAATTGCCGTCATGGCACGCGCTGTGAACAATGCATATAGGCCCAGTGGAATAAATCGAGTGGACCCGACCGCCCGCAGAGTGACGTTGGGCTGATTGAAGGAGCCTATCCACGCGTTTTAACGAGCATTACCACCTGGTTGGAACTAACTACCGGCATGGCGCACGCTGTGAACTATGCATATATGCCCAATAGAATCAATCTAACGAACTCGACCGCCCGCAGAGTGACGTTGGGCTGATTGAAGGAGCCTATCCACGCGTTTTGACGAGCATTACCACCTGGTTGGGACTAATTGCCGTCATGGCACGCGCTGTGAACAATGCATATAGGCCCAGTGGAATCAATCGAGTGGACGCGACCGTCCGCAGAGTTACGTTAGGCTGATCTATGAGCCTATCCACGCGTTTTGACGAGCATTACCACCTGGTTGGGACTAATTGCCGTCATGGCACGCGCTGTGAACAATGCATATAGGCCCAGTGGAATCAATCGAGTGGACGCGACCGTCCGCAGAGTTACGTTAGGATGATGTATGAGCCTATCCACGCGTTTTGACGAGCATTACCACCTGGTTGGAACTAACTACCAGCATGGCGCACGCTGTGAGCTATGCATATATGCCCAATAGAATCAATCTAATGAACTCGACCGCCCGCAGAGTGACGTTGGGCTGATTGAAGGAGCCTATCTACGCGTTTTGACGAGCATTACCACCTGGTTGGGACTAATTGCCGTCATGGCACGCGCTGTGAACAATGCATATAGGCCCAGTGGAATAAATCGAGTGGACCCGACCGTCCGCAGAGTGACGTTAGGCTGATTGAAGGAGCCTATCCACGCGTTTTGACGAGCATTACCACCTGGTTGGGACTAATTGCCGTCATGGCACGCGCTGTGAACAATGCATATAGGCCCAGTGGAATCAATCGAGTGGACGCGACCGTACGCAAAGTTACGTTAGGCTGATGGAAGGAGCCTATCTACGCGTTTTGACGAGCATTACCACCTGGTTGGGACTAATTGCCGTCATGGCACGCGCTGTGAACAATGCATATAGGCCCAGTGGAATAAATCGAGTGGACCCGACCGTCCGCAGAGTGACGTTAGGCTGATTGAAGGAGCCTATCCACGCGTTTTGACGAGCATTACCACCTGGTTGGGACTAATTGCCGTCATGGCACGCGCTGTGAACAATGCATATAGGCCCAGTGGAATCAATCGAGTGGACGCGACCGTACGCAAAGTTACGT
The DNA here is from genome assembly GCA_947396885.1 of Heligmosomoides polygyrus polygyrus. Classification (NCBI taxonomy): domain Eukaryota; kingdom Metazoa; phylum Nematoda; class Chromadorea; order Rhabditida; family Heligmosomidae; genus Heligmosomoides; species Heligmosomoides polygyrus. Next base: position 42,258,788 of record OX377206.1, read on the forward strand.
TAGGCTGATGGAAGGAGCCTATCCACGCGTTTTAACGAGCATTACCACCTGGTTGGAACTAACTACCGGCATGGCGCACGCTGTGAACTATGCATATATGCCCAATAGAATCAATCTAACGAACTCGACCGCCCGCAGAGTGACGTTGGGCTGATTGAAGGAGCCTATCCACGCGTTTTGACGAGCATTACCACCTGGTTGGGACTAATTGCCGTCATGGCACGCGCTGTGAACAATGCATATAGGCCCAGTGGAATCAATCGAGTGAACGCGACCGTCCGCAGAGTTACGTTAGGCTGATCTATGAACCTATCCACGCGTTTTGACGAGCATTACCACCTGGTTGGAACTAACTACCAGCATGGCGCACGCTGTGAACTATGCATATATGCCCAGTGGAATCAATCGAGTGGACGCGACCGCCCGCAGAGTGACGTTGGGCTGATTGAAGGAGCCTATCTACGCGTTTTGACGAGCATTACCACCTGGTTGGGACTAATTGCCGTCATGGCACGCGCTGTGAACAATGCATATAGGCCCAGTGGAATCAATCGAGTGGACGCGACCGCCCGCAGAGTGACGTTGGGCTGATTGAAGGAGCCTATCTACGCGTTTTGACGAGCATTACCACCTGGTTGGGACTAATTGCCGTCATGGCACGCGCTGTGAACAATGCATATAGGCCCAGTGGAATCAATCGAGTGGACGCGACCGTCCGCAGAGTTACGTTAGGATGATGTATGAGCCTATCCACGCGTTTTGACGAGCATTACCACCTGGTTGGAACTAACTACCAGCATGGCGCACGCTGTGAGCTATGCATATATGCCCAATAGAATCAATCTAATGAACTCGACCGCCCGCAGAGTGACGTTGGGCTGATTGAAGGAGCCTATCTACGCGTTTTGACGAGCATTACCACCTGGTTGGGACTAATTGCCGTCATGGCACGCGCTGTGAACAATGCATATAGGCCCAGTGGAATAAATCGAGTGGACCCGACCGTCCGCAGAGTGACGTTAGGCTGATTGAAGGAGCCTATCCACGCGTTTTGACGAGCATTACCACCTGGTTGGGACTAATTGCCGTCATGGCACGCGCTGTGAACAATGCATATAGGCCCAGTGGAATCAATCGAGTGGACGCGACCGTACGCAAAGTTACGTTAGGCTGATGGAAGGAGCCTATCTACGCGTTTTGACGAGCATTACCACCTGGTTGGGACTAATTGCCGTCATGGCACGCGCTGTGAACAATGCATATAGGCCCAGTGGAATAAATCGAGTGGACCCGACCGTCCGCAGAGTGACGTTAGGCTGATTGAAGGAGCCTATCCACGCGTTTTGACGAGCATTACCACCTGGTTGGGACTAATTGCCGTCATGGCACGCGCTGTGAACAATGCATATAGGCCCAGTGGAATCAATCGAGTGGACGCGACCGTACGCAAAGTTACGTTAGGCTGATGGAAGGAGCCTATCCACGCGTTTTAACGAGCATTACCACCTGGTTGGAACTAACTACCGGCATGGCGCACGCTGTGAACTATGCATATATGCCCAATAGAATCAATCTAACGAACTCGACCGCCCGCAGAGTGACGTTGGGCTGATTGAAGGAGCCTATCCACGCGTTTTGACGAGCATTACCACCTGGTTGGGACTAATTGCCGTCATGGCACGCGCTGTGAACAATGCATATAGGCCCAGTGGAATCAATCGAGTGAACGCGACCGTCCGCAGAGTTACGTTAGGCTGATCTATGAACCTATCCACGCGTTTTGACGAGCATTACCACCTGGTTGGAACTAACTACCAGCATGGCGCACGCTGTGAACTATGCATATATGCCCAGTGGAATCAATCGAGTGGACGCGACCGCCCGCAGAGTGACGTTGGGCTGATTGAAGGAGCCTATCTACGCGTTTTGACGAGCATTACCACCTGGTTGGGACTAATTGCCGTCATGGCACGCGCTGTGAACAATGCATATAGGCCCAGTGGAATCAATCGAGTGAACGCGACCGTCCGCAGAGTTACGTTAGGCTGATCTATGAACCTATCCACGCGTTTTGACGAGCATTACCACCTGGTTGGAACTAACTACCAGCATGGCGCACGCTGTGAACTATGCATATATGCCCAATAGAATCAATCTAACGAACTCGACCGCCCGCAGAGTGACGTTGGGCTGATTGAAGGAGCCTATCCACGCGTTTTGACGAGCATTACCACCTGGTTGGGACTAATTGCCGTCATGGCACGCGCTGTGAACAATGCATATAGGCCCAGTGGAATCAATCGAGTGAACGCGACCGTCCGCAGAGTTACGTTAGGCTGATCTATGAACCTATCCACGCGTTTTGACGAGCATTACCACCTGGTTGGAACTAACTACCAGCATGGCGCACGCTGTGAACTATGCATATATGCCCAGTGGAATCAATCGAGTGGACGCGACCGCCCGCAGAGTGACGTTGGGCTGATTGAAGGAGCCTATCTACGCGTTTTGACGAGCATTACCACCTGGTTGGGACTAATTGCCGTCATGGCACGCGCTGTGAACAATGCATATAGGCCCAGTGGAATCAATCGAGTGGACGCGACCGCCCGCAGAGTGACGTTGGGCTGATTGAAGGAGCCTATCTACGCGTTTTGACGAGCATTACCACCTGGTTGGGACTAATTGCCGTCACGGCACGCGCTGTGAACAATGCATATAGGCCCAGTGGAATCAATCGAGTGGACCCGACCGTCCGCAGAGTGACGTTAGGCTGATTGAGGGAGCCTATCCATGCGTTTCGACGAGCATTACCACCTGGTTGGGACTAATTGCCGTCATGGCACGCGCTGTGAACAATGCATATAGGCCCAGTGGAATCAATCGAGTGGACGCGACCGTACGCAAAGTTACGTTAGGCTGATGTATGAGCCTATCCACGCGTTTTGACGAGCATTACCACCTGGTTGGAACTAACTACCAGCATGGCACGCGCTGTGAACAATGCATATAGGCCCAGTGGAATCAATCGAGTGGACGCGACCGCCCGCAGAGTGACGTTGGGCTGATTGAAGGAGCCTATCTACGCGTTTTGACGAGCATTACCACCTGGTTGGGACTAATTGCCGTCACGGCACGCGCTGTGAACAATGCATATAGGCCCAGTGGAATCAATCGAGTGGACGCGACCGCCCGCAGAGTGACGTTGGGCTGATTGAAGGAGCCTATCTACGCGTTTTGACGAGCATTACCACCTGGTTGGGACTAATTGCCGTCATGGCACGCGCTGTGAACAATGCATATAGGCCCAGTGGAATCAATCGAGTGGACGCGACCGCCCGCAGAGTGACGTTGGGCTGATTGAAGGAGCCTATCTACGCGTTTTGACGAGCATTACCACCTGGTTGGGACTAATTGCCGTCATGGCACGCGCTGTGAACAATGCATATAGGCCCAGTGGAATCAATCGAGTGAACGCGACCGTCCGCAGAGTTACGTTAGGCTGATCTATGAACCTATCCACGCGTTTTGACGAGCATTACCACCTGGTTGGAACTAACTACCAGCATGGCGCACGCTGTGAACTATGCATATATGCCCAGTGGAATCACTCGAGTGGACGCGACCGTCCGCAGAGTTACGTTAGGCTGATGTATGAGCCTATCCACGCGTTTTGACGAGCATTACCACCTGGTTGGAACTAACTACCAGCATGGCACGCGCTGTGAACAATGCATATAGGCCCAGTGGAATCAATCGAGTGGACGCGACCGCCCGCAGAGTGACGTTGAGCTGATTGAAGGAGCCTATCTACGCGTTTTGACGAGCATTACCACCTGGTTGGGACTAATTGCCGTCATGGCACGCGCTGTGAACAATGCATATAGGCCCAGTGGAATCAATCGAGTGAACGCGACCGTCCGCAGAGTTACGTTAGGCTGATCTATGAACCTATCCACGCGTTTTGACGAGCATTACCACCTGGTTGGAACTAACTACCAGCATGGCGCACGCTGTGAACTATGCATATATGCCCAGTGGAATCAATCGAGTGGACGCGACCGCCCGCAGAGTGACGTTGGGCTGATTGAAGGAGCCTATCTACGCGTTTTGACGAGCATTACCACCTGGTTGGGACAAATTGCCGTCATGGCACGCGCTGTGAACAATGCATATAGGCCCAGTGGAATCAATCGAGTGGACGCGACCGCCCGCAGAGTGACGTTGGGCTGATTGAAGGAGCCTATCTACGCGTTTTGACGAGCATTACCACCTGGTTGGGACTAATTGCCGTCATGGCACGCGCTGTGAACAATGCATATAGGCCCAGTGGAATCAATCGAGTGAACGCGACCGTCCGCAGAGTTACGTTAGGCTGATCTATGAACCTATCCACGCGTTTTGACGAGCATTACCACCTGGTTGGAACTAACTACCAGCATGGCGCACGCTGTGAACTATGCATATATGCCCAGTGGAATCACTCGAGTGGACGCGACCGTCCGCAGAGTTACGTTAGGCTGATGTATGAGCCTATCCACGCGTTTTGACGAGCATTACCACCTGGTTGGGACTAATTGCCGTCATGGCACGCGCTGTGAACAATGCATATAGGCCCAGTGGAATCAATCGAGTGGACGCGACCGTCCGCAGAGTTACGTTAGGCTGATGGAAGGAGCCTATCCACGCGTTTTAACGAGCATTACCACCTGGTTGGAACTAACTACCGGCATGGCGCACGCTGTGAACTATGCATATATGCCCAATAGAATCAATCTAACGAACTCGACCGCCCGCAGAGTGACGTTGGGCTGATTGAAGGAGCCTATCCACGCGTTTTGACGAGCATTACCACCTGGTTGGGACTAATTGCCGTCATGGCACGCGCTGTGAACAATGCATATAGGCCCAGTGGAATCAATCGAGTGAACGCGACCGTCCGCAGAGTTACGTTAGGCTGATCTATGAACCTATCCACGCGTTTTGACGAGCATTACCACCTGGTTGGAACTAACTACCAGCATGGCGCACGCTGTGAACTATGCATATATGCCCAGTGGAATCAATCGAGTGGACGCGACCGCCCGCAGAGTGACGTTGGGCTGATTGAAGGAGCCTATCTACGCGTTTTGACGAGCATTACCACCTGGTTGGGACTAATTGCCGTCATGGCACGCGCTGTGAACAATGCATATAGGCCCAGTGGAATCAATCGAGTGGACGCGACCGCCCGCAGAGTGACGTTGGGCTGATTGAAGGAGCCTATCTACGCGTTTTGACGAGCATTACCACCTGGTTGGGACTAATTGCCGTCATGGCACGCGCTGTGAACAATGCATATAGGCCCAGTGGAATAAATCGAGTGGACCCGACCGTCCGCAGAGTGACGTTAGGCTGATGTTTGAGCCTATCCACGCGTTTTGACGAGCATTACCACCTGGTTGGGACTAATTGCCGTCATGGCACGCGCTGTGAACAATGCATATATGCCCAGTGGAATAAATCTAATGAACTCGACCGCCCGCAGAGTGATGTTGGGCTGATTGAAGGAGCCTATCCACGCGTTTTGACGAGCATTACCACCTGGTTGGGACTAATTGCCGTCATGGCACGCGCTGTGAACAATGCATATAGGCCCAGTGGAATAAATCGAGTGGACCCGACCGTCCGCAGAGTGACGTTAGGCTGATTGAAGGAGCCTATCCACGCGTTTTGACGAGCATTACCACCTGGTTGGGACTAATTGCCGTCATGGCACGCGCTGTGAACAATGCATATAGGCCCAGTGGAATCAATCGAGTGGACGCGACCGTCCGCAGAGTTACGTTAGGCTGATGTATGAGCCTATCCACGCGTTTTGACGAGCATTACCACCTGGTTGGGACTAATTGCCGTCATGGCACGCGCTGTGAACAATGCATATATGCCCAATAGAATCAATCGAGTGGACGCGACCGTCCGCAGAGTTACGTTAGGCTGATGTATGAGCCTATCCACGCGTTTTGACGAGCATTACCACCTGGTTGGGACTAATTGCCGTCATGGCACGCGCTGTGAACAATGCATATATGCCCAATAGAATCAATCGAGTGAACGCGACCGTCCGCAGAGTTAAGTTAGGCTGATCTATGAGCCTATCCACGCGTTTTGACGAGCATTACCACCTGGTTGGAACTAACTACCAGCATGGCGCACGCTGCGAACTATGCATATATGCCCAATAGAATCAATCTAATGAACGCGACCGTCCGCAGTGTTACGTTAGGCTGATCTATGAGCCTATCCACGCGTTTTGACTAGCATTACCGCCTGGTTGGAACTAACTACCAGCATGGCGCACGCTGTGAACTATGCATATATGCCCAATAGAATCAATCGAGTGAACGCGACCGTCCGCAGAGCTACGTTAGGCTGATGGATAAGCCAATCCACGCGTTTGACGAGCATTACCACCTGGATGGAACTAACTACCGGCATGGCGCACGCTGTGAACTATGCATATATGCCCAATAGAATCAATCTAATGAACTCGACCGCCCGCAGAGTGACGTTGGGCTGATTGAAGGAGCCTATCCACGCGTTTTGACGAGCATTACCACCTGGTTGGGACTAATTGCCGTCATGGCACGCGCTGTGAACAATGCATATATGCCCAATAGAATCAATCGAGTGGACGCGACCGTCCGCAGAGTTACGTTAGGCTGATGTATGAGCCTATCCACGCGTTTTGACGAGCATTACCACCTGGTTGGGACTAATTGCCGTCATGGCACGCGCTGTGAACAATGCATATATGCCCAATAGAATCAATCGAGTGAACGCGACCGTCCGCAGAGTTAAGTTAGGCTGATCTATGAGCCTATCCACGCGTTTTGACGAGCATTACCACCTGGTTGGAACTAACTACCAGCATGGCGCACGCTGCGAACTATGCATATATGCCCAATAGAATCAATCTAATGAACGCGACCGTCCGCAGTGTTACGTTAGGCTGATCTATGAGCCTATCCACGCGTTTTGACTAGCATTACCGCCTGGTTGGAACTAACTACCAGCATGGCGCACGCTGTGAACTATGCATATATGCCCAATAGAATCAATCGAGTGAACGCGACCGTCCGCAGAGCTACGTTAGGCTGATGGATAAGCCAATCCACGCGTTTGACGAGCATTACCACCTGGATGGAACTAACTACCGGCATGGCGCACGCTGTGAACTATGCATATATGCCCAATAGAATCAATCTAATGAACTCGACCGCCCGCAGAGTGACGTTGGGCTGATTGAAGGAGCCTATCCACGCGTTTTGACGAGCATTACCACCTGGTTGGGACTAATTGCCGTCATGGCACGCGCTGTGAACAATGCATATATGCCCAATAGAATCAATCGAGTGAACGCGACCGTCCGCAGAGTTACGTTAGGCTGATCTATGAACCTATCCACGCGTTTTGACGAGCATTACCACCTGGTTGGGACTAATTGCCGTCATGGCACGCGCTGTGAACAATGCATATATGCCCAATAGAATCAATCGAGTGAACGCGACCGTCCGCAGAGTTACGTTAGGCTGATGTATGAACCTATCCACGCGTTTTGACGAGCATTACCACCTGGTTGGAACTAACTACCAGCATGGCGCACGCTGTGAACTATGCATATATGCCCAGTGGAATCACTCGAGTGGACGCGACCGTCCGCAGAGTTACGTTAGGCTGATGTATGAGCCTATCCACGCGTTTTGACGAGCATTACCACCTGGTTGGGACTAATTGCCGTCATGGCACGCGCTGTGAACAATGCATATATGCCCAATAGAATCAATCGAGTGAACGCGACCGTCCGCAGAGCTACGTTAGGCTGATGGATAAGCCAATCCACGCGTTTGACGAGCATTACCACCTGGTTGGAACTAACTACCGGCATGGCGCACGCTGTGAACTATGCATATAGGCCCGATAGCCCGATAGAATCAATCTAATGAACTCGACCGTACGCAAAGTTACGTTAGGCTGATGGATAAGCCAATCCACGCGTTTGACGAGCATTACCACCTGGTTGGGACTAATTGCCGTCATGGCGCACGCTGTGAACTATGCATATATGCCCAGTGGAATCACTCGAGTGGACGCGACCGTCCGCAGAGTTACGTTAGGCTGATGTATGAGCCTATCCACGCGTTTTGACGAGCATTACCACCTGGTTGGGACTAATTGCCGTCATGGCACGCGCTGTGAACAATGCATATAGGCCCAGTGGAATCAATCGAGTGGACGCGACCGTCCGCAGAGTTACGTTAGGCTGATCTATGAACCTATCCACGCGTTTTGACGAGCATTACCACCTGGTTGGAACTAACTACCAGCATGGCGCACGCTGTGAACTATGCATATATGCCCAGTGGAATCACTCGAGTGGACGCGACCGTCCGCAGAGTTACGTTAGGCTGATGTATGAGCCTATCCACGCGTTTTGACGAGCATTACCACCTGGTTGGGACTAATTGCCGTCATGGCACGCGCTGTGAACAATGCATATAGGCCCAGTGGAATCAATCGAGTGGACGCGACCGTCCGCAGAGTTACGTTAGGCTGATCTATGAGCCTATCCACGCGTTTTGACGAGCATTACCACCTGGTTGGGACTAATTGCCGTCATGGCACGCGCTGTGAACAATGCATATAGGCCCAGTGGAATCAATCGAGTGGACGCGACCGTCCGCAGAGTTACGTTAGGCTGATGTATGAGCCTATCCACGCGTTTTGACGAGCATTACCACCTGGTTGGAACTAACTACCAGCATGGCGCACGCTGTGAGCTATGCATATATGCCCAATAGAATCAATCTAATGAACTCGACCGCCCGCAGAGTGACGTTGGGCTGATTGAAGGAGCCTATCCACGCGTTTTGACGAGCATTACCACCTGGTTGGGACTAATTGCCGTCATGGCACGCGCTGTGAACAATGCATATAGGCCCAGTGGAATCAATCTAGTGGACGCGACCGTCCGCAGAGTTACGTTAGGCTGATGTATGAGCCTATCCACGCGTTTTGACGAGCATTACCACCTGGTTGGGACTAATTGCCGTCATGGCACGCGCTGTGAACAATGCATATAGGCCCAGTGGAATCAATCGAGTGGACGCGACCGTCCGCAGAGTTACGTTAGGCTGATGTATGAGATTATCCACGCGTTTTGACGAGCATTACCACCTGGTTGGAACTAACTACCAGCATGGCGCACGCTGTGAGCTATGCATATATGCCCAATAGAATCAATCTAATGAACTCGACCGCCCGCAGAGTGACGTTGGGCTGATTGAAGGAGCCTATCCACGCGTTTTGACGAGCATTACCACCTGGTTGGGACTAATTGCCGTCATGGCACGCGCTGTGAACAATGCATATAGGCCCAGTGGAATCAATCGAGTGGACGCGACCGTCCGCAGAGTTACGTTAGGCTGATGTATGAGCCTATCCACGCGTTTTGACGAGCATTACCACCTGGTTGGAACTAACTACCAGCATGGCGCACGCTGTGAACTATGCATATATGCCCAATAGAATCAATCTAATGAACTCGACCGCCCGCAGAGTGACGTTGGGCTGATTGAAGGAGCCTATCCACGCGTTTTGACGAGCATTACCACCTGGTTGGGACTAATTGCCGTCATGGCACGCGCTGTGAACAATGCATATAGGCCCAGTGGAATCAATCGAGTGGACGCGACCGTCCGCAGAGTTACGTTAGGCTGACGTATGAGCCTATCCACGCGTTTTGACGAGCATTACCACCTGGTTGGAACTAACTACCAGCATGGCGCACGCTGTAAACTATGCATATATGCCCAATAGAATCAACCGAGTGAACGCGACCGTCCGCAGAGTGACGTTGGGCTGATTGAAGGAGCCTATCCACGCGTTTTGACGAGCATTACCACCTGGTTGGGACTAATTGCCGTCATGGCACGCGCTGTGAACAATGCATATAGGCCCAGTGGAATCAATCGAGTGGACGCGACCGTCCGCAGAGTTACGTTAGGCTGATGTTTGAGCCTATCCACGCGTTTTGACGAGCATTACCACCTGGTTGGGACTAATTGCCGTCATGGCACGCGCTGTGAACAATGCATATATGCCCAATAGAATCAATCGAGTGAACGCGACCGTCCGCAGAGTTACGTTAGGCTGATCTATGAGCCTATCCACGCGTTTTGACGAGCATTACCACCTGGTTGGAACTAACTACCAGCATGGCGCACGCTGTGAACTATGCATATATGCCCAATAGAATCAATCTAATGAACTCGACCGCCCGCAGAGTGATGTTGGGCTGATTGAAGGAGCCTATCCACGCGTTTTGACGAGCATTACCACCTGGTTGGGACTAATTGCCGTCATGGCACGCGCTGTGAACAATGCATATAGGCCCAGTGGAATAAATCGAGTGGACCCGACCGTCCGCAGAGTGACGTTAGGCTGATTGAAGGAGCCTATCCACGCGTTTTGACGAGCATTACCACCTGGTTGGGACTAATTGCCGTCATGGCACGCGCTGTGAACAATGCATATAGGCCCAGTGGAATCAATCGAGTGGACGCGACCGTCCGCAGAGTTACGTTAGGCTGATGTATGAGCCTATCCACGCGTTTTGACGAGCATTACCACCTGGTTGGGACTAATTGCCGTCATGGCACGCGCTGTGAACAATGCATATATGCCCAATAGAATCAATCGAGTGGACGCGACCGTCCGCAGAGTTACGTTAGGCTGATGTATGAGCCTATCCACGCGTTTTGACGAGCATTACCACCTGGTTGGGACTAATTGCCGTCATGGCACGCGCTGTGAACAATGCATATATGCCCAATAGAATCAATCGAGTGAACGCGACCGTCCGCAGTGTTACGTTAGGCTGATCTATGAGCCTATCCACGCGTTTTGACTAGCATTACCGCCTGGTTGGAACTAACTACCAGCATGGCGCACGCTGTGAACTATGCATATATGCCCAATAGAATCAATCGAGTGAACGCGACCGTCCGCAGAGCTACGTTAGGCTGATGGTTAAGCCAATCCACGCGTTTGACGAGCATTACCACCTGGATGGAACTAACTACCGGCATGGCGCACGCTGTGAACTATGCATATATGCCCAATAGAATCAATCTAATGAACTCGACCGCCCGCAGAGTGACGTTGGGCTGATTGAAGGAGCCTATCCACGCGTTTTGACGAGCATTACCACCTGGTTGGGACTAATTGCCGTCATGGCACGCGCTGTGAACAATGCATATATGCCCAATAGAATCAATCGAGTGAACGCGACCGTCCGCAGAGTTACGTTAGGCTGATCTATGAACCTATCCACGCGTTTTGACGAGCATTACCACCTGGTTGGGACTAATTGCCGTCATGGCACGCGCTGTGAACAATGCATATATGCCCAATAGAATCAATCGAGTGAACGCGACCGTCCGCAGAGTTACGTTAGGCTGATGTATGAACCTATCCACGCGTTTTGACGAGCATTACCACCTGGTTGGAACTAACTACCAGCATGGCGCACGCTGTGAACTATGCATATATGCCCAGTGGAATCACTCGAGTGGACGCGACCGTCCGCAGAGTTACGTTAGGCTGATGTATGAGCCTATCCACGCGTTTTGACGAGCATTACCACCTGGTTGGGACTAATTGCCGTCATGGCACGCGCTGTGAACAATGCATATATGCCCAATAGAATCAATCGAGTGAACGCGACCGTCCGCAGAGCTACGTTAGGCTGATGGATAAGCCAATCCACGCGTTTGACGAGCATTACCACCTGGTTGGAACTAACTACCGGCATGGCGCACGCTGTGAACTATGCATATAGGCCCGATAGCCCGATAGAATCAATCTAATGAACTCGACCGTACGCAAAGTTACGTTAGGCTGATGGATAAGCCAATCCACGCGTTTGACGAGCATTACCACCTGGTTGGGACTAATTGCCGTCATGGCGCACGCTGTGAAGCATGCATATATGCCCAGTGGAATCACTCGAGTGGACGCGACCGTCCGCAGAGTTACGTTAGGCTGATGTATGAGCCTATCCACGCGTTTTGACGAGCATTACCACCTGGTTGGGACTAATTGCCGTCATGGCACGCGCTGTGAACAATGCATATAGGCCCAGTGGAATCAATCGAGTGGACGCGACCGTCCGCAGAGTTACGTTAGGCTGATCTATGAACCTATCCACGCGTTTTGACGAGCATTACCACCTGGTTGGAACTAACTACCAGCATGGCGCACGCTGTGAACTATGCATATATGCCCAGTGGAATCACTCGAGTGGACGCGACCGTCCGCAGAGTTACGTTAGGCTGATGTATGAGCCTATCCACGCGTTTTGACGAGCATTACCACCTGGTTGGGACTAATTGCCGTCATGGCACGCGCTGTGAACAATGCATATAGGCCCAGTGGAATCAATCGAGTGGACGCGACCGTCCGCAGAGTTACGTTAGGCTGATCTATGAGCCTATCCACGCGTTTTGACGAGCATTACCACCTGGTTGGGACTAATTGCCGTCATGGCACGCGCTGTGAACAATGCATATAGGCCCAGTGGAATCAATCGAGTGGACGCGACCGTCCGCAGAGTTACGTTAGGCTGATGTATGAGCCTATCCACGCGTTTTGACGAGCATTACCACCTGGTTGGAACTAACTACCAGCATGGCGCACGCTGTGAGCTATGCATATATGCCCAATAGAATCAATCTAATGAACTCGACCGCCCGCAGAGTGACGTTGGGCTGATTGAAGGAGCCTATCCACGCGTTTTGACGAGCATTACCACCTGGTTGGGACTAATTGGCGTCATGGCACGCGCTGTGAACAATGCATATAGGCCCAGTGGAATCAATCGAGTGGACGCGACCGTCCGCAGAGTTACGTTAGGCTGATGTATGAGCCTATCCACGCGTTTTGACGAGCATTACCACCTGGTTGGGACTAATTGCCGTCATGGCACGCGCTGTGAACAATGCATATAGGCCCAATAGAATCAATCTAATGAACTCGACCGCCCGCAGAGTGACGTTGGGCTGATTGAAGGAGCCTATCCACGCGTTTTGACGAGCATTACCACCTGGTTGGGACTAATTGCCGTCATGGCACGCGCTGTGAACAATGCATATAGGCCCAGTGGAATCAATCGAGTGGACGCGACCGTCCGCAGAGTTACGTTAGGCTGATGTATGAGATTATCCACGCGTTTTGACGAGCATTACCACCTGGTTGGAACTAACTACCAGCATGGCGCACGCTGTGAGCTATGCATATATGCCCAATAGAATCAATCTAATGAACTCGACCGCCCGCAGAGTGACGTTGGGCTGATTGAAGGAGCCTATCCACGCGTTTTGACGAGCATTACCACCTGGTTGGGACTAATTGCCGTCATGGCACGCGCTGTGAACAATGCATATAGGCCCAGTGGAATCAATCGAGTGGACGCGACCGTCCGCAGAGTTACGTTAGGCTGATCTATGAACCTATCCACGCGTTTTGACGAGCATTACCACCTGGTTGGAACTAACTACCAGCATGGCGCACGCTGTGAACTATGCATATATGCCCAGTGGAATCACTCGAGTGGACGCGACCGTCCGCAGAGTTACGTTAGGCTGATGTATGAGCCTATCCACGCGTTTTGACGAGCATTACCACCTGGTTGGGACTAATTGCCGTCATGGCACGCGCTGTGAACAATGCATATAGGCCCAGTGGAATCAATCGAGTGGACGCGACCGTCCGCAGAGTTACGTTAGGCTGATCTATGAGCCTATCCACGCGTTTTGACGAGCATTACCACCTGGTTGGGACTAATTGCCGTCATGGCACGCGCTGTGAACAATGCATATAGGCCCAGTGGAATCAATCGAGTGGACGCGACCGTCCGCAGAGTTACGTTAGGCTGATGTATGAGCCTATCCACGCGTTTTGACGAGCATTACCACCTGGTTGGAACTAACTACCAGCATGGCGCACGCTGTGAGCTATGCATATATGCCCAATAGAATCAATCTAATGAACTCGACCGCCCGCAGAGTGACGTTGGGCTGATTGAAGGAGCCTATCCACGCGTTTTGACGAGCATTACCACCTGGTTGGGACTAATTGCCGTCATGGCACGCGCTGTGAACAATGCATATAGGCCCAGTGGAATCAATCGAGTGGACGCGACCGTCCGCAGAGTTACGTTAGGCTGATGTATGAGCCTATCCACGCGTTTTGACGAGCATTACCACCTGGTTGGGACTAATTGCCGTCATGGCACGCGCTGTGAACAATGCATATAGGCCCAATAGAATCAATCTAATGAACTCGACCGCCCGCAGAGTGACGTTGGGCTGATTGAAGGAGCCTATCCACGCGTTTTGACGAGCATTACCACCTGGTTGGGACTAATTGCCGTCATGGCACGCGCTGTGAACAATGCATATAGGCCCAGTGGAATCAATCGAGTGGACGCGACCGTCCGCAGAGTTACGTTAGGCTGATGTATGAGCCTATCCACGCGTTTTGACGAGCATTACCACCTGGTTGGGACTAATTGCCGTCATGGCACGCGCTGTGAACAATGCATATAGGCCCAGTGGAATCAATCGAGTGGACGCGACCGTCCGCAGAGTTACGTTAGGCTGATGTATGAGATTATCCACGCGTTTTGACGAGCATTACCACCTGGTTGGAACTAACTACCAGCATGGCGCACGCTGTGAGCTATGCATATATGCCCAATAGAATCAATCTAATGAACTCGACCGCCCGCAGAGTGACGTTGGGCTGATTGAAGGAGCCTATCCACGCGTTTTGACGAGCATTACCACCTGGTTGGGACTAATTGCCGTCATGGCACGCGCTGTGAACAATGCATATAGGCCCAGTGGAATCAATCGAGTGGACGCGACCGTCCGCAGAGTTACGTTAGGCTGATGTATGAGCCTATCCACGCGTTTTGACGAGCATTACCACCTGGTTGGAACTAACTACCAGCATGGCGCACGCTGTGAACTATGCATATATGCCCAATAGAATCAATCTAATGAACTCGACCGCCCGCAGAGTGACGTTGGGCTGATTGAAGGAGCCTATCCACGCGTTTTGACGAGCATTACCACCTGGTTGGGACTAATTGCCGTCATGGCACGCGCTGTGAACAATGCATATAGGCCCAGTGGAATCAATCGAGTGGACGCGACCGTCCGCAGAGTTACGTTAGGCTGACGTATGAGCCTATCCACGCGTTTTGACGAGCATTACCACCTGGTTGGAACTAACTACCAGCATGGCGCACGCTGTAAACTATGCATATATGCCCAATAGAATCAACCGAGTGAACGCGACCGTCCGCAGAGTGACGTTGGGCTGATTGAAGGAGCCTATCCACGCGTTTTGACGAGCATTACCACCTGGTTGGGACTAATTGCCGTCATGGCACGCGCTGTGAACAATGCATATAGGCCCAGTGGAATCAATCGAGTGGACGCGACCGTCCGCAGAGTTACGTTAGGCTGATGTTTGAGCCTATCCACGCGTTTTGACGAGCATTACCACCTGGTTGGGACTAATTGCCGTCATGGCACGCGCTGTGAACAATGCATATATGCCCAATAGAATCAATCGAGTGAACGCGACCGTCCGCAGAGTTACGTTAGGCTGATCTATGAGCCTATCCACGCGTTTTGACGAGCATTACCACCTGGTTGGAACTAACTACCAGCATGGCGCACGCTGTGAACTATGCATATATGCCCAATAGAATCAATCTAATGAACTCGACCGCCCGCAGAGTGATGTTGGGCTGATTGAAGGAGCCTATCCACGCGTTTTGACGAGCATTACCACCTGGTTGGGACTAATTGCCGTCATGGCACGCGCTGTGAACAATGCATATAGGCCCAGTGGAATAAATCGAGTGGACCCGACCGTCCGCAGAGTGACGTTAGGCTGATTGAAGGAGCCTATCCACGCGTTTTGACGAGCATTACCACCTGGTTGGGACTAATTGCCGTCATGGCACGCGCTGTGAACAATGCATATAGGCCCAGTGGAATCAATCGAGTGGACGCGACCGTACGCAAAGTTACGTTAGGCTGATGGATAAGCCAATCCACGCGTTTGACGAGCATTACCACCTGGTTGGAACTAACTACCGGCATGGCGCACGCTGTGAACTATGCATATAGGCCCGATAGCCCGATAGAATCAATCTAATGAACTAGACCGCCCGCAGAGTGACGTTGGGCTGATTGAAGGAGCCTATCCACGCGTTTTGACGAGCATTACCACCTGGTTGGGACTAATTGCCGTCATGGCACGCGCTGTGAACAATGCATATAGGCCCAGTGGAATCAATCGAGTGGACGCGACCGCCCGCAGAGTGATGTTGGGCTGATTGAAGGAGCCTATCCACGCGTTTTGACGAGCATTACCACCTGGTTGGGACTAATTGCCGTCATGGCACGCGCTGTGAACAATGCATATAGGCCCAGTGGAATAAATCGAGTGGACCCGACCGTCCGCAGAGTGACGTTAGGCTGATTGAAGGAGCCAATCCACGCGTTTTGACGAGCATTACCACCTGGTTGGAACTAACTACCAGCATGGCGCACGCTGTAAACTATGCATATATGCCCAATAGAATCAATCTAGTGAACGCGACCGTCCGCAGAGTTACGTTAGGCTGATCTATGAGCCTATCCACGCGTTTTGACGAGCATTACCACCTGGTTGGAACTAACTACCAGCATGGCGCACGCTGTGAACTATGCATATATGCCCAATAGAATCAATCGAGTGAACGCGACCGTCCGCAGAGTTACGTTAGCCTGATCTATGAGCCTATCCACGCGTTTTGACGAGCATTACCGCCTGGTTGGAACTAACTACCAGCATGGCGCACGCTGTGAACTATGCATATATGCCCAATAGAATCAATCGAGTGAACGCGACCGTCCGCAGAGCTACGTTAGGCTGATGGATAAGCCAATCCACGCGTTTGACGAGCATTACCACCTGGATGGAACTAACTACCGGCATGGCGCACGCTGTGAACTATGCATATATGCCCACTGGAATCAATCGAGTGGACGCGACCGTCCGCAGAGCTACGTTAGGCTGATGGATAAGCCAATCCACGCGTTTGACGAGCATTACCACCTGGATGGAACTAACTACCGGCATGGCGCACGCTGTGATCTATGCATATATGCCCAATAGAATCATTCTAATGAACTCGACCGCCCGCAGAGTGACGTTGGGCTGATTGAAGGAGCCTATCCACGCGTTTTGACGAGCATTACCACCTGGTTGGGACTAATTGCCGTCATGGCACGCGCTGTGAACTATGCATATATGCCCAATAGAATCAATCGAGTGAACGCGACCGTCCGCAGAGCTGCGTTAGGCTAATGGATAAGCCAATCCACGCGTTTGACGAGCATTACCACCTGGTTGGAACTAACTACCAGCATGGCGCACGCTGTGAGCTATGCATATATGCCCAATAGAATCAATCGAGTGAACGCGACCGCCGGCAGAGTGACGTTAGGCTGATGGAAGGAGCCTATCCACGCGTTTTAACGAGCATTACCACCTGGTTGGAACTAACTACCAGCATGGCGCACGCTGTGAACTATGCATATATGCCCAATAGAATCAATCTAACGAACTCGACCGCCCGCAGAGTGACGTTGGGCTGATTGAAGGAGCCTATCCACGCGTTTTGACGAGCATTACCACCTGGTTGGGACTAATTGCCGTCATGGCACGCGCTGTGAACAATGCATATATGCCCACTGGAATCAATCGAGTGGACGCGACCGTCCGCAGAGCTACGTTAGGCTGATGGATAAGCCAATCCACGCGTTTGACGAGCATTACCACCTGGATGGAACTAACTACCGGCATGGCGCACGCTGTGAACTATGCATGTATGCCCAATAGAATCATTCTAATGAACTCGACCGCCCGCAGAGTGACGTTGGGCTGATTGAAGGAGCCTATCCACGCGTTTTGACGAGCATTACCACCTGGTTGGGACTAATTGCCGTCATGGCACGCGCTGTGAACAATGCATATAGGCCCAGTGGAATCAATCGAGTGGACGCGACCGTCCGCAGAGTTACGTTAGGCTGATGTATGAGCCTATCCACGCGTTTTGACGAGCATTACCACCTGGTTGGAACTAACTACCAGCATGGCGCACGCTGTAAACTATGCATATATGCCCAATAGAATCAATCGAGTGAACGCGACCGTCCGCAGAGTTACGTTAGGCTGATCTATGAGCCTATCCACGCGTTTTGACGAGCATTACCACCTGGTTGGAACTAACTACCAGCATGGCGCACGCTGTGAACTATGCATATATGCCCAATAGAATCAATCGAGTGAACGCGACCGTCCGCAGAGTTACGTTAGGCTGATCTATGAGCCTATCCACGCGTTTTGACGAGCATTACCGCCTGGTTGGAACTAACTACCAGCATGGCGCACGCTGTGAACTATGCATATATGCCCAATAGAATCAATCGAGTGAACGCGACCGTCCGCAGAGCTACGTTAGGCTGATGGATAAGCCAATCCACGCGTTTGACGAGCATTACCACCTGGATGGAACTAACTACCGGCATGGCGCACGCTGTGAACTATGCATATATGCCCACTGGAATCAATCGAGTGGACGCGACCGTCCGCAGAGCTACGTTAGGCTGATGGATAAGCCAATCCACGCGTTTGACGAGCATTACCACCTGGATGGAACTAACTACCGGCATGGCGCACGCTGTGATCTATGCATATATGCCCAATAGAATCATTCTAATAAACTCGACCGCCCGCAGAGTGACGTTGGGCTGATTGAAGGAGCCTATCCACGCGTTTTGACGAGCATTACCACCTGGTTGGGACTAATTGCCGTCATGGCACGCGCTGTGAACTATGCATATATGCCCAATAGAATCAATCGAGTGAACGCGACCGTCCGCAGAGCTGCGTTAGGCTAATGGATAAGCCAATCCACGCGTTTGACGAGCATTACCACCTGGATGGAACTAACTACCGGCATGGCGCACACTGTGAACTATGCATATATGCCCAGTGGAATCACTCGAGTGGACGCGACCGTCCGCAGAGTTACGTTAGGCTGATGTATGAGCCTATCCACGCGTTTTGACGAGCATTACCACCTGGTTGGGACTAATTGCCGTCATGGCACGCGCTGTGAACAATGCATATAGGCCCAGTGGAATCAATCGAGTGGACGCGACCGTCCGCAGAGTTACGTTAGGCTGATCTATGAGCCTATCCACGCGTTTTGACGAGCATTACCACCTGGTTGGGACTAATTGCCGTCATGGCACGCGCTGTGAACAATGCATATATGCCCACTGGAATCAATCGAGTGGACGCGACCGTCCGCAGAGCTACGTTAGGCTGATGGATAAGCCAATCCACGCGTTTGACGAGCATTACCACCTGGATGGAACTAACTACCGGCATGGCGCACGCTGTGAACTATGCACGTATGCCCAATAGAATCATTCTAATGAACTCGACCGCCCGCAGAGTGACGTTGGGCTGATTGAAGGAGCCTATCCACGCGTTTTGACGAGCATTACCGCCTGGTTGGGACTAATTGCCGTCATGGCACGCGCTGTGAACAATGCATATAGGCCCAGTGGAATCAATCGAGTGGACGCGACCGTCCGCAGAGTTACGTTAGGCTGATGTATGAGCCTATCCACGCGTTTTGACGAGCATTACCACCTGGTTGGAACTAACTACCAGCATGGCGCACGCTGTGAACTATGCATATATGCCCAATAGAATCAATCTAATGAACTCGACCGCCCGCAGAGTGACGTTGGGCTGATTGAAGGAGCCTATCCACGCGTTTTGACGAGCATTACCACCTGGTTGGGACTAACTACCGGCATGGCGCACGCTGTGAACTATGCATATATGCCCAATAGAATCAATCTAATGAACTCGACCGCCCGCAGAGTGACGTTAGGCTGATGTATGAGCCTATCCACGCGTTTTGACGAGCATTACCACCTGGTTGGAACTAACTACCAGCATGGCGCACGCTGTAAACTATGCATATATGCCCAATAGAATCAATCGAGTGAACGCGACCGTCCGCAGAGTTACGTTAGGCTGATCTATGAGCCTATCCACGCGTTTTGACGAGCATTACCGCCTGGTTGGAACTAACTACCAGCATGGCGCACGCTGTGAACTATGCATATATGCCCAATAGAATCAATCGAGTGAACGCGACCGTCCGCAGAGCTACGTTAGGCTGATGGATAAGCCAATCCACGCGTTTGACGAGCATTACCACCTGGATGGAACTAACTACCGGCATTTCGCACGCTGTGAACTATGCATATATGCCCAATAGAATCATTCTAATGAACTCGACCGCCCGCAGAGTGACGTTGGGCTGATTGAAGGAGCCTATCCACGCGTTTTGACGAGCATTACCACCTGGTTGGGACTAATTGCCGTCATGGCACGCGCTGTGAACTATGCATATATGCCCAATAGAATCAATCGAGTGAACGCGACCGTCCGCAGAGCTGCGTTAGGCTAATGGATAAGCCAATCCACGCGTTTGACGAGCATTACCACCTGGATGGAACTAACTACCGGCATGGCGCACACTGTGAACTATGCATATATGCCCAGTGGAATCACTCGAGTGGACGCGACCGTCCGCAGAGTTACGTTAGGCTGATGTATGAGCCTATCCACGCGTTTTGACGAGCATTACCACCTGGTTGGGACTAATTGCCGTCATGGCACGCGCTGTGAACAATGCATATAGGCCCAGTGGAATCATTCTAATGAACTCGACCGCCCGCAGAGTGACGTTGGGCTGATTGAAGGAGCCTATCCACGCGTTTTGACGAGCATTACCACCTGGTTGGGACTAATTGCCGTCATGGCACGCGCTGTGAACTATGCATATATGCCCAATAGAATCAATCGAGTGAACGCGACCGTCCGCAGAGCTGCGTTAGGCTAATGGATAAGCCAATCCACGCGTTTGACGAGCATTACCACCTGGATGGAACTAACTACCGGCATGGCGCACACTGTGAACTATGCATATATGCCCAGTGGAATCACTCGAGTGGACGCGACCGTCCGCAGAGTTACGTTAGGCTGATGTATGAGCCTATCCACGCGTTTTGACGAGCATTACCACCTGGTTGGGACTAATTGCCGTCATGGCACGCGCTGTGAACAATGCATATAGGCCCAGTGGAATCATTCTAATGAACTCGACCGCCCGCAGAGTGACGTTGGGCTGATTGAAGGAGCCTATCCACGCGTTTTGACGAGCATTACCACCTGGTTGGGACTAATTGCCGTCATGGCACGCGCTGTGAACTATGCATATATGCCCAATAGAATCAATCGAGTGAACGCGACCGTCCGCAGAGCTGCGTTAGGCTAATGGATAAGCCAATCCACGCGTTTGACGAGCATTACCACCTGGTTGGAACTAACTACCAGCATGGCGCACGCTGTGAACTATGCATATATGCCCAATAGAATCAATCGAGTGAACGCGACCGTCCGCAGAGCTACGTTAGGCTGATGGAAGGAGCCTATCCACGCGTTTTAACGAGCATTACCACCTGGTTGGAACTAACTACCAGCATGGCGCACGCTGTGAACTATGCATATATGCCCAATAGAATCAATCTAACGAACTCGACCGCCCGCAGAGTGACGTTGGGCTGATTGAAGGAGCCTATCCACGCGTTTTGACGAGCATTACCACCTGGTTGGGACTAATTGCCGTCATGGCACGCGCTGTGAACAATGCATATATGCCCACTGGAATCAATCGAGTGGACGCGACCGTCCGCAGAGCTACGTTAGGCTGATGGATAAGCCAATCCACGCGTTTGACGAGCATTACCACCTGGATGGAACTAACTACCGGCATGGCGCACGCTGTGAACTATGCATGTATGCCCAATAGAATCATTCTAATGAACTCGACCGCCCGCAGAGTGACGTTGGGCTGATTGAAGGAGCCTATCCACGCGTTTTGACGAGCATTACCACCTGGTTGGGACTAATTGCCGTCATGGCACGCGCTGTGAACAATGCATATAGGCCCAGTGGAATCAATCGAGTGGACGCGACCGTCCGCAGAGTTACGTTAGGCTGATGTATGAGCCTATCCACGCGTTTTGACGAGCATTACCACCTGGTTGGAACTAACTACCAGCATGGCGCACGCTGTAAACTATGCATATATGCCCAATAGAATCAATCGAGTGAACGCGACCGTCCGCAGAGTTACGTTAGGCTGATCTATGAGCCTATCCACGCGTTTTGACGAGCATTACCACCTGGTTGGAACTAACTACCAGCATGGCGCACGCTGTGAACTATGCATATATGCCCAATAGAATCAATCGAGTGAACGCGACCGTCCGCAGAGTTACGTTAGGCTGATCTATGAGCCTATCCACGCGTTTTGACGAGCATTACCGCCTGGTTGGAACTAACTACCAGCATGGCGCACGCTGTGAACTATGCATATATGCCCAATAGAATCAATCGAGTGAACGCGACCGTCCGCAGAGCTACGTTAGGCTGATGGATAAGCCAATCCACGCGTTTGACGAGCATTACCACCTGGATGGAACTAACTACCGGCATGGCGCACGCTGTGAACTATGCATATATGCCCACTGGAATCAATCGAGTGGACGCGACCGTCCGCAGAGCTACGTTAGGCTGATGGATAAGCCAATCCACGCGTTTGACGAGCATTACCACCTGGATGGAACTAACTACCGGCATGGCGCACGCTGTGATCTATGCATATATGCCCAATAGAATCATTCTAATAAACTCGACCGCCCGCAGAGTGACGTTGGGCTGATTGAAGGAGCCTATCCACGCGTTTTGACGAGCATTACCACCTGGTTGGGACTAATTGCCGTCATGGCACGCGCTGTGAACTATGCATATATGCCCAATAGAATCAATCGAGTGAACGCGACCGTCCGCAGAGCTGCGTTAGGCTAATGGATAAGCCAATCCACGCGTTTGACGAGCATTACCACCTGGATGGAACTAACTACCGGCATGGCGCACACTGTGAACTATGCATATATGCCCAGTGGAATCACTCGAGTGGACGCGACCGTCCGCAGAGTTACGTTAGGCTGATGTATGAGCCTATCCACGCGTTTTGACGAGCATTACCACCTGGTTGGGACTAATTGCCGTCATGGCACGCGCTGTGAACAATGCATATAGGCCCAGTGGAATCAATCGAGTGGACGCGACCGTCCGCAGAGTTACGTTAGGCTGATCTATGAGCCTATCCACGCGTTTTGACGAGCATTACCACCTGGTTGGGACTAATTGCCGTCATGGCACGCGCTGTGAACAATGCATATATGCCCACTGGAATCAATCGAGTGGACGCGACCGTCCGCAGAGCTACGTTAGGCTGATGGATAAGCCAATCCACGCGTTTGACGAGCATTACCACCTGGATGGAACTAACTACCGGCATGGCGCACGCTGTGAACTATGCACGTATGCCCAATAGAATCATTCTAATGAACTCGACCGCCCGCAGAGTGACGTTGGGCTGATTGAAGGAGCCTATCCACGCGTTTTGACGAGCATTACCGCCTGGTTGGGACTAATTGCCGTCATGGCACGCGCTGTGAACAATGCATATAGGCCCAGTGGAATCAATCGAGTGGACGCGACCGTCCGCAGAGTTACGTTAGGCTGATGTATGAGCCTATCCACGCGTTTTGACGAGCATTACCACCTGGTTGGAACTAACTACCAGCATGGCGCACGCTGTGAACTATGCATATATGCCCAATAGAATCAATCTAATGAACTCGACCGCCCGCAGAGTGACGTTGGGCTGATTGAAGGAGCCTATCCACGCGTTTTGACGAGCATTACCACCTGGTTGGGACTAACTACCGGCATGGCGCACGCTGTGAACTATGCATATATGCCCAATAGAATCAATCTAATGAACTCGACCGCCCGCAGAGTGACGTTAGGCTGATGTATGAGCCTATCCACGCGTTTTGACGAGCATTACCACCTGGTTGGAACTAACTACCAGCATGGCGCACGCTGTAAACTATGCATATATGCCCAATAGAATCAATCGAGTGAACGCGACCGTCCGCAGAGTTACGTTAGGCTGATCTATGAGCCTATCCACGCGTTTTGACGAGCATTACCGCCTGGTTGGAACTAACTACCAGCATGGCGCACGCTGTGAACTATGCATATATGCCCAATAGAATCAATCGAGTGAACGCGACCGTCCGCAGAGCTACGTTAGGCTGATGGATAAGCCAATCCACGCGTTTGACGAGCATTACCACCTGGATGGAACTAACTACCGGCATTTCGCACGCTGTGAACTATGCATATATGCCCAATAGAATCATTCTAATGAACTCGACCGCCCGCAGAGTGACGTTGGGCTGATTGAAGGAGCCTATCCACGCGTTTTGACGAGCATTACCACCTGGTTGGGACTAATTGCCGTCATGGCACGCGCTGTGAACTATGCATATATGCCCAATAGAATCAATCGAGTGAACGCGACCGTCCGCAGAGCTGCGTTAGGCTAATGGATAAGCCAATCCACGCGTTTGACGAGCATTACCACCTGGATGGAACTAACTACCGGCATGGCGCACACTGTGAACTATGCATATATGCCCAGTGGAATCACTCGAGTGGACGCGACCGTCCGCAGAGTTACGTTAGGCTGATGTATGAGCCTATCCACGCGTTTTGACGAGCATTACCACCTGGTTGGGACTAATTGCCGTCATGGCACGCGCTGTGAACAATGCATATAGGCCCAGTGGAATCAATCGAGTGGACGCGACCGTCCGCAGAGTTACGTTAGGCTGATCTATGAGCCTATCCACGCGTTTTGACGAGCATTACCACCTGGTTGGGACTAATTGCCGTCATGGCACGCGCTGTGAACAATGCATATATGCCCACTGGAATCAATCGAGTGGACGCGACCGTCCGCAGAGCTACGTTAGGCTGATGGATAAGCCAATCCACGCGTTTGACGAGCATTACCACCTGGATGGAACTAACTACCGGCATGGCGCACGCTGTGAACTATGCATATATGCCCAATAGTATCATTCTAATGAACTCGACCGCCCGCAGAGTGACGTTGGGCTGATTGAAGGAGCCTATCCACGCGTTTTGACGAGCATTACCACCTGGTTGGGACTAATTGCCGTCATGGCACGCGCTGTGAACTATGCATATATGCCCAATAGAATCAATCGAGTGAACGCGACCGTCCGCAGAGCTGCGTTAGGCTAATGGATAAGCCAATCCACGCGTTTGACGAGCATTACCACCTGGATGGAACTAACTACCGGCATGGCGCACACTGTGAACTATGCATATATGCCCAGTGGAACCACTCGAGTGGACGCGACCGTCCGCAGAGTTACGTTAGGCTGATGTATGAGCCTATCCACGCGTTTTGACGAGCATTACCACCTGGTTGGGACTAATTGCCGTCATGGCACGCGCTGTGAACAATGCATATAGGCCCAGTGGAATCAATCGAGTGGACGCGACCGTCCGCAGAGTTACGTTAGGCTGATGTATGAGCCTATCCACGCGTTTTGACGAGCATTACCACCTGGTTGGAACTAACTACCAGCATGGCGCACGCTGTAAACTATGCATATATGCCCAATAGAATCAATCGAGTGAACGCGACCGTCCGCAGAGTTACGTTAGGCTGATCTATGAGCCTATCCCCGCGTTTTGACGAGCATTACCGCCTGGTTGGAACTAACTACCAGCATGGCGCACGCTGTGAACTATGCATATATGCCCAATAGAATCAATCGAGTGAACGCGACCGTCCGCAGAGCTACGTTAGGCTGATGGATAAGCCAATCCACGCGTTTGACGAGCATTACCACCTGGATGGAACTAACTACCGGCATGGCGCACGCTGTGAACTATGCATATATGCCCACTGGAATCAATCGAGTGGACGCGACCGTCCGCAGAGCTACGTTAGGCTGATGGATAAGCCAATCCACGCGTTTGACGAGCATTACCACCTGGATGGAACTAACTACCGGCATGGCGCACGCTGTGAACTATGCATATATGCCCAATAGAATCATTCTAATGAACTCGACCGCCCGCAGAGTGACGTTGGGCTGATTGAAGGAGCCTATCCACGCGTTTTGACGAGCATTACCACCTGGTTGGGACTAATTGCCGTCATGGCACGCGCTGTGAACTATGCATATATGCCCAATAGAATCAATCGAGTGAACGCGACCGTCCGCAGAGCTGCGTTAGGCTAATGGATAAGCCAATCCACGCGTTTGACGAGCATTACCACCTGGATGGAACTAACTACCGGCATGGCGCACACTGTGAACTATGCATATATGCCCAGTGGAATCACTCGAGTGGACGCGACCGTCCGCAGAGTTACGTTAGGCTGATGTATGAGCCTATCCACGCGTTTTGACGAGCATTACCACCTGGTTGGGACTAATTGCCGTCATGGCACGCGCTGTGAACAATGCATATAGGCCCAGTGGAATCAATCGAGTGGACGCGACCGTCCGCAGAGTGACGTTGGGCTGATTGAAGGAGCCTATCCACGCGTTTTGACGAGCATTACCACCTGGTTGGGACTAATTGCCGTCATGGCACGCGCTGTGAACAATGCATATAGGCCCAGTGGAATCAATCGAGTGGACGCGACCGTCCGCAGAGTTACGTTAGGCTGATGTATGAGCCTATCCACGCGTTTTGACGAGCATTACCACCTGGTTGGAACTAACTACCAGCATGGCGCACGCTGTAAACTATGCATATATGCCCAATAGAATCAATCGAGTGAACGCGACCGTCCGCAGAGTTACGTTAGGCTGATCTATGAGCCTATCCACGCGTTTTGACGAGCATTACCGCCTGGTTGGAACTAACTACCAGCATGGCGCACGCTGTGAACTATGCATATATGCCCAATAGAATCAATCGAGTGAACGCGACCGTCCGCAGAGCTACGTTAGGCTGATGGATAAGCCAATCCACGCGTTTGACGAGCATTACCACCTGGATGGAACTAACTACCGGCATGGCGCACGCTGTGAACTATGCATATATGCCCAATAGAATCAATCGAGTGAACGCGACCGTCCGCAGAGTTACGTTAGGCTGATCTATGAGCCTATCCACGCGTTTTGACGAGCATTACCACCTGGATGGAACTAACTACCGGCATGGCGCACGCTGTGAACTATGCATATATGCCCAATAGAATCATTCTAATGAACTCGACCGCCCGCAGAGTGACGTTGGGCTGATTGAAGGAGCCTATCCACGCGTTTTGACGAGCATTACCACCTGGTTGGGACTAATTGCCGTCATGGCACGCGCTGTGAACTATGCATATATGCCCAATAGAATCAATCGAGTGAACGCGACCGTCCGCAGAGCTGCGTTAGGCTAATGGATAAGCCAATCCACGCGTTTGACGAGCATTACCACCTGGATGGAACTAACTACCGGCATGGCGCACACTGTGAACTATGCATATATGCCCAGTGGAATCACTCGAGTGGACGCGACCGTCCGCAGGGTTACGTTAGGCTGATGTATGAGCCTATCCACGCGTTTTGACGAGCATTACCACCTGGTTGGGACTAATTGCCGTCATGGCACGCGCTGTTAACAATGCATATAGGCCCAGTGGAATCAATCGAGTGGACGCGACCGTCCGCAGAGTTACGTTAGGCTGATCTATGAGCCTATCCACGCGTTTTGACGAGCATTACCACCTGGTTGGGACTAATTGCCGTCATGGCACGCGCTGTGAACAATGCATATATGCCCACTGGAATCAATCGAGTGGACGCGACCGTCCGCAGAGCTACGTTAGGCTGATGGATAAGCCAATCCACGCGTTTGACGAGCATTACCACCTGGATGGAACTAACTACCGGCATGGCGCACGCTGTGAACTATGCATGTATGCCCAATAGAATCATTCTAATGAACTCGACCGCCCGCAGAGTGACGTTGGGCTGATTGAAGGAGCCTATCCACGCGTTTTGACGAGCATTACCACCTGGTTGGGACTAATTGCCGTCATGGCACGCGCTGTGAACAATGCATATATGCCCACTGGAATCAATCGAGTGGACGCGACCGTCCGCAGAGCTACGTTAGGCTGATGGATAAGCCAATCCACGCGTTTGACGAGCATTACCACCTGGATGGAACTAACTACCGGCATGGCGCACGCTGTGAACTATGCATATATGCCCAATAGAATCATTCTAATGAACTCGACCGCCCGCAGAGTGACGTTGGGCTGATTGAAGGAGCCTATCCACGCGTTTTGACGAGCATTACCACCTGGTTGGGACTAATTGCCGTCATGGCACGCGCTGTGAACTATGCATATATGCCCAATAGAATCAATCGAGTGAACGCGACCGTCCGCAGAGCTGCGTTAGGCTAATGGATAAGCCAATCCACGCGTTTGACGAGCATTACCACCTGGATGGAACTAACTACCGGCATGGCGCACACTGTGAACTATGCATATATGCCCAGTGGAATCACTCGAGTGGACGCGACCGTCCGCAGAGTTACGTTAGGCTGATGTATGAGCCTATCCACGCGTTTTGACGAGCATTACCACCTGGTTGGGACTAATTGCCGTCATGGCACGCGCTGTGAACAATGCATATAGGCCCAGTGGAATCAATCGAGTGGACGCGACCATCCGCAGAGTTACGTTAGGCTGATCTATGAGCCTATCCACGCGTTTTGACGAGCATTACCACCTGGTTGGGACTAATTGCCGTCATGGCACGCGCTGTGAACAATGCATATAGGCCCAGTGGAATAAATCGAGTGGACGCGACCGTCCGCAGAGTTACGTTAGGCTGATGTATGAGCCTATCCACGCGTTTTGACCAGCATTACCACCTGGTTGGAACTAACTACCAGCATGGCGCACGCTGTGAGCTATGCATATATGCCCAACAGAATCAATCTAATGAACTCGACCGCCCGCAGAGTGACGTTGGGCTGATTGAAGGAGCCTATCCACGCGTTTTGACGAGCATTACCACCTGGTTGGGACTAATTGCCGTCATGGCACGCGCTGTGAACAATGCATATAGGCCCAGTGGAATCAATCGAGTGGACGCGACCGTCCGCAGAGTTACGTTAGGCTGATGTATGAGCCTATCCACGCGTTTTGACGAGCATTACCACCTGGTTGGGACTAATTGCCGTCATGGCACGCGCTGTGAACAATGCATATAGGCCCAGTGGAATCAATCGAGTGGACGCGACCGTCCGCAGAGTTACGTTAGGCTGATCTATGAGCCTATCCACGCGTTTTGACGAGCATTACCACCTGGTTGGGACTAATTGCCGTCATGGCACGCGCTGTGAACAATGCATATAGGCCCAGTGGAATAAATCGAGTGGACGCGACCGTCCGCAGAGTTACGTTAGGCTGATGTATGAGCCTATCCACGCGTTTTGACGAGCATTACCACCTGGTTGGAACTAACTACCAGCATGGCGCACGCTGTGAGCTATGCATATATGCCCAACAGAATCAATCTAATGAACTCGACCGCCCGCAGAGTGACGTTGGGCTGATTGAAGGAGCCTATCCACGCGTTTTGACGAGCATTACCACCTGGTTGGGACTAATTGCCGTCATGGCACGCGCTGTGAACAATGCATATAGGCCCAGTGGAATCAATCGAGTGGACGCGACCGTCCGCAGAGTTACGTTAGGCTGATGTATGAGCCTATCCACGCGTTTTGACGAGCATTACCACCTGGTTGGAACTAACTACCAGCATGGCGCACGCTGTGAACTATGCATATATGCCAAATAGAATCAATCTAACGAACTCGACCGCCCGCAGAGTGACGTTGGGCTGATTGAAGGAGCCTATCCACGCGTTTTCACGAGCATTGCCACCTGGTTGGGACTAATTGCCGTCATGGCACGCGCTGTGAACAATGCATATAGGCCCAGTGGAATCAATCGAGTGGACCCGACCGTCCGCAGAGTGACGTTAGGCTGATTGAAGGAGCCTATCCACGCGTTTTGACGAGGATTACCACCTGGTTGGGACTAATTGCCGTCATGGCACGCGCTGTGAACAATGCATATAGGCCCAGTGGAATCAATCGAGTGGACGCGACCGTACGCAAAGTTACGTTAGGCTGATGGATAAGCCAATCCACGCGTTTGACGAGCATTACCACCTGGTTGGAACTAACTACCGGCATGGCGCACGCTGTGAACTATGCATATAGGCCCGATAGCCCGATAGAATCAATCTAATGAACTCGACCGCCCGCAGAGTGACGTTGTGCTGATTGAAGGAGCCTATCCACGCGTTTTGACGAGCATTACCACCTGGTTGGGACTAATTGCCGTCATGGCACGCGCTGTGAACAATGCATATAGGCCCAGTGGAATCAATCGAGTGGACGCGACCGTCCGCAGAGTTACGTTAGGCTGATGTATGAGCCTATCCACGCGTTTTGACGAGCATTACCACCTGGTTGGAACTAACTACCAGCATGGCGCACGCTGTGAACTATGCATATATGCCAAATAGAATCAATCTAACGAACTCGACCGCCCGCAGAGTGACGTTGGGCTGATTGAAGGAGCCTATCCACGCGTTTTGACGAGCATTACCACCTGGTTGGGACTAATTGCCGTCATGGCACGCGCTGTGAACAATGCATATAGGCCCAGTGGAATCAATCGAGTGGACGCGACCGTCCGCAGAGTTACGTTAGGCTGATGTATGAGCCTATCCACGCGTTTTGACGAGCATTACCACCTGGTTGGGACTAATTGCCGTCATGGCACGCGCTGTGAACAATGCATATAGGCCCAGTGGAATCAATCGAGTGGACGCGACCGTCCGCAGAGTTACGTTAGGCTGATCTATGAGCCTATCCACGCGTTTTGACGAGCATTACCACCTGGTTGGGACTAATTGCCGTAATGGCACGCGCTGTGAACAATGCATATAGGCCCAGTGGAATCAATCGAGTGGACGCGACCGTCCGCAGAGTTACGTTAGGCTGATGTATGAGCCTATCCACGCGTTTTGACGAGCATTACCACCTGGTTGGAACTAACTACCAGCATGGCGCACGCTGTGAACTATGCATATATGCCAAATAGAATCAATCTAACGAACTCGACCGCCCGCAGAGTGACGTTGGGCTGATTGAAGGAGCCTATCCACGCGTTTTCACGAGCATTGCCACCTGGTTGGGACTAATTGCCGTCATGGCACGCGCTGTGAACAATGCATATAGGCCCAGTGGAATCAATCGAGTGGACCCGACCGTCCGCAGAGTGACGTTAGGCTGATTGAAGGAGCCTATCCACGCGTTTTGACGAGGATTACCACCTGGTTGGGACTAATTGCCGTCATGGCACGCGCTGTGAACAATGCATATAGGCCCAGTGGAATCAATCGAGTGGACGCGACCGTACGCAAAGTTACGTTAGGCTGATGGATAAGCCAATCCACGCGTTTGACGAGCATTACCACCTGGTTGGAACTAACTACCGGCATGGCGCACGCTGTGAACTATGCATATAGGCCCGATAGCCCGATAGAATCAATCTAATGAACTCGACCGCCCGCAGAGTGACGTTGTGCTGATTGAAGGAGCCTATCCACGCGTTTTGACGAGCATTACCACCTGGTTGGGACTAATTGCCGTCATGGCACGCGCTGTGAACAATGCATATAGGCCCAGTGGAATCAATCGAGTGGACGCGACCGTCCGCAGAGTTACGTTAGGCTGATGTATGAGCCTATCCACGCGTTTTGACGAGCATTACCACCTGGTTGGAACTAACTACCAGCATGGCGCACGCTGTGAACTATGCATATATGCCAAATAGAATCAATCTAACGAACTCGACCGCCCGCAGAGTGACGTTGGGCTGATTGAAGGAGCCTATCCACGCGTTTTGACGAGCATTACCACCTGGTTGGGACTAATTGCCGTCATGGCACGCGCTGTGAACAATGCATATAGGCCCAGTGGAATCAATCGAGTGGACCCGACCGTCCGCAGAGTGACGTTAGGCTGATTGAAGGAGCCTATCCACGCGTTTTGACGAGGATTACCACCTGGTTGGGACTAATTGCCGTCATGGCACGCGCTGTGAACAATGCATATAGGCCCAGTGGAATCAATCGAGTGGACGAGACCGTACGCAAAGTTACGTTAGGCTGATGGATAAGCCAATCCACGCGTTTGACGAGCATTACCACCTGGTTGGAACTAACTACCGGCATGGCGCACGCTGTGAACTATGCATATAGGCCCAGTGGAATCAATCGAGTGGACCCGACCGTCCGCAGAGTGACGTTAGGCTGATTGAAGGAGCCTATCCACGCGTTTTGACGAGGATTACCACCTGGTTGGGACTAATTGCCGTCATGGCACGCGCTGTGAACAATGCATATAGGCCCAGTGGAATCAATCGAGTGGACGCGACCGTACGCAAAGTTACGTTAGGCTGATGGATAAGCCAATCCACGCGTTTGACGAGCATTACCACCTGGTTGGAACTAACTACCGGCATGGCGCACGCTGTGAACTATGCATATATGCCAAATAGAATCAATCTAACGAACTCGACCGCCCGCAGAGTGACGTTGGGCTGATTGAAGGAGCCTATCCACGCGTTTTCACGAGCATTGCCACCTGGTTGGGACTAATTGCCGTCATGGCACGCGCTGTGAACAATGCATATAGGCCCAGTGGAATCAATCGAGTGGACCCGACCGTCCGCAGAGTGACGTTAGGCTGATTGAAGGAGCCTATCCACGCGTTTTGACGAGGATTACCACCTGGTTGGGACTAATTGCCGTCATGGCACGCGCTGTGAACAATGCATATAGGCCCAGTGGAATCAATCGAGTGGACGCGACCGTACGCAAAGTTACGTTAGGCTGATGGATAAGCCAATCCACGCGTTTGACGAGCATTACCACCTGGTTGGAACTAACTACCGGCATGGCGCACGCTGTGAACTATGCATATAGGCCCGATAGCCCGATAGAATCAATCTAATGAACTCGACCGCCCGCAGAGTGACGTTAGGCTGATGTATGAGCCTATCCACGCGTTTTGACGAGCATTACCACCTGGTTGGAACTAACTACCAGCATGGCGCACGCTGTGAACTATGCATATATGCCAAATAGAATCAATCTAACGAACTCGACCGCCCGCAGAGTGACGTTGGGCTGATTGAAGGAGCCTATCCACGCGTTTTGACGAGCATTACCACCTGGTTGGGACTAATTGCCGTCATGGCACGCGCTGTGAACAATGCATATAGGCCCAGTGGAATCAATCGAGTGGACCCGACCGTCCGCAGAGTGACGTTAGGCTGATTGAAGGAGCCTATCCACGCGTTTTGACGAGGATTACCACCTGGTTGGGACTAATTGCCGTCATGGCACGCGCTGTGAACAATGCATATAGGCCCAGTGGAATCAATCGAGTGGACGCGACCGTACGCAAAGTTACGTTAGGCTGATGGATAAGCCAATCCACGCGTTTGACGAGCATTACCACCTGGTTGGAACTAACTACCGGCATGGCGCACGCTGTGAACTATGCATATAGGCCCAGTGGAATCAATCGAGTGGACCCGACCGTCCGCAGAGTGACGTTAGGCTGATTGAAGGAGCCTATCCACGCGTTTTGACGAGGATTACCACCTGGTTGGGACTAATTGCCGTCATGGCACGCGCTGTGAACAATGCATATAGGCCCAGTGGAATCAATCGAGTGGACGCGACCGTACGCAAAGTTACGTTAGGCTGATGGATAAGCCAATCCACGCGTTTGACGAGCATTACCACCTGGTTGGAACTAACTACCGGCATGGCGCACGCTGTGAACTATGCATATATGCCAAATAGAATCAATCTAACGAACTCGACCGCCCGCAGAGTGACGTTGGGCTGATTGAAGGAGCCTATCCACGCGTTTTGACGAGCATTACCACCTGGTTGGGACTAATTGCCGTCATGGCACGCGCTGTGAACAATGCATATAGGCCCAGTGGAATCAATCGAGTGGACCCGACCGTCCGCAGAGTGACGTTAGGCTGATTGAAGGAGCCTATCCACGCGTTTTGACGAGGATTACCACCTGGTTGGGACTAATTGCCGTCATGGCACGCGCTGTGAACAATGCATATAGGCCCAGTGGAATCAATCGAGTGGACGCGACCGTACGCAAAGTTACGTTAGGCTGATGGATAAGCCAATCCACGCGTTTGACGAGCATTACCACCTGGTTGGAACTAACTACCGGCATGGCGCACGCTGTGAACTATGCATATATGCCAAATAGAATCAATCTAACGAACTCGACCGCCCGCAGAGTGACGTTGGGCTGATTGAAGGAGCCTATCCACGCGTTTTGACGAGGATTACCACCTGGTTGGGACTAATTGCCGTCATGGCACGCGCTGTGAACAATGCATATAGGCCCAGTGGAATCAATCGAGTGGACGCGACCGTACGCAAAGTTACGTTAGGCTGATGGATAAGCCAATCCACGCGTTTGACGAGCATTACCACCTGGTTGGAACTAACTACCGGCATGGCGCACGCTGTGAACTATGCATATAGGCCCAGTGGAATCAATCGAGTGGACCCGACCGTCCGCAGAGTGACGTTAGGCTGATTGAAGGAGCCTATCCACGCGTTTTGACGAGGATTACCACCTGGTTGGGACTAATTGCCGTCATGGCACGCGCTGTGAACAATGCATATAGGCCCAGTGGAATCAATCGAGTGGACGCGACCGTACGCAAAGTTACGTTAGGCTGATGGATAAGCCAATCCACGCGTTTGACGAGCATTACCACCTGGTTGGAACTAACTACCGGCATGGCGCACGCTGTGAACTATGCATATATGCCAAATAGAATCAATCTAACGAACTCGACCGCCCGCAGAGTGACGTTGGGCTGATTGAAGGAGCCTATCCACGCGTTTTGACGAGCATTACCACCTGGTTGGGACTAATTGCCGTCATGGCACGCGCTGTGAACAATGCATATAGGCCCAGTGGAATCAATCGAGTGGACCCGACCGTCCGCAGAGTGACGTTAGGCTGATTGAAGGAGCCTATCCACGCGTTTTGACGAGGATTACCACCTGGTTGGGACTAATTGCCGTCATGGCACGCGCTGTGAACAATGCATATAGGCCCAGTGGAATCAATCGAGTGGACGCGACCGTACGCAAAGTTACGTTAGGCTGATGGATAAGCCAATCCACGCGTTTGACGAGCATTACCACCTGGTTGGAACTAACTACCGGCATGGCGCACGCTGTGAACTATGCATATAGGCCCAGTGGAATCAATCGAGTGGACCCGACCGTCCGCAGAGTGACGTTAGGCTGATTGAAGGAGCCTATCCACGCGTTTTGACGAGGATTACCACCTGGTTGGGACTAATTGCCGTCATGGCACGCGCTGTGAACAATGCATATAGGCCCAGTGGAATCAATCGAGTGGACGCGACCGTACGCAAAGTTACGTTAGGCTGATGGATAAGCCAATCCACGCGTTTGACGAGCATTACCACCTGGTTGGAACTAACTACCGGCATGGCGCACGCTGTGAACTATGCATATAGGCCCGATAGCCCGATAGAATCAATCTAATGAACTCGACCGCCCGCAGAGTGACGTTGTGCTGATTGAAGGAGCCTATCCACGCGTTTTGACGAGCATTACCACCTGGTTGGGACTAATTGCCGTCATGGCACGCGCTGTGAACAATGCATATAGGCCCAGTGGAATCAATCGAGTGGATGCGACCGTCCGCAGAGTTACGTTAGGCTGATGTATGAGCCTATCCACGCGTTTTGACGAGCATTACCACCTGGTTGGAACTAACTACCAGCATGGCGCACGCTGTGAACTATGCATATATGCCCAATAGAATCAATCTAATGAACTCGACCGCCCGCAGAGTGACGTTGGGCTGATTGAAGGAGCCTATCCACGCGTTTTGACGAGCATTACCACCTGGTTGGGACTAATTGCCGTCATGGCACGCGCTGTGAACAATGCCTATAGGCCCAGTGGAATCAATCGAGTGGACGCGACCGTCCGCAGAGTTACGTTAGGCTGATGTATGAGCCTATCCACGCGTTTTGACGAGCATTACCACCTGGTTGGAACTAACTACCAGCATGGCGCACGCTGTAAACTATGCATATATGCCCAATAGAATCAATCGAGTGAACGCGACCGTCCGCAGAGTGACGTTGGGCTGATTGAAGGAGCCTATCCACGCGTTTTGACGAGCATTACCACCTGGTTGGGACTAATTGCCGTCATGGCACGCGCTGTGAACAATGCATATAGGCCCAGTGGAATCAATCGAGTGGACGCGACCGTCCGCAGAGTTACGTTAGGCTGATCTATGAGCCTATCCACGCGTTTTGACGAGCATTACCACCTGGTTGGGACTAATTGCCGTCATGGCACGCGCTGTGAACAATGCATATAGGCCCAGTGGAATCAATCGAGTGGACCCGACCGTCCGCAGAGTGACGTTGGGCTGATTGAAGGAGCCTATCCACGCGTTTTGACGAGCATTACCACCTGGTTGGGACTAATTGCCGTCATGGCACGCGCTGTGAACAATGCATATAGGCCCAGTGGAATCAATCGAGTGGACGCGACCGTCCGCAGAGTTACGTTAGGCTGATGTATGAGCCTATCCACGCGTTTTGACGAGCATTACCACCTGGTTGGGACTAATTGCCGTCATGGCACGCGCTGTGAACAATGCATATATGCCCAATAGAATCAATCGAGTGAACGCGACCGTCCGCAGAGTTACGTTAGGCTGATCTATGAGCCTATCCACGCGTTTTGACGAGCATTACCACCTGGTTGGAACTAACTACCGGCATGGCGCACGCTGTGAACTATGCATATAGGCCCGATAGCCCGATAGAATCAATCTAATGAACTCGACCGCCCGCAGAGTGACGTTGTGCTGATTGAAGGAGCCTATCCACGCGTTTTGACGAGCATTACCACCTGGTTGGGACTAATTGCCGTCATGGCACGCGCTGTGAACAATGCATATAGGCCCAGTGGAATCAATCGAGTGGACGCGACCGTCCGCAGAGTTACGTTAGGCTGATGTATGAGCCTATCCACGCGTTTTGACGAGCATTACCACCTGGTTGGAACTAACTACCAGCATGGCGCACGCTGTGAACTATGCATATATGCCAAATAGAATCAATCTAACGAACTCGACCGCCCGCAGAGTGACGTTGGGCTGATTGAAGGAGCCTATCCACGCGTTTTGACGAGCATTACCACCTGGTTGGGACTAATTGCCGTCATGGCACGCGCTGTGAACAATGCATATAGGCCCAGTGGAATCAATCGAGTGGACCCGACCGTCCGCAGAGTGACGTTAGGCTGATTGAAGGAGCCTATCCACGCGTTTTGACGAGGATTACCACCTGGTTGGGACTAATTGCCGTCATGGCACGCGCTGTGAACAATGCATATAGGCCCAGTGGAATCAATCGAGTGGACGCGACCGTACGCAGAGTGACGTTAGGCTGATTGAAGGAGCCTATCCACGCGTTTTGACGAGGATTACCACCTGGTTGGGACTAATTGCCGTCATGGCACGCGCTGTGAACAATGCATATAGGCCCAGTGGAATCAATCGAGTGGACGCGACCGTACGCAAAGTTACGTTAGGCTGATGGATAAGCCAATCCACGCGTTTTGACGAGCATTACCACCTGGTTGGAACTAACTACCGGCATGGCGCACGCTGTGAGCTATGCATATAGGCCCAGTGGAATCAATCGAGTGAACGCGACCGTCCGCAGAGTGACGTTGGGCTGATTGAAGGAGCCTATCCACGCGTTTTGACGAGCATTACCACCTGGTTGGGACTAATTGCCGTCATGGCACGCGCTGTGAACAATGCATATAGGCCCAGTGGAATCAATCGAGTGGACCCGACCGTCCGCAGAGTGACGTTGGGCTGATTGAAGGAGCCTATCCACGCGTTTTGACGAGCATTACCACCTGGTTGGGACTAATTGCCGTCATGGCACGCGCTGTGAACAATGCATATAGGCCCAGTGGAATCAATCGAGTGGACGCGACCGTCCGCAGAGTTACGTTAGGCTGATGTATGAGCCTATCCACGCGTTTTGACGAGCATTACCACCTGGTTGGGACTAATTGCCGTCATGGCACGCGCTGTGAACAATGCATATATGCCCAATAGAATCAATCGAGTGAACGCGACCGTCCGCAGAGTTAAGTTACGCTGATCTATGAGCCTATCCACGCGTTTTGACGAGCATTACCACCTGGTTGGAACTAACTACCGGCATGGCGCACGCTGTGAACTATGCATATAGGCCCGATAGCCCGATAGAATCAATCTAATGAACTCGACCGCCCGCAGAGTGACGTTGTGCTGATTGAAGGAGCCTATCCACGCGTTTTGACGAGCATTACCACCTGGTTGGGACTAATTGCCGTCATGGCACGCGCTGTGAACAATGCATATAGGCCCAGTGGAATCAATCGAGTGGACGCGACCGTCCGCAGAGTTACGTTAGGCTGATGTATGAGCCTATCCACGCGTTTTGACGAGCATTACCACCTGGTTGGAACTAACTACCAGCATGGCGCACGCTGTGAACTATGCATATATGCCAAATAGAATCAATCTAACGAACTCGACCGCCCGCAGAGTGACGTTGGGCTGATTGAAGGAGCCTATCCACGCGTTTTGACGAGCATTACCACCTGGTTGGGACTAATTGCCGTCATGGCACGCGCTGTGAACAATGCATATAGGCCCAGTGGAATCAATCGAGTGGACCCGACCGTCCGCAGAGTGACGTTAGGCTGATTGAAGGAGCCTATCCACGCGTTTTGACGAGGATTACCACCTGGTTGGGACTAATTGCCGTCATGGCACGCGCTGTGAACAATGCATATAGGCCCAGTGGAATCAATCGAGTGGACGCGACCGTACGCAAAGTTACGTTAGGCTGATGGATAAGCCAATCCACGCGTTTGACGAGCATTACCACCTGGTTGGAACTAACTACCGGCATGGCGCACGCTGTGAACTATGCATATAGGCCCAGTGGAATCAATCGAGTGGACCCGACCGTCCGCAGAGTGACGTTAGGCTGATTGAAGGAGCCTATCCACGCGTTTTGACGAGGATTACCACCTGGTTGGGACTAATTGCCGTCATGGCACGCGCTGTGAACAATGCATATAGGCCCAGTGGAATCAATCGAGTGGACGCGACCGTACGCAAAGTTACGTTAGGCTGATGGATAAGCCAATCCACGCGTTTTGACGAGCATTACCACCTGGTTGGAACTAACTACCGGCATGGCGCACGCTGTGAACTATGCATATAGGCCCGATAGCCCGATAGAATCAATCTAATGAACTCGACCGCCCGCAGAGTGACGTTGTGCTGATTGAAGGAGCCTATCCACGCGTTTTGACGAGCATTACCACCTGGTTGGGACTAATTGCCGTCATGGCACGCGCTGTGAACAATGCATATAGGCCCAGTGGAATCAATCGAGTGGACGCGACCGTCCGCAGAGTTACGTTAGGCTGATGTATGAGCCTATCCACGCGTTTTGACGAGCATTACCACCTGGTTGGAACTAACTACCAGCATGGCGCACGCTGTGAACTATGCATATATGCCCAATAGAATCAATCTAATGAACTCGACCGCCCGCAGAGTGACGTTGGGCTGATTGAAGGAGCCTATCCACGCGTTTTGACGAGCATTACCACCTGGTTGGGACTAATTGCCGTCATGGCACGCGCTGTGAACAATGCCTATAGGCCCAGTGGAATCAATCGAGTGGACGCGACCGTCCGCAGAGTTACGTTAGGCTGATGTATGAGCCTATCCACGCGTTTTGACGAGCATTACCACCCGGTTGGAACTAACTACCGGCATGGCGCACGCTGTGAACTATGCATATAGGCCCAGTGGAATCAATCGAGTGAACGCGACCGTCCGCAGAGTGACGTTGGGCTGATTGAAGGAGCCTATCCACGCGTTTTGACGAGCATTACCACCTGGTTGGGACTAATTGCCGTCATGGCACGCGCTGTGAACAATGCATATAGGCCCAGTGGAATCAATCGAGTGGACCCGACCGTCCGCAGAGTGACGTTGGGCTGATTGAAGGAGCCTATCCACGCGTTTTGACGAGCATTACCACCTGGTTGGGACTAATTGCCGTCATGGCACGCGCTGTGAACAATGCATATAGGCCCAGTGGAATCAATCGAGTGGACGCGACCGTCCGCAGAGTTACGTTAGGCTGATGTATGAGCCTATCCACGCGTTTTGACGAGCATTACCACCTGGTTGGGACTAATTGCCGTCATGGCACGCGCTGTGAACAATGCATATATGCCCAATAGAATCAATCGAGTGAACGCGACCGTCCGCAGAGTTAAGTTACGCTGATCTATGAGCCTATCCACGCGTTTTGACGAGCATTACCACCTGGTTGGAACTAACTACCGGCATGGCGCACGCTGTGAACTATGCATATAGGCCCGATAGCCCGATAGAATCAATCTAATGAACTCGACCGCCCGCAGAGTGACGTTGTGCTGATTGAAGGAGCCTATCCACGCGTTTTGACGAGCATTACCACCTGGTTGGGACTAATTGCCGTCATGGCACGCGCTGTGAACAATGCATATAGGCCCAGTGGAATCAATCGAGTGGACGCGACCGTCCGCAGAGTTACGTTAGGCTGATGTATGAGCCTATCCACGCGTTTTGACGAGCATTACCACCTGGTTGGAACTAACTACCAGCATGGCGCACGCTGTGAACTATGCATATATGCCAAATAGAATCAATCTAATGAACTCGACCGCCCGCAGAGTGACGTTGGGCTGATTGAAGGAGCCTATCCACGCGTTTTGACGAGCATTACCACCTGGTTGGGACTAATTGCCGTCATGGCACGCGCTGTGAACAATGCATATATGCCCAATAGAATCAATCGAGTGAACGCGACCGTCCGCAGAGTTAGGTTAGGCTGATCTATGAGCCTATCCACGCGTTTTGACGAGCATTACCACCTGGTTGGAACTAACTACCAGCATGGCGCACGCTGTGAACAATGCATATAGGCCCAGTGGAATCAATCGAGTGGACCCGACCGTCCGCAGAGTGACGTTAGGCTGATTGAAAGAGCCTATCCACGCGTTTTGACGAGGATTACCACCTGGTTGGGACTAATTGCCGTCATGGCACGCGCTGTGAACAATGCATATAGGCCCAGTGGAATCAATCGAGTGGACGCGACCGTACGCAAAGTTACGTTAGGCTGATGGATAAGCCAATCCACGCGTTTGACGAGCATTACCACCTGGTTGGAACTAACTACCGGCATGGCGCACGCTGTGAACTATGCATATAGGCCCAGTGGAATCAATCGAGTGGACGCGACCGTCCGCAGAGTGACGTTAGGCTGATTGAAGGAGCCTATCCACGCGTTTTGACGAGGATTACCACCTGGTTGGGACTAATTGCCGTCATGGCACGCGCTGTGAACAATGCATATAGGCCCAGTGGAATCAATCGAGTGGACGCGACCGTACGCAAAGTTACGTTAGGCTGATGGATAAGCCAATCCACGCGTTTGACGAGCATTACCACCTGGTTGGAACTAACTACCGGCATGGCGCACGCTGTGAACTATGCATATAGGCCCAGTGGAATCAATCGAGTGGACGCGACCGTCCGCAGAGTGACGTTAGGCTGATTGAAGGAGCCTATCCACGCGTTTTGACGAGGATTACCACCTGGTTGGGACTAATTGCCGTCATGGCACGCGCTGTGAACAATGCATATAGGCCCAGTGGAATCAATCGAGTGGACGCGACCGTACGCAAAGTTACGTTAGGCTGATGGATAAGCCAATCCACGCGTTTTGACGAGCATTACCACCTGGTTGGAACTAACTACCGGCATGGCGCACGCTGTGAACTATGCATATAGGCCCGATAGCCCGATAGAATCAATCTAATGAACTCGACCGCCCGCAGAGTGACGTTGTGCTGATTGAAGGAGCCTATCCACGCGTTTTGACGAGCATTACCACCTGGTTGGGACTAATTGCCGTCATGGCACGCGCTGTGAACAATGCATATAGGCCCAGTGGAATCAATCGAGTGGACGCGACCGTCCGCAGAGTTACGTTAGGCTGATGTATGAGCCTATCCACGCGTTTTGACGAGCATTACCACCTGGTTGGAACTAACTACCAGCATGGCGCACGCTGTGAACTATGCATATATGCCCAATAGAATCAATCTAATGAACTCGACCGCCCGCAGAGTGACGTTGGGCTGATTGATGGAGCCTATGCACGCGTTTTGACGAGCATTACCACCTGGTTGGGACTAATTGCCGTCATGGCACGCGCTGTGAACAATGCCTATAGGCCCAGTGGAATCAATCGAGTGGACGCGACCGTCCGCAGAGTTACGTTAGGCTGATGTATGAGCCTATCCACGCGTTTTGACGAGCATTACCACCTGGTTGGAACTAACTACCGGCATGGCGCACGCTGTGAACTATGCATATAGGCCCAGTGGAATCAATCGAGTGAACGCGACCGTCCGCAGAGTGACGTTGGGCTGATTGAAGGAGCCTATCCACGCGTTTTGACGAGCATTACCACCTGGTTGGGACTAATTGCCGTCATGGCACGCGCTGTGAACAATGCATATAGGCCCAGTGGAATCAATCGAGTGGACCCGACCGTCCGCAGAGTGACGTTGGGCTGATTGAAGGAGCCTATCCACGCGTTTTGACGAGCATTACCACCTGGTTGGGACTAATTGCCGTCATGGCACGCGCTGTGAACAATGCATATAGGCCCAGTGGAATCAATCGAGTGGACGCGACCGTCCGCAGAGTTACGTTAGGCTGATGTATGAGCCTATCCACGCGTTTTGACGAGCATTACCACCTGGTTGGGACTAATTGCCGTCATGGCACGCGCTGTGAACAATGCATATATGCCCAATAGAATCAATCGAGTGAACGCGACCGTCCGCAGAGTTACGTTACGCTGATCTATGAGCCTATCCAC
Organism: Heligmosomoides polygyrus polygyrus; assembly: GCA_947396885.1. NCBI lineage: Eukaryota > Metazoa > Nematoda > Chromadorea > Rhabditida > Heligmosomidae > Heligmosomoides > Heligmosomoides polygyrus. Next base: position 42,302,190 of record OX377206.1, read on the forward strand.
GCGTTTTGACGAGCATTACCACCTGGTTGGAACTAACTACCGGCATGGCGCACGCTGTGAACTATGCATATAGGCCCGATAGCCCGATAGAATCAATCTAATGAACTCGACCGCCCGCAGAGTGACGTTGTGCTGATTGAAGGAGCCTATCCACGCGTTTTGACGAGCATTACCACCTGGTTGGGACTAATTGCCGTCATGGCACGCGCTGTGAACAATGCATATAGGCCCAGTGGAATCAATCGAGTGGACGCGACCGTCCGCAGAGTTACGTTAGGCTGATGTATGAGCCTATCCACGCGTTTTGACGAGCATTACCACCTGGTTGGAACTAACTACCAGCATGGCGCACGCTGTGAACTATGCATATATGCCAAATAGAATCAATCTAACGAACTCGACCGCCCGCAGAGTGACGTTGGGCTGATTGAAGGAGCCTATCCACGCGTTTTGACGAGCATTACCACCTGGTTGGGACTAATTGCCGTCATGGCACGCGCTGTGAACAATGCATATAGGCCCAGTGGAATCAATCGAGTGGACCCGACCGTCCGCAGAGTGACGTTAGGCTGATTGAAGGAGCCTATCCACGCGTTTTGACGAGGATTACCACCTGGTTGGGACTAATTGCCGTCATGGCACGCGCTGTGAACAATGCATATAGGCCCAGTGGAATCAATCGAGTGGACGCGACCGTACGCAAAGTTACGTTAGGCTGATGGATAAGCCAATCCACGCGTTTGACGAGCATTACCACCTGGTTGGAACTAACTACCGGCATGGCGCACGCTGTGAACTATGCATATATGCCCAATAGAATCAATCTAATGAACTCGACCGCCCGCAGAGTGACGTTGGGCTGATTGAAGGAGCCTATCCACGCGTTTTGACGAGCATTACCACCTGGTTGGGACTAATTGCCGTCATGGCACGCGCTGTGAACAATGCCTATAGGCCCAGTGGAATCAATCGAGTGGACGCGACCGTCCGCAGAGTTACGTTAGGCTGATGTATGAGCCTATCCACGCGTTTTGACGAGCATTACCACCTGGTTGGAACTAACTACCAGCATGGCGCACGCTGTAAACTATGCATATATGCCCAATAGAATCAATCGAGTGAACGCGACCGTCCGCAGAGTGACGTTGGGCTGATTGAAGGAGCCTATCCACGCGTTTTGACGAGCATTACCACCTGGTTGGGACTAATTGCCGTCATGGCACGCGCTGTGAACAATGCATATAGGCCCAGTGGAATCAATCGAGTGGACGCGACCGTCCGCAGAGTTACGTTAGGCTGATCTATGAGCCTATCCACGCGTTTTGACGAGCATTACCACCTGGTTGGGACTAATTGCCGTCATGGCACGCGCTGTGAACAATGCATATAGGCCCAGTGGAATCAATCGAGTGGACCCGACCGTCCGCAGAGTGACGTTGGGCTGATTGAAGGAGCCTATCCACGCGTTTTGACGAGCATTACCACCTGGTTGGGACTAATTGCCGTCATGGCACGCGCTGTGAACAATGCATATAGGCCCAGTGGAATCAATCGAGTGGACGCGACCGTCCGCAGAGTTACGTTAGGCTGATGTATGAGCCTATCCACGCGTTTTGACGAGCATTACCACCTGGTTGGGACTAATTGCCGTCATGGCACGCGCTGTGAACAATGCATATATGCCCAATAGAATCAATCGAGTGAACGCGACCGTCCGCAGAGTTACGTTAGGCTGATCTATGAGCCTATCCACGCGTTTTGACGAGCATTACCACCTGGTTGGAACTAACTACCAGCATGGCGCACGCTGTGAACTATGCATATATGCCCAATAGAATCAATCTAATGAACTCGACCGCCCGCAGAGTGACGTTGGGCTGATTGAAGGAGCCTATCCACGCGTTTTGACGAGCATTACCACCTGGTTGGGACTAATTGCCGTCATGGCACGCGCTGTGAACAATGCATATAGGCCCAGTGGAATCAATCGAGTGGACGCGACCGTACGCAAAGTTACGTTAGGCTGATGGATAAGCCAATCCACGCGTTTGACGAGCATTACCACCTGGTTGGAACTAACTACCGGCATGGCGCACGCTGTGAACTATGCATATAGGCCCGATAGCCCGATAGAATCAATCTAATGAACTCGACCGCCCGCAGAGTGACGTTGGGCTGATTGAAGGAGCCTATCCACGCGTTTTGACGAGCATTACCACCTGGTTGGGACTAATTGCCGTCATGGCACGCGCTGTGAACAATGCATATATGCCCAATAGAATCAATCGAGTGAACGCGACCGTCCGCAGAGTTACGTTAGGCTGATCTATGAGCCTATCCACGCGTTTTGACGAGCATTACCACCTGGTTGGAACTAACTACCAGCATGGCGCACGCTGTGAACTATGCATATATGCCCAATAGAATCAATCTAATGAACTCGACCGCCCGCAGAGTGACGTTGGGCTGATTGAAGGAGACTATCCACGCGTTTTGACGAGCATTACCACCTGGTTGGGACTAATTGCCGTCATGGCACGCGCTGTGAACAATGCATATAGGCCCAGTGGAATCAATCGAGTGGACGCGACCGTACGCAAAGTTACGTTAGGCTGATGGATAAGCCAATCCACGCGTTTGACGAGCATTACCACCTGGTTGGAACTAACTACCGGCATGGCGCACGCTGTGAACTATGCATATAGGCCCGATAGCCCGATAGAATCAATCTAATGAACTCGACCGCCCGCAGAGTGACGTTGGGCTGATTGAAGGAGCCTATCCACGCGTTTTGACGAGCATTACCACCTGGTTGGGACTAATTGCCGTCATGGCACGCGCTGTGAACAATGCATATATGCCCAATAGAATCAATCGAGTGAACGCGACCGTCCGCAGAGTTACGTTAGGCTGATCTATGAGCCTATCCACGCGTTTTGACGAGCATTACCACCTGGTTGGAACTAACTACCAGCATGGCGCACGCTGTGAACTATGCATATATGCCCAATAGAATCAATCTAATGAACTCGACCGCCCGCAGAGTGACGTTGGGCTGATTGAAGGAGCCTATCCACGCGTTTTGACGAGCATTACCACCTGGTTGGGACTAATTGCCGTCATGGCACGCGCTGTGAACAATGCATATAGGCCCAGTGGAATAAATCGAGTGGACCCGACCGTCCGCAGAGTGACGTTAGGCTGATTGAAGGAGCCTATCCACGCGTTTTGACGAGCATTACCACCTGGTTGGGACTAATTGCCGTCATGGCACGCGCTGTGAACAATGCATATAGGCCCAGTGGAATCAATCGAGTGGACGCGACCGTACGCAAAGTTACGTTAGGCTGATGGATAAGCCAATCCACGCGTTTGACGAGCATTACCACCTGGTTGGAACTAACTACCGGCATGGCGCACGCTGTGAACTATGCATATAGGCCCGATAGCCCGATAGAATCAATCTAATGAACTCGACCGCCCGCAGAGTGACGTTGGGCTGATTGAAGGAGCCTATCCACGCGTTTTGACGAGCATTACCACCTGGTTGGGACTAATTGCCGTCATGGCACGCGCTGTGAACAATGCATATAGGCCCAGTGGAATAAATCGAGTGGACCCGACCGTCCGCAGAGTGACGTTAGGCTGATTGAAGGAGCCTATCCACGCGTTTTGACGAGCATTACCACCTGGTTGGGACTAATTGCCGTCATGGCACGCGCTGTGAACAATGCATATATGCCCAATAGAATCAATCGAGTGAACGCGACCGTCCGCAGAGTTACGTTAGGCTGATCTATGAGCCTATCCACGCGTTTTGACGAGCATTACCACCTGGTTGGAACTAACTACCAGCATGGCGCACGCTGTGAACTATGCATATATGCCCAATAGAATCAATCTAATGAACTCGACCGCCCGCAGAGTGACGTTGGGCTGATTGAAGGAGCCTATCCACGCGTTTTGACGAGCATTACCACCTGGTTGGGACTAATTGCCGTCATGGCACGCGCTGTGAACAATGCATATAGGCCCATTGGAATAAATCGAGTGGACCCGACCGTCCGCAGAGTGACGTTAGGCTGATTGAAGGAGCCTATCCACGCGTTTTGACGAGCATTACCACCTGGTTGGGACTAATTGCCGTCATGGCACGCGCTGTGAACAATGCATATATGCCCAATAGAATCAATCGAGTGAACGCGACCGTCCGCAGAGTTACGTTAGGCTGATCTATGAGCCTATCCACGCGTTTTGACGAGCATTACCACCTGGTTGGAACTAACTACCAGCATGGCGCACGCTGTGAACTATGCATATATGCCCAATAGAATCAATCTAATGAACTCGACCGCCCGCAGAGTGACGTTGGGCTGATTGAAGGAGCCTATCCAAGCGTTTTGACGAGCATTACCACCTGGTTGGGACTAATTGCCGTCATGGCACGCGCTGTGAACAATGCATATAGGCCCAGTGGAATAAATCGAGTGGACCCGACCGTCCGCAGAGTGACGTTAGGCTGATTGAAGGAGCCTATCCACGCGTTTTGACGAGCATTACCACCTGGTTGGGACTAATTGCCGTCATGGCACGCGCTGTGAACAATGCATATAGGCCCAGTGGAATCAATCGAGTGGACGCTACCGTACGCAAAGTTACGTTAGGCTGATGGATAAGCCAATCCACGCGTTTGACGAGCATTACCACCTGGTTGGAACTAACTACCGGCATGGCGCACGCTGTGAACTATGCATATAGGCCTGATAGCCCGATAGAATCAATCTAATGAACTCGACCGCCCGCAGAGTGACGTTGGGCTGATTGAAGGAGCCTATCCACGCGTTTTGACGAGCATTACCACCTGGTTGGGACTAATTGCCGTCATGGCACGCGCTGTGAACAATGCATATAGGCCCAGTGGAATAAATCGAGTGGACCCGACCGTCCGCAGAGTGACGTTAGGCTGATTGAAGGAGCCTATCCACGCGTTTTGACGAGCATTACCACCTGGTTGGGACTAATTGCCGTCATGGCACGCGCTGTGAACAATGCATAAATGCCCAATAGAATCAATCGAGTGAACGCGACCGTCCGCAGAGTTACGTTAGGCTGATCTATGAGCCTATCCACGCGTTTTGACGAGCATTACCACCTGGTTGGAACTAACTACCAGCATGGCGCACGCTGTGAACTATGCATATATGCCCAATAGAATCAATCTAATGAACTCGACCGCCCGCAGAGTGACGTTGGGCTGATTGAAGGAGCCTATCCACGCGTTTTGACGAGCATTACCACCTGGTTGGGACTAATTGCCGTCATGGCACGCGCTGTGAACAATGCATATAGGCCCAGTGGAATCAATCGAGTGGACGCGACCGTCCGCAGAGTGACGTTAGGCTGATTGAAGGAGCCTATCCACGCGTTTTGACGAGCATTACCACCTGGTTGGGACTAATTGCCGTCATGGCACGCGCTGTGAACAATGCATATAGGCCCGTGGAATAAATCGAGTGGACCCGACCGTCCGCAGAGTGACGTTAGGCTGATTGAAGGAGCCTATCCACGCGTTTTGACGAGCATTACCACCTGGTTGGGACTAATTGCCGTCATGGCACGCGCTGTGAACAATGCATATATGCCCAATAGAATCAATCGAGTGAACGCGACCGTCCGCAGAGTGACGTTAGGCTGATTGAAGGAGCCTATCCACGCGTTTTGACGAGCATTACCACCTGGTTGGGACTAATTGCCGTCATGGCACGCGCTGTGAACAATGCATATATGCCCAATAGAATCAATCGAGTGAACGCGACCGTCCGCAGAGTTACGTTAGGCTGATCTATGAGCCTATCCACGCGTTTTGACGAGCATTACCACCTGGTTGGAACTAACTACCAGCATGGCGCACGCTGTGAACTATGCATATATGCCCAATAGAATCAATCTAATGAACTCGACCGCCCGCAGAGTGACGTTGGGCTGATTGAAGGAGCCTATCCAAGCGTTTTGACGAGCATTACCACCTGGTTGGGACTAATTGCCGTCATGGCACGCGCTGTGAACAATGCATATAGGCCCAGTGGAATAAATCGAGTGGACCCGACCGTCCGCAGAGTGACGTTAGGCTGATTGAAGGAGCCTATCCACGCGTTTTGACGAGCATTACCACCTGGTTGGGACTAATTGCCGTCATGGCACGCGCTGTGAACAATGCATATAGGCCCAGTGGAATCAATCGAGTGGACGCTACCGTACGCAAAGTTACGTTAGGCTGATGGATAAGCCAATCCACGCGTTTGACGAGCATTACCACCTGGTTGGAACTAACTACCGGCATGGCGCACGCTGTGAACTATGCATATAGGCCTGATAGCCCGATAGAATCAATCTAATGAACTCGACCGCCCGCAGAGTGACGTTGGGCTGATTGAAGGAGCCTATCCACGCGTTTTGACGAGCATTACCACCTGGTTGGGACTAATTGCCGTCATGGCACGCGCTGTGAACAATGCATATAGGCCCAGTGGAATAAATCGAGTGGACCCGACCGTCCGCAGAGTGACGTTAGGCTGATTGAAGGAGCCTATCCACGCGTTTTGACGAGCATTACCACCTGGTTGGGACTAATTGCCGTCATGGCACGCGCTGTGAACAATGCATAAATGCCCAATAGAATCAATCGAGTGAACGCGACCGTCCGCAGAGTTACGTTAGGCTGATCTATGAGCCTATCCACGCGTTTTGACGAGCATTACCACCTGGTTGGAACTAACTACCAGCATGGCGCACGCTGTGAACTATGCATATATGCCCAATAGAATCAATCTAATGAACTCGACCGCCCGCAGAGTGACGTTGGGCTGATTGAAGGAGCCTATCCACGCGTTTTGACGAGCATTACCACCTGGTTGGGACTAATTGCCGTCATGGCACGCGCTGTGAACAATGCATATAGGCCCAGTGGAATCAATCGAGTGGACGCGACCGTCCGCAGAGTGACGTTAGGCTGATTGAAGGAGCCTATCCACGCGTTTTGACGAGCATTACCACCTGGTTGGGACTAATTGCCGTCATGGCACGCGCTGTGAACAATGCATATAGGCCCGTGGAATAAATCGAGTGGACCCGACCGTCCGCAGAGTGACGTTAGGCTGATTGAAGGAGCCTATCCACGCGTTTTGACGAGCATTACCACCTGGTTGGGACTAATTGCCGTCATGGCACGCGCTGTGAACAATGCATATATGCCCAATAGAATCAATCGAGTGAACGCGGCCGCCGGCAGAGTGACGTTAGGCTGATGGAAGGAGCCTATCCACGCGTTTTAACGAGCATTACCACCTGGTTGGAACTAACTACCGGCATGGCGCACGCTGTGAACTATGCATATAGGCCCGATAGCCCGATAGAATCAATCTAATGAACTCGACCGTACGCAAAGTTACGTTAGGCTGATGGATAAGCCAATCCACGCGTTTGACGAGCATTACCACCTGGTTGGAACTAACTACCGGCATGGCACGCGCTGTGAACAATGCATATAGGCCCAGTGGAATAAATCGAGTGGACCCGACCGTCCGCAGAGTGACGTTAGGCTGATTGAAGGAGCCTATCCACGCGTTTTGACGAGCATTACCACCTGGTTGGGACTAATTGCCGTCATGGCACGCGCTGTGAACATTGCCTATAGGCCCATTGGAATAAATCGAGTGGACCCGACCGTCCGCAGAGTGACGTTAGGCTGATTGAAGGAGCCTATCCACGCGTTTTGACGAGCATTACCACCTGGTTGGGACTAATTGCCGTCATGGCACGCGCTGTGAACAATGCCTATAGGCCCAGTGGAATCAATCGAGTGGACGCGACCGTCCGCAGAGTTACGTTAGGCTGATGTATGAGCCTATCCACGCGTTTTGACGAGCATTACCACCTGGTTGGAACTAACTACCAGCATGGCGCACGCTGTAAACTATGCATATATGCCCAATAGAATCAATCGAGTGAACGCGACCGTCCGCAGAGTGACGTTGGGCTGATTGAAGGAGCCTATCCACGCGTTTTGACGAGCATTACCACCTGGTTGGGACTAATTGCCGTCATGGCACGCGCTGTGAACAATGCATATAGGCCCAGTGGAATCAATCGAGTGGACCCGACCGTCCGCAGAGTGACGTTGGGCTGATGTATGAGCCTATCCACGCGTTTTGACGAGCATTACCACCTGGTTGGGACTAATTGACGTCATGGCACGCGCTGTGAACAATGCATATATGCCCAATAGAATCAATCGAGTGAACGCGACCGTCCGCAGAGTTACGTTAGGCTGATCTATGAGCCTATCCACGCGTTTTGACGAGCATTACCACCTGGTTGGAACTAACTACCAGCATGGCGCACGCTGTGAACTATGCATATATGCCCAATAGAATCAATCTAATGAACTCGACCGTCCGCAGAGTGACGTTAGGCTGATTGAAGGAGCCTATCCACGCGTTTTGACGAGCATTACCACCTGGTTGGGACTAATTGCCGTCATGGCACGCGCTGTGAACAATGCATATATGCCCAATAGAATCAATCGAGTGAACGCGACCGTCCGCAGAGTTACGTTAGGCTGATCTATGAGCCTATCCACGCGTTTTGACGAGCATTACCACCTGGTTGGAACTAACTACCAGCATGGCGCACGCTGTGAACTATGCATATATGCCCAATAGAATCAATCTAATGAACTCGACCGCCCGCAGAGTGACGTTGGGCTGATTGAAGGAGCCTATCCACGCGTTTTGACGAGCATTACCACCTGGTTGGGACTAATTGCCGTCATGGCACGCGCTGTGAACAATGCATATAGGCCCAGTGGAATCAATCGAGTGGACGCGACCGTCCGCAGAGTGACGTTAGGCTGATTGAAGGAGCCTATCCACGCGTTTTGACGAGCATTTCCACCTGGTTGGGACTAATTGCCGTCATGGCACGCGCTGTGAACAATGCATATATGCCCAATAGAATCAATCGAGTGAACGCGGCCGCCGGCAGAGTGACGTTAGGCTGATGGAAGGAGCCTATCCACGCGTTTTAACGAGCATTACCACCTGGTTGGAACTAACTACCGGCATGGCGCACGCTGTGAACTATGCATATAGGCCCGATAGCCCGATAGAATCAATCTAATGAACTCGACCGTACGCAAAGTTACGTTAGGCTGATGGATAAGCCAATCCACGCGTTTGACGAGCATTACCACCTGGTTGGAACTAACTACCGGCATGGCACGCGCTGTGAACAATGCATATAGGCCCAGTGGAATAAATCGAGTGGACCCGACCGTCCGCAGAGTGACGTTAGGCTGATTGAAGGAGCGTATCCACGCGTTTTGACGAGCATTACCACCTGGTTGGGACTAATTGCCGTCATGGCACGCGCTGTGAACAATGCCTATAGGCCCAGTGGAATAAATCGAGTGGACCCGACCGTCCGCAGAGTGACGTTAGGCTGATTGAAGGAGCCTATCCACGCGTTTTGACGAGCATTACCACCTGGTTGGGACTAATTGCCGTCATGGCACGCGCTGTGAACAATGCCTATAGGCCCAGTGGAATCAATCGAGTGGACGCGACCGTCCGCAGAGTTACGTTAGGCTGATGTATGAGCCTATCCACGCGTTTTGACGAGCATTACCACCTGGTTGGAACTAACTACCAGCATGGCGCACGCTGTAAACTATGCATATATGCCCAATAGAATCAATCGAGTGAACGCGACCGTCCTCAGAGTGACGTTGGGCTGATTGAAGGAGCCTATCCACGCGTTTTGACGAGCATTACCACCTGGTTGGGACTAATTGCCGTCATGGCACGCGCTGTGAACAATGCATATATGCCCAATAGAATCAATCGAGTGAACGCGACCGTCCGCAGAGTTACGTTAGGCTGATCTATGAGCCTATCCACGCGTTTTGACGAGCATTACCACCTGGTTGGAACTAACTACCAGCATGGCGCACGCTGTGAACTATGCATATATGCCCAATAGAATCAATCTAATGAACTCGACCGCCCGCAGAGTGACGTTGGGCTGATTGATGGAGCCTATCCACGCGTTTTGACGAGCATTACCACCTGGTTGGGACTAATTGCCGTCATGGCACGCGCTGTGAACAATGCATATAGGCCCAGTGGAATAAATCGAGTGGACCCGACCGTCCGCAGAGTGACGTTAGGCTGATTGAAGGAGCCTATCCACGCGTTTTGACGAGCATTACCACCTGGTTGGGACTAATTGCCGTCATGGCACGCGCTGTGAACAATGCATATAGGCCCAGTGGAATCAATCGAGTGGACGCGACCGTACGCAAAGTTACGTTAGGCTGATGGATAAGCCAATCCACGCGTTTGACGAGCATTACCACCTGGTTGGAACTAACTACCGGCATGGCGCACGCTGTGAACAATGCATATAGGCCCAGTGGAATCAATCGAGTGGACCCGACCGTCCGCAGAGTGATGTTAGGCTGATGTATGAGCCTATCCACGCGTTTTGACGAGCATTACCACCTGGTTGGGACTAATTGCCGTCATGGCACGCGCTGTGAACAATGCATATATGCCCAATAGAATCAATCGAGTGAACGCGACCGTCCGCAGAGTTACGTTAGGCTGATCTATGAGCCTATCCACGCGTTTTGACGAGCATTACCACCTGGTTGGAACTAACTACCGGCATGGCGCACGCTGTGAACTATGCATATATGCCCAATAGAATCAATCTAACGAACTCGACCGCCCGCAGAGTGACGTTGGGCTGATTGAAGGAGCCTATCCACGCGTTTTGACGAGCATTACCACCTGGTTGGGACTAATTGCCGTCATGGCACGCGCTGTGAACAATGCATATAGGCCCAGTGGAATCAATCGAGTGGACGCGACCGTCCGCAAAGTGACGTTAGGCTGATGGAAGGAGCCTATCCACGCGTTTTAACGAGCATTACCACCTGGTTGGAACTAACTACCGGCATGGCGCACGCTGTGAACTATGCATATATGCCCAATAGAATCAATCTAACGAACTCGACCGCCCGCAGAGTGACGTTGGGCTGATTGAAGGAGCCTATCCACGCGTTTGACGAGCATTACCACCTGGTTGGGACTAATTGCCGTCATGGCACGCGCTGTGAACAATGCATATAGGCCCAGTGGAATCAATCGAGTGGACGCGACCGTCCGCAGAGTTACGTTAGGCTGATGTATGAGCCTATCCACGCGTTTTGACGAGCATTACCACCTGGTTGGGACTAATTGCCGTCATGGCACGCGCTGTGAACAATGCATATATGCCCAATAGAATCAATCGAGTGAACGCGACCGTCCGCAGAGTTACGTTAGGCTGATCTATGAGCCTATCCACGCGTTTTGACGAGCATTACCACCTGGTTGGAACTAACTACCAGCATGGCGCACGCTGTGAACTATGCATATATGCCCAATAGAATCAATCGAGTGAACGCGACCGTCCGCAGAGTGACGTTAGGCTGATGGAAGGAGCCTATCCACGCGTTTTAACGAGCATTACCACCTGGTTGGAACTAACTACCGGCATGGCGCACGCTGTGAACTATGCATATATGCCCAATAGAATCAATCTAACGAACTCGACCGCCCGCAGAGTGACGTTGGGCTGATTGAAGGAGCCTATCCACGCGTTTTGACGAGCATTACCACCTGGTTGGGACTAATTGCCGTCATGGCACGCGCTGTGAACAATGCATATAGGCCCAGTGGAATCAATCGAGTGGACGCGACCGTCCGCAGAGTGACGTTAGGCTGATGGAAGGAGCCTATCCACGCGTTTTAACGAGCATTACCACCTGGTTGGAACTAACTACCGGCATGGCGCACGCTGTGAACTATGCATATATGCCCAATAGAATCAATCTAACGAACTCGACCGCCCGCAGAGTGACGTTGGGCTGATTGAAGGAGCCTATCCACGCGTTTTGACGAGCATTACCACCTGGTTGGGACTAATTGCCGTCATGGCACGCGCTGTGAACAATGCATATATGCCCAATAGAATCAATCGAGTGAACGCGACCGTCCGCAGAGTTACGTTAGGCTGATCTATGAGCCTATCCACGCGTTTTGACGAGCATTACCACCTGGTTGGAACTAACTACCAGCATGGCGCACGCTGTGAACTATGCATATATGCCCAATAGAATCAATCTAATGAACTCGACCGCCCGCAGAGTGACGTTGGGCTGATTTAAGGAGCCTATCCACGCGTTTTGACGAGCATTACCACCTGGTTGGGACTAATTGCCGTCATGGCACGCGCTGTGAACATTGCATATAGGCCCAGTGGAATAAATCGAGTGGACCCGACCGTCCGCAGAGTGACGTTAGGCTGATTGAAGGAGCCTATCCACGCGTTTTGACGAGCATTACCACCTGGTTGGGACTAATTGCCGTCATGGCACGCGCTGTGAACAATGCATATAGGCCCAGTGGAATCAATCGAGTGGACGCGACCGTACGCAAAGTTACGTTAGGCTGATGGATAAGCCAATCCACGCGTTTGACGAGCATTACCACCTGGTTGGAACTAACTACCGGCATGGCGCACGCTGTAAACTATGCATATATGCCCAATAGAATCAATCGAGTGAACGCGACCGTCCGCAGAGTGACGTTGGGCTGATTGAAGGAGCCTATCCACGCGTTTTGACGAGCATTACCACCTGGTTGGGACTAATTGCCGTCATGGCACGCGCTGTGAACAATGCATATAGGCCCAGTGGAATCAATCGAGTGGACGCGACCGTCCGCAGAGTTACGTTAGGCTGATGTATGAGCCTATCCACGCGTTTGACGAGCATTACCACCTGGTTGGAACTAACTACCGGCATGGCGCACGCTGTGAACAATGCATATAGGCCCAGTGGAATCAATCGAGTGGACCCGACCGTCCGCAGAGTGATGTTAGGCTGATGTATGAGCCTATCCACGCGTTTTGACGAGCATTACCACCTGGTTGGGACTAATTGCCGTCATGGCACGCGCTGTGAACAATGCATATATGCCCAATAGAATCAATCGAGTGAACGCGACCGTCCGCAGAGTTACGTTAGGCTGATCTATGAGCCTATCCACGCGTTTTGACGAGCATTACCACCTGGTTGGAACTAACTACCGGCATGGCGCACGCTGTGAACTATGCATATATGCCCAATAGAATCAATCTAACGAACTCGACCGCCCGCAGAGTGACGTTGGGCTGATTGAAGGAGCCTATCCACGCGTTTTGACGAGCATTACCACCTGGTTGGGACTAATTGCCGTCATGGCACGCGCTGTGAACAATGCATATAGGCCCAGTGGAATCAATCGAGTGGACGCGACCGTCCGCAAAGTGACGTTAGGCTGATGGAAGGAGCCTATCCACGCGTTTTAACGAGCATTACCACCTGGTTGGAACTAACTACCGGCATGGCGCACGCTGTGAACTATGCATATATGCCCAATAGAATCAATCTAACGAACTCGACCGCCCGCAGAGTGACGTTGGGCTGATTGAAGGAGCCTATCCACGCGTTTGACGAGCATTACCACCTGGTTGGGACTAATTGCCGTCATGGCACGCGCTGTGAACAATGCATATAGGCCCAGTGGAATCAATCGAGTGGACGCGACCGTCCGCAGAGTTACGTTAGGCTGATGTATGAGCCTATCCACGCGTTTTGACGAGCATTACCACCTGGTTGGGACTAATTGCCGTCATGGCACGCGCTGTGAACAATGCATATATGCCCAATAGAATCAATCGAGTGAACGCGACCGTCCGCAGAGTTACGTTAGGCTGATCTATGAGCCTATCCACGCGTTTTGACGAGCATTACCACCTGGTTGGAACTAACTACCAGCATGGCGCACGCTGTGAACTATGCATATATGCCCAATAGAATCAATCGAGTGAACGCGACCGTCCGCAGAGTGACGTTAGGCTGATGGAAGGAGCCTATCCACGCGTTTTAACGAGCATTACCACCTGGTTGGAACTAACTACCGGCATGGCGCACGCTGTGAACTATGCATATATGCCCAATAGAATCAATCTAACGAACTCGACCGCCCGCAGAGTGACGTTGGGCTGATTGAAGGAGCCTATCCACGCGTTTTGACGAGCATTACCACCTGGTTGGGACTAATTGCCGTCATGGCACGCGCTGTGAACAATGCATATAGGCCCAGTGGAATCAATCGAGTGGACGCGACCGTCCGCAGAGTGACGTTAGGCTGATGGAAGGAGCCTATCCACGCGTTTTAACGAGCATTACCACCTGGTTGGAACTAACTACCGGCATGGCGCACGCTGTGAACTATGCATATATGCCCAATAGAATCAATCTAACGAACTCGACCGCCCGCAGAGTGACGTTGGGCTGATTGAAGGAGCCTATCCACGCGTTTTGACGAGCATTACCACCTGGTTGGGACTAATTGCCGTCATGGCACGCGCTGTGAACAATGCATATATGCCCAATAGAATCAATCGAGTGAACGCGACCGTCCGCAGAGTTACGTTAGGCTGATCTATGAGCCTATCCACGCGTTTTGACGAGCATTACCACCTGGTTGGAACTAACTACCAGCATGGCGCACGCTGTGAACTATGCATATATGCCCAATAGAATCAATCTAATGAACTCGACCGCCCGCAGAGTGACGTTGGGCTGATTTAAGGAGCCTATCCACGCGTTTTGACGAGCATTACCACCTGGTTGGGACTAATTGCCGTCATGGCACGCGCTGTGAACATTGCATATAGGCCCAGTGGAATAAATCGAGTGGACCCGACCGTCCGCAGAGTGACGTTAGGCTGATTGAAGGAGCCTATCCACGCGTTTTGACGAGCATTACCACCTGGTTGGGACTAATTGCCGTCATGGCACGCGCTGTGAACAATGCATATAGGCCCAGTGGAATCAATCGAGTGGACGCGACCGTACGCAAAGTTACGTTAGGCTGATGGATAAGCCAATCCACGCGTTTGACGAGCATTACCACCTGGTTGGAACTAACTACCGGCATGGCGCACGCTGTGAACTATGCATATAGGCCCGATAGCCCGATAGAATCAATCTAATGAACTCGACCGCCCGCAGAGTGACGTTGGGCTGATTGAAGGAGCCTATCCACGCGTTTTGACGAGCATTACCACCTGGTTGGGACTAATTGCCGTCATGGCACGCGCTGTGAACAATGCATATAGGCCCAGTGGAATCAATCGAGTGGACGCGACCGTCCGCAGAGTTACGTTAGGCTGATGTATGAGCCTATCCACGCGTTTTGACGAGCATTACCACCTGGTTGGAACTAACTACCAGCATGGCGCACGCTGTAAACTATGCATGTATGCCCAATAGAATCAATCGATTGAACGCGACCGTCCGCAGAGTTACGTTAGGCTGATCTATGAGCCTATCCACGCGTTTTGACGAGCATTACCACCTGGTTGGGACTAATTGCCGTCATGGCACGCGCTGTGAACAATGCATATAGGCCCAGTGGAATCAATCGAGTGGACGCGACCGTCCGCAGAGTTACGTTGGGCTGATGTATGAGCCTATCCACGCGTTTTGACGAGCATTACCACCTGGTTGGAACTAACTACCAGCATGGCGCACGCTGTGAACTATGCATATATGCCCAATAGAATCAATCGAGTGAACGCGACCGTCCGCAGAGTGACGTTAGGCTGATGGAAGGAGCCTATCCACGCGTTTTAACGAGCATTACCACCTGGTTGGAACTAACTACCGGCATGGCGCACGCTGTGAACTATGCATATATGCCCAATAGAATCAATCTAACGAACTCGACCGCCCGCAGAGTGACGTTGGGCTGATTGAAGGAGCCTATCCACGCGTTTTGACGAGCATTACCACCTGGTTGGGACTAATTGCCGTCATGGCACGCGCTGTGAACAATGCATATAGGCCCAGTGGAATCAATCGAGTGGACGCGACCGTCCGCAGAGTGACGTTAGGCTGATGGAAGGAGCCTATCCACGCGTTTTAACGAGCATTACCACCTGGTTGGAACTAACTACCGGCATGGCGCACGCTGTGAACTATGCATATATGCCCAATAGAATCAATCTAACGAACTCGACCGCCCGCAGAGTGACGTTGGGCTGATTGAAGGAGCCTATCCACGCGTTTTGACGAGCATTACCACCTGGTTGGGACTAATTGCCGTCATGGCACGCGCTGTGAACAATGCATATAGGCCCAGTGGAATCAATCGAGTGGACGCGACCGTCCGCAGAGTTACGTTAGGCTGATGTATGAGCCTATCCACGCGTTTTGACGAGCATTACCACCTGGTTGGGACTAATTGCCGTCATGGCACGCGCTGTGAACAATGCATATATGCCCAATAGAATCAATCGAGTGAACGCGACCGTCCGCAGAGTTACGTTAGGCTGATCTATGAGCCTATCCACGCGTTTTGACGAGCATTACCACCTGGTTGGAACTAACTACCAGCATGGCGCACGCTGTGAACTATGCATATATGCCCAATAGAATCAATCGAGTGAACGCGACCGTCCGCAGAGTGACGTTAGGCTGATGGAAGGAGCCTATCCACGCGTTTTAACGAGCATTACCACCTGGTTGGAACTAACTACCGGCATGGCGCACGCTGTGAACTATGCATATATGCCCAATAGAATCAATCTAACGAACTCGACCGCCCGCAGAGTGACGTTGGGCTGATTGAAGGAGCCTATCCACGCGTTTTGACGAGCATTACCACCTGGTTGGGACTAATTGCCGTCATGGCACGCGCTGTGAACAATGCATATAGGCCCAGTGGAATCAATCGAGTGGACGCGACCGTCCGCAGAGTGACGTTAGGCTGATGGAAGGAGCCTATCCACGCGTTTTAACGAGCATTACCACCTGGTTGGAACTAACTACCGGCATGGCGCACGCTGTGAACTATGCATATATGCCCAATAGAATCAATCTAACGAACTCGACCGCCCGCAGAGTGACGTTGGGCTGATTGAAGGAGCCTATCCACGCGTTTTGACGAGCATTACCACCTGGTTGGGACTAATTGCCGTCATGGCACGCGCTGTGAACAATGCATATATGCCCAATAGAATCAATCGAGTGAACGCGACCGTCCGCAGAGTTACGTTAGGCTGATCTATGAGCCTATCCACGCGTTTTGACGAGCATTACCACCTGGTTGGAACTAACTACCAGCATGGCGCACGCTGTGAACTATGCATATATGCCCAATAGAATCAATCTAATGAACTCGACCGCCCGCAGAGTGACGTTGGGCTGATTTAAGGAGCCTATCCACGCGTTTTGACGAGCATTACCACCTGGTTGGGACTAATTGCCGTCATGGCACGCGCTGTGAATATTGCATATAGGCCCAGTGGAATAAATCGAGTGGACCCGACCGTCCGCAGAGTGACGTTAGGCTGATTGAAGGAGCCTATCCACGCGTTTTGACGAGCATTACCACCTGGTTGGGACTAATTGCCGTCATGGCACGCGCTGTGAACAATGCATATAGGCCCAGTGGAATCAATCGAGTGGACGCGACCGTACGCAAAGTTACGTTAGGCTGATGGATAAGCCAATCCACGCGTTTGACGAGCATTACCACCTGGTTGGAACTAACTACCGGCATGGCGCACGCTGTGAACTATGCATATAGGCCCGATAGCCCGATAGAATCAATCTAATGAACTCGACCGCCCGCAGAGTGACGTTGGGCTGATTGAAGGAGCCTATCCACGCGTTTTGACGAGCATTACCACCTGGTTGGGACTAATTGCCGTCATGGCACGCGCTGTGAACAATGCATATAGGCCCAGTGGAATAAATCGAGTGGACCCGACCGTCCGCAGAGTGACGTTAGGCTGATTGAAGGAGCCTATCCACGCGTTTTGACGAGCATTACCACCTGGTTGGGACTAATTGCCGTCATGGCACGCGCTGTGAACAATGCATATATGCCCAATAGAATCAACCGAGTGAACGCGACCGTCCGCAGAGTTACGTTAGGCTGATCTATGAGCCTATCCACGCGTTTTGACGAGCATTACCACCTGGTTGGAACTAACTACCAGCATGGCGCACGCTGTAAACTATGCATGTATGCCCAATAGAATCAATCGATTGAACGCGACCGCCCGCAGAGTGACGTTGGGCTGATTGAAGGAGCCTATCCAAGCGTTTTGACGAGCATTACCACCTGGTTGGGACTAATTGCCGTCATGGCACGCGCTGTGAACAATGCATATAGGCCCAGTGGAATAAATCGAGTGGACCCGACCGTCCGCAGAGTGACGTTAGGCTGATTGAAGGAGCCTATCCACGCGTTTTGACGAGCATTACCACCTGGTTGGGACTAATTGCCGTCATGGCACGCGCTGTGAACAATGCATATAGGCCCAGTGGAATCAATCGAGTGGACGCGACCGTACGCAAAGTTACGTTAGGCTGATGGATAAGCCAATCCACGCGTTTGACGAGCATTACCACCTGGTTGGAACTAACTACCGGCATGGCGCACGCTGTGAACTATGCATATAGGCCTGATAGCCCGATAGAATCAATCTAATGAACTCGACCGCCCGCAGAGTGACGTTGGGCTGATTGAAGGAGCCTATCCACGCGTTTTGACGAGCATTACCACCTGGTTGGGACTAATTGCCGTCATGGCACGCGCTGTGAACAATGCATATAGGCCCAGTGGAATAAATCGAGTGGACCCGACCGTCCGCAGAGTGACGTTAGGCTGATTGAAGGAGCCTATCCACGCGTTTTGACGAGCATTACCACCTGGTTGGGACTAATTGCCGTCATGGCACGTGCTGTGAACAATGCATATATGCCCAATAGAATCAATCTAGTGAACGCGACCGTCCGCAGAGTTACGTTAGGCTGATCTATGAGCCTATCCACGCGTTTTGACGAGCATTACCACCTGGTTGGAACTAACTACCAGCATGGCGCACGCTGTGAACTATGCATATATGCCCAATAGAATCAATCTAATGAACTCGACCGCCCGCAGAGTGACGTTGGGCTGATTGAAGGAGCCTATCCACGCGTTTTGACGAGCATTACCACCTGGTTGGGACTAATTGCCGTCATGGCACGCGCTGTGAACATTGCCTATAGGCCCATTGGAATAAATCGAGTGGACCCGACCGTCCGCAGAGTGACGTTAGGCTGATTGAAGGAGCCTATCCACGCGTTTTGACGAGCATTACCACCTGGTTGGGACTAATTGCCGTCATGGCACGCGCTGTGAACAATGCCTATAGGCCCAGTGGAATCAATCGAGTGGACGCGACCGTCCGCAGAGTTACGTTAGGCTGATGTATGAGCCTATCCACGCGTTTTGACGAGCATTACCACCTGGTTGGAACTAACTACCAGCATGGCGCACGCTGTAAACTATGCATATATGCCCAATAGAATCAATCGAGTGAACGCGACCGTCCGCAGAGTGACGTTGGGCTGATTGAAGGAGCCTATCCACGCGTTTTGACGAGCATTACCACCTGGTTGGGACTAATTGCCGTCATGGCACGCGCTGTGAACAATGCATATAGGCCCAGTGGAATCAATCGAGTGGACCCGACCGTCCGCAGAGTGACGTTGGGCTGATTGAAGGAGCCTATCCACGCGTTTTGACGAGCATTACCACCTGATTGGGACTAATTGCCGTCATGGCACGCGCTGTGAACAATGCATATAGGCCCAGTGGAATCAATCGAGTGAACGCGACCGTCCGCAGAGTTACGTTAGGCTGATCTATGAGCCTATCCACGCGTTTTGACGAGCATTACCACCTGGTTGGAACTAACTACCAGCATGGCGCACGCTGTGAACTATGCATATATGCCCAATAGAATCAATCTAATGAACTCGACCGCCCGCAGAGTGACGTTGGGCTGATTGAAGGAGCCTATCCACGCGTTTTGACGAGCATTACCACCTGGTTGGGACTAATTGCCGTCATGGCACGCGCTGTGAACAATGCATATAGGCCCAGTGGAATCAATCGAGTGGACGCGACCGTCCGCAGAGTGACGTTAGGCTGATTGAAGGAGCCTATCCACGCGTTTTGACGAGCATTACCACCTGGTTGGGACTAATTGCCGTCATGGCACGCGCTGTGAACAATGCATATATGCCCAATAGAATCAATCGAGTGAACGCGGCCGCCGGCAGAGTGACGTTAGGCTGATGGAAGGAGCCTATCCACGCGTTTTAACGAGCATTACCACCTGGTTGGAACTAACTACCGGCATGGCGCACGCTGTGAACTATGCATATAGGCCCGATAGCCCGATAGAATCAATCTAATGAACTCGACCGTACGCAAAGTTACGTTAGGCTGATGGATAAGCCAATCCACGCGTTTGACGAGCATTACCACCTGGTTGGAACTAACTACCGGCATGGCACGCGCTGTGAACAATGCATATAGGCCCAGTGGAATAAATCGAGTGGACCCGACCGTCCGCAGAGTGACGTTAGGCTGATTGAAGGAGCCTATCCACGCGTTTTGACGAGCATTACCACCTGGTTGGGACTAATTGCCGTCATGGCACGCGCTGTGAACAATGCCTATAGGCCCAGTGGAATAAATCGAGTGGACCCGACCGTCCGCAGAGTGACGTTAGGCTGATTGAAGGAGCCTATCCACGCGTTTTGACGAGCATTACCACCTGGTTGGGACTAATTGCCGTCATGGCACGCGCTGTGAACAATGCATATATGCCCAATAGAATCAATCGAGTGAACGCGACCGTCCGCATAGTTACGTTAGGCTGATCTATGAGCCTATCCACGCGTTTTGACGAGCATTACCACCTGGTTGGAACTAACTACCAGCATGGCGCACGCTGTGAACTATGCATATATGCCCAATAGAATCAATCTAATGAACTCGACCGCCCGCAGAGTGACGTTGGGCTGATTGAAGGAGCCTATCCACGCGTTTTGACGAGCATTACCACCTGGTTGGGACTAATTGCCGTCATGGCACGCGCTGTGAACAATGCATATAGGCCCAGTGGAATCAATCGAGTGGACGCGACCGTACGCAAAGTTACGTTAGGCTGATGGATAAGCCAATCCACGCGTTTGACGAGCATTACCACCTGGTTGGAACTAACTACCGGCATGGCGCACGCTGTGAACTATGCATATAGGCCCGATAGCCCGATAGAATCAATCTAATGAACTCGACCGCCCGCAGAGTGACGTTGGGCTGATTGAAGGAGCCTATCCACGCGTTTTGACGAGCATTACCACCTGGTTGGGACTAATTGCCGTCATGGCACGCGCTGTGAACAATGCATATAGGCCCAGTGGAATCAATCGAGTGGACGCGACCGTCCGCAGAGTTACGTTAGGCTGATGTATGAGCCTATCCACGCGTTTTGACGAGCATTACCACCTGGTTGGAACTAACTACCAGCATGGCGCACGCTGTAAACTATGCATGTATGCCCAATAGAATCAATCGATTGAACGCGACCGTCCGCAGAGTTACGTTAGGCTGATCTATGAGCCTATCCACGCGTTTTGACGAGCATTACCACCTGGTTGGGACTAATTGCCGTCATGGCACGCGCTGTGAACAATGCATATAGGCCCAGTGGAATCAATCGAGTGGACGCGACCGTCCGCAGAGTTACGTTGGGCTGATGTATGAGCCTATCCACGCGTTTTGACGAGCATTACCACCTGGTTGGAACCAACTACCAGCATGGCGCACGCTGTGAACTATGCATATATGCCCAATAGAATCAATCGAGTGAACGCGACCGTCCGCAGAGTGACGTTAGGCTGATGGAAGGAGCCTATCCACGCGTTTTAACGAGCATTACCACCTGGTTGGAACTAACTACCGGCATGGCGCACGCTGTGAACTATGCATATATGCCCAATAGAATCAATCTAACGAACTCGACCGCCCGCAGAGTGACGTTGGGCTGATTGAAGGAGCCTATCCACGCGTTTTGACGAGCATTACCACCTGGTTGGGACTAATTGCCGTCATGGCACGCGCTGTGAACAATGCATATAGGCCCAGTGGAATCAATCGAGTGGACGCGACCGTCCGCAGAGTGACGTTAGGCTGATGGAAGGAGCCTATCCACGCGTTTTAACGAGCATTACCACCTGGTTGGAACTAACTACCGGCATGGCGCACGCTGTGAACTATGCATATATGCCCAATAGAATCAATCTAACGAACTCGACCGCCCGCAGAGTGACGTTGGGCTGATTGAAGGAGCCTATCCACGCGTTTTGACGAGCATTACCACCTGGTTGGGACTAATTGCCGTCATGGCACGCGCTGTGAACAATGCATATAGGCCCAGTGGAATCAATCGAGTGGACGCGACCGTCCGCAGAGTTACGTTAGGCTGATGTATGAGCCTATCCACGCGTTTTGACGAGCATTACCACCTGGTTGGGACTAATTGCCGTCATGGCACGCGCTGTGAACAATGCATATATGCCCAATAGAATCAATCGAGTGAACGCGACCGTCCGCAGAGTTACGTTAGGCTGATCTATGAGCCTATCCACGCGTTTTGACGAGCATTACCACCTGGTTGGAACTAACTACCAGCATGGCGCACGCTGTGAACTATGCATATATGCCCAATAGAATCAATCTAATGAACTCGACCGCCCGCAGAGTGACGTTGGGCTGATTGAAGGAGCCTATCCACGCGTTTTGACGAGCATTACCACCTGGTTGGGACTAATTGCCGTCATGGCACGCGCTGTGAACAATGCATATAGGCCCAGTGGAATAAATCGAGTGGACCCGACCGTCCGCAGAGTGACGTTAGGCTGATTGAAGGAGCCTATCCACGCGTTTTGACGAGCATTACCACCTGGTTGGGACTAATTGCCGTCATGGCACGCGCTGTGAACAATGCATATAGGCCCAGTGGAATCAATCGAGTGGACGCGACCGTACGCAAAGTTACGTTAGGCTGATGGATAAGCCAATCCACGCGTTTGACGAGCATTACCACCTGGTTGGAACTAACTACCGGCATGGCGCACGCTGTGAACTATGCATATAGGCCCGATAGCCCGATAGAATCAATCTAATGAACTCGACCGCCCGCAGAGTGACGTTGGGCTGATTGAAGGAGCCTATCCACGCGTTTTGACGAGCATTACCACCTGGTTGGGACTAATTGCCGTCATGGCACGCGCTGTGAACAATGCATATAGGCCCAGTGGAATAAATCGAGTGGACCCGACCGTCCGCAGAGTGACGTTAGGCTGATTGAAGGAGCCTATCCACGCGTTTTGACGAGCATTACCACCTGGTTGGGACTAATTGCCGTCATGGCACGCGCTGTGAACAATGCATATATGCCCAATAGAATCAACCGAGTGAACGCGACCGTCCGCAGAGTTACGTTAGGCTGATCTATGAGCCTATCCACGCGTTTTGACGAGCATTACCACCTGGTTGGAACTAACTACCAGCATGGCGCACGCTGTGAACTATGCATATATGCCCAATAGAATCAATCTAATGAACTCGACCGCCCGCAGAGTGACGTTGGGCTGATTGAAGGAGCCTATCCACGCGTTTTGACGAGCATTACCACCTGGTTGGGACTAATTGCCGTCATGGCACGCGCTGTGAACAATGCATATAGGCCCAGTGGAATCAATCGAGTGGACGCGACCGTCCGCAGAGTTACGTTAGGCTGATGTATGAGCCTATCCACGCGTTTTGACGAGCATTACCACCTGGTTGGGACTAATTGCCGTCATGGCACGCGCTGTGAACAATGCATATATGCCCAATAGAATCAATCGAGTGAACGCGACCGTCCGCAGAGTTACGTTAGGCTGATCTATGAGCCTATCCACGCGTTTTGACGAGCATTACCACCTGGTTGGAACTAACTACCAGCATGGCGCACGCTGTGAACTATGCATATATGCCCAATAGAATCAATCGAGTGAACGCGACCGTCCGCAGAGTTACGTTAGGCTGATCTATGAGCCTATCCACGCGTTTTGACGAGCATTACCACCTGGTTGGAACTAACTACCAGCATGGCGCACGCTGTGAACTATGCATATATGCCCAATAGAATCAATCTAATGAACTCGACCGCCCGCAGAGTGACGTTGGGCTGATTGAAGGAGCCTATCCACGCGTTTTGACGAGCATTACCACCTGGTTGGGACTAATTGCCGTCATGGCACGCGCTGTGAACAATGCATATAGGCCCAGTGGAATAAATCGAGTGGACCCGACCGTCCGCAGAGTGACGTTAGGCTGATTGAAGGAGCCTATCCACGCGTTTTGACGAGCATTACCACCTGGTTGGGACTAATTGCCGTCATGGCACGCGCTGTGAACAATGCATATAGGCCCAGTGGAATCAATCGAGTGGACGCGACCGTACGCAAAGTTACGTTAGGCTGATGGATAAGCCAATCCACGCGTTTGACGAGCATTACCACCTGGTTGGAACTAACTACCGGCATGGCGCACGCTGTGAACTATGCATATAGGCCCGATAGCCCGATAGAATCAATCTAATGAACTCGACCGCCCGCAGAGTGACGTTGGGCTGATTGAAGGAGCCTATCCACGCGTTTTGACGAGCATTACCACCTGGTTGGGACTAATTGCCGTCATGGCACGCGCTGTGAACAATGCATATAGGCCCAGTGGAATCAATCGAGTGGACGCGACCGTCCGCAGAGTTACGTTAGGCTGATGTATGAGCCTATCCACGCGTTTTGACGAGCATTACCACCTGGTTGGAACTAACTACCAGCATGGCGCACGCTGTGAACTATGCATATATGCCCAATAGAATCAATCTAACGAACTCGACCGCCCGCAGAGTGACGTTGGGCTGATTGAAGGAGCCTATCCACGCGTTTTGACGAGCATTACCACCTGGTTGGGACTAATTGCCGTCATGGCACGCGCTGTGAACAATGCATATAGGCCCAGTGGAATCAATCGAGTGGACGCGACCGTCCGCAGAGTTACGTTAGGCTGATGTATGAGCCTATCCACGCGTTTTGACGAGCATTACCACCTGGTTGGGACTAATTGCCGTCATGGCACGCGCTGTGAACAATGCATATATGCCCAATAGAATCAATCGAGTGAACGCGACCGTCCGCAGAGTTACGTTAGGCTGATCTATGAGCCTATCCACGCGTTTTGACGAGCATTACCACCTGGTTGGAACTAACTTCCAGCATGGCGCACGCTGTGAACTATGCATATATGCCCAATAGAATCAATCGAGTGAACGCGACCGTCCGCAGAGTTACGTTAGGCTGATCTATGAGCCTATCCACGCGTTTTGACGAGCATTACCACCTGGTTGGAACTAACTACCAGCATGGCGCACGCTGTGAACTATGCATATATGCCCAATAGAATCAATCTAATGAACTCGACCGCCCGCAGAGTGACGTTGGGCTGATTGAAGGAGCCTATCCACGCGTTTTGACGAGCATTACCACCTGGTTGGGACTAATTGCCGTCATGGCACGCGCTGTGAACAATGCATATAGGCCCAGTGGAATAAATCGAGTGGACCCGACCGTCCGCAGAGTGACGTTAGGCTGATTGAAGGAGCCTATCCACGCGTTTTGACGAGCATTACCACCTGGTTGGGACTAATTGCCGTCATGGCACGCGCTGTGAACAATGCATATAGGCCCAGTGGAATCAATCGAGTGGACGCGACCGTACGCAAAGTTACGTTAGGCTGATGGATAAGCCAATCCACGCGTTTGACGAGCATTACCACCTGGTTGGAACTAACTACCGGCATGGCGCACGCTGTGAACTATGCATATAGGCCCGATAGCCCGATAGAATCAATCTAATGAACTCGACCGCCCGCAGAGTGACGTTGGGCTGATGGAAGGAGCCTATCCACGCGTTTTAACGAGCATTACCACCTGGTTGGAACTAACTACCGGCATGGCGCACGCTGTGAACTATGCATATATGCCCAATAGAATCAATCTAACGAACTCGACCGCCCGCAGAGTGACGTTGGGCTGATTGAAGGAGCCTATCCACGCGTTTTGACGAGCATTACCACCTGGTTGGGACTAATTGCCGTCATGGCACGCGCTGTGAACAATGCATATAGGCCCAGTGGAATCAATCGAGTGGACGCGACCGTCCGCAGGGTTACGTTAGGCTGATGTATGAGCCTATCCACGCGTTTTGACGAGCATTACCACCTGGTTGGGACTAATTGCCGTCATGGCACGCGCTGTGAACAATGCATATATGCCCAATAGAATCAATCGAGTGAACGCGACCGTCCGCAGAGTTACGTTAGGCTGATCTATGAGCCTATCCACGCGTTTTGACGAGCATTACCACCTGGTTGGAACTAACTACCAGCATGGCGCACGCTGTGAACTATGCATATATGCCCAATAGAATCAATCTAATGAACTCGACCGCCCGCAGAGTGACGTTGGGCTGATTGAAGGAGCCTATCCACGCGTTTTGACGAGCATTACCACCTGGTTGGGACTAATTGCCGTCATGGCACGCGCTGTGAACAATGCATATAGGCCCAGTGGAATAAATCGAGTGGACCCGACCGTCCGCAGAGTGACGTTAGGCTGATTGAAGGAGCCTATCCACGCGTTTTGACGAGCATTACCACCTGGTTGGGACTAATTGCCGTCATGGCACGCGCTGTGAACAATGCATATAGGCCCAGTGGAATCAATCGAGTGGACGCGACCGTCCGCAGAGTTACGTTAGGCTGATGTATGAGCCTATCCACGCGTTTTGACGAGCATTACCACCTGGTTGGAACTAACTACCAGCATGGCGCACGCTGTAAACTATGCATATATGCCCAATAGAATCAATCGATTGAACGCGACCGTCCGCAGAGTTACGTTAGGCTGATCTATGAGCCTATCCACGCGTTTTGACGAGCATTACCACCTGGTTGGGACTAATTGCCGTCATGGCACGCGCTGTGAACAATGCATATAGGCCCAGTGGAATCAATCGAGTGGACGCGACCGTCCGCAGAGTTACGTTGGGCTGATATATGAGCCTATCCACGCGTTTTGACGAGCATTACCACCTGGTTGGAACTAACTACCAGCATGGCGCACGCTGTGAACTATGCATATATGCCCAATAGAATCAATCGAGTGAACGCGACCGCCGGCAGAGTGACGTTAGGCTGATGGAAGGAGCCTATCCACGCGTTTTAACGAGCATTACCACCTGGTTGGAACTAACTACCGGCATGGCGCACGCTGTGAACTATGCATATATGCCCAATAGAATCAATCTAATGAACTCGACCGCCCGCAGAGTGACGTTGGGCTGATTGAAGGAGCCTATCCACGCGTTTTGACGAGCATTACCACCTGGTTGGGACTAATTGCCGTCATGGCACGCGCTGTGAACAATGCATATAGGCCCAGTGGAATAAATCGAGTGGACCCGACCGTCCGCAGAGTGACGTTAGGCTGATTGAAGGAGCCTATCCACGCGTTTTGACGAGCATTACCACCTGGTTGGGACTAATTGCCGTCATGGCACGCGCTGTGAACAATGCATATAGGCCCAGTGGAATCAATCGAGTGGACGCGACCGTCCGCAGAGTTACGTTAGGCTGATGTATGAGCCTATCCACGCGTTTTGACGAGCATTACCACCTGGTTGGAACTAACTACCAGCATGGCGCACGCTGTAAACTATGCATATATGCCCAATAGAATCAATCGATTGAACGCGACCGTCCGCAGAGTTACGTTAGGCTGATCTATGAGCCTATCCACGCGTTTTGACGAGCATTACCACCTGGTTGGAACTAACTACCAGCATGGCGCACGCTGTGAACTATGCATATATGCCCAATAGAATCAATCTAATGAACTCGACCGCCCGCAGAGTGACGTTGGGCTGATTGAAGGAGCCTATCCACGCGTTTTGACGAGCATTACCACCTGGTTGGGACTAATTGCCGTCATGGCACGCGCTGTGAACAATGCATATAGGCCCAGTGGAATAAATCGAGTGGACCCGACCGTCCGCAGAGTGACGTTAGGCTGATTGAAGGAGCCTATCCACGCGTTTTGACGAGCATTACCACCTGGTTGGGACTAATTGCCGTCATGGCACGCGCTGTGAACAATGCATATAGGCCCAGTGGAATCAATCGAGTGGACGCGACCGTCCGCAGAGTTACGTTAGGCTGATGTATGAGCCTATCCACGCGTTTTGACGAGCATTACCACCTGGTTGGAACTAACTACCAGCATGGCGCACGCTGTAAACTATGCATATATGCCCAATAGAATCAATCGATTGAACGCGACCGTCCGCAGAGTTACGTTAGGCTGATCTATGAGCCTATCCACGCGTTTTGACGAGCATTACCACCTGGTTGGGACTAATTGCCGTCATGGCACGCGCTGTGAACAATGCATATAGGCCCAGTGGAATCAATCGAGTGGACGCGACCGTCCGCAGAGTTACGTTGGGCTGATGTATGAGCCTATCCACGCGTTTTGACGAGCATTACCACCTGGTTGGAACTAACTACCAGCATGGCGCACGCTGTGAACTATGCATATATGCCCAATAGAATCAATCGAGTGAACGCGACCGCCGGCAGAGTGACGTTAGGCTGATGGAAGGAGCCTATCCACGCGTTTTAACGAGCATTACCACCTGGTTGGAACTAACTACCGGCATGGCGCACGCTGTGAACTATGCATATATGCCCAATAGAATCAATCTAACGAACTCGACCGCCCGCAGAGTGACGTTGGGCTGATTGAAGGAGCCTATCCACGCGTTTTGACGAGCATTACCACCTGGTTGGGACTAATTGCCGTCATGGCACGCGCTGTGAACAATGCATATAGGCCCAGTGGAATCAATCGAGTGGACGCGACCGTCCGCAGAGTTACGTTAGGCTGATGTATGAGCCTATCCACGCGTTTTGACGAGCATTACCACCTGGTTGGGACTAATTGCCGTCATGGCACGCGCTGTGAACAATGCATATATGCCCAATAGAATCAATCGAGTGAACGCGACCGTCCGCAGAGTTACGTTAGGCTGATCTATGAGCCTATCCACGCGTTTTGACGAGCATTACCACCTGGTTGGGACTAATTGCCGTCATGGCACGCGCTGTGAACAATGCATATAGGCCCAGTGGAATCAATCGAGTGGACGCGACCGTCCGCAGAGTTACGTTAGGCTGATGTATGAGCCTATCCACGCGTTTTGACGAGCATTACCACCTGGTTGGGACTAATTGCCGTCATGGCACGCGCTGTGAACAATGCATATATGCCCAATAGAATCAATCGAGTGAACGCGACCGTCCGCAGAGTTACGTTAGGCTGATCTATGAGCCTATCCACGCGTTTTGACGAGCATTACCACCTGGTTGGAACTAACTACCAGCATGGCGCACGCTGTGAACTATGCATATATGCCCAATAGAATCAATCTAATGAACTCGACCGCCCGCAGAGTGACGTTGGGCTGATTGAAGGAGCCTATCCACGCGTTTTGACGAGCATTACCACCTGGTTGGGACTAATTGCCGTCATGGCACGCGCTGTGAACAATGCATATAGGCCCAGTGGAATAAATCGAGTGGACCCGACCGTCCGCAGAGTGACGTTAGGCTGATTGAAGGAGCCTATCCACGCGTTTTGACGAGCATTACCACCTGGTTGGGACTAATTGCCGTCATGGCACGCGCTGTGAACAATGCATATAGGCCCAGTGGAATCAATCGAGTGGACGCGACCGTACGCAAAGTTACGTTAGGCTGATGGATAAGCCAATCCACGCGTTTGACGAGCATTACCACCTGGTTGGAACTAACTACCGGCATGGCGCACGCTGTGAACTATGCATATAGGCCCGATAGCCCGATAGAATCAATCTAATGAACTCGACCGCCCGCAGAGTGACGTTGGGCTGATTGAAGGAGCCTATCCACGCGTTTTGACGAGCATTACCACCTGGTTGGGACTAATTGCCGTCATGGCACGCGCTGTGAACAATGCATATATGCCCAATAGAATCAACCGAGTGAACGCGACCGTCCGCAGAGTTACGTTAGGCTGATCTATGAGCCTATCCACGCGTTTTGACGAGCATTACCACCTGGTTGGAACTAACTACCAGCATGGCGCACGCTGTGAACTATGCATATATGCCCAATAGAATCAATCTAATGAACTCGACCGCCCGCAGAGTGACGTTGGGCTGATTGAAGGAGCCTATCCACGCGTTTCGACGAGCATTACCACCTGGTTGGGACTAATTGCCGTCATGGCACGCGCTGTGAACAATGCATATAGGCCCAGTGGAATCAATCGAGTGGACGCGACCGTCCGCAGAGTTACGTTAGGCTGATGTATGAGCCTATCCACGCGTTTTGACGAGCATTACCACCTGGTTGGGACTAATTGCCGTCATGGCACGCGCTGTGAACAATGCATATATGCCCAATAGAATCAATCGAGTGAACGCGACCGTCCGCAGAGTGACGTTAGGCTGATGGATAAGCCAATCCACGCGTTTGACGAGCATTACCACCTGGTTGGAACTAACTACCGGCATGGCACGCGCTGTGAACAATGCATATAGGCCCAGTGGAATAAATCGAGTGGACCCGACCGTCCGCAGAGTGACGTTAGGCTGATTGAAGGAGCCTATCCACGCGTTTTGACGAGCATTACCACCTGGTTGGGACTAATTGCCGTCATGGCACGCGCTGTGAACAATGCCTATAGGCCCAGTGGAATAAATCGAGTGGACCTGACCGTCCGCAGAGTGACGTTAGGCTGATTGAAGGAGCCTATCCACGCGTTTTGACGAGCATTACCACCTGGTTGGGACTAATTGCCGTCATGGCACGCGCTGTGAACAATGCCTATAGGCCCAGTGGAATCAATCGAGTGGACGCGACCGTCCGCAGAGTTACGTTAGGCTGATGTATGAGCCTATCCACGCGTTTTGACGAGCATTACCACCTGGTTGGAACTAACTACCAGCATGGCGCACGCTGTAAACTATGCATATGCCCAATAGAATCAATCGAGTGAACGCGACCGTCCTCAGAGTGACGTTGGGCTGATTGAAGGAGCCTATCCACGCGTTTTGACGAGCATTACCACCTGGTTGGGACTAATTGCCGTCATGGCACGCGCTGTGAACAATGCATATAGGCCCAGTGGAATAAATCGAGTGGACCCGACCGTCCGCAGAGTGACGTTAGGCTGATTGAAGGAGCCTATCCACGCGTTTTGACGAGCATTACCACCTGGTTGGGACTAATTGCCGTCATGGCACGCGCTGTGAACAATGCATATATGCCCAATAGAATCAATCGAGTGAACGCGACCGTCCGCAGAGTGACGTTAGGCTGATGGATAAGCCAATCCACGCGTTTGACGAGCATTACCACCTGGTTGGAACTAACTACCGGCATGGCACGCGCTGTGAACAATGCATATAGGCCCAGTGGAATAAATCGAGTGGACCCGACCGTCCGCAGAGTGACGTTAGGCTGATTGAAGGAGCCTATCCACGCGTTTTGACGAGCATTACCACCTGGTTGGGACTAATTGCCGTCATGGCACGCGCTGTGAACAATGCCTATAGGCCCAGTGGAATAAATCGAGTGGACCCGACCGTCCGCAGAGTGACGTTAGGCTGATTGAAGGAGCCTATCCACGCGTTTTGACGAGCATTACCACCTGGTTGGGACTAATTGCCGTCATGGCACGCGCTGTGAACAATGCCTATAGGCCCAGTGGAATCAATCGAGTGGACGCGACCGTCCGCAGAGTTACGTTAGGCTGATGTATGAGCCTATCCACGCGTTTTAACGAGCATTACCACCTGGTTGGAACTAACTACCGGCATGGCGCACGCTGTGAACTATGCATATATGCCCAATAGAATCAATCTAACGAACTCGACCGCCCGCAGAGTGACGTTGGGCTGATTGAAGGAGCCTATCCACGCGTTTTGACGAGCATTACCACCTGGTTGGGACTAATTGCCGTCATGGCACGCGCTGTGAACAATGCATATATGCCCAATAGAATCAACCGAGTGAACGCGACCGTCCGCAGAGTTACGT
Source organism: Heligmosomoides polygyrus polygyrus (assembly GCA_947396885.1). Classification (NCBI taxonomy): domain Eukaryota; kingdom Metazoa; phylum Nematoda; class Chromadorea; order Rhabditida; family Heligmosomidae; genus Heligmosomoides; species Heligmosomoides polygyrus. The sequence goes on from OX377206.1 coordinate 42,334,446, forward strand.
TAGGCTGATCTATGAGCCTATCCACGCGTTTTGACGAGCATTACCACCTGGTTGGAACTAACTACCAGCATAGCGCACGCTGTGAACTATGCATATATGCCCAATAGAATCAATCTAATGAACTCGACCGCCCGCAGAGTGACGTTGGGCTGATTGAAGGAGCCTATCCACGCGTTTTGACGAGCATTACCACCTGGTTGGGACTAATTGCCGTCATGGCACGCGCTGTGAACAATGCATATAGGCCCAGTGGAATCAATCGAGTGGACGCGACCGTCCGCAGAGTTACGTTAGGCTGATGTATGAGCCTATCCACGCGTTTTGACGAGCATTACCACCTGGTTGGGACTAATTGCCGTCATGGCACGCGCTGTGAACAATGCATATAGGCCCAGTGGAATCAATCGAGTGGACGCGACCGTCCGCAGAGTAACGTTAGGATGATGTATGAGCCTATCCACGCGTTTTGACGAGCATTACCACCTGGTTGGGACTAATTGCCGTCATGGCACGCGCTGTGAACAATGCATATATGCCCAATAGAATCAATCGAGTGAACGCGACCGTCCGCAGAGTTACGTTAGGCTGATCTATGAGCCTATCCACGCGTTTTGACGAGCATTACCACCTGGTTGGAACTAACTACCAGCATGGCACGCGCTGTGAACAATGCATATATGCCCAATAGAATCAATCTAATGAACTCGACCGCCCGCAGAGTGACGTTGGGCTGATTGAAGGAGCCTATCCACGCGTTTTGACGAGCATTACCACCTGGTTGGGACTAATTGCCGTCATGGCACGCGCTGTGAACAATGCATATAGGCCCAGTGGAATAAATCGAGTGGACCCGACCGTCCGCAGAGTGACGTTAGGCTGATTGAAGGAGCCTATCCACGCGTTTTGACGAGCATTACCACCTGGTTGGGACTAATTGCCGTCATGGCACGCGCTGTGAACAATGCATATAGGCCCAGTGGAATCAATCGAGTGGACGCGACCGTACGCAAAGTTACGTTAGGCTGATGGATAAGCCAATCCACGCGTTTGACGAGCATTACCACCTGGTTGGAACTAACTACCGGCATGGCGCACGCTGTGAACTATGCATATAGGCCCGATAGCCCGATAGAATCAATCTAATGAACTCGACCGCCCGCAGAGTGACGTTGGGCTGATTGAAGGAGCCTATCCACGCGTTTTGACGAGCATTACCACCTGGTTGGGACTAATTGCCGTCATGGCACGCGCTGTGAACAATGCATATAGGCCCAATAGAATCAACCGAGTGAACGCGACCGTCCGCAGAGTTACGTTAGGCTGATCTATGAGCCTATCCACGCGTTTTGACGAGCATTGCCACCTGGTTGGGACTAATTGCCGTCATGGCACGCGCTGTGAACAATGCATATATGCCCAATAGAATCAACCTAGTGAACGCGACCGTCCGCAGAGTTACGTTAGGCTGATCTATGAGCCTATCCACGCGTTTTGACGAGCATTACCACCTGGTTGGAACTAACTACCAGCATAGCGCACGCTGTGAACTATGCATATATGCCCAATAGAATCAATCTAATGAACTCGACCGCCCGCAGAGGGACGTTGGGCTGATTGAAGGAGCCTATCCACGCGTTTTGACGAGCATTACCACCTGGTTGGGACTAATTGCCGTCATGGCACGCGCTGTGAACAATGCATATATGCCCAATAGAATCAACCGAGTGAACGCGACCGTCCGCAGAGTTACGTTAGGCTGATCTATGAGCCTATCCACGCGTTTTGACGAGCATTACCACCTGGTTGGAACTAACTACCAGCATGGCGCACGCTGTGAACTATGCATATATGCCCAATAGAATCAATCTAATGAACTCGACCGCCCGCAGAGTGACGTTGGGCTGATTGAAGGAGCCTATCCACGCGTTTCGACGAGCATTACCACCTGGTTGGGACTAATTGCCGTCATGGCACGCGCTGTGAACAATGCATATAGGCCCAGTGGAATCAATCGAGTGGACGCGACCGTCCGCAGAGTTACGTTAGGCTGATGTATGAGCCTATCCACGCGTTTTGACGAGCATTACCACCTGGTTGGGACTAATTGCCGTCATGGCACGCGCTGTGAACAATGCATATATGCCCAATAGAATCAATCGAGTGAACGCGACCGTCCGCAGAGTGACGTTAGGCTGATGGATAAGCCAATCCACGCGTTTGACGAGCATTACCACCTGGTTGGAACTAACTACCGGCATGGCACGCGCTGTGAACAATGCATATAGGCCCAGTGGAATAAATCGAGTGGACCCGACCGTCCGCAGAGTGACGTTAGGCTGATTGAAGGAGCCTATCCACGCGTTTTGACGAGCATTACCACCTGGTTGGGACTAATTGCCGTCATGGCACGCGCTGTGAACAATGCCTATAGGCCCAGTGGAATAAATCGAGTGGACCTGACCGTCCGCAGAGTGACGTTAGGCTGATTGAAGGAGCCTATCCACGCGTTTTGACGAGCATTACCACCTGGTTGGGACTAATTGCCGTCATGGCACGCGCTGTGAACAATGCCTATAGGCCCAGTGGAATCAATCGAGTGGACGCGACCGTCCGCAGAGTTACGTTAGGCTGATGTATGAGCCTATCCACGCGTTTTGACGAGCATTACCACCTGGTTGGAACTAACTACCAGCATGGCGCACGCTGTAAACTATGCATATGCCCAATAGAATCAATCGAGTGAACGCGACCGTCCTCAGAGTGACGTTGGGCTGATTGAAGGAGCCTATCCACGCGTTTTGACGAGCATTACCACCTGGTTGGGACTAATTGCCGTCATGGCACGCGCTGTGAACAATGCATATAGGCCCAGTGGAATAAATCGAGTGGACCCGACCGTCCGCAGAGTGACGTTAGGCTGATTGAAGGAGCCTATCCACGCGTTTTGACGAGCATTACCACCTGGTTGGGACTAATTGCCGTCATGGCACGCGCTGTGAACAATGCATATATGCCCAATAGAATCAATCGAGTGAACGCGACCGTCCGCAGAGTGACGTTAGGCTGATGGATAAGCCAATCCACGCGTTTGACGAGCATTACCACCTGGTTGGAACTAACTACCGGCATGGCACGCGCTGTGAACAATGCATATAGGCCCAGTGGAATAAATCGAGTGGACCCGACCGTCCGCAGAGTGACGTTAGGCTGATTGAAGGAGCCTATCCACGCGTTTTGACGAGCATTACCACCTGGTTGGGACTAATTGCCGTCATGGCACGCGCTGTGAACAATGCCTATAGGCCCAGTGGAATAAATCGAGTGGACCCGACCGTCCGCAGAGTGACGTTAGGCTGATTGAAGGAGCCTATCCACGCGTTTTGACGAGCATTACCACCTGGTTGGGACTAATTGCCGTCATGGCACGCGCTGTGAACAATGCCTATAGGCCCAGTGGAATCAATCGAGTGGACGCGACCGTCCGCAGAGTTACGTTAGGCTGATGTATGAGCCTATCCACGCGTTTTAACGAGCATTACCACCTGGTTGGAACTAACTACCGGCATGGCGCACGCTGTGAACTATGCATATATGCCCAATAGAATCAATCTAACGAACTCGACCGCCCGCAGAGTGACGTTGGGCTGATTGAAGGAGCCTATCCACGCGTTTTGACGAGCATTACCACCTGGTTGGGACTAATTGCCGTCATGGCACGCGCTGTGAACAATGCATATATGCCCAATAGAATCAACCGAGTGAACGCGACCGTCCGCAGAGTTACGTTAGGCTGATCTATGAGCCTATCCACGCGTTTTGACGAGCATTACCACCTGGTTGGAACTAACTACCAGCATAGCGCACGCTGTGAACTATGCATATATGCCCAATAGAATCAATCTAATGAACTCGACCGCCCGCAGAGTGACGTTGGGCTGATTGAAGGAGCCTATCCACGCGTTTTGACGAGCATTACCACCTGGTTGGGACTAATTGCCGTCATGGCACGCGCTGTGAACAATGCATATAGGCCCAGTGGAATCAATCGAGTGGACGCGACCGTCCGCAGAGTTACGTTAGGCTGATGTATGAGCCTATCCACGCGTTTTGACGAGCATTACCACCTGGTTGGGACTAATTGCCGTCATGGCACGCGCTGTGAACAATGCATATAGGCCCAGTGGAATCAATCGAGTGGACGCGACCGTCCGCAGAGTAACGTTAGGATGATGTATGAGCCTATCCACGCGTTTTGACGAGCATTACCACCTGGTTGGGACTAATTGCCGTCATGGCACGCGCTGTGAACAATGCATATATGCCCAATAGAATCAATCTAATGAACTCGACCGCCCGCAGAGTGACGTTGGGCTGATTGAAGGAGCCTATCCACGCGTTTTGACGAGCATTACCACCTGGTTGGGACTAATTGCCGTCATGGCACGCGCTGTGAACAATGCATATAGGCCCAGTGGAATAAATCGAGTGGACCCGACCGTCCGCAGAGTGACGTTAGGCTGATTGAAGGAGCCTATCCACGCGTTTTGACGAGCATTACCACCTGGTTGGGACTAATTGCCGTCATGGCACGCGCTGTGAACAATGCATATAGGCCCAGTGGAATCAATCGAGTGGACGCGACCGTACGCAAAGTTACGTTAGGCTGATGGATAAGCCAATCCACGCGTTTGACGAGCATTACCACCTGGTTGGAACTAACTACCGGCATGGCGCACGCTGTGAACTATGCATATAGGCCCGATAGCCCGATAGAATCAATCTAATGAACTCGACCGCCCGCAGAGTGACGTTGGGCTGATTGAAGGAGCCTATCCACGCGTTTTGACGAGCATTACCACCTGGTTGGGACTAATTGCCGTCATGGCACGCGCTGTGAACAATGCATATAGGCCCAGTGGAATAAATCGAGTGGACCCGACCGTCCGCAGAGTGACGTTAGGCTGATTGAAGGAGCCTATCCACGCGTTTTGACGAGCATTACCACCTGGTTGGGACTAATTGCCGTCATGGCACGCGCTGTGAACAATGCATATAGGCCCAGTGGAATCAATCGAGTGGACGCGACCGTACGCAAAGTTACGTTAGGCTGATGGATAAGCCAATCCACGCGTTTGACGAGCATTACCACCTGGTTGGAACTAACTACCGGCATGGCGCACGCTGTGAACTATGCATATAGGCCCGATAGCCCGATAGAATCAATCTAATGAACTCGACCGCCCGCAGAGTGACGTTGGGCTGATTGAAGGAGCCTATCCACGCGTTTTGACGAGCATTACCACCTGGTTGGGACTAATTGCCGTCATGGCACGCGCTGTGAACAATGCATATAGGCCCAATAGAATCAACCGAGTGAACGCGACCGTCCGCAGAGTTACGTTAGGCTGATCTATGAGCCTATCCACGCGTTTTGACGAGCATTACCACCTGGTTGGGACTAATTGCCGTCATGGCACGCGCTGTGAACAATGCATATATGCCCAATAGAATCAACCTAGTGAACGCGACCGTCCGCAGAGTTACGTTAGGCTGATCTATGAGCCTATCCACGCGTTTTGACGAGCATTACCACCTGGTTGGAACTAACTACCAGCATAGCGCACGCTGTGAACTATGCATATATGCCCAATAGAATCAATCTAATGAACTCGACCGCCCGCAGAGGGACGTTGGGCTGATCTATGAGCCTATCCACGCGTTTTGACGAGCATTACCACCTGGTTGGGACTAATTGCCGTCATGGCACGCGCTGTGAACAATGCATATATGCCCAATAGAATCAACCTAGTGAACGCGACCGTCCGCAGAGTTACGTTAGGCTGATCTATGAGCCTATCCACGCGTTTTGACGAGCATTACCACCTGGTTGGAACTAACTACCAGCATAGCGCACGCTGTGAACTATGCATATATGCCCAATAGAATCAATCTAATGAACTCGACCGCCCGCAGAGTGACGTTGGGCTGATTGAAGGAGCCTATCCACGCGTTTTGACGAGCATTACCACCTGGTTGGGACTAATTGCCGTCATGGCACGCGCTGTGAACAATGCATATATGCCCAATAGAATCAACCTAGTGAACGCGACCGTCCGCAGAGTTACGTTAGGCTGATCTATGAGCCTATCCACGCGTTTTGACGAGCATTACCACCTGGTTGGGACTAATTGCCGTCATGGCACGCGCTGTGAACAATGCATATATGCCCAATAGAATCAACCGAGTGAACGCGACCGTCCGCAGAGTTACGTTAGGCTGATCTATGAGCCTATCCACGCGTTTTGACGAGCATTACCACCTGGTTGGAACTAACTACCAGCATAGCGCACGCTGTGAACTATGCATATATGCCCAATAGAATCAATCTAATGAACTCGACCGCCCGCAGAGGGACGTTGGGCTGATTGAAGGAGCCTATCCACGCGTTTTGACGAGCATTACCACCTGGTTGGGACTAATTGCCGTCATGGCACGCGCTGTGAACAATGCATATAGGCCCAGTGGAATCAATCGAGTGGACGCGACCGTCCGCAGAGTTACGTTAGGCTGATGTATGAGCCTATCCACGCGTTTTGACGAGCATTACCACCTGGTTGGGACTAATTGCCGTCATGGCACGCGCTGTGAACAATGCATATAGGCCCAGTGGAATAAATCGAGTGGACCCGACCGTCCGCAGAGTGACGTTAGGCTGATTGAAGGAGCCTATCCACGCGTTTTGACGAGCATTACCACCTGGTTGGGACTAATTGCCGTCATGGCACGCGCTGTGAACAATGCATATAGGCCCAGTGGAATCAATCGAGTGGACGCGACCGTACGCAAAGTTACGTTAGGCTGATGGATAAGCCAATCCACGCGTTTGACGAGCATTACCACCTGGTTGGAACTAACTACCGGCATGGCGCACGCTGTGAACTATGCATATAGGCCCGATAGCCCGATAGAATCAATCTAATGAACTCGACCGCCCGCAGAGTGACGTTGGGCTGATTGAAGGAGCCTATCCACGCGTTTTGACGAGCATTACCACCTGGTTGGGACTAATTGCCGTCATGGCACGCGCTGTGAACAATGCATATAGGCCCAGTGGAATAAATCGAGTGGACCCGACCGTCCGCAGAGTGACGTTAGGCTGATTGAAGGAGCCTATCCACGCGTTTTGACGAGCATTACCACCTGGTTGGGACTAATTGCCGTCATGGCACGCGCTGTGAACAATGCATATATGCCCAATAGAATCAACCGAGTGAACGCGACCGTCCGCAGAGTTACGTTAGGCTGATGTATGAGCCTATCCACGCGTTTTGACGAGCATTACCACCTGGTTGGAACTAACTACCAGCATGGCGCACGCTGTAAACTATGCATATATGCCCAATAGAATCAATCGATTGAACGCGACCGTCCGCAGAGTTACGTTAGGCTGATCTATGAGCCTATCCACGCGTTTTGACGAGCATTACCACCTGGTTGGAACTAACTACCAGCATGGCGCACGCTGTGAACTATGCATATATGCCCAATAGAATCAATCTAATGAACTCGACCGCCCGCAGAGTGACGTTGGGCTGATTGAAGGAGCCTATCCACGCGTTTTGACGAGCATTACCACCTGGTTGGGACTAATTGCCGTCATGGCACGCGCTGTGAACAATGCATATAGGCCCAGTGGAATAAATCGAGTGGACCCGACCGTCCGCAGAGTGACGTTAGGCTGATTGAAGGAGCCTATCCACGCGTTTTGACGAGCATTACCACCTGGTTGGGACTAATTGCCGTCATGGCACGCGCTGTGAACAATGCATATAGGCCCAGTGGAATCAATCGAGTGGACGCGACCGTCCGCAGAGTTACGTTAGGCTGATGTATGAGCCTATCCACGCGTTTTGACGAGCATTACCACCTGGTTGGAACTAACTACCAGCATGGCGCACGCTGTAAACTATGCATATATGCCCAATAGAATCAATCGATTGAACGCGACCGTCCGCAGAGTTACGTTAGGCTGATCTATGAGCCTATCCACGCGTTTTGACGAGCATTACCACCTGGTTGGGACTAATTGCCGTCATGGCACGCGCTGTGAACAATGCATATAGGCCCAGTGGAATCAATCGAGTGGACGCGACCGTCCGCAGAGTTACGTTGGGCTGATGTATGAGCCTATCCACGCGTTTTGACGAGCATTACCACCTGGTTGGAACTAACTACCAGCATGGCGCACGCTGTGAACTATGCATATATGCCCAATAGAATCAATCGAGTGAACGCGACCGCCGGCAGAGTGACGTTAGGCTGATGGAAGGAGCCTATCCACGCGTTTTAACGAGCATTACCACCTGGTTGGAACTAACTACCGGCATGGCGCACGCTGTGAACTATGCATATATGCCCAATAGAATCAATCTAACGAACTCGACCGCCCGCAGAGTGACGTTGGGCTGATTGAAGGAGCCTATCCACGCGTTTTGACGAGCATTACCACCTGGTTGGGACTAATTGCCGTCATGGCACGCGCTGTGAACAATGCATATAGGCCCAGTGGAATCAATCGAGTGGACGCGACCGTCCGCAGAGTTACGTTAGGCTGATGTATGAGCCTATCCACGCGTTTTGACGAGCATTACCACCTGGTTGGGACTAATTGCCGTCATGGCACGCGCTGTGAACAATGCATATATGCCCAATAGAATCAATCGAGTGAACGCGACCGTCCGCAGAGTTACGTTAGGCTGATCTATGAGCCTATCCACGCGTTTTGACGAGCATTACCACCTGGTTGGGACTAATTGCCGTCATGGCACGCGCTGTGAACAATGCATATAGGCCCAGTGGAATCAATCGAGTGGACGCGACCGTCCGCAGAGTTACGTTAGGCTGATGTATGAGCCTATCCACGCGTTTTGACGAGCATTACCACCTGGTTGGGACTAATTGCCGTCATGGCACGCGCTGTGAACAATGCATATATGCCCAATAGAATCAATCGAGTGAACGCGACCGTCCGCAGAGTTACGTTAGGCTGATCTATGAGCCTATCCACGCGTTTTGACGAGCATTACCACCTGGTTGGAACTAACTACCAGCATGGCGCACGCTGTGAACTATGCATATATGCCCAATAGAATCAATCTAATGAACTCGACCGCCCGCAGAGTGACGTTGGGCTGATTGAAGGAGCCTATCCACGCGTTTTGACGAGCATTACCACCTGGTTGGGACTAATTGCCGTCATGGCACGCGCTGTGAACAATGCATATAGGCCCAGTGGAATAAATCGAGTGGACCCGACCGTCCGCAGAGTGACGTTAGGCTGATTGAAGGAGCCTATCCACGCGTTTTGACGAGCATTACCACCTGGTTGGGACTAATTGCCGTCATGGCACGCGCTGTGAACAATGCATATAGGCCCAGTGGAATCAATCGAGTGGACGCGACCGTACGCAAAGTTACGTTAGGCTGATGGATAAGCCAATCCACGCGTTTGACGAGCATTACCACCTGGTTGGAACTAACTACCGGCATGGCGCACGCTGTGAACTATGCATATAGGCCCGATAGCCCGATAGAATCAATCTAATGAACTCGACCGCCCGCAGAGTGACGTTGGGCTGATTGAAGGAGCCTATCCACGCGTTTTGACGAGCATTACCACCTGGTTGGGACTAATTGCCGTCATGGCACGCGCTGTGAACAATGCATATATGCCCAATAGAATCAACCGAGTGAACGCGACCGTCCGCAGAGTTACGTTAGGCTGATCTATGAGCCTATCCACGCGTTTTGACGAGCATTACCACCTGGTTGGAACTAACTACCAGCATGGCGCACGCTGTGAACTATGCATATATGCCCAATAGAATCAATCTAATGAACTCGACCGCCCGCAGAGTGACGTTGGGCTGATTGAAGGAGCCTATCCACGCGTTTCGACGAGCATTACCACCTGGTTGGGACTAATTGCCGTCATGGCACGCGCTGTGAACAATGCATATAGGCCCAGTGGAATCAATCGAGTGGACGCGACCGTCCGCAGAGTTACGTTAGGCTGATGTATGAGCCTATCCACGCGTTTTGACGAGCATTACCACCTGGTTGGGACTAATTGCCGTCATGGCACGCGCTGTGAACAATGCATATATGCCCAATAGAATCAATCGAGTGAACGCGACCGTCCGCAGAGTGACGTTAGGCTGATGGATAAGCCAATCCACGCGTTTGACGAGCATTACCACCTGGTTGGAACTAACTACCGGCATGGCACGCGCTGTGAACAATGCATATAGGCCCAGTGGAATAAATCGAGTGGACCCGACCGTCCGCAGAGTGACGTTAGGCTGATTGAAGGAGCCTATCCACGCGTTTTGACGAGCATTACCACCTGGTTGGGACTAATTGCCGTCATGGCACGCGCTGTGAACAATGCCTATAGGCCCAGTGGAATAAATCGAGTGGACCTGACCGTCCGCAGAGTGACGTTAGGCTGATTGAAGGAGCCTATCCACGCGTTTTGACGAGCATTACCACCTGGTTGGGACTAATTGCCGTCATGGCACGCGCTGTGAACAATGCCTATAGGCCCAGTGGAATCAATCGAGTGGACGCGACCGTCCGCAGAGTTACGTTAGGCTGATGTATGAGCCTATCCACGCGTTTTGACGAGCATTCCCACCTGGTTGGAACTAACTACCAGCATGGCGCACGCTGTAAACTATGCATATGCCCAATAGAATCAATCGAGTGAACGCGACCGTCCTCAGAGTGACGTTGGGCTGATTGAAGGAGCCTATCCACGCGTTTTGACGAGCATTACCACCTGGTTGGGACTAATTGCCGTCATGGCACGCGCTGTGAACAATGCATATAGGCCCAGTGGAATAAATCGAGTGGACCCGACCGTCCGCAGAGTGACGTTAGGCTGATTGAAGGAGCCTATCCACGCGTTTTGACGAGCATTACCACCTGGTTGGGACTAATTGCCGTCATGGCACGCGCTGTGAACAATGCATATATGCCCAATAGAATCAATCGAGTGAACGCGACCGTCCGCAGAGTGACGTTAGGCTGATGGATAAGCCAATCCACGCGTTTGACGAGCATTACCACCTGGTTGGAACTAACTACCGGCATGGCACGCGCTGTGAACAATGCATATAGGCCCAGTGGAATAAATCGAGTGGACCCGACCGTCCGCAGAGTGACGTTAGGCTGATTGAAGGAGCCTATCCACGCGTTTTGACGAGCATTACCACCTGGTTGGGACTAATTGCCGTCATGGCACGCGCTGTGAACAATGCCTATAGGCCCAGTGGAATAAATCGAGTGGACCCGACCGTCCGCAGAGTGACGTTAGGCTGATTGAAGGAGCCTATCCACGCGTTTTGACGAGCATTACCACCTGGTTGGGACTAATTGCCGTCATGGCACGCGCTGTGAACAATGCCTATAGGCCCAGTGGAATCAATCGAGTGGACGCGACCGTCCGCAGAGTTACGTTAGGCTGATGTATGAGCCTATCCACGCGTTTTAACGAGCATTACCACCTGGTTGGAACTAACTACCGGCATGGCGCACGCTGTGAACTATGCATATATGCCCAATAGAATCAATCTAACGAACTCGACCGCCCGCAGAGTGACGTTGGGCTGATTGAAGGAGCCTATCCACGCGTTTTGACGAGCATTACCACCTGGTTGGGACTAATTGCCGTCATGGCACGCGCTGTGAACAATGCATATATGCCCAATAGAATCAACCGAGTGAACGCGACCGTCCGCAGAGTTACGTTAGGCTGATCTATGAGCCTATCCACGCGTTTTGACGAGCATTACCACCTGGTTGGAACTAACTACCAGCATAGCGCACGCTGTGAACTATGCATATATGCCCAATAGAATCAATCTAATGAACTCGACCGCCCGCAGAGTGACGTTGGGCTGATTGAAGGAGCCTATCCACGCGTTTTGACGAGCATTACCACCTGGTTGGGACTAATTGCCGTCATGGCACGCGCTGTGAACAATGCATATAGGCCCAGTGGAATCAGTCGAGTGGACGCGACCGTCCGCAGAGTTACGTTAGGCTGATGTATGAGCCTATCCACGCGTTTTGACGAGCATTACCACCTGGTTGGGACTAATTGCCGTCATGGCACGCGCTGTGAACAATGCATATAGGCCCAGTGGAATCAATCGAGTGGACGCGACCGTCCGCAGAGTAACGTTAGGATGATGTATGAGCCTATCCACGCGTTTTGACGAGCATTACCACCTGGTTGGGACTAATTGCCGTCATGGCACGCGCTGTGAACAATGCATATATGCCCAATAGAATCAATCGAGTGAACGCGACCGTCCGCAGAGTTACGTTAGGCTGATCTATGAGCCTATCCACGCGTTTTGACGAGCATTACCACCTGGTTGGAACTAACTACCAGCATGGCACGCGCTGTGAACAATGCATATATGCCCAATAGAATCAATCTAATGAACTCGACCGCCCGCAGAGTGACGTTGGGCTGATTGAAGGAGCCTATCCACGCGTTTTGACGAGCATTACCACCTGGTTGGGACTAATTGCCGTCATGGCACGCGCTGTGAACAATGCATATAGGCCCAGTGGAATAAATCGAGTGGACCCGACCGTCCGCAGAGTGACGTTAGGCTGATTGAAGGAGCCTATCCACGCGTTTTGACGAGCATTACCACCTGGTTGGGACTAATTGCCGTCATGGCACGCGCTGTGAACAATGCATATAGGCCCAGTGGAATCAATCGAGTGGACGCGACCGTACGCAAAGTTACGTTAGGCTGATGGATAAGCCAATCCACGCGTTTGACGAGCATTACCACCTGGTTGGAACTAACTACCGGCATGGCGCACGCTGAGAACTATGCATATAGGCCCGATAGCCCGATAGAATCAATCTAATGAACTCGACCGCCCGCAGAGTGACGTTGGGCTGATTGAAGGAGCCTATCCACGCGTTTTGACGAGCATTACCACCTGGTTGGGACTAATTGCCGTCATGGCACGCGCTGTGAACAATGCATATAGGCCCAATAGAATCAACCGAGTGAACGCGACCGTCCGCAGAGTTACGTTAGGCTGATCTATGAGCCTATCCACGCGTTTTGACGAGCATTACCACCTGGTTGGGACTAATTGCCGTCATGGCACGCGCTGTGAACAATGCATATATGCCCAATAGAATCAACCTAGTGAACGCGACCGTCCGCAGAGTTACGTTAGGCTGATCTATGAGCCTATCCACGCGTTTTGACGAGCATTACCACCTGGTTGGAACTAACTACCAGCATAGCGCACGCTGTGAACTATGCATATATGCCCAATAGAATCAATCTAATGAACTCGACCGCCCGCAGAGGGACGTTGGGCTGATTGAAGGAGCCTATCCACGCGTTTTGACGAGCATTACCACCTGGTTGGGACTAATTGCCGTCATGGCACGCGCTGTGAACAATGCATATATGCCCAATAGAATCAACCGAGTGAACGCGACCGTCCGCAGAGTTACGTTAGGCTGATCTATGAGCCTATCCACGCGTTTTGACGAGCATTACCACCTGGTTGGAACTAACTACCAGCATAGCGCACGCTGTGAACTATGCATATATGCCCAATAGAATCAATCTAATGAACTCGACCGCCCGCAGAGGGACGTTGGGCTGATTGAAGGAGCCTATCCACGCGTTTTGACGAGCATTACCACCTGGTTGGGACTAATTGCCGTCATGGCACGCGCTGTGAACAATGCATATAGGCCCAGTGGAATCAATCGAGTGGACGCGACCGTCCGCAGAGTTACGTTAGGCTGATGTATGAGCCTATCCACGCGTTTTGACGAGCATTACCACCTGGTTGGGACTAATTGCCGTCATGGCACGCGCTGTGAACAATGCATATAGGCCCAGTGGAATAAATCGAGTGGACCCGACCGTCCGCAGAGTGACGTTAGGCTGATTGAAGGAGCCTATCCACGCGTTTTGACGAGCATTACCACCTGGTTGGGACTAATTGCCGTCATGGCACGCGCTGTGAACAATGCATATAGGCCCAGTGGAATCAATCGAGTGGACGCGACCGTACGCAAAGTTACGTTAGGCTGATGGATAAGCCAATCCACGCGTTTGACGAGCATTACCACCTGGTTGGAACTAACTACCGGCATGGCGCACGCTGTGAACTATGCATATAGGCCCGATAGCCCGATAGAATCAATCTAATGAACTCGACCGCCCGCAGAGTGACGTTGGGCTGATTGAAGGAGCCTATCCACGCGTTTTGACGAGCATTACCACCTGGTTGGGACTAATTGCCGTCATGGCACGCGCTGTGAACAATGCATATAGGCCCAGTGGAATAAATCGAGTGGACCCGACCGTCCGCAGAGTGACGTTAGGCTGATTGAAGGAGCCTATCCACGCGTTTTGACGAGCATTACCACCTGGTTGGGACTAATTGCCGTCATGGCACGCGCTGTGAACAATGCATATATGCCCAATAGAATCAACCGAGTGAACGCGACCGTCCGCAGAGTTACGTTAGGCTGATGTATGAGCCTATCCACGCGTTTTGACGAGCATTACCACCTGGTTGGAACTAACTACCAGCATGGCGCACGCTGTAAACTATGCATATATGCCCAATAGAATCAATCGATTGAACGCGACCGTCCGCAGAGTTACGTTAGGCTGATCTATGAGCCTATCCACGCGTTTTGACGAGCATTACCACCTGGTTGGAACTAACTACCAGCATGGCGCACGCTGTGAACTATGCATATATGCCCAATAGAATCAATCTAATGAACTCGACCGCCCGCAGAGTGACGTTGGGCTGATTGAAGGAGCCTATCCACGCGTTTTGACGAGCATTACCACCTGGTTGGGACTAATTGCCGTCATGGCACGCGCTGTGAACAATGCATATAGGCCCAGTGGAATAAATCGAGTGGACCCGACCGTCCGCAGAGTGACGTTAGGCTGATTGAAGGAGCCTATCCACGCGTTTTGACGAGCATTACCACCTGGTTGGGACTAATTGCCGTCATGGCACGCGCTGTGAACAATGCATATAGGCCCAGTGGAATCAATCGAGTGGACGCGACCGTCCGCAGAGTTACGTTAGGCTGATGTATGAGCCTATCCACGCGTTTTGACGAGCATTACCACCTGGTTGGAACTAACTACCAGCATGGCGCACGCTGTAAACTATGCATATATGCCCAATAGAATCAATCGATTGAACGCGACCGTCCGCAGAGTTACGTTAGGCTGATCTATGAGCCTATCCACGCGTTTTGACGAGCATTACCACCTGGTTGGGACTAATTGCCGTCATGGCACGCGCTGTGAACAATGCATATAGGCCCAGTGGAATCAATCGAGTGGACGCGACCGTCCGCAGAGTTACGTTGGGCTGATGTATGAGCCTATCCACGCGTTTTGACGAGCATTACCACCTGGTTGGAACTAACTACCAGCATGGCGCACGCTGTGAACTATGCATATATGCCCAATAGAATCAATCGAGTGAACGCGACCGCCGGCAGAGTGACGTTAGGCTGATGGAAGGAGCCTATCCACGCGTTTTAACGAGCATTACCACCTGGTTGGAACTAACTACCGGCATGGCGCACGCTGTGAACTATGCATATATGCCCAATAGAATCAATCTAACGAACTCGACCGCCCGCAGAGTGACGTTGGGCTGATTGAAGGAGCCTATCCACGCGTTTTGACGAGCATTACCACCTGGTTGGGACTAATTGCCGTCATGGCACGCGCTGTGAACAATGCATATAGGCCCAGTGGAATCAATCGAGTGGACGCGACCGTCCGCAGAGTTACGTTAGGCTGATGTATGAGCCTATCCACGCGTTTTGACGAGCATTACCACCTGGTTGGGACTAATTGCCGTCATGGCACGCGCTGTGAACAATGCATATATGCCCAATAGAATCAATCGAGTGAACGCGACCGTCCGCAGAGTTACGTTAGGCTGATCTATGAGCCTATCCACGCGTTTTGACGAGCATTACCACCTGGTTGGGACTAATTGCCGTCATGGCACGCGCTGTGAACAATGCATATAGGCCCAGTGAAATCAATCGAGTGGACGCGACCGTCCGCAGAGTTACGTTAGGCTGATGTATGAGCCTATCCACGCGTTTTGACGAGCATTACCACCTGGTTGGGACTAATTGCCGTCATGGCACGCGCTGTGAACAATGCATATATGCCCAATAGAATCAATCGAGTGAACGCGACCGTCCGCAGAGTTACGTTAGGCTGATCTATGAGCCTATCCACGCGTTTTGACGAGCATTACCACCTGGTTGGAACTAACTACCAGCATGGCGCACGCTGTGAACTATGCATATATGCCCAATAGAATCAATCTAATGAACTCGACCGCCCGCAGAGTGACGTTGGGCTGATTGAAGGAGCCTATCCACGCGTTTTGACGAGCATTACCACCTGGTTGGGACTAATTGCCGTCATGGCACGCGCTGTGAACAATGCATATAGGCCCAGTGGAATAAATCGAGTGGACCCGACCGTCCGCAGAGTGACGTTAGGCTGATTGAAGGAGCCTATCCACGCGTTTTGACGAGCATTACCACCTGGTTGGGACTAATTGCCGTCATGGCACGCGCTGTGAACAATGCATATAGGCCCAGTGGAATCAATCGAGTGGACGCGACCGTACGCAAAGTTACGTTAGGCTGATGGATAAGCCAATCCACGCGTTTGACGAGCATTACCACCTGGTTGGAACTAACTACCGGCATGGCGCACGCTGTGAACTATGCATATAGGCCCGATAGCCCGATAGAATCAATCTAATGAACTCGACCGCCCGCAGAGTGACGTTGGGCTGATTGAAGGAGCCTATCCACGCGTTTTGACGAGCATTACCACCTGGTTGGGACTAATTGCCGTCATGGCACGCGCTGTGAACAATGCATATATGCCCAATAGAATCAACCGAGTGAACGCGACCGTCCGCAGAGTTACGTTAGGCTGATCTATGAGCCTATCCACGCGTTTTGACGAGCATTACCACCTGGTTGGAACTAACTACCAGCATGGCGCACGCTGTGAACTATGCATATATGCCCAATAGAATCAATCTAATGAACTCGACCGCCCGCAGAGTGACGTTGGGCTGATTGAAGGAGCCTATCCACGCGTTTCGACGAGCATTACCACCTGGTTGGGACTAATTGCCGTCATGGCACGCGCTGTGAACAATGCATATAGGCCCAGTGGAATCAATCGAGTGGACGCGACCGTCCGCAGAGTTACGTTAGGCTGATGTATGAGCCTATCCACGCGTTTTGACGAGCATTACCACCTGGTTGGGACTAATTGCCGTCATGGCACGCGCTGTGAACAATGCATATATGCCCAATAGAATCAATCGAGTGAACGCGACCGTCCGCAGAGTGACGTTAGGCTGATGGATAAGCCAATCCACGCGTTTGACGAGCATTACCACCTGGTTGGAACTAACTACCGGCATGGCACGCGCTGTGAACAATGCATATAGGCCCAGTGGAATAAATCGAGTGGACCCGACCGTCCGCAGAGTGACGTTAGGCTGATTGAAGGAGCCTATCCACGCGTTTTGACGAGCATTACCACCTGGTTGGGACTAATTGCCGTCATGGCACGCGCTGTGAACAATGCCTATAGGCCCAGTGGAATAAATCGAGTGGACCTGACCGTCCGCAGAGTGACGTTAGGCTGATTGAAGGAGCCTATCCACGCGTTTTGACGAGCATTACCACCTGGTTGGGACTAATTGCCGTCATGGCACGCGCTGTGAACAATGCCTATAGGCCCAGTGGAATCAATCGAGTGGACGCGACCGTCCGCAGAGTTACGTTAGGCTGATGTATGAGCCTATCCACGCGTTTTGACGAGCATTACCACCTGGTTGGAACTAACTACCAGCATGGCGCACGCTGTAAACTATGCATATGCCCAATAGAATCAATCGAGTGAACGCGACCGTCCTCAGAGTGACGTTGGGCTGATTGAAGGAGCCTATCCACGCGTTTTGACGAGCATTACCACCTGGTTGGGACTAATTGCCGTCATGGCACGCGCTGTGAACAATGCATATAGGCCCAGTGGAATAAATCGAGTGGACCCGACCGTCCGCAGAGTGACGTTAGGCTGATTGAAGGAGCCTATCCACGCGTTTTGACGAGCATTACCACCTGGTTGGGACTAATTGCCGTCATGGCACGCGCTGTGAACAATGCATATATGCCCAATAGAATCAATCGAGTGAACGCGACCGTCCGCAGAGTGACGTTAGGCTGATGGATAAGCCAATCCACGCGTTTGACGAGCATTACCACCTGGTTGGAACTAACTACCGGCATGGCACGCGCTGTGAACAATGCATATAGGCCCAGTGGAATAAATCGAGTGGACCCGACCGTCCGCAGAGTGACGTTAGGCTGATTGAAGGAGCCTATCCACGCGTTTTGACGAGCATTACCACCTGGTTGGGACTAATTGCCGTCATGGCACGCGCTGTGAACAATGCCTATAGGCCCAGTGGAATAAATCGAGTGGACCCGACCGTCCGCAGAGTGACGTTAGGCTGATTGAAGGAGCCTATCCACGCGTTTTGACGAGCATTACCACCTGGTTGGGACTAATTGCCGTCATGGCACGCGCTGTGAACAATGCCTATAGGCCCAGTGGAATCAATCGAGTGGACGCGACCGTCCGCAGAGTTACGTTAGGCTGATGTATGAGCCTATCCACGCGTTTTAACGAGCATTACCACCTGGTTGGAACTAACTACCGGCATGGCGCACGCTGTGAACTATGCATATATGCCCAATAGAATCAATCTAACGAACTCGACCGCCCGCAGAGTGACGTTGGGCTGATTGAAGGAGCCTATCCACGCGTTTTGACGAGCATTACCACCTGGTTGGGACTAATTGCCGTCATGGCACGCGCTGTGAACAATGCATATATGCCCAATAGAATCAACCGAGTGAACGCGACCGTCCGCAGAGTTACGTTAGGCTGATCTATGAGCCTATCCACGCGTTTTGACGAGCATTACCACCTGGTTGGAACTAACTACCAGCATAGCGCACGCTGTGAACTATGCATATATGCCCAATAGAATCAATCTAATGAACTCGACCGCCCGCAGAGTGACGTTGGGCTGATTGAAGGAGCCTATCCACGCGTTTTGACGAGCATTACCACCTGGTTGGGACTAATTGCCGTCATGGCACGCGCTGTGAACAATGCATATAGGCCCAGTGGAATCAGTCGAGTGGACGCGACCGTCCGCAGAGTTACGTTAGGCTGATGTATGAGCCTATCCACGCGTTTTGACGAGCATTACCACCTGGTTGGGACTAATTGCCGTCATGGCACGCGCTGTGAACAATGCATATAGGCCCAGTGGAATCAATCGAGTGGACGCGACCGTCCGCAGAGTAACGTTAGGATGATGTATGAGCCTATCCACGCGTTTTGACGAGCATTACCACCTGGTTGGGACTAATTGCCGTCATGGCACGCGCTGTGAACAATGCATATATGCCCAATAGAATCAATCGAGTGAACGCGACCGTCCGCAGAGTTACGTTAGGCTGATCTATGAGCCTATCCACGCGTTTTGACGAGCATTACCACCTGGTTGG
This sequence comes from Heligmosomoides polygyrus polygyrus, assembly GCA_947396885.1. Classification (NCBI taxonomy): domain Eukaryota; kingdom Metazoa; phylum Nematoda; class Chromadorea; order Rhabditida; family Heligmosomidae; genus Heligmosomoides; species Heligmosomoides polygyrus. The sequence continues at coordinate 42,354,184 of OX377206.1, forward strand.
AACTAACTACCAGCATGGCACGCGCTGTGAACAATGCATATATGCCCAATAGAATCAATCTAATGAACTCGACCGCCCGCAGAGTGACGTTGGGCTGATTGAAGGAGCCTATCCACGCGTTTTGACGAGCATTACCACCTGGTTGGGACTAATTGCCGTCATGGCACGCGCTGTGAACAATGCATATAGGCCCAGTGGAATAAATCGAGTGGACCCGACCGTCCGCAGAGTGACGTTAGGCTGATTGAAGGAGCCTATCCACGCGTTTTGACGAGCATTACCACCTGGTTGGGACTAATTGCCGTCATGGCACGCGCTGTGAACAATGCATATAGGCCCAGTGGAATCAATCGAGTGGACGCGACCGTACGCAAAGTTACGTTAGGCTGATGGATAAGCCAATCCACGCGTTTGACGAGCATTACCACCTGGTTGGAACTAACTACCGGCATGGCGCACGCTGTGAACTATGCATATAGGCCCGATAGCCCGATAGAATCAATCTAATGAACTCGACCGCCCGCAGAGTGACGTTGGGCTGATTGAAGGAGCCTATCCACGCGTTTTGACGAGCATTACCACCTGGTTGGGACTAATTGCCGTCATGGCACGCGCTGTGAACAATGCATATAGGCCCAATAGAATCAACCGAGTGAACGCGACCGTCCGCAGAGTTACGTTAGGCTGATCTATGAGCCTATCCACGCGTTTTGACGAGCATTACCACCTGGTTGGGACTAATTGCCGTCATGGCACGCGCTGTGAACAATGCATATATGCCCAATAGAATCAACCTAGTGAACGCGACCGTCCGCAGAGTTACGTTAGGCTGATCTATGAGCCTATCCACGCGTTTTGACGAGCATTACCACCTGGTTGGAACTAACTACCAGCATAGCGCACGCTGTGAACTATGCATATATGCCCAATAGAATCAATCTAATGAACTCGACCGCCCGCAGAGGGACGTTGGGCTGATTGAAGGAGCCTATCCACGCGTTTTGACGAGCATTACCACCTGGTTGGGACTAATTGCCGTCATGGCACGCGCTGTGAACAATGCATATATGCCCAATAGAATCAACCGAGTGAACGCGACCGTCCGCAGAGTTACGTTAGGCTGATCTATGAGCCTATCCACGCGTTTTGACGAGCATTACCACCTGGTTGGAACTAACTACCAGCATAGCGCACGCTGTGAACTATGCATATATGCCCAATAGAATCAATCTAATGAACTCGACCGCCCGCAGAGGGACGTTGGGCTGATTGAAGGAGCCTATCCACGCGTTTTGACGAGCATTACCACCTGGTTGGGACTAATTGCCGTCATGGCACGCGCTGTGAACAATGCATATAGGCCCAGTGGAATCAATCGAGTGGACGCGACCGTCCGCAGAGTTACGTTAGGCTGATGTATGAGCCTATCCACGCGTTTTGACGAGCATTACCACCTGGTTGGGACTAATTGCCGTCATGGCACGCGCTGTGAACAATGCATATAGGCCCAGTGGAATAAATCGAGTGGACCCGACCGTCCGCAGAGTGACGTTAGGCTGATTGAAGGAGCCTATCCACGCGTTTTGACGAGCATTACCACCTGGTTGGGACTAATTGCCGTCATGGCACGCGCTGTGAACAATGCATATAGGCCCAGTGGAATCAATCGAGTGGACGCGACCGTACGCAAAGTTACGTTAGGCTGATGGATAAGCCAATCCACGCGTTTGACGAGCATTACCACCTGGTTGGAACTAACTACCGGCATGGCGCACGCTGTGAACTATGCATATAGGCCCGATAGCCCGATAGAATCAATCTAATGAACTCGACCGCCCGCAGAGTGACGTTGGGCTGATTGAAGGAGCCTATCCACGCGTTTTGACGAGCATTACCACCTGGTTGGGACTAATTGCCGTCATGGCACGCGCTGTGAACAATGCATATAGGCCCAGTGGAATAAATCGAGTGGACCCGACCGTCCGCAGAGTGACGTTAGGCTGATTGAAGGAGCCTATCCACGCGTTTTGACGAGCATTACCACCTGGTTGGGACTAATTGCCGTCATGGCACGCGCTGTGAACAATGCATATATGCCCAATAGAATCAACCGAGTGAACGCGACCGTCCGCAGAGTTACGTTAGGCTGATGTATGAGCCTATCCACGCGTTTTGACGAGCATTACCACCTGGTTGGGACTAATTGCCGTCATGGCACGCGCTGTGAACAATGCATATATGCCCAATAGAATCAATCGAGTGAACGCGACCGTCCGCAGAGTTACGTTAGGCTGATCTATGAGCCTATCCACGCGTTTTGACGAGCATTACCACCTGGTTGGAACTAACTACCAGCATAGCGCACGCTGTGAACTATGCATATATGCCCAATAGAATCAATCTAATGAACTCGACCGCCCGCAGAGTGACGTTGGGCTGATTGAAGGAGCCTATCCACGCGTTTTGACGAGCATTACCACCTGGTTGGGACTAATTGCCGTCATGGCACGCGCTGTGAACAATGCATATAGGCCCAGTGGAATCAATCGAGTGGACGCGACCGTCCGCAGAGTTACGTTAGGCTGATGTATGAGCCTATCCACGCGTTTTGACGAGCATTACCACCTGGTTGGGACTAATTGCCGTCATGGCACGCGCTGTGAACAATGCATATATGCCCAATAGAATCAATCGAGTGAACGCGACCGTCCGCAGAGTTACGTTAGGCTGATCTATGAGCCTATCCACGCGTTTTGACGAGCATTACCACCTGGTTGGAACTAACTACCAGCATGGCGCACGCTGTGAACTATGCATATATGCCCAATAGAATCAATCGAGTGAACGCGACCGTCCGCAGAGTTACGTTAGGCTGATCTATGAGCCTATCCACGCGTTTTGACGAGCATTACCACCTGGTTGGAACTAACTACCAGCATGGCGCACGCTGTGAACTATGCATATATGCCCAATAGAATCAATCTAATGAACTCGACCGCCCGCAGAGTGACGTTGGGCTGATTGAAGGAGCCTATCCACGCGTTTTGACGAGCATTACCACCTGGTTGGAACTAACTACCAGCATAGCGCACGCTGTGAACTATGCATATATGCCCAATAGAATCAATCTAATGAACTCGACCGCCCGCAGAGTGACGTTGGGCTGATTGAAGGAGCCTATCCACGCGTTTTGACGAGCATTACCACCTGGTTGGGACTAATTGCCGTCATGGCACGCGCTGTGAACAATGCATATAGGCCCAGTGGAATCAATCGAGTGGACGCGACCGTCCGCAGAGTTACGTTAGGCTGATCTATGAGCCTATCCACGCGTTTTGACGAGCATTACCACCTGGTTGGGACTAATTGCCGTCATGGCACGCGCTGCGAACAATGCATATAGGCCCAGTGGAATAAATCGAGTGGACCCGACCGTCCGCAGAGTGACGTTAGGCTGATTGAAGGAGCCTATCCACGCGTTTTGACGAGCATTACCACCTGGTTGGGACTAATTGCCGTCATGGCACGCGCTGTGAACAATGCATATATGCCCAATAGAATCAACCGAGTGAACGCGACCGTCCGCAGAGTTACGTTAGGCTGATCTATGAGCCTATCCACGCGTTTTGACGAGCATTACCACCTGGTTGGAACTAACTACCAGCATAGCGCACGCTGTGAACTATGCATATATGCCCAATAGAATCAATCTAATGAACTCGACCGCCCGCAGAGTGACGTTGGGCTGATTGAAGGAGCCTATCCACGCGTTTTGACGAGCATTACCACCTGGTTGGGACTAATTGCCGTCATGGCACGCGCTGTGAACAATGCATATAGGCCCAGTGGAATCAATCGAGTGGACGCGACCGTCCGCAGAGTTACGTTAGGCTGATGTATGAGCCTATCCACGCGTTTTGACGAGCATTACCACCTGGTTGGGACTAATTGCCGTCATGGCACGCGCTGTGAACAATGCATATATGCCCAATAGAATCAATCGAGTGAACGCGACCGTCCGCAGAGTTACGTTAGGCTGATCTATGAGCCTATCCACGCGTTTTGACGAGCATTACCACCTGGTTGGAACTAACTACCAGCATGGCGCACGCTGTGAACTATGCATATATGCCCAATAGAATCAATCGAGTGAACGCGACCGTCCGCAGAGTTACGTTAGGCTGATCTATGAGCCTATCCACGCGTTTTGACGAGCATTACCACCTGGTTGGAACTAACTACCAGCATGGCGCACGCTGTGAACTATGCATATATGCCCAATAGAATCAATCTAATGAACTCGACCGCCCGCAGAGTGACGTTGGGCTGATTGAAGGAGCCTATCCACGCGTTTTGACGAGCATTACCACCTGGTTGGGACTAACTACCAGCATAGCGCACGCTGTGAACTATGCATATATGCCCAATAGAATCAATCTAATGAACTCGACCGCCCGCAGAGTGACGTTGGGCTGATTGAAGGAGCCTATCCACGCGTTTTGACGAGCATTACCACCTGGTTGGGACTAATTGCCGTCATGGCACGCGCTGTGAACAATGCATATAGGCCCAGTGGAATCAATCGAGTGGACGCGACCGTCCGCAGAGTTACGTTAGGCTGATCTATGAGCCTATCCACGCGTTTTGACGAGCATTACCACCTGGTTGGGACTAATTGCCGTCATGGCACGCGCTGCGAACAATGCATATAGGCCCAGTGGAATAAATCGAGTGGACCCGACCGTCCGCAGAGTGACGTTAGGCTGATTGAAGGAGCCTATCCACGCGTTTTGACGAGCATTACCACCTGGTTGGGACTAATTGCCGTCATGGCACGCGCTGTGAACAATGCATATATGCCCAATAGAATCAACCGAGTGAACGCGACCGTCCGCAGAGTTACGTTAGGCTGATCTATGAGCCTATCCACGCGTTTTGACGAGCATTACCACCTGGTTGGAACTAACTACCAGCATAGCGCACGCTGTGAACTATGCATATATGCCCAATAGAATCAATCTAATGAACTCGACCGCCCGCAGAGTGACGTTGGGCTGATTGAAGGAGCCTATCCACGCGTTTTGACGAGCATTACCACCTGGTTGGGACTAATTGCCGTCATGGCACGCGCTGTGAACAATGCATATAGGCCCAGTGGAATCAATCGAGTGGACGCGACCGTCCGCAGAGTTACGTTAGGCTGATGTATGAGCCTATCCACGCGTTTTGACGAGCATTACCACCTGGTTGGGACTAATTGCCGTCATGGCACGCGCTGTGAACAATGCATATATGCCCAATAGAATCAATCGAGTGAACGCGACCGTCCGCAGAGTTACGTTAGGCTGATCTATGAGCCTATCCACGCGTTTTGACGAGCATTACCACCTGGTTGGAACTAACTACCAGCATGGCGCACGCTGTGAACTATGCATATATGCCCAATAGAATCAATCGAGTGAACGCGACCGTCCGCAGAGTTACGTTAGGCTGATCTATGAGCCTATCCACGCGTTTTGACGAGCATTACCACCTGGTTGGAACTAACTACCAGCATGGCGCACGCTGTGAACTATGCATATATGCCCAATAGAATCAATCTAATGAACTCGACCGCCCGCAGAGTGACGTTGGGCTGATTGAAGGAGCCTATCCACGCGTTTTGACGAGCATTACCACCTGGTTGGGACTAATTGCCGTCATGGCACGCGCTGCGAACAATGCATATAGGCCCAGTGGAATAAATCGAGTGGACCCGACCGTCCGCAGAGTGACGTTAGGCTGATTGAAGGAGCCTATCCACGCGTTTTGACGAGCATTACCACCTGGTTGGGACTAATTGCCGTCATGGCACGCGCTGTGAACAATGCATATAGGCCCAGTGGAATCAATCGAGTGGACGCGACCGTACGCAAAGTTACGTTAGGCTGATGGATAAGCCAATCCACGCGTTTGACGAGCATTACCACCTGGTTGGAACTAACTACCGGCATGGCGCACGCTGTGAACTATGCATATAGGCCCGATAGCCCGATAGAATCAATCTAATGAACTCGACCGCCCGCAGAGTGACGTTGGGCTGATTGAAGGAGCCTATCCACGCGTTTTGACGAGCATTACCACCTGGTTGGGACTAATTGCCGTCATGGCACGCGCTGTGAACAATGCATATAGGCCCAGTGGAATCAATCGAGTGGACGCGACCGTCCGCAGAGTTACGTTAGGCTGATGTATGAGCCTATCCACGCGTTTTGACGAGCATTACCACCTGGTTGGAACTAACTACCAGCATGGCGCACGCTGTAAACTATGCATATATGCCCAATAGAATCAATCGATTGAACGCGACCGTCCGAAGAGTTACGTTAGGCTGATCTATGAGCCTATCCACGCGTTTTGACGAGCATTACCACCTGGTTGGGACTAATTGCCGTCATGGCACGCGCTGTGAACAATGCATATAGGCCCAGTGGAATCAATCGAGTGGACGCGACCGTCCGCAGAGTTACGTTGGGCTGATGTATGAGCCTATCCACGCGTTTTGACGAGCATTACCACCTGGTTGGAACTAACTACCAGCATGGCGCACGCTGTGAACTATGCATATATGCCCAATAGAATCAATCGAGTGAACGCGACCGCCGGCAGAGTGACGTTAGGCTGATGGAAGGAGCCTATCCACGCGTTTTAACGAGCATTACCACCTGGTTGGAACTAACTACCGGCATGGCGCACGCTGTGAACAATGCATATATGCCCAATAGAATCAATCTAATGAACTCGACCGCCCGCAGAGTGACGTTGGGCTGATTGAAGGAGCCTATCCACGCGTTTTGACGAGCATTACCACCTGGTTGGGACTAATTGCCGTCATGGCACGCGCTGTGAACAATGCATATAGGCCCAGTGGAATCAATCGAGTGGACGCGACCGTCCGCAGAGTTACGTTAGGCTGATGTATGAGCCTATCCACGCGTTTTGACGAGCATTACCACCTGGTTGGGACTAATTGCCGTCATGGCACGCGCTGTGAACAATGCATATATGCCCAATAGTATCAATCGAGTGAACGCGACCGTCCGCAGAGTTACGTTAGGCTGATCTATGAGCCTATCCACGCGTTTTGACGAGCATTACCACCTGGTTGGAACTAACTACCAGCATGGCGCACGCTGTGAACTATGCATATATGCCCAATAGAATCAATCTAATGAACTCGACCGCCCGCAGAGTGACGTTGGGCTGATTGAAGGAGCCTATCCACGCGTTTTGACGAGCATTACCACCTGGTTGGGACTAATTGCCGTCATGGCACGCGCTGTGAACAATGCATATAGGCCCAGTGGAATAAATCGAGTGGACCCGACCGTCCGCAGAGTGACGTTAGGCTGATTGAAGGAGCCTATCCACGCGTTTTGACGAGCATTACCACCTGGTTGGGACTAATTGCCGTCATGGCACGCGCTGTGAACAATGCATATAGGCCCAGTGGAATCAATCGAGTGGACGCGACCGTACGCAAAGTTACGTTAGGCTGATGGATAAGCCTATCCACGCGTTTTGACGAGCATTACCACCTGGTTGGGACTAATTGCCGTCATGGCACGCGCTGTGAACAATGCATATAGGCCCAGTGGAATCAATCGAGTGGACCCGACCGTCCGCAGAGTGACGTTGGGCTGATTGAAGGAGCCTATCCACGCGTTTTGACGAGCATTACCACCTGATTGGGACTAATTGCCGTTATGGCACGCGCTGTGAACAATGCATATAGGCCCAGTGGAATCAATCGAGTGGACGCGACCGTCCGCAGAGTTACGTTAGGCTGATGTATGAGCCTATCCACGCGTTTTGACGAGCATTACCACCTGGTTGGGACTAATTGCCGTCATGGCACGCGCTGTGAACAATGCATATAGGCCCAGTGGAATCAATCGAGTGGACGCGACCGTACGCAAAGTTACGTTAGGCTGATGGATAAGCCAATCCACGCGTTTGACGAGCATTACCACCTGGTTGGAACTAACTACCGGCATGGCGCACGCTGTGAACTATGCATATAGGCCCGATAGCCCGATAGAATCAATCTAATGAACTCGACCGCCCGCAGAGTGACGTTGGGCTGATTGAAGGAGCCTATCCACGCGTTTTGACGAGCATTACCACCTGGTTGGAACTAACTACCAGCATGGCGCACGCTGTGAACTATGCATATATGCCCAATAGAATCAATCGAGTGAACGCGACCGTCCGCAGAGTTACGTTAGGCTGATCTATGAGCCTATCCACGCGTTTTGACGAGCATTACCACCTGGTTGGGACTAATTGCCGTCATGGCACGCGCTGTGAACAATGCATATAGGCCCAGTGGAATCAATCGAGTGGACGCGACCGTCCGCAGAGTTACGTTAGGCTGATGTATGAGCCTATCCACGCGTTTTGACGAGCATTACCACCTGGTTGGGACTAATTGCCGTCATGGCACGCGCTGTGAACAATGCATATATGCCCAATAGAATCAATCGAGTGAACGCGACCGTCCGCAGAGTTACGTTAGGCTGATCTATGAGCCTATCCACGCGTTTTGACGAGCATTACCACCTGGTTGGAACTAACTACCAGCATGGCGCACGCTGTGAACTATGCATATATGCCCAATAGAATCAATCTAATGAACTCGACCGCCCGCAGAGTGACGTTGGGCTGATTGAAGGAGCCTATCCACGCGTTTTGACGAGCATTACCACCTGGTTGGGACTAATTGCCGTCATGGCACGCGCTGTGAACAATGCATATAGGCCCAGTGGAATCAATCGAGTGGACCCGACCGTCCGCAGAGTGACGTTAGGCTGATTGAAGGAGCCTATCCACGCGTTTTGACGAGCATTACCACCTGGTTGGGACTAATTGCCGTCATGGCACGCGCTGTGAACAATGCATATAGGCCCAGTGGAATCAATCGAGTGGACGCGACCGTACGCAAAGTTACGTTAGGCTGATGGATAAGCCAATCCACGCGTTTGACGAGCATTACCACCTGGTTGGAACTAACTACCGGCATGGCGCACGCTGTGAACTATGCATATAGGCCCGATAGCCCGATAGAATCAATCTAATGAACTCGACCGCCCGCAGGGTGACGTTGGGCTGATTGAAGGAGCCTATCCACGCGTTTTGACGAGCATTACCACCTGGTTGGGACTAATTGCCGTCATGGCACGCGCTGTGAACTATGCATATATGCCCAATAGAATCAATCGAGTGAACGCGACCGCCGGCAGAGTGACGTTAGGCTGATGAAAGGAGCCTATCCACGCGTTTTAACGAGCATTACCACCTGGTTGGAACTAACTACCGGCATGGCGCACGCTGTAAACTATGCATATAGGCCCGATAGCCCGATAGAATCAATCTAATGAGCTCGACCGCCCGCAGAGTTACGTTAGGCTGATGTATGAGCCTATCCACGCGTTTTGACGAGGATTACCACCTGGTTGGGACTAATTGCCGTCATGGCACGCGCTGTGAACAATGCATATAGGCCCAGTGGAATCAATCGAGTGGACGCGACCGTCCGCAGAGTTACGTTAGGCTGATCTATGAGCCTATCCACGCGTTTTGACGAGCATTACCACCTGGTTGGAACTAACTACCAGCATGGCGCACGCTGTGAACTATGCATATATGCCCAATAGAATCAATCGTGTGGACGCGACCGTCCGCAGAGTTACGTTAGGCTGATGTATGAGCCTATCCACGCGTTTGACGAGCACTACCTCCTGGTTGGAACTAACTACCAGCATGGCGCACGCTGTGAACTATGCATATATGCCCAATAGAATCAATCGAGTGAACGCGACCGCCGGCAGAGTGACGTTAGGCTGATGAAAGGAGCCTATCCACGCGTTTTAACGAGCATTACCACCTGGTTGGAACTAACTACCGGCATGGCGCACGCTGTAAACTATGCATATAGGCCCGATAGCCCGATAGAATCAATCTAATGAGCTCGACCGCCCGCAGAGTGACGTTAGGCTGATTGAAGGAGCCTATCCACGCGTTTTGACGAGCATTACCACCTGGTTGGGACTAATTGCCGTCATGGCACGCGCTGTGAACAATGCATATAGGCCCAGTGGAATCAATCGAGTGGACGCGACCGTCCGCAGAGTTACGTTAGGCTGATGTATGAGCCTATCCACGCGTTTTGACGAGCATTACCACCTGGTTGGGACTAATTGCCGTCATGGCACGCGCTGTGAACAATGCATATAGGCCCAGTGGAATCAATCGAGTGGACGCGACCGTCCGCAGAGTTACGTTAGGCTGATGTATGAGCCTATCCACGCGTTTTGACGAGCATTACCACCTGGTTGGAACTAACTACCAGCATGGCGCACGCTGTGAACTATGCATATATGCCCAATAGAATCAATCGAGTGGACGCGACCGTCCGCAGAGTTACGTTTGGCTGATATATGAGCCTATCCACGCGTTTTGACGAGCATTACCACCAGGTTGGGACTAATTGCCGTCATGGCACGCGCTGTGAACTATGCATATATGCCCAATAGAATCAATCGAGTGAACGCGACCGCCGGCAGAGTGACGTTAGGCTGATGAAAGGAGCCTATCCACGCGTTTTAACGAGCATTACCACCTGGTTGGAACTAACTACCGGCATGGCGCACGCTGTAAACTATGCATATAGGCCCGATAGCCCGACAGAATCAATCTAATGAGCTCGACCGCCCGCAGAGTTACGTTAGGCTGATGTATGAGCCTATCCATGCGTTTTGACGAGGATTACCACCTGGTTGGGACTAATTGCCGTCATGGCACGCGCTGTGAACAATGCATATAGGCCCAGTGGAATCAATCGAGTGGACGCGACCGTCCGCAGAGTTACGTTAGGCTGATCTATGAGCCTATCCACGCGTTTTGACGAGCATTACCACCTGGTTGGAACTAACTACCAGCATGGCGCACGCTGTGAACTATGCATATATGCCCAATAGAATCAATCGAGTGAACGCGACCGTCCGCAGAGTTACGTTAGGCTGATGGATAAGCCAATCCACGCGTTTGACGAGCATTACCACCTGGTTGGAACTAACTACCGGCATGGCGCACGCTGTGAACTATGCATATAGGCCCGATAGCCCGATAGAATCAATCTAATGAACTCGACCGCGCGCAGAGTGACGTTGGGCTGATTGAAGGAGCCTATCCACGTGTTTTGACGAGCATTACCACCAGGTTGGGACTAATTGCCGTCATGGCACGCGCTGTGAACAATGCATATAGGCCCAGTGGAATCAATCGTGTGGACGCGACCGTCCGCAGAGTTACGTTAGGCTGATGTATGAGCCTATCCACGCGTTTGACGAGCACTACCTCCTGGTTGGAACTAACTACCAGCATGGCGCACGCTGTGAACTATGCATATATGCCCAATAGAATCAATCGAGTGAACGCGACCGCCGGCAGAGTGACGTTAGGCTGATGAAAGGAGCCTATCCACGCGTTTGACGAGCATTACCACCTGGTTGGAACTAACTACCGGCATGGCGCACGCTGTGAACTATGCATATAGGCCCGATAGAATCAATCGAGTGAACGCGACCGTCCGCAGAGTTACGTTAGGCTGATGTATGAGCCTATCCACGCGTTTTGACGAGCATTACCACCTGGTTGGGACTAATTGCCGTCATGGCACGCGCTGTGAACAATGCATATAGGCCCAGTGGAATCAATCGTGTGGACGCGACCGTCCGCAGAGTTACGTTAGGCTGATGTATGAGCCTATCCACGCGTTTTGACGAGCATTACCACCTGGTTGGGACTAATTGCCGCCATGGCACGCGCTGTGAACAATGCATATAGGCCCAGTGGAATCAATCGAGTGGACGCGACCGTCCGCAGAGTTACGTTAGGCTGATGTATGAGCCTATCCACGCGTTTTGACGAGCATTACCACCTGGTTGGGACTAATTGCCGTCATGGCACGCGCTGTGAGCAATGCATATAGGCCCAGTGGAATCAATCGTGTGGACGCGACCGTCCGCAGAGTTACGTTAGGCTGATGTATGAGCATATCCACGCGTTTTGACGAGCATTACCACCTGGTTGGGACTAATTGCCGCCATGGCACGCGCTGTGAACAATGCATATAGGCCCAGTGGAATCAATCGAGTGGACGCGACCGTCCGCAGAGTTACGTTAGGCTGATGTATGAGCCTATCCACGCGTTTTGACGAGCATTACCACCTGGTTGGAACTAACTACCGGCATGGCGCACGCTGTAAACTATGCATATAGGCCCGATAGCCCGATAGAATCAATCTAATGAGCTCGACCGCCCGCAGAGTTACGTTAGGCTGATGTATGAGCCTATCCATGCGTTTTGACGAGGATTACCACCTGGTTGGGACTAATTGCCGTCATGGCACGCGCTGTGAACAATGCATATAGGCCCAGTGGAATCAATCGAGTGGACGCGACCGTCCGCAGAGTTACGTTAGGCTGATCTATGAGCCTATCCACGCGTTTTGACGAGCATTACCACCTGGTTGGAACTAACTACCAGCATGGCGCACGCTGTGAACTATGCATATATGCCCAATAGAATCAATCGTGTGGACGCGACCGTCCGCAGAGTTACGTTAGGCTGATGTATGAGCCTATCCACGCGTTTGACGAGCACTACCTCCTGGTTGGAACTAACTACCAGCATGGCGCACGCTGTGAACTATGCATATATGCCCAATAGAATCAATCGAGTGAACGCGACCGCCGGCAGAGTGACGTTAGGCTGATGAAAGGAGCCTATCCACGCGTTTTAACGAGCATTACCACCTGGTTGGAACTAACTACCGGCATGGCGCACGCTGTAAACTATGCATATAGGCCCGATAGCCCGATAGAATCAATCTAATGAGCTCGACCCCCCGCAGAGTGACGTTAGGCTGATTGAAGGAGCCTATCCACGCGTTTTGACGAGCATTACCACCTGGTTGGGACTAATTGCCGTCATGGCACGCGCTGTGAACAATGCATATAGGCCCAGTGGAATCAATCGAGTGGACGCGACCGTCCGCAGAGTTACGTTAGGCTGATGTATGAGCCTATCCACGCGTTTTGACGAGCATTACCACCTGGTTGGGACTAATTGCCGTCATGGCACGCGCTGTGAACAATGCATATAGGCCCAGTGGAATCAATCGAGTGGACGCGACCGTCCGCAGAGTTACGTTAGGCTGATGTATGAGCCTATCCACGCGTTTTGACGAGCATTACCACCTGGTTGGAACTAACTACCAGCATGGCGCACGCTGTGAACTATGCATATATGCCCAATAGAATCAATCGAGTGGACGCGACCGTCCGCAGAGTTACGTTTGGCTGATATATGAGCCTATCCACGCGTTTTGACGAGCATTACCACCAGGTTGGGACTAATTGCCGTCATGGCACGCGCTGTGAACTATGCATATATGCCCAATAGAATCAATCGAGTGAACGCGACCGCCGGCAGAGTGACGTTAGGCTGATGTATGAGCCTATCCACGCGTTTTGACGAGCATTACCACCTGGTTGGGACTAATTGCCGTCATGGCACGCGCTGTGAACAATGCATATAGGCCCAGTGGAATCAATCGAGTGGACGCGACCGTCCGCAGAGTTACGTTAGGCTGATCTATGAGCCTATCCACGCGTTTTGACGAGCATTACCACCTGGTTGGAACTAACTACCGGCATGGCGCACGCTGTGAACTATGCATATAGGCCCGATAGAATCAATCGAGTGAACGCGACCGTCCGCAGAGTTACGTTAGGCTGATGTATGAGCCTATCCACGCGTTTTGACGAGCATTACCACCTGGTTGGGACTAATTGCCGTCATGGCACGCGCTGTGAACAATGCATATAGGCCCAGTGGAATCAATCGTGTGGACGCGACCGTCCGCAGAGTTACGTTAGGCTGATGTATGAGCCTATCCACGCGTTTTGACGAGCATTACCACCTGGTTGGGACTAATTGCCGCCATGGCACGCGCTGTGAACAATGCATATAGGCCCAGTGGAATCAATCGAGTGGACGCGACCGTCCGCAGAGTTACGTTAGGCTGATGTATGAGCCTATCCACGCGTTTTGACGAGCATTACCACCTGGTTGGGACTAATTGCCGTCATGGCACGCGCTGTGAACAATGCATATAGGCCCAGTGGAATCAATCGTGTGGACGCGACCGTCCGCAGAGTTACGTTAGGCTGATGTATGAGCATATCCACGCGTTTTGACGAGCATTACCACCTGGTTGGGACTAATTGCCGCCATGGCACGCGCTGTGAACAATGCATATAGGCCCAGTGGAATCAATCGAGTGGACGCGACCGTCCGCAGAGTTACGTTAGGCTGATGTATGAGCCTATCCACGCGTTTTGACGAGCATTACCACCTGGTTGGAACTAACTACCGGCATGGCGCACGCTGTAAACTATGCATATAGGCCCGATAGCCCGATAGAATCAATCTAATGAGCTCGACCGCCCGCAGAGTTACGTTAGGCTGATGTATGAGCCTATCCACGCGTTTTGACGAGGATTACCACCTGGTTGGGACTAATTGCCGTCATGGCACGCGCTGTGAACAATGCATATAGGCCCAGTGGAATCAATCGAGTGGACGCGACCGTCCGCAGAGTTACGTTAGGCTGATCTATGAGCCTATCCACGCGTTTTGACGAGCATTACCACCTGGTTGGAACTAACTACCAGCATGGCGCACGCTGTGAACTATGCATATAGGCCCGATAGCCCGATAGAATCAATCTAATGAACTCGACCGCGCGCAGAGTGACGTTGGGCTGATTGAAGGAGCCTATCCACGCGTTTTGACGAGCATTACCACCTGGTTGGGACTAATTGCCGTCATGGCACGCGCTGTGAACAATGCATATAGGCCCAGTGGAATCAATCGAGTGGACGCGACCGTCCGCAGAGTTACGTTAGGCTGATGTATGAGCCTATCCACGCGTTTTGACGAGCATTACCACCTGGTTGGGACTAATTGCCGTCATGGCACGCGCTGTGAACAATGCATATAGGCCCAGTGGAATCAATCGTGTGGACGCGACCGTCCGCAGAGTTACGTTAGGCTGATGTATGAGCCTATCCACGCGTTTTGACGAGCATTACCACCTGGTTGGGACTAATTGCCGCCATGGCACGCGCTGTGAACAATGCATATAGGCCCAGTGGAATCAATCGAGTGGACGCGACCGTCCGCAGAGTTACGTTAGGCTGATGTATGAGCCTATCCACGCGTTTTGACGAGCATTACCACCTGGTTGGGACTAATTGCCGTCATGGCACGCGCTGTGAACAATGCATATAGGCCCAGTGGAATCAATCGTGTGGACGCGACCGTCCGCAGAGTTACGTTAGGCTGATGTATGAGCATATCCACGCGTTTTGACGAGCATTACCACCTGGTTGGGACTAATTGCCGCCATGGCACGCGCTGTGAACAATGCATATAGGCCCAGTGGAATCAATCGAGTGGACGCGACCGTCCGCAGAGTTACGTTAGGCTGATGTATGAGCCTATCCACGCGTTTTGACGAGCATTACCACCTGGTTGGAACTAACTACCGGCATGGCGCACGCTGTAAACTATGCATATAGGCCCGATAGCCCGATAGAATCAATCTAATGAGCTCGACCGCCCGCAGAGTTACGTTAGGCTGATGTATGAGCCTATCCACGCGTTTTGACGAGGATTACCACCTGGTTGGGACTAATTGCCGTCATGGCACGCGCTGTGAACAATGCATATAGGCCCAGTGGAATCAATCGAGTGGACGCGACCGTCCGCAGAGTTACGTTAGGCTGATCTATGAGCCTATCCACGCGTTTTGACGAGCATTACCACCTGGTTGGAACTAACTACCAGCATGGCGCACGCTGTGAACTATGCATATATGCCCAATAGAATCAATCGTGTGGACGCGACCGTCCGCAGAGTTACGTTAGGCTGATGTATGAGCCTATCCACGCGTTTGACGAGCACTACCTCCTGGTTGGAACTAACTACCAGCATGGCGCACGCTGTGAACTATGCATATATGCCCAATAGAATCAATCGAGTGAACGCGACCGCCGGCAGAGTGACGTTAGGCTGATGAAAGGAGCCTATCCACGCGTTTTAACGAGCATTACCACCTGGTTGGAACTAACTACCGGCATGGCGCACGCTGTAAACTATGCATATAGGCCCGATAGCCCGATAGAATCAATCTAATGAGCTCGACCGCCCGCAGAGTGACGTTAGGCTGATTGAAGGAGCCTATCCACGCGTTTTGACGAGCATTACCACCTGGTTGGGACTAATTGCCGTCATGGCACGCGCTGTGAACAATGCATATAGGCCCAGTGGAATCAATCGAGTGGACGCGACCGTCCGCAGAGTTACGTTAGGCTGATGTATGAGCCTATCCACGCGTTTTGACGAGCATTACCACCTGGTTGGGACTAATTGCCGTCATGGCACGCGCTGTGAACAATGCATATAGGCCCAGTGGAATCAATCGAGTGGACGCGACCGTCCGCAGAGTTACGTTAGGCTGATGTATGAGCCTATCCACGCGTTTTGACGAGCATTACCACCTGGTTGGAACTAACTACCAGCATGGCGCACGCTGTGAACTATGCATATATGCCCAATAGAATCAATCGAGTGGACGCGACCGTCCGCAGAGTTACGTTTGGCTGATATATGAGCCTATCCACGCGTTTTGACGAGCATTACCACCAGGTTGGGACTAATTGCCGTCATGGCACGCGCTGTGAACTATGCATATATGCCCAATAGAATCAATCGAGTGAACGCGACCGCCGGCAGAGTGACGTTAGGCTGATGAAAGGAGCCTATCCACGCGTTTTAACGAGCATTACCACCTGGTTGGAACTAACTACCGGCATGGCGCACGCTGTAAACTATGCATATAGGCCCGATAGCCCGATAGAATCAATCTAATGAGCTCGACCGCCCGCAGAGTTACGTTAGGCTGATGTATGAGCCTATCCATGCGTTTTGACGAGGATTACCACCTGGTTGGGACTAATTGCCGTCATGGCACGCGCTGTGAACAATGCATATAGGCCCAGTGGAATCAATCGAGTGGACGCGACCGTCCGCAGAGTTACGTTAGGCTGATCTATGAGCCTATCCACGCGTTTTGACGAGCATTACCACCTGGTTGGAACTAACTACCAGCATGGCGCACGCTGTGAACTATGCATATATGCCCAATAGAATCAATCGAGTGAACGCGACCGTCCGCAGAGTTACGTTAGGCTGATGGATAAGCCAATCCACGCGTTTGACGAGCATTACCACCTGGTTGGAACTAACTACCGGCATGGCGCACGCTGTGAACTATGCATATAGGCCCGATAGCCCGATAGAATCAATCTAATGAACTCGACCGCCCGCAGAGTGACGTTGGGCTGATTGAAGGAGCCTATCCACGTGTTTTGACGAGCATTACCACCAGGTTGGGACTAATTGCCGTCATGGCACGCGCTGTGAACAATGCATATAGGCCCAGTGGAATCAATCGTGTGGACGCGACCGTCCGCAGAGTTACGTTAGGCTGATGTATGAGCCTATCCACGCGTTTGACGAGCACTACCTCCTGGTTGGAACTAACTACCAGCATGGCGCACGCTGTGAACTATGCATATATGCCCAATAGAATCAATCGAGTGAACGCGACCGCCGGCAGAGTGACGTTAGGCTGATGAAAGGAGCCTATCCACGCGTTTGACGAGCATTACCACCTGGTTGGAACTAACTACCGGCATGGCGCACGCTGTGAACTATGCATATAGGCCCGATAGAATCAATCGAGTGAACGCGACCGTCCGCAGAGTTACGTTAGGCTGATGTATGAGCCTATCCACGCGTTTTGACGAGCATTACCACCTGGTTGGGACTAATTGCCGTCATGGCACGCGCTGTGAACAATGCATATAGGCCCAGTGGAATCAATCGTGTGGACGCGACCGTCCGCAGAGTTACGTTAGGCTGATGTATGAGCCTATCCACGCGTTTTGACGAGCATTACCACCTGGTTGGGACTAATTGCCGCCATGGCACGCGCTGTGAACAATGCATATAGGCCCAGTGGAATCAATCGAGTGGACGCGACCGTCCGCAGAGTTACGTTAGGCTGATGTATGAGCCTATCCACGCGTTTTGACGAGCATTACCACCTGGTTGGGACTAATTGCCGTCATGGCACGCGCTGTGAACAATGCATATAGGCCCAGTGGAATCAATCGTGTGGACGCGACCGTCCGCAGAGTTACGTTAGGCTGATGTATGAGCATATCCACGCGTTTTGACGAGCATTACCACCTGGTTGGGACTAATTGCCGCCATGGCACGCGCTGTGAACAATGCATATAGGCCCAGTGGAATCAATCGAGTGGACGCGACCGTCCGCAGAGTTACGTTAGGCTGATGTATGAGCCTATCCACGCGTTTTGACGAGCATTACCACCTGGTTGGAACTAACTACCGGCATGGCGCACGCTGTAAACTATGCATATAGGCCCGATAGCCCGATAGAATCAATCTAATGAGCTCGACCGCCCGCAGAGTTACGTTAGGCTGATGTATGAGCCTATCCATGCGTTTTGACGAGGATTACCACCTGGTTGGGACTAATTGCCGTCATGGCACGCGCTGTGAACAATGCATATAGGCCCAGTGGAATCAATCGAGTGGACGCGACCGTCCGCAGAGTTACGTTAGGCTGATCTATGAGCCTATCCACGCGTTTTGACGAGCATTACCACCTGGTTGGAACTAACTACCGGCATGGCGCACGCTGTAAACTATGCATATAGGCCCGATAGCCCGATAGAATCAATCTAATGAGCTCGACCGCCCGCAGAGTTACGTTAGGCTGATGTATGAGCCTATCCATGCGTTTTGACGAGGATTACCACCTGGTTGGGACTAATTGCCGTCATGGCGCGCGCTGTGAACAATGCATATAGGCCCAGTGGAATCAATCGTGTGGACGCGACCGTCCGCAGAGTTACGTTAGGCTGATGTATGAGCCTATCCACGCGTTTGACGAGCACTACCTCCTGGTTGGAACTAACTACCAGCATGGCGCACGCTGTGAACTATGCATATATGCCCAATAGAATCAATCGAGTGAACGCGACCGCCGGCAGAGTGACGTTAGGCTGATGAAAGGAGCCTATCCACGCGTTTTAACGAGCATTACCACCTGGTTGGAACTAACTACCGGCATGGCGCACGCTGTAAACTATGCATATAGGCCCGATAGCCCGATAGAATCAATCTAATCAGCTCGACCGCCCGCAGAGTGACGTTAGGCTGATTGAAGGAGCCTATCCACGCGTTTTGACGAGCATTACCACCTGGTTGGGACTAATTGCCGTCATGGCACGCGCTGTGAACAATGCATATAGGCCCAGTGGAATCAATCGAGTGGACGCGACCGTCCGCAGAGTTACGTTTGGCTGATATATGAGCCTATCCACGCGTTTTGACGAGCATCACCACCTGGTTGGAGCTAACTACCAGCATGGCGCACGCTGTGAACTATGCATATATGCCCAATAGAATCAATCGAGTGAACGCGACCGTCCGCAGAGTTACGTTAGGCTGATGGATATGCCAATCCACGCGTTTGACGAGCATTACCACCTGGTTGGAACTAACTACCGGCATGGCGCACGCTGTGAACTATGCATATAGGCCCGATAGCCCGATAGAATCAATCTAATGAACTCGACCGCCCGCAGAGTGACGATGGGTTGATTGAAGGAGCCTATCCACGCGTTTTGACGAGCATTACCACCTGGTTGGGACTAATTGCCGTCATGGCACGCGCTGTGAACAATGCATATAGGCCCAGTGGAATCAATCGAGTGGACGCGACCGTCCGCATAGTTACGTTATGCTGATGTATGAGCCTATCCACGCGTTTGACGAGCACTACCACCACCTTTATCCCCATCTGCAATTTTATAGCAGCGGACATCTTCGGTGAACTTCCTTCCGCTCTGGCTCCACCACATTTGATTCTTTGACACTCTCGATAGTACCATTCTGTTCATCTCGAAAAGCTCTATCGAATGGTATCAGTACCAACCAATTTCGGAAATATCGGTTATTTTACAATTTCGCATCGAGGACGAGAGCGCTCTTTGCCTAGCGTGCGCTGACAATGACGCCATCGAAAATCGATGTTTTCAAAATACGCCCAATTTCCTTGTCCATCCTTCGTCCAGAATCATCTATTGGTATTTGGGCGCTTATTACGAATCTGACGTCCGTTTTTGAGCCGTTTGAGTGTGGTCGGGTCAGGATCACAGACCACCCTCAGTTATCGTATGGGTGGTCTCCTGCCGCAATCGGCCAAATGGACTTCGACATCGTGTTCATACCCCGAATAATCCCCGCCTCTAGAAGAAGTTCGAGCAAAATCGGTGATCGTGACCCGACCAAACTCAGTAGTCCTGAAGAAAATCCAGAACTTCTCGCGATTGGCGGAATTTTTAAAAACGAAGGTCGGATTTGTAATTAGCGCCCCAAATAACTTACTAGACCACTTTGGACAAAGTTTGAACAAGAAAATTTTCCAAATTTCGAAAACATCGATTTTCAACGTCTTCACCCGCATAGGCTGGGCGAATCGCTCGTCCTCGATTGGAAATTGTCAAGAAGTCAGTTTCTCTCGAATTGGCTGAGATTGAAACATAAAGCTTTTCGCCTTAACAGAATGGTGTTATTGTGAGTGTCTAAAACTCAAATATGGGCGAGTGAGGGCGAAGGAAACTTTAACATATAGGTCCGCCACTCTAAAAAGCATCTTGGGCTGAGGTAGTTTAAGCAGCTGGGAAGTTGTGATCACGTCAGTGCAAATTACCTTAACTCTCCTGCTAGCCTTCGCGTTTGCAGGCAGTTAGCTCTCCAGGTCGTCCAGCAGAAGTCGACTGAATCCGAAAAAATCGTGTCATACAAGCCTAACCTGCACTGCTGTTACTTTGCCCACATATAAGCTATATCGTTGTACTTTAATGAACGGGGAAATATTCTTATTGACTACAAAATCCACTAGCTTCAAATGGAAGGGTTGACACTTGATAGAGTTACAATACCGCTCGCGCCGCACGGTCAAAAGTGGGCGAAAAAATGCCAACATAGCGTCGCAAAGCGTCGCATGCTCATAACTCCTTCAGTTTTAGGTTTTTTTGAATAAAGGTTGGTACCATTCGATTCGCCTCTCCGAGATCTACACAAACGTGTAAAAGTTTCCCGGAACACCCGCCGTGGGTGGTCCAAAATTGGAGGGACGGGCGATTAGAGCAGCATATTCCCCAGGATATGCGTGCTTTCGGAGTACCTCAAAGATGGCGCACATCGCCAGTGCTCTGTCATGCCAGGAATGCCCCGAGAGTGCGCCGTGCACAATGCACACAGAAGCTAACCTATCAATCTAGTGGGCGAGCGCATGTCCCCTGCGCTTTTATCTTCTCTCACTGGGAACTGCGAAGTTTTCAAGACTATTTCGAGCCGTTTGGAGAATGTTATCAGAAATTCCCCGCCACCCCACTCACAATTAGCTCCAATTTGCCCCAGCGAAACTTTGGTGTGCGCCGTGAACAATGCATACAGAATCGAATCTTTAAATCGAGGGGGGGGGGACAGCTTGTAGACTGAGCGTTTGGGGAGTTTTATCAGAAATTTCTTGCCGCCCTAGTCAGGATTAGCTCCAATCTGTCCCAGCGAAACTTTGGTGTGCGCCGTGAACAGTGCATACAGAAGCGAACCTTTCAATCGAGGGGGGGGGGGGGACAGCTTGTAGACTGAGCGTTTGGGGAGTTTTATCAGAAATTCCCCGCCACCCCACTCAGCATTAGCTCCAATCCGTCCCAGCGAAACTTTGCTGTGCGCCGTGAACAATGCATACAGAATCGAACCTTTCAATCGAGAGGGGGGGACAGCTTGTAGACTGAGCGTTTGGGAAGTTTTATGAGAAATTCCCCGCCACCCCACTCAGGATTAGCTCCAATCTGTCCCAGCGAAACTTTGGTGTGCGCCGTGAACAATGCATACAGAATCGAACCTTTCAATCGAGCGGGGGGGGGACAGCTTGTAGACTGAGAATTTGGGGAGTTTTATCAGAAATTCCCCGCCACCCCACTCAGCATTAGCTCCAATCTGTCCCAGCGAAACTTTGGTGTACGCCGTGAACAATGCATACAGAATCGAACCTTTCAATCGAGGGAGGGGGACAGCTTGTAGACTGAACGTTTGGGGAGTTTTATCAGAAATTCCCCGCCACCCCACTCAGGATTAGCTCCAATCTGTCCCAGCGAAACTTTGGTGTGCGCCGTGAACAATGCATACAGAATCGAACCTTTCAATCGAGGGGGGGGGACAGCTTGTAGACTGAGAATTTGGGGAGTTTTATCAGAAATTCCCCGCCACCCCACTCAGGATTAGCTCCAATCTGTCCCAGCGAAACTTTGGTGTGCGCCGTGAACAATGCATACAGAATCGAACCTTTCAATCGAGGGGGGGGGGACAGCTTGTAGACTGAGAATTTGGGGAGTTTTATCAGAAATTCCCCGCCACCCCACTCAGCATTAGCTCCAATCTGTCCCAGCGAAACTTTACTGTGCGCCGTGAACAATGCATACAGAATCGAACCTTTCAATCGAGGGGGGGGGGACAGCTTGTAGACTGAGCGTTTGGGAAGTTTTATGAGAAATTCCCCGCCACCCCACTCAGCATTAGCTCCAATCTGTCCCAGCGAAACTTAGGTGTGCGCCGTAAACAATGCATACAGAATCGAACCTTTCAATCGAGGGGGGGGGACAGCTTGTAGACTGAGAATTTGGGGAGTTTTATCAGAAATTCCCCGCCACCCCACTCAGCATTAGCTCCAATCTGTCCCAGCGAAACTTTGGTGTACGCCGTGAACAATGCATACAGAATCGAACCTTTCAATCGAGGGAGGGGGACAGCTTGTAGACTGAACGTTTGGGGAGTTTTATCAGAAATTCCCCGCCACCCCACTCAGGATTAGCTCCAATCTGTCCCAGCGAAACTTTGGTGTGCGCCGTGAACAGTGCATACAGAAGCGAACCTTTCAATCGAGGGGGGGACAGCTTGTAGACTGAGCGTTTGGGGAGTTTTATCAGAAATTCCCCGCCACCCCACTCAGGATTAGCTCCAATCTGTCCCAGCGAAACTTTGGTGTGCGCCGTGAACAATGCATACAGAATCGAACCTTTCAATCGAGGGGGGGGGGACAGCTTGTAGACTGAGCGTTTGGGGAGTTTTATCAGAAATTCCCCACCACCCCACTCAGCATTAGCTCCAATCTGTCCCAGCGAAACTTTGGTGTACGCCGTGAACAATGCATACAGAATCGAAC
The DNA here is from genome assembly GCA_947396885.1 of Heligmosomoides polygyrus polygyrus. Lineage (NCBI taxonomy): Eukaryota > Metazoa > Nematoda > Chromadorea > Rhabditida > Heligmosomidae > Heligmosomoides > Heligmosomoides polygyrus. The sequence goes on from OX377206.1 coordinate 42,377,682, forward strand.
CTTTCAATCGAGGGAGGGGGACAGCTTGTAGACTGAACGTTTGGGGAGTTTTATCAGAAATTACCCGCCACCCCACTCAAGATTAGCTCCAATCTGTCCCAGCGAAACTTTGGTGTGCGCCGTGAACAATGCATACAGAATCGAACCTTTCAATCGAGGGGGGGGACAGCTTGTAGAATCAGAAATTCCCCGCCACCCCACTCAGGATTAGCTCCAATCTGTCCCAGCGAAACTTTGGTGTGCGCCGTGAACAATGCATACAGAATCGAACCTTTCAATCGAGGGGGGGGGGGGACAGCTTGTAGACTGAGCGTTTGGGAAGTTTTATGAGAAATTCCCCGCCACCCCACTCAGCATTAGCTCCAATCTGTCCCAGCGAAACTTAGGTGTGCGCCGTAAACAATGCATACAGAATCGAACCTTTCAATCGAGGTGGGGGGGACAGCTTGTAGACTGAGAATTTGGGGAGTTTTATCAGAAATTCCCCGCCACCCCACTCAGGATTAGCTCCAATCTGTCCCAGCGAAACTTTGGTGTGCGCCGTGAACAATGCATACAGAATCGAACCTTTCAATCGAGGGGGGGGACAGCTTGTAGACTGAGAATTTGGGGAGTTTTATCAGAAATTCCCCGCCACCCCACTCAGCATTAGCTCCAATCTGTCCCAGCGAAACTTTGCTGTGCGCCGTGAACAATGCATACAGAATCGAACCTTTCAATCGAGGGGGGGGACAGCTTGTAGACTGAGCGTTTGGGAAGTTTTATGAGAAATTCCCCGCCACCCCACTCAGCATTAGCTCCAATCTGTCCCAGCGAAACTTAGGTGTGCGCCGTAAACAATGCATACAGAATCGAACCTTTCAATCGAGGGGGGGGACAGCTTGTAGACTGAGAATTTGGGGAGTTTTATCAGAAATTCCCCGCCACCCCACTCAGCATTAGCTCCAATCTGTCCCAGCGAAACTTTGGTGTACGCCGTGAACAATGCATACAGAATCGAACCTTTCAATCGAGGGAGGGGGACAGCTTGTAGACTGAACGTTTGGGGAGTTTTATCAGAAATTCCCCGCCACCCCACTCAGGATTAGCTCCAATCTGTCCCAGCGAAACTTTGGTGTGCGCCGTGAACAGTGCATACAGAAGCGAACCTTTCAATCGAGGGGGGGACAGCTTGTAGACTGAGCGTTTGGGGAGTTTTATCAGAAATTCCCCGCCACCCCACTCAGGATTAGCTCCAATCTGTCCCAGCGAAACTTTGGTGTGCGCCGTGAACAATGCATACAGAATCGAACCTTTCAATCGAGGGGGGGGGGGGGACAGCTTGTAGACTGAGCGTTTGGGGAGTTTTATCAGAAATTCCCCACCACATCACTCAGGATTAGCGCCAATCTGTCCCAGCGAAACTTTGGTGTGCGCCGTGAACAATGCATACAGAATCGAACCCTTCAATCGAGGGGGGGGGACAGCTTGTAGACTGAGAATTTGGGGAGTTTTATCAGAAATTTCTTGCCGCCCTAGTCAGGATTAGCTCCAATCTGTCCCAGCGAAACTTTGGTGTGCGCCGTGAACAATGCATACAGAATCGAACCTTTCAATCGAGGGAGCGGGACAGGTTGTTGACTGAGAATTTGGGGAGTTTTATCAGAAATTCCCCGCCACCCCACTCAGCATTAGCGCCAATCTGTCCCAGCGAAACTTTGGTGTGCGCCGTGAACAATGCATACAGAATCGAACCTTTCAATCGAGGGGGGGGGGACAGCTTGTAGACTGAGCGTTTGGGGAGTTTTATCAGAAATTTCTTGCCGCCCTAGTCAGGATTAGCTCCAATCTGTCCCAGCGAAACTTTGGTGTGCGCCGTGAACAATGCATACAGAATCGAACCTTTCAATCGAGGGGGGGGGACAGCTTGTAGACTGAGAATTTGGGGAGTTTTATCAGAAATTCCCCACCACATCACTCAGGATTAGCGCCAATCTGTCCCAGCGAAACTTTGGTGTGCGCCGTGAACAGTGCATACAGAAGCGAACCTTTCAATCGAGGGGGGGACAGCTTGTAGACTGAACGTTTGGGGAGTTTTATCAGAAATTCCCCGCCACCCCACTCAGGATTAGCTCCAATCTGTCCCAGCGAAACTTTGGTGTGCGCCGTGAACAATGCATACAGAATCGAACCTTTCAATCGAGGGGGGGGACAGCTTGTAGACTGAGCGTTTGGGGAGTTTTATCAGAAATTCCCCACCACATCACTCAGGATTAGCGCCAATCTGTCCCAGCGAAACTTTGGTGTGCGCCGTGAACAGTGCATACAGAAGCGAACCTTTCAATCGAGGGGGGGACAGCTTGTAGACTGAACGTTTGGGGAGTTTTATCAGAAATTCCCCGCCACCCCACTCAGGATTAGCTCCAATCTGTCCCAGCGAAACTTTGGTGTGCGCCGTGAACAATGCATACAGAATCGAACCTTTCAATCGAGGGAGCGGGACAGGTTGTTGACTGAGAATTTGGGGAGTTTTATCAGAAATTCCCCGCCACCCCACTCAGCATTAGCGCCAATCTGTCCCAGCGAAACTTTGGTGTGCGCCGTGAACAATGCATACAGAATCGAACCTTTCAATCGAGGGGGGGGGACAGCTTGTAGACTGAACCTTTGGGGAGTTTTATCAGAAATTCCCCGCCACCCCACTCAGGATTAGCTCCAATCTGTCCCAGCGAAACTTTGGTGTGCGCCGTGAACAATGCATACAGAATCGAACCTTTCAATCGAGGGAGCGGGACAGGTTGTTGACTGAGAATTTGGGGAGTTTTATCAGAAATTCCCCGCCACCCCACTCAGGATTAGCTCCAATCTGTCCCAGCGAAACTTTGGTGTGCGCCGTGAACAATGCATACAGAATCGAACCTTTCAATCGAGGGGGGGGGGACAGCTTGTAGACTGAGCGTTTGGGGAGTTTTATCAGAAATTCCCCACCACATCACTCAGGATTAGCGCCAATCTGTCCCAGCGAAACTTTGGTGTGCGCCGTGAACAATGCATACAGAATCGAACCCTTCAATCGAGGGGGGCGGGACAGCTTGTAGACTGAGAATTTGGGGAGTTTTATCTGAAATTCCCCGCCACCCCATTCAGCATTAGCTCCAATCTGTCCCAGCGAAACTTTGGTGTGCGCCGTGAACAATGCATACAGAATCGAACCTTTCAATCGAGGGAGCGGGACAGGTTGTTGACTGAGAATTTGGGGAGTTTTATCAGAAATTCCCCGCCACCCCACTCAGCATTAGCGCCAATCTGCCCCAGCGAAACTTTGGTGTGCGCCGTGAACAATGCATACAGAATCGAACCTTTCAATCGAGGGAGCGGGACAGGTTGTTGACTGAGAATTTGGGGAGTTTTATCAGAAATTCCCCGCCACCCCACTCAGCATTAGCGCCAATCTGTCCCAGCGAAACTTTGGTGTGCGCCGTGAACAATGCATACAGAATCGAACCTTTCAATCGAGGGGGGGGGGGACAGCTTGTAGACTGAGCGTTTGGGGAGTTTTATCAGAAATTTCTTGCCGCCCTAGTCAGGATTAGCTCCAATCTGTCCCAGCGAAACTTTGGTGTGCGCCGTGAACAATGCATACAGAATCGAACCTTTCAATCGAGGGGGGGGGGGACAGCTTGTAGACTGAGAATTTGGGGAGTTTTATCAGAAATTCCCCGCCACCCCACTCAGCATTAGCTCCAATCTGTCCCAGCGAAACTTTGGTGTACGCCGTGAACAATGCATACAGAATCGAACCTTTCAATCGAGGGGGGGGGACAGCTTGTAGACTGAGCGTTTGGGAAGTTTTATGAGAAATTCCCCGCCACCCCACTCAGGATTAGCTCCAATCTGTCCCAGCGAAACTTTGGTGTGCGCCGTGAACAATGCATACAGAATCGAACCTTTCAATCGAGGGGGGGGGGGGACAGCTTGTAGACTGAGAATTTGGGGAGTTTTATCAGAAATTCCCCGCCACCCCACTCAGCATTAGCTCCAATCTGTCCCAGCGAAACTTTGGTGTACGCCGTGAACAATGCATACAGAATCGAACCTTTCAATCGAGGGGGGGGGGACAGCTTGTAGACTGAGCGTTTGGGAAGTTTTATGAGAAATTCCCCGCCACCCCACTCAGGATTAGCTCCAATCTGTCCCAGCGAAACTTTGGTGTGCGCCGTGAACAATGCATACAGAATCGAACCTTTCAATCGAGGGGGGGGGACAGCTTGTAGACTGAACGTTTGGGGAGTTTTATCAGAAATTCCCCGCCACATGACTCAGGATTAGCTCCAATCTGTCCCAGCGAAACTTTGGAGTGCGCCGTGAACAATGCATACAGAATCGAACCTTTCAATCGAGGGGGGGGACAGCTTGTAGACTGAGAATTTGGGGAGTTTTATCAGAAATTCCCCGCCACATGACTCAGGATTAGCTCCAATCTGTCCCAGCGAAACTTTGGAGTGCGCCGTGAACAATGCATACAGAATCGAACCTTTCAATCGAGGGGGGGACAGCTTGTAGACTGAGAATTTGGGGAGTTTTATCAGAAATTCCCCGCCACCCCACTCAGCATTAGCTCCAATCTGTCCCAGCGAAACTTTGGTGTACGCCGTGAACAATGCATACAGAATCGAACCTTTCAATCGAGGGAGGGGGACAGCTTGTAGACTGAACGTTTGGGGAGTTTTATCAGAAATTCCCCGCCACCCCACTCAGGATTAGCTCCAATCTGTCCCAGCGAAACTTTGGTGTGCGCCGTGAACAATGCATACAGAATCGAACCTTTCAATCGAGGGAGCGGGACAGGTTGTTGACTGAGAATTTGGGGAGTTTTATCAGAAATTCCCCGCCACCCCACTCAGGATTAGCTCCAATCTGCCCCAGCGAAACTTTGGTGTGCGCCGTGAACAATGCATACAGAATCGAACCTTTCAATCGAGGGGGGGGGGGACAGCTTGTAGACTGAGCGTTTGGGGAGTTTTATCAGAAATTCCCCACCACATCACTCAGGATTAGCGCCAATCTGTCCCAGCGAAACTTTGGTGTGCGCCGTGAACAATGCATACAGAATCGAACCCTTCAATCGAGGGGGGCGGGACAGCTTGTAGACTGAGAATTTGGGGAGTTTTATCTGAAATTCCCCGCCACCCCATTCAGCATTAGCTCCAATCTGTCCCAGCGAAACTTTGGTGTGCGCCGTGAACAATGCATACAGAATCGAACCTTTCAATCGAGGGAGCGGGACAGGTTGTTGACTGAGAATTTGGGGAGTTTTATCAGAAATTCCCCGCCACCCCACTCAGCATTAGCGCCAATCTGTCCCAGCGAAACTTTGGTGTACGCCGTGAACAATGCATACAGAATCGAACCTTTCAATCGAGGGAGGGGGACAGCTTGTAGACTGAGAATTTGGGGAGTTTTATCAGAAATTCCCCGCCACCCCACTCAGCATTAGCTCCAATCTGTCCCAGCGAAACTTTGGTGTGCGCCGTGAACAATGCATACAGAATCGAACCTTTCAATCGAGGGGGGGGGGACAGCTTGTAGACTGAGCGTTTGGGGAGTTTTATCAGAAATTCCCCACCACATCACTCAGGATTAGCGCCAATCTGTCCCAGCGAAACTTTGGTGTGCGCCGTGAACAATGCATACAGAATCGAACCCTTCAATCGAGGGGGGGGGACAGCTTGTAGACTGAGAATTTGGGGAGTTTTATCAGAAATTTCTTGCCGCCCTAGTCAGGATTAGCTCCAATCTGTCCCAGCGAAACTTTGGTGTGCGCCGTGAACAATGCATACAGAATCGAACCTTTCAATCGAGGGAGCGGGACAGGTTGTTGACTGAGAATTTGGGGAGTTTTATCAGAAATTCCCCGCCACCCCACTCAGCATTAGCGCCAATCTGTCCCAGCGAAACTTTGGTGTGCGCCGTGAACAATGCATACAGAATCGAACCTTTCAATCGAGGGGGGGGGACAGCTTGTAGACTGAGAATTTGGGGAGTTTTATCAGAAATTCCCCGCCACCCCACTCAGCATTAGCTCCAATCTGTCCCAGCGAAACTTTGGTGTACGCCGTGAAAAATGCATACAGAATCGAACCTTTCAATCGAGGGGGGGGGGGACAGCTTGTAGACTGAGCGTTTGGGAAGTTTTATGAGAAATTCCCCGCCACCCCACTCAGGATTAGCTCCAATCTGTCCCAGCGAAACTTTGGTGTGCGCCGTGAACAATGCATACAGAATCGAACCTTTCAATCGAGGGGGGGGGGGGACAGCTTGTAGACTGAACGTTTGGGGAGTTTTATCAGAAATTCCCCGCCACATGACTCAGGATTAGCTCCAATCTGTCCCAGCGAAACTTTGGAGTGCGCCGTGAACAATGCATACAGAATCGAACCTTTCAATCGAGGGGGGGGACAGCTTGTAGACTGAGAATTTGGGGAGTTTTATCAGAAATTCCCCGCCACATGACTCAGGATTAGCTCCAATCTGTCCCAGCGAAACTTTGGAGTGCGCCGTGAACAATGCATACAGAATCGAACCTTTCAATCGAGGGGGGGACAGCTTGTAGACTGAGAATTTGGGGAGTTTTATCAGAAATTCCCCGCCACCCCACTCAGCATTAGCTCCAATCTGTCCCAGCGAAACTTTGGTGTACGCCGTGAACAATGCATACAGAATCGAACCTTTCAATCGAGGGAGGGGGACAGCTTGTAGACTGAACGTTTGGGGAGTTTTATCAGAAATTCCCCGCCACCCCACTCAGGATTAGCTCCAATCTGTCCCAGCGAAACTTTGGTGTGCGCCGTGAACAATGCATACAGAATCGAACCTTTCAATCGAGGGAGCGGGACAGGTTGTTGACTGAGAATTTGGGGAGTTTTATCAGAAATTCCCCGCCACCCCACTCAGGATTAGCTCCAATCTGTCCCAGCGAAACTTTGGTGTGCGCCGTGAACAATGCATACAGAATCGAACCTTTCAATCGAGGGGGGGGGGACAGCTTGTAGACTGAGCGTTTGGGGAGTTTTATCAGAAATTCCCCACCACATCACTCAGGATTAGCGCCAATCTGTCCCAGCGAAACTTTGGTGTGCGCCGTGAACAATGCATACAGAATCGAACCCTTCAATCGAGGGGGGCGGGACAGCTTGTAGACTGAGAATTTGGGGAGTTTTATCTGAAATTCCCCGCCACCCCATTCAGCATTAGCTCCAATCTGTCCCAGCGAAACTTTGGTGTGCGCCGTGAACAATGCATACAGAATCGAACCTTTCAATCGAGGGAGCGGGACAGGTTGTTGACTGAGAATTTGGGGAGTTTTATCAGAAATTCCCCGCCACCCCACTCAGCATTAGCGCCAATCTGTCCCAGCGAAACTTTGGTGTACGCCGTGAACAATGCATACAGAATCGAACCTTTCAATCGAGGGAGGGGGACAGCTTGTAGACTGAGAATTTGGGGAGTTTTATCAGAAATTCCCCGCCACCCCACTCAGCATTAGCTCCAATCTGTCCCAGCGAAACTTTGGTGTACGCCGTGAACAATGCATACAGAATCGAACCTTTCAATCGAGGGAGGGGGACAGCTTGTAGACTGAACGTTTGGGGAGTTTTATCAGAAATTCCCCGCCACCCCACTCAGGATTAGCTCCAATCTGTCCCAGCGAAACTTTGGTGTGCGCCGTGAACAGTGCATACAGAAGCGAACCTTTCAATCGAGGGGGGGACAGCTTGTAGACTGAGCGTTTGGGGAGTTTTATCAGAAATTCCCCGCCACCCCACTCAGGATTAGCTCCAATCTGTCCCAGCGAAACTTTGGTGTGCGCCGTGAACAATGCATACAGAATCGAACCTTTCAATCGAGGGGGGGGGGGACAGCTTGTAGACTGAGCGTTTGGGGAGTTTTATCAGAAATTCCCCACCACATCACTCAGGATTAGCGCCAATCTGTCCCAGCGAAACTTTGGTGTGCGCCGTGAACAATGCATACAGAATCGAACCCTTCAATCGAGGGGGGGGACAGCTTGTAGACTGAGAATTTGGGGAGTTTTATCAGAAATTTCTTGCCGCCCTAGTCAGGATTAGCTCCAATCTGTCCCAGCGAAACTTTGGTGTGCGCCGTGAACAATGCATACAGAATCGAACCTTTCAATCGAGGGAGCGGGACAGGTTGTTGACTGAGAATTTGGGGAGTTTTATCAGAAATTCCCCGCCACCCCACTCAGCATTAGCGCCAATCTGTCCCAGCGAAACTTTGGTGTGCGCCGTGAACAATGCATACAGAATCGAACCTTTCAATCGAGGGGGGGGGGGGACAGCTTGTAGACTGAGCGTTTGGGGAGTTTTATGAGAAATTCCCCGCCACCCCACTCAGGATTAGCTCCAATCTGTCCCAGCGAAACTTTGGTGTGCGCCGTGAACAATGCATACAGAATCGAACCTTTCAATCGAGGGGGGGGGGACAGCTTGTAGACTGAACGTTTGGGGAGTTTTATCAGAAATTCCCCGCCACATGACTCAGGATTAGCTCCAATCTGTCCCAGCGAAACTTTGGAGTGCGCCGTGAAAAATGCATACAGAATCGAACCTTTCAATCGAGGGGGGGGGGGACAGCTTGTAGACTGAGCGTTTGGGAAGTTTTATGAGAAATTCCCCGCCACCCCACTCAGGATTAGCTCCAATCTGTCCCAGCGAAACTTTGGTGTGCGCCGTGAACAATGCATACAGAATCGAACCTTTCAATCGAGGGGGGGGGGGACAGCTTGTAGACTGAACGTTTGGGGAGTTTTATCAGAAATTCCCCGCCACATGACTCAGGATTAGCTCCAATCTGTCCCAGCGAAACTTTGGAGTGCGCCGTGAACAATGCATACAGAATCGAACCTTTCAATCGAGGGGGGGGACAGCTTGTAGACTGAGAATTTGGGGAGTTTTATCAGAAATTCCCCGCCACATGACTCAGGATTAGCTCCAATCTGTCCCAGCGAAACTTTGGAGTGCGCCGTGAACAATGCATACAGAATCGAACCTTTCAATCGAGGGGGGGACAGCTTGTAGACTGAGAATTTGGGGAGTTTTATCAGAAATTCCCCGCCACCCCACTCAGCATTAGCTCCAATCTGTCCCAGCGAAACTTTGGTGTACGCCGTGAACAATGCATACAGAATCGAACCTTTCAATCGAGGGAGGGGGACAGCTTGTAGACTGAACGTTTGGGGAGTTTTATCAGAAATTCCCCGCCACCCCACTCAGGATTAGCTCCAATCTGTCCCAGCGAAACTTTGGTGTGCGCCGTGAACAATGCATACAGAATCGAACCTTTCAATCGAGGGAGCGGGACAGGTTGTTGACTGAGAATTTGGGGAGTTTTATCAGAAATTCCCCGCCACCCCACTCAGGATTAGCTCCAATCTGTCCCAGCGAAACTTTGGTGTGCGCCGTGAACAATGCATACAGAATCGAACCTTTCAATCGAGGGGGGGGGGGGACAGCTTGTAGACTGAGCGTTTGGGGAGTTTTATCAGAAATTCCCCACCACATCACTCAGGATTAGCGCCAATCTGTCCCAGCGAAACTTTGGTGTGCGCCGTGAACAATGCATACAGAATCGAACCCTTCAATCGAGGGGGGCGGGACAGCTTGTAGACTGAGAATTTGGGGAGTTTTATCTGAAATTCCCCGCCACCCCATTCAGCATTAGCTCCAATCTGTCCCAGCGAAACTTTGGTGTGCGCCGTGAACAATGCATACAGAATCGAACCTTTCAATCGAGGGAGCGGGACAGGTTGTTGACTGAGAATTTGGGGAGTTTTATCAGAAATTCCCCGCCACCCCACTCAGCATTAGCGCCAATCTGTCCCAGCGAAACTTTGGTGTACGCCGTGAACAATGCATACAGAATCGAACCTTTCAATCGAGGGAGGGGGACAGCTTGTAGACTGAGAATTTGGGGAGTTTTATCAGAAATTCCCCGCCACCCCACTCAGCATTAGCTCCAATCTGTCCCAGCGAAACTTTGGTGTACGCCGTGAACAATGCATACAGAATCGAACCTTTCAATCGAGGGAGGGGGACAGCTTGTAGACTGAACGTTTGGGGAGTTTTATCAGAAATTCCCCGCCACCCCACTCAGGATTAGCTCCAATCTGTCCCAGCGAAACTTTGGTGTGCGCCGTGAACAGTGCATACAGAAGCGAACCTTTCAATCGAGGGGGGGACAGCTTGTAGACTGAGCGTTTGGGGAGTTTTATCAGAAATTCCCCGCCACCCCACTCAGGATTAGCTCCAATCTGTCCCAGCGAAACTTTGGTGTGCGCCGTGAACAATGCATACAGAATCGAACCTTTCAATCGAGGGGGGGGGGGACAGCTTGTAGACTGAGCGTTTGGGGAGTTTTATCAGAAATTCCCCACCACATCACTCAGGATTAGCGCCAATCTGTCCCAGCGAAACTTTGGTGTGCGCCGTGAACAATGCATACAGAATCGAACCCTTCAATCGAGGGGGGGGACAGCTTGTAGACTGAGAATTTGGGGAGTTTTATCAGAAATTTCTTGCCGCCCTAGTCAGGATTAGCTCCAATCTGTCCCAGCGAAACTTTGGTGTGCGCCGTGAACAATGCATACAGAATCGAACCTTTCAATCGAGGGAGCGGGACAGGTTGTTGACTGAGAATTTGGGGAGTTTTATCAGAAATTCCCCGCCACCCCACTCAGCATTAGCGCCAATCTGTCCCAGCGAAACTTTGGTGTGCGCCGTGAACAATGCATACAGAATCGAACCTTTCAATCGAGGGGGGGGGGACAGCTTGTAGACTGAGCGTTTGGGGAGTTTTATCAGAAATTTCTTGCCGCCCTAGTCAGGATTAGCTCCAATCTGTCCCAGCGAAACTTTGGTGTGCGCCGTGAACAATGCATACAGAATCGAACCTTTCAATCGAGGGGGGGGACAGCTTGTAGACTGAGAATTTGGGGAGTTTTATCAGAAATTCCCAGCCAACCCACTCAGCATTAGCTCCAATCTGTCCCAGCGAAACTTTGGTGTACGCCGTGAACAATGCATACAGAATCGAACCTTTCAATCGAGGGGGGGACAGCTTGTAGACTGAGCGTTTGGGAAGTTTTATGAGAAATTCCCCGCCACCCCACTCAGCATTAGCGCCAATCTGTCCCAGCGAAACTTTGGTGTACGCCGTGAACAGTGCATACAGAAGCGAACCTTTCAATCGAGGGGGACAGCTTGTAGACTGAACGTTTGGGGAGTTTTATCAGAAATTCCCCGCCACCCCACTCAGGATTAGCTCCAATCTGTCCCAGCGAAACTTTGGTGTGCGCCGTGAACAATGCATACAGAATCGAACCTTTCAATCGAGGGGGGGGGGGGACAGCTTGTAGACTGAGCGTTTGGGGAGTTTTATCAGAAATTCCCCACCACATCACTCAGGATTAGCGCCAATCTGTCCCAGCGAAACTTTGGTGTGCGCCGTGAACAGTGCATACAGAAGCGAACCTTTCAATCGAGGGGGGGACAGCTTGTAGACTGAACGTTTGGGGAGTTTTATCAGAAATTCCCCGCCACCCCACTCAGGATTAGCTCCAATCTGTCCCAGCGAAACTTTGGTGTGCGCCGTGAACAATGCATACAGAATCGAACCTTTCAATCGAGGGAGCGGGACAGGTTGTTGACTGAGAATTTGGGGAGTTTTATCAGAAATTCCCCGCCACCCCACTCAGCATTAGCGCCAATCTGTCCCAGCGAAACTTTGGTGTGCGCCGTGAACAATGCATACAGAATCGAACCTTTCAATCGAGGGGGGGGGGACAGCTTGTAGACTGAACCTTTGGGGAGTTTTATCAGAAATTCCCCGCCACCCCACTCAGGATTAGCTCCAATCTGTCCCAGCGAAACTTTGGTGTGCGCCGTGAACAATGCATACAGAATCGAACCTTTCAATCGAGGGAGCGGGACAGGTTGTTGACTGAGAATTTGGGGAGTTTTATCAGAAATTCCCCGCCACCCCACTCAGGATTAGCTCCAATCTGTCCCAGCGAAACTTTGGTGTGCGCCGTGAACAATGCATACAGAATCGAACCTTTCAATCGAGGGGGGGGGACAGCTTGTAGACTGAGCGTTTGGGGAGTTTTATCAGAAATTCCCCACCACATCACTCAGGATTAGCGCCAATCTGTCCCAGCGAAACTTTGGTGTGCGCCGTGAACAATGCATACAGAATCGAACCCTTCAATCGAGGGGGGCGGGACAGCTTGTAGACTGAGAATTTGGGGAGTTTTATCTGAAATTCCCCGCCACCCCATTCAGCATTAGCTCCAATCTGTCCCAGCGAAACTTTGGTGTGCGCCGTGAACAATGCATACAGAATCGAACCTTTCAATCGAGGGAGCGGGACAGGTTGTTGACTGAGAATTTGGGGAGTTTTATCAGAAATTCCCCGCCACCCCACTCAGCATTAGCGCCAATCTGCCCCAGCGAAACTTTGGTGTGCGCCGTGAACAATGCATACAGAATCGAACCTTTCAATCGAGGGAGCGGGACAGGTTGTTGACTGAGAATTTGGGGAGTTTTATCAGAAATTCCCCGCCACCCCACTCAGCATTAGCGCCAATCTGTCCCAGCGAAACTTTGGTGTGCGCCGTGAACAATGCATACAGAATCGAACCTTTCAATCGAGGGGGGGGGGACAGCTTGTAGACTGAGCGTTTGGGGAGTTTTATCAGAAATTTCTTGCCGCCCTAGTCAGGATTAGCTCCAATCTGTCCCAGCGAAACTTTGGTGTGCGCCGTGAACAATGCATACAGAATCGAACCTTTCAATCGAGGGGGGGGGGGGACAGCTTGTAGACTGAGAATTTGGGGAGTTTTATCAGAAATTCCCCGCCACCCCACTCAGCATTAGCTCCAATCTGTCCCAGCGAAACTTTGGTGTACGCCGTGAACAATGCATACAGAATCGAACCTTTCAATCGAGGGGGGGGGGGGACAGCTTGTAGACTGAGCGTTTGGGAAGTTTTATGAGAAATTCCCCGCCACCCCACTCAGGATTAGCTCCAATCTGTCCCAGCGAAACTTTGGTGTGCGCCGTGAACAATGCATACAGAATCGAACCTTTCAATCGAGGGGGGGGGGGACAGCTTGTAGACTGAGAATTTGGGGAGTTTTATCAGAAATTCCCCGCCACCCCACTCAGCATTAGCTCCAATCTGTCCCAGCGAAACTTTGGTGTACGCCGTGAACAATGCATACAGAATCGAACCTTTCAATCGAGGGGGGGGGGACAGCTTGTAGACTGAGCGTTTGGGAAGTTTTATGAGAAATTCCCCGCCACCCCACTCAGGATTAGCTCCAATCTGTCCCAGCGAAACTTTGGTGTGCGCCGTGAACAATGCATACAGAATCGAACCTTTCAATCGAGGGGGGGGGACAGCTTGTAGACTGAACGTTTGGGGAGTTTTATCAGAAATTCCCCGCCACATGACTCAGGATTAGCTCCAATCTGTCCCAGCGAAACTTTGGAGTGCGCCGTGAACAATGCATACAGAATCGAACCTTTCAATCGAGGGGGGGACAGCTTGTAGACTGAGAATTTGGGGAGTTTTATCAGAAATTCCCCGCCACATGACTCAGGATTAGCTCCAATCTGTCCCAGCGAAACTTTGGAGTGCGCCGTGAACAATGCATACAGAATCGAACCTTTCAATCGAGGGGGGGACAGCTTGTAGACTGAGAATTTGGGGAGTTTTATCAGAAATTCCCCGCCACCCCACTCAGCATTAGCTCCAATCTGTCCCAGCGAAACTTTGGTGTACGCCGTGAACAATGCATACAGAATCGAACCTTTCAATCGAGGGAGGGGGACAGCTTGTAGACTGAACGTTTGGGGAGTTTTATCAGAAATTCCCCGCCACCCCACTCAGGATTAGCTCCAATCTGTCCCAGCGAAACTTTGGTGTGCGCCGTGAACAATGCATACAGAATCGAACCTTTCAATCGAGGGAGCGGGACAGGTTGTTGACTGAGAATTTGGGGAGTTTTATCAGAAATTCCCCGCCACCCCACTCAGGATTAGCTCCAATCTGTCCCAGCGAAACTTTGGTGTGCGCCGTGAACAATGCATACAGAATCGAACCTTTCAATCGAGGGGGGGGGACAGCTTGTAGACTGAGCGTTTGGGGAGTTTTATCAGAAATTCCCCACCACATCACTCAGGATTAGCGCCAATCTGTCCCAGCGAAACTTTGGTGTGCGCCGTGAACAATGCATACAGAATCGAACCCTTCAATCGAGGGGGGCGGGACAGCTTGTAGACTGAGAATTTGGGGAGTTTTATCTGAAATTCCCCGCCACCCCATTCAGCATTAGCTCCAATCTGTCCCAGCGAAACTTTGGTGTGCGCCGTGAACAATGCATACAGAATCGAACCTTTCAATCGAGGGGGGGGACAGCTTGTAGACTGAGAATTTGGGGAGTTTTATCAGAAATTCCCCGCCACCCCACTCAGCATTAGCTCCAATCTGTCCCAGCGAAACTTTGCTGTGCGCCGTGAACAATGCATACAGAATCGAACCTTTCAATCGAGGGGGGGGACAGCTTGTAGACTGAGCGTTTGGGAAGTTTTATGAGAAATTCCCCGCCACCCCACTCAGCATTAGCTCCAATCTGTCCCAGCGAAACTTAGGTGTGCGCCGTAAACAATGCATACAGAATCGAACCTTTCAATCGAGGGGGGGGACAGCTTGTAGACTGAGAATTTGGGGAGTTTTATCAGAAATTCCCCGCCACCCCACTCAGCATTAGCTCCAATCTGTCCCAGCGAAACTTTGGTGTACGCCGTGAACAATGCATACAGAATCGAACCTTTCAATCGAGGGAGGGGGACAGCTTGTAGACTGAACGTTTGGGGAGTTTTATCAGAAATTCCCCGCCACCCCACTCAGGATTAGCTCCAATCTGTCCCAGCGAAACTTTGGTGTGCGCCGTGAACAGTGCATACAGAAGCGAACCTTTCAATCGAGGGGGGGACAGCTTGTAGACTGAGCGTTTGGGGAGTTTTATCAGAAATTCCCCGCCACCCCACTCAGGATTAGCTCCAATCTGTCCCAGCGAAACTTTGGTGTGCGCCGTGAACAATGCATACAGAATCGAACCTTTCAATCGAGGGGGGGGGGACAGCTTGTAGACTGAGCGTTTGGGGAGTTTTATCAGAAATTCCCCACCACATCACTCAGGATTAGCGCCAATCTGTCCCAGCGAAACTTTGGTGTGCGCCGTGAACAATGCATACAGAATCGAACCCTTCAATCGAGGGGGGGGGGACAGCTTGTAGACTGAGAATTTGGGGAGTTTTATCAGAAATTTCTTGCCGCCCTAGTCAGGATTAGCTCCAATCTGTCCCAGCGAAACTTTGGTGTGCGCCGTGAACAATGCATACAGAATCGAACCTTTCAATCGAGGGAGCGGGACAGGTTGTTGACTGAGAATTTGGGGAGTTTTATCAGAAATTCCCCGCCACCCCACTCAGCATTAGCGCCAATCTGTCCCAGCGAAACTTTGGTGTGCGCCGTGAACAATGCATACAGAATCGAACCTTTCAATCGAGGGGGGGGGGACAGCTTGTAGACTGAGCGTTTGGGGAGTTTTATCAGAAATTTCTTGCCGCCCTAGTCAGGATTAGCTCCAATCTGTCCCAGCGAAACTTTGGTGTGCGCCGTGAACAATGCATACAGAATCGAACCTTTCAATCGAGGGGGGGGGACAGCTTGTAGACTGAGAATTTGGGGAGTTTTATCAGAAATTCCCCGCCAACCCACTCAGCATTAGCTCCAATCTGTCCCAGCGAAACTTTGGTGTACGCCGTGAACAATGCATACAGAATCGAACCTTTCAATCGAGGGGGGGACAGCTTGTAGACTGAGCGTTTGGGAAGTTTTATGAGAAATTCCCCGCCACCCCACTCAGCATTAGCGCCAATCTGTCCCAGCGAAACTTTGGTGTACGCCGTGAACAGTGCATACAGAAGCGAACCTTTCAATCGAGGGGGACAGCTTGTAGACTGAACGTTTGGGGAGTTTTATCAGAAATTCCCCGCCACCCCACTCAGGATTAGCTCCAATCTGTCCCAGCGAAACTTTGGTGTGCGCCGTGAACAATGCATACAGAATCGAACCTTTCAATCGAGGGGGGGGACAGCTTGTAGACTGAGCGTTTGGGGAGTTTTATCAGAAATTCCCCACCACATCACTCAGGATTAGCGCCAATCTGTCCCAGCGAAACTTTGGTGTGCGCCGTGAACAGTGCATACAGAAGCGAACCTTTCAATCGAGGGGGGGACAGCTTGTAGACTGAACGTTTGGGGAGTTTTATCAGAAATTCCCCGCCACCCCACTCAGGATTAGCTCCAATCTGTCCCAGCGAAACTTTGGTGTGCGCCGTGAACAATGCATACAGAATCGAACCTTTCAATCGAGGGAGCGGGACAGGTTGTTGACTGAGAATTTGGGGAGTTTTATCAGAAATTCCCCGCCACCCCACTCAGCATTAGCGCCAATCTGTCCCAGCGAAACTTTGGTGTGCGCCGTGAACAATGCATACAGAATCGAACCTTTCAATCGAGGGGGGGGGACAGCTTGTAGACTGAACCTTTGGGGAGTTTTATCAGAAATTCCCCGCCACCCCACTCAGGATTAGCTCCAATCTGTCCCAGCGAAACTTTGGTGTGCGCCGTGAACAATGCATACAGAATCGAACCTTTCAATCGAGGGAGCGGGACAGGTTGTTGACTGAGAATTTGGGGAGTTTTATCAGAAATTCCCCGCCACCCCACTCAGGATTAGCTCCAATCTGTCCCAGCGAAACTTTGGTGTGCGCCGTGAACAATGCATACAGAATCGAACCTTTCAATCGAGGGGGGGGGGGACAGCTTGTAGACTGAGCGTTTGGGGAGTTTTATCAGAAATTCCCCACCACATCACTCAGGATTAGCGCCAATCTGTCCCAGCGAAACTTTGGTGTGCGCCGTGAACAATGCATACAGAATCGAACCCTTCAATCGAGGGGGGCGGGACAGCTTGTAGACTGAGAATTTGGGGAGTTTTATCTGAAATTCCCCGCCACCCCATTCAGCATTAGCTCCAATCTGTCCCAGCGAAACTTTGGTGTACGCCGTGAACAATGCATACAGAATCGAACCTTTCAATCGAGGGGGGGGGGACAGCTTGTAGACTGAGCGTTTGGGAAGTTTTATGAGAAATTCCCCGCCACCCCACTCAGGATTAGCTCCAATCTGTCCCAGCGAAACTTTGGTGTGCGCCGTGAACAATGCATACAGAATCGAACCTTTCAATCGAGGGGGGGGGGACAGCTTGTAGACTGAACGTTTGGGGAGTTTTATCAGAAATTCCCCGCCACATGACTCAGGATTAGCTCCAATCTGTCCCAGCGAAACTTTGGAGTGCGCCGTGAACAATGCATACAGAATCGAACCTTTCAATCGAGGGGGGGGACAGCTTGTAGACTGAGAATTTGGGGAGTTTTATCAGAAATTCCCCGCCACATGACTCAGGATTAGCTCCAATCTGTCCCAGCGAAACTTTGGAGTGCGCCGTGAACAATGCATACAGAATCGAACCTTTCAATCGAGGGGGGGACAGCTTGTAGACTGAGAATTTGGGGAGTTTTATCAGAAATTCCCCGCCACCCCACTCAGCATTAGCTCCAATCTGTCCCAGCGAAACTTTGGTGTGCGCCGTGAACAATGCATACAGAATCGAACCTTTCAATCGAGGGGGGGGGGACAGCTTGTAGACTGAGCGTTTGGGGAGTTTTATCAGAAATTTCTTGCCGCCCTAGTCAGGATTAGCTCCAATCTGTCCCAGCGAAACTTTGGTGTGCGCCGTGAACAATGCATACAGAATCGAACCTTTCAATCGAGGGGGGGGGGGACAGCTTGTAGACTGAGAATTTGGGGAGTTTTATCAGAAATTCCCCGCCACCCCACTCAGCATTAGCTCCAATCTGTCCCAGCGAAACTTTGGTGTACGCCGTGAACAATGCATACAGAATCGAACCTTTCAATCGAGGGGGGGGGACAGCTTGTAGACTGAGCGTTTGGGAAGTTTTATAGAAATTCCCCGCCACCCCACTCAGGATTAGCTCCAATCTGTCCCAGCGAAACTTTGGTGTGCGCCGTGAACAATGCATACAGAATCGAACCTTTCAATCGAGGGGGGGGGGGACAGCTTGTAGACTGAGAATTTGGGGAGTTTTATCAGAAATTCCCCGCCACCCCACTCAGCATTAGCTCCAATCTGTCCCAGCGAAACTTTGGTGTACGCCGTGAACAATGCATACAGAATCGAACCTTTCAATCGAGGGGGGGGGACAGCTTGTAGACTGAGCGTTTGGGAAGTTTTATGAGAAATTCCCCGCCACCCCACTCAGGATTAGCTCCAATCTGTCCCAGCGAAACTTTGGTGTGCGCCGTGAACAATGCATACAGAATCGAACCTTTCAATCGAGGGGGGGGGGACAGCTTGTAGACTGAACGTTTGGGGAGTTTTATCAGAAATTCCCCGCCACATGACTCAGGATTAGCTCCAATCTGTCCCAGCGAAACTTTGGAGTGCGCCGTGAACAATGCATACAGAATCGAACCTTTCAATCGAGGGGGGGGACAGCTTGTAGACTGAGAATTTGGGGAGTTTTATCAGAAATTCCCCGCCACATGACTCAGGATTAGCTCCAATCTGTCCCAGCGAAACTTTGGAGTGCGCCGTGAACAATGCATACAGAATCGAACCTTTCAATCGAGGGGGGGACAGCTTGTAGACTGAGAATTTGGGGAGTTTTATCAGAAATTCCCCGCCACCCCACTCAGCATTAGCTCCAATCTGTCCCAGCGAAACTTTGGTGTACGCCGTGAACAATGCATACAGAATCGAACCTTTCAATCGAGGGAGGGGGACAGCTTGTAGACTGAACGTTTGGGGAGTTTTATCAGAAATTCCCCGCCACCCCACTCAGGATTAGCTCCAATCTGTCCCAGCGAAACTTTGGTGTGCGCCGTGAACAATGCATACAGAATCGAACCTTTCAATCGAGGGAGCGGGACAGGTTGTTGACTGAGAATTTGGGGAGTTTTATCAGAAATTCCCCGCCACCCCACTCAGGATTAGCTCCAATCTGTCCCAGCGAAACTTTGGTGTGCGCCGTGAACAATGCATACAGAATCGAACCTTTCAATCGAGGGGGGGGGACAGCTTGTAGACTGAGCGTTTGGGGAGTTTTATCAGAAATTCCCCACCACATCACTCAGGATTAGCGCCAATCTGTCCCAGCGAAACTTTGGTGTGCGCCGTGAACAATGCATACAGAATCGAACCCTTCAATCGAGGGGGGCGGGACAGCTTGTAGACTGAGAATTTGGGGAGTTTTATCTGAAATTCCCCGCCACCCCATTCAGCATTAGCTCCAATCTGTCCCAGCGAAACTTTGGTGTGCGCCGTGAACAATGCATACAGAATCGAACCTTTCAATCGAGGGAGGGGGACAGCTTGTAGACTGAGAATTTGGGGAGTTTTATCAGAAATTTCTTGCCGCCCTAGTCAGGATTAGCTCCAATCTGTCCCAGCGAAACTTTGGTGTGCGCCGTGAACAATGCATACAGAATCGAACCTTTCAATCGAGGGGGGGGGACAGCTTGTAGACTGAGAATTTGGGGAGTTTTATCAGAAATTCCCCGCCACCCCACTCAGCATTAGCTCCAATCTGTCCCAGCGAAACTTTGGTGTACGCCGTGAACAATGCATACAGAATCGAACCTTTCAATCGAGGGGGGGGGACAGCTTGTAGACTGAGCGTTTGGGAAGTTTTATGAGAAATTCCCCGCCACCCCACTCAGGATTAGCTCCAATCTGTCCCAGCGAAACTTTGGTGTGCGCCGTGAACAATGCATACAGAATCGAACCTTTCAATCGAGGGGGGGGGGACAGCTTGTAGACTGAGAATTTGGGGAGTTTTATCAGAAATTCCCCGCCACCCCACTCAGCATTAGCTCCAATCTGTCCCAGCGAAACTTTGGTGTACGCCGTGAACAATGCATACAGAATCGAACCTTTCAATCGAGGGGGGGGGGACAGCTTGTAGACTGAGCGTTTGGGAAGTTTTATGAGAAATTCCCCGCCACCCCACTCAGGATTAGCTCCAATCTGTCCCAGCGAAACTTTGGTGTGCGCCGTGAACAATGCATACAGAATCGAACCTTTCAATCGAGGGGGGGGGGACAGCTTGTAGACTGAACGTTTGGGGAGTTTTATCAGAAATTCCCCGCCACATGACTCAGGATTAGCTCCAATCTGTCCCAGCGAAACTTTGGAGTGCGCCGTGAACAATGCATACAGAATCGAACCTTTCAATCGAGGGGGGGGACAGCTTGTAGACTGAGAATTTGGGGAGTTTTATCAGAAATTCCCCGCCACATGACTCAGGATTAGCTCCAATCTGTCCCAGCGAAACTTTGGAGTGCGCCGTGAACAATGCATACAGAATCGAACCTTTCAATCGAGGGGGGGACAGCTTGTAGACTGAGAATTTGGGGAGTTTTATCAGAAATTCCCCGCCACCCCACTCAGCATTAGCTCCAATCTGTCCCAGCGAAACTTTGGTGTACGCCGTGAACAATGCATACAGAATCGAACCTTTCAATCGAGGGAGGGGGACAGCTTGTAGACTGAACGTTTGGGGAGTTTTATCAGAAATTCCCCGCCACCCCACTCAGGATTAGCTCCAATCTGTCCCAGCGAAACTTTGGTGTGCGCCGTGAACAATGCATACAGAATCGAACCTTTCAATCGAGGGAGCGGGACAGGTTGTTGACTGAGAATTTGGGGAGTTTTATCAGAAATTCCCCGCCACCCCACTCAGGATTAGCTCCAATCTGTCCCAGCGAAACTTTGGTGTGCGCCGTGAACAATGCATACAGAATCGAACCTTTCAATCGAGGGGGGGGGGACAGCTTGTAGACTGAGCGTTTGGGGAGTTTTATCAGAAATTCCCCACCACATCACTCAGGATTAGCGCCAATCTGTCCCAGCGAAACTTTGGTGTGCGCCGTGAACAATGCATACAGAATCGAACCCTTCAATCGAGGGGGGCGGGACAGCTTGTAGACTGAGAATTTGGGGAGTTTTATCTGAAATTCCCCGCCACCCCATTCAGCATTAGCTCCAATCTGTCCCAGCGAAACTTTGGTGTGCGCCGTGAACAATGCATACAGAATCGAACCTTTCAATCGAGGGAGCGGGACAGGTTGTTGACTGAGAATTTGGGGAGTTTTATCAGAAATTCCCCGCCACCCCACTCAGCATTAGCGCCAATCTGTCCCAGCGAAACTTTGGTGTACGCCGTGAACAATGCATACAGAATCGAACCTTTCAATCGAGGGAGGGGGACAGCTTGTAGACTGAGAATTTGGGGAGTTTTATCAGAAATTCCCCGCCACCCCACTCAGCATTAGCTCCAATCTGTCCCAGCGAAACTTTGGTGTGCGCCGTGAACAATGCATACAGAATCGAACCTTTCAATCGAGGGGGGGGGACAGCTTGTAGACTGAGCGTTTGGGGAGTTTTATCAGAAATTCCCCACCACATCACTCAGGATTAGCGCCAATCTGTCCCAGCGAAACTTTGGTGTGCGCCGTGAACAATGCATACAGAATCGAACCCTTCAATCGAGGGGGGGGGACAGCTTGTAGACTGAGAATTTGGGGAGTTTTATCAGAAATTTCTTGCCGCCCTAGTCAGGATTAGCTCCAATCTGTCCCAGCGAAACTTTGGTGTGCGCCGTGAACAATGCATACAGAATCGAACCTTTCAATCGAGGGAGCGGGACAGGTTGTTGACTGAGAATTTGGGGAGTTTTATCAGAAATTCCCCGCCACCCCACTCAGCATTAGCGCCAATCTGTCCCAGCGAAACTTTGGTGTGCGCCGTGAACAATGCATACAGAATCGAACCTTTCAATCGAGGGGGGGGGGGACAGCTTGTAGACTGAGAATTTGGGGAGTTTTATCAGAAATTCCCCGCCACCCCACTCAGCATTAGCTCCAATCTGTCCCAGCGAAACTTTGGTGTACGCCGTGAAAAATGCATACAGAATCGAACCTTTCAATCGAGGGGGGGGGGGACAGCTTGTAGACTGAGCGTTTGGGAAGTTTTATGAGAAATTCCCCGCCACCCCACTCAGGATTAGCTCCAATCTGTCCCAGCGAAACTTTGGTGTGCGCCGTGAACAATGCATACAGAATCGAACCTTTCAATCGAGGGGGGGGGGGACAGCTTGTAGACTGAACGTTTGGGGAGTTTTATCAGAAATTCCCCGCCACATGACTCAGGATTAGCTCCAATCTGTCCCAGCGAAACTTTGGAGTGCGCCGTGAACAATGCATACAGAATCGAACCTTTCAATCGAGGGGGGGGACAGCTTGTAGACTGAGAATTTGGGGAGTTTTATCAGAAATTCCCCGCCACATGACTCAGGATTAGCTCCAATCTGTCCCAGCGAAACTTTGGAGTGCGCCGTGAACAATGCATACAGAATCGAACCTTTCAATCGAGGGGGGGACAGCTTGTAGACTGAGAATTTGGGGAGTTTTATCAGAAATTCCCCGCCACCCCACTCAGCATTAGCTCCAATCTGTCCCAGCGAAACTTTGGTGTACGCCGTGAACAATGCATACAGAATCGAACCTTTCAATCGAGGGAGGGGGACAGCTTGTAGACTGAACGTTTGGGGAGTTTTATCAGAAATTCCCCGCCACCCCACTCAGGATTAGCTCCAATCTGTCCCAGCGAAACTTTGGTGTGCGCCGTGAACAATGCATACAGAATCGAACCTTTCAATCGAGGGAGCGGGACAGGTTGTTGACTGAGAATTTGGGGAGTTTTATCAGAAATTCCCCGCCACCCCACTCAGGATTAGCTCCAATCTGTCCCAGCGAAACTTTGGTGTGCGCCGTGAACAATGCATACAGAATCGAACCTTTCAATCGAGGGGGGGGGGACAGCTTGTAGACTGAGCGTTTGGGGAGTTTTATCAGAAATTCCCCACCACATCACTCAGGATTAGCGCCAATCTGTCCCAGCGAAACTTTGGTGTGCGCCGTGAACAATGCATACAGAATCGAACCCTTCAATCGAGGGGGGCGGGACAGCTTGTAGACTGAGAATTTGGGGAGTTTTATCTGAAATTCCCCGCCACCCCATTCAGCATTAGCTCCAATCTGTCCCAGCGAAACTTTGGTGTGCGCCGTGAACAATGCATACAGAATCGAACCTTTCAATCGAGGGAGCGGGACAGGTTGTTGACTGAGAATTTGGGGAGTTTTATCAGAAATTCCCCGCCACCCCACTCAGCATTAGCGCCAATCTGTCCCAGCGAAACTTTGGTGTACGCCGTGAACAATGCATACAGAATCGAACCTTTCAATCGAGGGAGGGGGACAGCTTGTAGACTGAGAATTTGGGGAGTTTTATCAGAAATTCCCCGCCACCCCACTCAGCATTAGCTCCAATCTGTCCCAGCGAAACTTTGGTGTACGCCGTGAACAATGCATACAGAATCGAACCTTTCAATCGAGGGAGGGGGACAGCTTGTAGACTGAACGTTTGGGGAGTTTTATCAGAAATTCCCCGCCACCCCACTCAGGATTAGCTCCAATCTGTCCCAGCGAAACTTTGGTGTGCGCCGTGAACAGTGCATACAGAAGCGAACCTTTCAATCGAGGGGGGGACAGCTTGTAGACTGAGCGTTTGGGGAGTTTTATCAGAAATTCCCCGCCACCCCACTCAGGATTAGCTCCAATCTGTCCCAGCGAAACTTTGGTGTGCGCCGTGAACAATGCATACAGAATCGAACCTTTCAATCGAGGGGGGGGGGGACAGCTTGTAGACTGAGCGTTTGGGGAGTTTTATCAGAAATTCCCCACCACATCACTCAGGATTAGCGCCAATCTGTCCCAGCGAAACTTTGGTGTGCGCCGTGAACAATGCATACAGAATCGAACCCTTCAATCGAGGGGGGGGACAGCTTGTAGACTGAGAATTTGGGGAGTTTTATCAGAAATTTCTTGCCGCCCTAGTCAGGATTAGCTCCAATCTGTCCCAGCGAAACTTTGGTGTGCGCCGTGAACAATGCATACAGAATCGAACCTTTCAATCGAGGGAGCGGGACAGGTTGTTGACTGAGAATTTGGGGAGTTTTATCAGAAATTCCCCGCCACCCCACTCAGCATTAGCGCCAATCTGTCCCAGCGAAACTTTGGTGTGCGCCGTGAACAATGCATACAGAATCGAACCTTTCAATCGAGGGGGGGGGGGACAGCTTGTAGACTGAGCGTTTGGGGAGTTTTATCAGAAATTTCTTGCCGCCCTAGTCAGGATTAGCTCCAATCTGTCCCAGCGAAACTTTGGTGTGCGCCGTGAACAATGCATACAGAATCGAACCTTTCAATCGAGGGGGGGGACAGCTTGTAGACTGAGAATTTGGGGAGTTTTATCAGAAATTCCCAGCCAACCCACTCAGCATTAGCTCCAATCTGTCCCAGCGAAACTTTGGTGTACGCCGTGAACAATGCATACAGAATCGAACCTTTCAATCGAGGGGGGGACAGCTTGTAGACTGAGCGTTTGGGAAGTTTTATGAGAAATTCCCCGCCACCCCACTCAGCATTAGCGCCAATCTGTCCCAGCGAAACTTTGGTGTACGCCGTGAACAGTGCATACAGAAGCGAACCTTTCAATCGAGGGGGACAGCTTGTAGACTGAACGTTTGGGGAGTTTTATCAGAAATTCCCCGCCACCCCACTCAGGATTAGCTCCAATCTGTCCCAGCGAAACTTTGGTGTGCGCCGTGAACAATGCATACAGAATCGAACCTTTCAATCGAGGGGGGGGGGACAGCTTGTAGACTGAGCGTTTGGGGAGTTTTATCAGAAATTCCCCACCACATCACTCAGGATTAGCGCCAATCTGTCCCAGCGAAACTTTGGTGTGCGCCGTGAACAGTGCATACAGAAGCGAACCTTTCAATCGAGGGGGGGACAGCTTGTAGACTGAACGTTTGGGGAGTTTTATCAGAAATTCCCCGCCACCCCACTCAGGATTAGCTCCAATCTGTCCCAGCGAAACTTTGGTGTGCGCCGTGAACAATGCATACAGAATCGAACCTTTCAATCGAGGGAGCGGGACAGGTTGTTGACTGAGAATTTGGGGAGTTTTATCAGAAATTCCCCGCCACCCCACTCAGCATTAGCGCCAATCTGTCCCAGCGAAACTTTGGTGTGCGCCGTGAACAATGCATACAGAATCGAACCTTTCAATCGAGGGGGGGGGACAGCTTGTAGACTGAACCTTTGGGGAGTTTTATCAGAAATTCCCCGCCACCCCACTCAGGATTAGCTCCAATCTGTCCCAGCGAAACTTTGGTGTGCGCCGTGAACAATGCATACAGAATCGAACCTTTCAATCGAGGGAGCGGGACAGGTTGTTGACTGAGAATTTGGGGAGTTTTATCAGAAATTCCCCGCCACCCCACTCAGGATTAGCTCCAATCTGTCCCAGCGAAACTTTGGTGTGCGCCGTGAACAATGCATACAGAATCGAACCTTTCAATCGAGGGGGGGGGGGACAGCTTGTAGACTGAGCGTTTGGGGAGTTTTATCAGAAATTCCCCACCACATCACTCAGGATTAGCGCCAATCTGTCCCAGCGAAACTTTGGTGTGCGCCGTGAACAATGCATACAGAATCGAACCCTTCAATCGAGGGGGGCGGGACAGCTTGTAGACTGAGAATTTGGGGAGTTTTATCTGAAATTCCCCGCCACCCCATTCAGCATTAGCTCCAATCTGTCCCAGCGAAACTTTGGTGTGCGCCGTGAACAATGCATACAGAATCGAACCTTTCAATCGAGGGAGCGGGACAGGTTGTTGACTGAGAATTTGGGGAGTTTTATCAGAAATTCCCCGCCACCCCACTCAGCATTAGCGCCAATCTGCCCCAGCGAAACTTTGGTGTGCGCCGTGAACAATGCATACAGAATCGAACCTTTCAATCGAGGGAGCGGGACAGGTTGTTGACTGAGAATTTGGGGAGTTTTATCAGAAATTCCCCGCCACCCCACTCAGCATTAGCGCCAATCTGTCCCAGCGAAACTTTGGTGTGCGCCGTGAACAATGCATACAGAATCGAACCTTTCAATCGAGGGGGGGGGGGGGGGGGGGACAGCTTGTAGACTGAGCGTTTGGGGAGTTTTATCAGAAATTTCTTGCCGCCCTAGTCAGGATTAGCTCCAATCTGTCCCAGCGAAACTTTGGTGTACGCCGTGAACAATGCATACAGAATCGAACCTTTCAATCGAGGGGGGGGGGGACAGCTTGTAGACTGAGCGTTTGGGAAGTTTTATGAGAAATTCCCCGCCACCCCACTCAGGATTAGCTCCAATCTGTCCCAGCGAAACTTTGGTGTGCGCCGTGAACAATGCATACAGAATCGAACCTTTCAATCGAGGGGGGGGGGGACAGCTTGTAGACTGAGAATTTGGGGAGTTTTATCAGAAATTCCCCGCCACCCCACTCAGCATTAGCTCCAATCTGTCCCAGCGAAACTTTGGTGTACGCCGTGAACAATGCATACAGAATCGAACCTTTCAATCGAGGGGGGGGGGACAGCTTGTAGACTGAGCGTTTGGGAAGTTTTATGAGAAATTCCCCGCCACCCCACTCAGGATTAGCTCCAATCTGTCCCAGCGAAACTTTGGTGTGCGCCGTGAACAATGCATACAGAATCGAACCTTTCAATCGAGGGGGGGGGACAGCTTGTAGACTGAACGTTTGGGGAGTTTTATCAGAAATTCCCCGCCACATGACTCAGGATTAGCTCCAATCTGTCCCAGCGAAACTTTGGAGTGCGCCGTGAACAATGCATACAGAATCGAACCTTTCAATCGAGGGGGGGACAGCTTGTAGACTGAGAATTTGGGGAGTTTTATCAGAAATTCCCCGCCACATGACTCAGGATTAGCTCCAATCTGTCCCAGCGAAACTTTGGAGTGCGCCGTGAACAATGCATACAGAATCGAACCTTTCAATCGAGGGGGGGACAGCTTGTAGACTGAGAATTTGGGGAGTTTTATCAGAAATTCCCCGCCACCCCACTCAGCATTAGCTCCAATCTGTCCCAGCGAAACTTTGGTGTACGCCGTGAACAATGCATACAGAATCGAACCTTTCAATCGAGGGAGGGGGACAGCTTGTAGACTGAACGTTTGGGGAGTTTTATCAGAAATTCCCCGCCACCCCACTCAGGATTAGCTCCAATCTGTCCCAGCGAAACTTTGGTGTGCGCCGTGAACAATGCATACAGAATCGAACCTTTCAATCGAGGGAGCGGGACAGGTTGTTGACTGAGAATTTGGGGAGTTTTATCAGAAATTCCCCGCCACCCCACTCAGGATTAGCTCCAATCTGTCCCAGCGAAACTTTGGTGTGCGCCGTGAACAATGCATACAGAATCGAACCTTTCAATCGAGGGGGGGGACAGCTTGTAGACTGAGCGTTTGGGGAGTTTTATCAGAAATTCCCCACCACATCACTCAGGATTAGCGCCAATCTGTCCCAGCGAAACTTTGGTGTGCGCCGTGAACAATGCATACAGAATCGAACCCTTCAATCGAGGGGGGCGGGACAGCTTGTAGACTGAGAATTTGGGGAGTTTTATCTGAAATTCCCCGCCACCCCATTCAGCATTAGCTCCAATCTGTCCCAGCGAAACTTTGGTGTGCGCCGTGAACAATGCATACAGAATCGAACCTTTCAATCGAGGGAGCGGGACAGGTTGTTGACTGAGAATTTGGGGAGTTTTATCAGAAATTCCCCGCCACCCCACTCAGCATTAGCGCCAATCTGTCCCAGCGAAACTTTGGTGTGCGCCGTGAACAATGCATACAGAATCGAACCTTTCAATCGAGGGAGCGGGACAGGTTGTTGACTGAGAATTTGGGGAGTTTTATCAGAAATTCCCCGCCACCCCACTCAGCATTAGCGCCAATCTGTCCCAGCGAAACTTTGGTGTGCGCCGTGAACAATGCATACAGAATCGAACCTTTCAATCGAGGGGGGGGGGGACAGCTTGTAGACTGAGCGTTTGGGGAGTTTTATCAGAAATTTCTTGCCGCCCTAGTCAGGATTAGCTCCAATCTGTCCCAGCGAAACTTTGGTGTGCGCCGTGAACAATGCATACAGAATCGAACCTTTCAATCGAGGGGGGGGGGACAGCTTGTAGACTGAGAATTTGGGGAGTTTTATCAGAAATTCCCCGCCACCCCACTCAGCATTAGCTCCAATCTGTCCCAGCGAAACTTTGGTGTACGCCGTGAACAATGCATACAGAATCGAACCTTTCAATCGAGGGGGGGGGGGACAGCTTGTAGACTGAGCGTTTGGGAAGTTTTATGAGAAATTCCCCGCCACCCCACTCAGGATTAGCTCCAATCTGTCCCAGCGAAACTTTGGTGTGCGCCGTGAACAATGCATACAGAATCGAACCTTTCAATCGAGGGGGGGGGGACAGCTTGTAGACTGAGAATTTGGGGAGTTTTATCAGAAATTCCCCGCCACCCCACTCAGCATTAGCTCCAATCTGTCCCAGCGAAACTTTGGTGTACGCCGTGAACAATGCATACAGAATCGAACCTTTCAATCGAGGGGGGGGGGACAGCTTGTAGACTGAGCGTTTGGGAAGTTTTATGAGAAATTCCCCGCCACCCCACTCAGGATTAGCTCCAATCTGTCCCAGCGAAACTTTGGTGTGCGCCGTGAACAATGCATACAGAATCGAACCTTTCAATCGAGGGGGGGGGGACAGCTTGTAGACTGAACGTTTGGGGAGTTTTATCAGAAATTCCCCGCCACATGACTCAGGATTAGCTCCAATCTGTCCCAGCGAAACTTTGGAGTGCGCCGTGAACAATGCATACAGAATCGAACCTTTCAATCGAGGGGGGGGACAGCTTGTAGACTGAGAATTTGGGGAGTTTTATCAGAAATTCCCCGCCACCCCACTCAGCATTAGCTCCAATCTGTCCCAGCGAAACTTTGGTGTACGCCGTGAACAATGCATACAGAATCGAACCTTTCAATCGAGGGGGGGGGGGACAGCTTGTAGACTGAGCGTTTGGGAAGTTTTATGAGAAATTCCCCGCCACCCCACTCAGGATTAGCTCCAATCTGTCCCAGCGAAACTTTGGTGTGCGCCGTGAACAATGCATACAGAATCGAACCTTTCAATCGAGGGGGGGGGGACAGCTTGTAGACTGAGAATTTGGGGAGTTTTATCAGAAATTCCCCGCCACCCCACTCAGCATTAGCTCCAATCTGTCCCAGCGAAACTTTGGTGTACGCCGTGAACAATGCATACAGAATCGAACCTTTCAATCGAGGGGGGGGGGGGACAGCTTGTAGACTGAGCGTTTGGGAAGTTTTATGAGAAATTCCCCGCCACCCCACTCAGGATTAGCTCCAATCTGTCCCAGCGAAACTTTGGTGTGCGCCGTGAACAATGCATACAGAATCGAACCTTTCAATCGAGGGGGGGGGACAGCTTGTAGACTGAACGTTTGGGGAGTTTTATCAGAAATTCCCCGCCACATGACTCAGGATTAGCTCCAATCTGTCCCAGCGAAACTTTGGAGTGCGCCGTGAACAATGCATACAGAATCGAACCTTTCAATCGAGGGGGGGGGGACAGCTTGTAGACTGAGAATTTGGGGAGTTTTATCAGAAATTCCCCGCCACATGACTCAGGATTAGCTCCAATCTGTCCCAGCGAAACTTTGGAGTGCGCCGTGAACAATGCATACAGAATCGAACCTTTCAATCGAGGGGGGGACAGCTTGTAGACTGAGAATTTGGGGAGTTTTATCAGAAATTCCCCGCCACCCCACTCAGCATTAGCTCCAATCTGTCCCAGCGAAACTTTGGTGTACGCCGTGAACAATGCATACAGAATCGAACCTTTCAATCGAGGGAGGGGGACAGCTTGTAGACTGAACGTTTGGGGAGTTTTATCAGAAATTCCCCGCCACCCCACTCAGGATTAGCTCCAATCTGTCCCAGCGAAACTTTGGTGTGCGCCGTGAACAATGCATACAGAATCGAACCTTTCAATCGAGGGGGGGGGGACAGCTTGTAGACTGAGAATTTGGGGAGTTTTATCAGAAATTCCCCGCCACCCCACTCAGCATTAGCTCCAATCTGTCCCAGCGAAACTTTGGTGTGCGCCGTGAACAATGCATACAGAATCGAACCTTTCAATCGCGGGGGGGGGACAGCTTGTAGACTGAACGTTTGGGGAGTTTTATCAGAAATTCCCCGCCACCCCACTCAGGATTAGCACCAATCTGTCCCAGCGAAACTTTGGTGTGCGCCGTGAACAGTGCATACAGAAGCGAACCTTTCAATCGAGGGGGGGGGACAGCTTGTAGACTGAGCGTTTGGGGAGTTTTATCAGAAATTCCCCGCCATCCCACTCAGGATTAGCTCCAATCTGTCCCAGCGAAACTTTGCTGTGCGCCGTGAACAATGCATACAGAATCGAACCTTTCAATCGAGGGGGGGACAGCTTGTAGACTGAGAATTTGGGGAGTTTTATCAGAAATTCCCAGCCACCCCACTCAGCATTAGCGCCAATCTGTCCCAGCGAAACTTTGGTGTGCGCCGTGAACAGTGCATACAGAAGCGAACCTTTCAATCGAGGGGGGGGGGGACAGCTTGTAGACTGAGCGTTTGGGGAGTTTTATCAGAAATTCCCCGCCACCTCACTCAGGATTAGCTCCAATCTGTCCCAGCGAAACTTTGCTGTGCGCCGTGAACAATGCATACAGAATCGAACCTTTCAATCGAGGGGGGGGGGACAGCTTGTAGACTGAACGTTTGGGGAGTTTTATCAGAAATTCCCCGTCACATCACTCAGGATTAGCTCCAATCTGTCCCAGCGAAACTTTGCTGTGCGCCGTGAACAATGCATACAGAATCGAACCTTTCAATCGAGGGGGGGGGACAGCTTGTAGACTGAACGTTTGGGGAGTTTTATCAGAAATTCCCCGTCACATCACTCAGGATTAGCTCCAATCTGTCCCAGCGAAACTTTGGTGTGCGCCGTGAACAGTGCATACAGAATCGAACCTTTCAATCGAGGGGGGGGGGGACAGCTTGTAGACTGAGCGTTTGGGGAGTTTTATCAGAAATTCCCCGCCACCCCACTCAGGATTAGCTCCAATCTGTCCCAGCGAAACTTTGGTGTGCGCCGTGAACAGTGCATACAGAAGCGAACCTTTCAATCGAGGGGGGGGGGGACAGCTTGTAGACTGAGCGTTTGGGGAGTTTTATCAGAAATTCCCCGCCACCCCACTCAGCATTAGCTCCAATCTGTCCCAGCGAAACTTTGCTGTGCGCCGTGAACAATGCATACAGAATCGAACCTTTCAATCGAGGGGGGGGGGGACAGCTTGTAGACTGAACGTTTGGGGAGTTTTATCAGAAATTCCCCGTCACATCACTCAGGATTAGCTCCAATCTGTCCCAGCGAAACTTTGGTGTGCGCCGTGAACAGTGCATACAGAATCGAACCTTTCAATCGAGGGGGGGGGACAGCTTGTAGACTGAACGTTTGGGGAGTTTTATCAGAAATTCCCCGTCACATCACTCAGGATTAGCTCCAATCTGTCCCAGCGAAACTTTGGTGTGCGCCGTGAACAATGCATACAGAATCGAACCTTTCAATCGAGGGGGGGGGGACAGCTTGTAGACTGAGCGTTTGGGGAGTTTTATCAGAAATTCCCCGCCACCCCACTCAGGATTAGCTCCAATCTGTCCCAGCGAAACTTTGCTGTGCGCCGTGAACAATGCATACAGAATCGAACCTTTCAATCGAGGGGGGGGGGGACAGCTTGTAGACTGAACGTTTGGGGAGTTTTATCAGAAATTCCCCGTCACATCACTCAGGATTAGCTCCAATCTGTCCCAGCGAAACTTTGGTGTGCGCCGTGAACAATGCATACAGAATCGAACCTTTCAATCGAGGGGGGGGGGGACAGCTTGTAGACTGAACGTTTGGGGAGTTTTATCAGAAATTCCCCGCCACCCCACTCAGGATTAGCTCCAATCTGTCCCAGCGAAACTTTGGTGTGCGCCGTGAACAATGCATACAGAATCGAACCTTTCAATCGAGGGGGGGGACAGCTTGTAGACTGAGCGTTTGGGGAGTTTTATCAGAAATTCCCCGCCACCCCACTCAGCATTAGCTCCAATCTGTCCCAGCGAAACTTTGGTGTACGCCGTGAACAATGCATACAGAATCGAACCTTTCAATCGAGGGGGGGGGGGGGGACAGCTTGTAGACTGAGCGTTTGGGAAGTTTTATGAGAAATTCCCCGCCACCCCACTCAGGATTAGCTCCAATCTGCCCCAGCGAAACTTTGGTGTGCGCCGTGAACAATGCATACAGAATCGAACCTTTCAATCGAGGGAGCGGGACAGGTTGTTGACTGAGAATTTGGGGAGTTTTATCAGAAATTCCCCGCCACCCCACTCAGCATTAGCGCCAATCTGTCCCAGCGAAACTTTGGTGTGCGCCGTGAACAATGCATACAGAATCGAACCTTTCAATCGAGGGGGGGGGGGGGGGGACAGCTTGTAGACTGAGCGTTTGGGGAGTTTTATCAGAAATTTCTTGCCGCCCTAGTCAGGATTAGCTCCAATCTGTCCCAGCGAAACTTTGGTGTACGCCGTGAACAATGCATACAGAATCGAACCTTTCAATCGAGGGGGGGGGGGACAGCTTGTAGACTGAGCGTTTGGGAAGTTTTATGAGAAATTCCCCGCCACCCCACTCAGGATTAGCTCCAATCTGTCCCAGCGAAACTTTGGTGTGCGCCGTGAACAATGCATACAGAATCGAACCTTTCAATCGAGGGGGGGGGGACAGCTTGTAGACTGAGAATTTGGGGAGTTTTATCAGAAATTCCCCGCCACCCCACTCAGCATTAGCTCCAATCTGTCCCAGCGAAACTTTGGTGTACGCCGTGAACAATGCATACAGAATCGAACCTTTCAATCGAGGGGGGGGGGACAGCTTGTAGACTGAGCGTTTGGGAAGTTTTATGAGAAATTCCCCGCCACCCCACTCAGGATTAGCTCCAATCTGTCCCAGCGAAACTTTGGTGTGCGCCGTGAACAATGCATACAGAATCGAACCTTTCAATCGAGGGGGGGGGACAGCTTGTAGACTGAACGTTTGGGGAGTTTTATCAGAAATTCCCCGCCACATGACTCAGGATTAGCTCCAATCTGTCCCAGCGAAACTTTGGAGTGCGCCGTGAACAATGCATACAGAATCGAACCTTTCAATCGAGGGGGGGACAGCTTGTAGACTGAGAATTTGGGGAGTTTTATCAGAAATTCCCCGCCACATGACTCAGGATTAGCTCCAATCTGTCCCAGCGAAACTTTGGAGTGCGCCGTGAACAATGCATACAGAATCGAACCTTTCAATCGAGGGGGGGACAGCTTGTAGACTGAGAATTTGGGGAGTTTTATCAGAAATTCCCCGCCACCCCACTCAGCATTAGCTCCAATCTGTCCCAGCGAAACTTTGGTGTACGCCGTGAACAATGCATACAGAATCGAACCTTTCAATCGAGGGAGGGGGACAGCTTGTAGACTGAACGTTTGGGGAGTTTTATCAGAAATTCCCCGCCACCCCACTCAGGATTAGCTCCAATCTGTCCCAGCGAAACTTTGGTGTGCGCCGTGAACAATGCATACAGAATCGAACCTTTCAATCGAGGGAGCGGGACAGGTTGTTGACTGAGAATTTGGGGAGTTTTATCAGAAATTCCCCGCCACCCCACTCAGGATTAGCTCCAATCTGTCCCAGCGAAACTTTGGTGTGCGCCGTGAACAATGCATACAGAATCGAACCTTTCAATCGAGGGGGGGGACAGCTTGTAGACTGAGCGTTTGGGGAGTTTTATCAGAAATTCCCCACCACATCACTCAGGATTAGCGCCAATCTGTCCCAGCGAAACTTTGGTGTGCGCCGTGAACAATGCATACAGAATCGAACCCTTCAATCGAGGGGGGCGGGACAGCTTGTAGACTGAGAATTTGGGGAGTTTTATCTGAAATTCCCCGCCACCCCATTCAGCATTAGCTCCAATCTGTCCCAGCGAAACTTTGGTGTGCGCCGTGAACAATGCATACAGAATCGAACCTTTCAATCGAGGGAGCGGGACAGGTTGTTGACTGAGAATTTGGGGAGTTTTATCAGAAATTCCCCGCCACCCCACTCAGCATTAGCGCCAATCTGTCCCAGCGAAACTTTGGTGTGCGCCGTGAACAATGCATACAGAATCGAACCTTTCAATCGAGGGAGCGGGACAGGTTGTTGACTGAGAATTTGGGGAGTTTTATCAGAAATTCCCCGCCACCCCACTCAGCATTAGCGCCAATCTGTCCCAGCGAAACTTTGGTGTGCGCCGTGAACAATGCATACAGAATCGAACCTTTCAATCGAGGGGGGGGGGGACAGCTTGTAGACTGAGCGTTTGGGGAGTTTTATCAGAAATTTCTTGCCGCCCTAGTCAGGATTAGCTCCAATCTGTCCCAGCGAAACTTTGGTGTGCGCCGTGAACAATGCATACAGAATCGAACCTTTCAATCGAGGGGGGGGGGACAGCTTGTAGACTGAGAATTTGGGGAGTTTTATCAGAAATTCCCCGCCACCCCACTCAGCATTAGCTCCAATCTGTCCCAGCGAAACTTTGGTGTACGCCGTGAACAATGCATACAGAATCGAACCTTTCAATCGAGGGGGGGGGGACAGCTTGTAGACTGAGCGTTTGGGAAGTTTTATGAGAAATTCCCCGCCACCCCACTCAGGATTAGCTCCAATCTGTCCCAGCGAAACTTTGGTGTGCGCCGTGAACAATGCATACAGAATCGAACCTTTCAATCGAGGGGGGGGGGACAGCTTGTAGACTGAGAATTTGGGGAGTTTTATCAGAAATTCCCCGCCACCCCACTCAGCATTAGCTCCAATCTGTCCCAGCGAAACTTTGGTGTACGCCGTGAACAATGCATACAGAATCGAACCTTTCAATCGAGGGGGGGGGGGACAGCTTGTAGACTGAGCGTTTGGGAAGTTTTATGAGAAATTCCCCGCCACCCCACTCAGGATTAGCTCCAATCTGTCCCAGCGAAACTTTGGTGTGCGCCGTGAACAATGCATACAGAATCGAACCTTTCAATCGAGGGGGGGGGGACAGCTTGTAGACTGAACGTTTGGGGAGTTTTATCAGAAATTCCCCGCCACATGACTCAGGATTAGCTCCAATCTGTCCCAGCGAAACTTTGGAGTGCGCCGTGAACAATGCATACAGAATCGAACCTTTCAATCGAGGGGGGGGACAGCTTGTAGACTGAGAATTTGGGGAGTTTTATCAGAAATTCCCCGCCACCCCACTCAGCATTAGCTTCAATCTGTCCCAGCGAAACTTTGGTGTACGCCGTGAACAATGCATACAGAATCGAACCTTTCAATCGAGGGGGGGGGGACAGCTTGTAGACTGAGCGTTTGGGAAGTTTTATGAGAAATTCCCCGCCACCCCACTCAGGATTAGCTCCAATCTGTCCCAGCGAAACTTTGGTGTGCGCCGTGAACAATGCATACAGAATCGAACCTTTCAATCGAGGGGGGGGGGACAGCTTGTAGACTGAGAATTTGGGGAGTTTTATCAGAAATTCCCCGCCACCCCACTCAGCATTAGCTCCAATCTGTCCCAGCGAAACTTTGGTGTACGCCGTGAACAATGCATACAGAATCGAACCTTTCAATCGAGGGGGGGGGGGGACAGCTTGTAGACTGAGCGTTTGGGAAGTTTTATGAGAAATTCCCCGCCACCCCACTCAGGATTAGCTCCAATCTGTCCCAGCGAAACTTTGGTGTGCGCCGTGAACAATGCATACAGAATCGAACCTTTCAATCGAGGGGGGGGGACAGCTTGTAGACTGAACGTTTGGGGAGTTTTATCAGAAATTCCCCGCCACATGACTCAGGATTAGCTCCAATCTGTCCCAGCGAAACTTTGGAGTGCGCCGTGAACAATGCATACAGAATCAAACCTTTCAATCGAGGGGGGGGGGACAGCTTGTAGACTGAGAATTTGGGGAGTTTTATCAGAAATTCCCCGCCACATGACTCAGGATTAGCTCCAATCTGTCCCAGCGAAACTTTGGAGTGCGCCGTGAACAATGCATACAGAATCGAACCTTTCAATCGAGGGGGGGACAGCTTGTAGACTGAGAATTTGGGGAGTTTTATCAGAAATTCCCCGCCACCCCACTCAGCATTAGCTCCAATCTGTCCCAGCGAAACTTTGGTGTACGCCGTGAACAATGCATACAGAATCGAACCTTTCAATCGAGGGAGGGGGACAGCTTGTAGACTGAACGTTTGGGGAGTTTTATCAGAAATTCCCCGCCACCCCACTCAGGATTAGCTCCAATCTGTCCCAGCGAAACTTTGGTGTGCGCCGTGAACAATGCATACAGAATCGAACCTTTCAATCGAGGGGGGGGGGACAGCTTGTAGACTGAGAATTTGGGGAGTTTTATCAGAAATTCCCCGCCACCCCACTCAGCATTAGCTCCAATCTGTCCCAGCGAAACTTTGGTGTGCGCCGTGAACAATGCATACAGAATCGAACCTTTCAATCGCGGGGGGGGGACAGCTTGTAGACTGAACGTTTGGGGAGTTTTATCAGAAATTCCCCGCCACCCCACTCAGGATTAGCACCAATCTGTCCCAGCGAAACTTTGGTGTGCGCCGTGAACAGTGCATACAGAAGCGAACCTTTCAATCGAGGGGGGGGGACAGCTTGTAGACTGAGCGTTTGGGGAGTTTTATCAGAAATTCCCCGCCATCCCACTCAGGATTAGCTCCAATCTGTCCCAGCGAAACTTTGCTGTGCGCCGTGAACAATGCATACAGAATCGAACCTTTCAATCGAGGGGGGGACAGCTTGTAGACTGAGAATTTGGGGAGTTTTATCAGAAATTCCCAGCCACCCCACTCAGCATTAGCGCCAATCTGTCCCAGCGAAACTTTGGTGTGCGCCGTGAACAGTGCATACAGAAGCGAACCTTTCAATCGAGGGGGGGGGGGACAGCTTGTAGACTGAGCGTTTGGGGAGTTTTATCAGAAATTCCCCGCCACCTCACTCAGGATTAGCTCCAATCTGTCCCAGCGAAACTTTGCTGTGCGCCGTGAACAATGCATACAGAATCGAACCTTTCAATCGAGGGGGGGGGGGACAGCTTGTAGACTGAACGTTTGGGGAGTTTTATCAGAAATTCCCCGTCACATCACTCAGGATTAGCTCCAATCTGTCCCAGCGAAACTTTGCTGTGCGCCGTGAACAATGCATACAGAATCGAACCTTTCAATCGAGGGGGGGGGACAGCTTGTAGACTGAACGTTTGGGGAGTTTTATCAGAAATTCCCCGTCACATCACTCAGGATTAGCTCCAATCTGTCCCAGCGAAACTTTGGTGTGCGCCGTGAACAGTGCATACAGAATCGAACCTTTCAATCGAGGGGGGGGGGGACAGCTTGTAGACTGAGCGTTTGGGGAGTTTTATCAGAAATTCCCCGCCACCCCACTCAGGATTAGCTCCAATCTGTCCCAGCGAAACTTTGGTGTGCGCCGTGAACAGTGCATACAGAAGCGAACCTTTCAATCGAGGGGGGGGGGGACAGCTTGTAGACTGAGCGTTTGGGGAGTTTTATCAGAAATTCCCCGCCACCCCACTCAGCATTAGCTCCAATCTGTCCCAGCGAAACTTTGCTGTGCGCCGTGAACAATGCATACAGAATCGAACCTTTCAATCGAGGGGGGGGGGGACAGCTTGTAGACTGAACGTTTGGGGAGTTTTATCAGAAATTCCCCGTCACATCACTCAGGATTAGCTCCAATCTGTCCCAGCGAAACTTTGGTGTGCGCCGTGAACAGTGCATACAGAATCGAACCTTTCAATCGAGGGGGGGGGACAGCTTGTAGACTGAACGTTTGGGGAGTTTTATCAGAAATTCCCCGTCACATCACTCAGGATTAGCTCCAATCTGTCCCAGCGAAACTTTGGTGTGCGCCGTGAACAATGCATACAGAATCGAACCTTTCAATCGAGGGGGGGGGGACAGCTTGTAGACTGAGCGTTTGGGGAGTTTTATCAGAAATTCCCCGCCACCCCACTCAGGATTAGCTCCAATCTGTCCCAGCGAAACTTTGCTGTGCGCCGTGAACAATGCATACAGAATCGAACCTTTCAATCGAGGGGGGGGGGGGACAGCTTGTAGACTGAACGTTTGGGGAGTTTTATCAGAAATTCCCCGTCACATCACTCAGGATTAGCTCCAATCTGTCCCAGCGAAACTTTGGTGTGCGCCGTGAACAATGCATACAGAATCGAACCTTTCAATCGAGGGGGGGGACAGCTTGTAGACTGAACGTTTGGGGAGTTTTATCAGAAATTCCCCGTCACATCACTCAGGATTAGCTCCAATCTGTCCCAGCGAAACTTTGGTGTGCGCCGTGAACAATGCATACAGAATCGAACCTTTCAATCGAGGGGGGGGACAGCTTGTAGACTGAACGTTTGGGGAGTTTTATCAGAAATTCCCCGCCACCCCACTCAGGATTAGCTCCAATCTGTCCCAGCGAAACTTTGCTGTGCGCCGTGAACAATGCATACAGAATCGAACCTTTCAATCGAGGGGGGGGGGGACAGCTTGTAGACTGAACGTTTGGGGAGTTTTATCAGAAATTCCCCGTCACATCACTCAGGATTAGCTCCAATCTGTCCCAGCGAAACTTTGGTGTGCGCCGTGAACAATGCATACAGAATCGAACCTTTCAATCGAGGGGGGGGGGACAGCTTGTAGACTGAACGTTTGGGGAGTTTTATCAGAAATTCCCCGCCACCCCACTCAGGATTAGCTCCAATCTGTCCCAGCGAAACTTTGCTGTGCGCCGTGAACAATGCATACAGAATCGAACCTTTCAATCGAGGGGGGGGGGGACAGCTTGTAGACTGAACGTTTGGGGAGTTTTATCAGAAATTCCCGCTACCCCACTCAGGATTAGCTCCAATCTGTCCCAGCGAAACTTTGCTGTGCGCCGTGAACAATGCATACAGAATCGAACCTTTCAATCGAGGGGGGGGGGACAGCTTGTAGACTGAACGTTTGGGGAGTTTTATCAGAAATTCCCCGCCACCCCACTCAGCATTAGCTCCAATCTGTCCCAGCGAAACTTTGGTGGGCGCCGTGAACAGTGCATACAGAAGCGAACCTTTCAATCGAGGGGGGGGGGGACAGCTTGTAGACTGAACGTTTGGGGAGTTTTATCAGAAATTCCCCGCCACCCCACTCAGGATTAGCTCCAATCTGTCCCAGCGAAACTTTGCTGTGCGCCGTGAACAATGCATACAGAATCGAACCTTTCAATCGAGGGGGGGGGGACAGCTTGTAGACTGAACGTTTGGGGAGTTTTATCAGAAATTCCCCGTCACATCACTCAGGATTAGCTCCAATCTGTCCCAGCGAAACTTTGGTGTGCGCCGTGAACAATGCATACAGAATCGAACCTTTCAATCGAGGGGGGGGGACAGCTTGTAGACTGAACGTTTGGGGAGTTTTATCAGAAATTCCCCGCCACCCCACTCAGGATTAGCTCCAATCTGTCCCAGCGAAACTTTGCTGTGCGCCGTGAACAATGCATACAGAATCGAACCTTTCAATCGAGGGGGGGGGACAGCTTGTAGACTGAACGTTTGGGGAGTTTTATCAGAAATTCCCCGCCACCCCACTCAGGATTAGCTCCAATCTGTCCCAGCGAAACTTTGGTGTGCGCCGTGAACAGTGCATACAGAAGCGAACCTTTCAATCGAGGGGGGGGGGGACAGCTTGTAGACTGAACGTTTGGGGAGTTTTATCAGAAATTCCCCGCCACCCCACTCAGGATTAGCTCCAATCTGTCCCAGCGAAACTTTGGTGTACGCCGTGAACAATGCATACAGAATCGAACCTTTCAATCGAGGGAGGGGGACAGCTTGTAGACTGAACGTTTGGGGAGTTTTATCAGAAATTCCCCGCCACCCCACTCAGGATTAGCTCCAATCTGTCCCAGCGAAACTTTGGTGTGCGCCGTGAACAATGCATACAGAATCGAACCTTTCAATCGAGGGGGGGGGGGACAGCTTGTAGACTGAGAATTTGGGGAGTTTTATCAGAAATTCCCCGCCACCCCACTCAGGATTAGCTCCAATCTGTCCCAGCGAAACTTTGGTGTGCGCCGTGAACAATGCATACAGAATCGAACCTTTCAATCGAGGGGGGGGACAGCTTGTAGACTGAACGTTTGGGGAGTTTTATCAGAAATTCCCCGCCACCCCACTCAGGATTAGCTCCAATCTGTCCCAGCGAAACTTTGCTGTGCGCCGTGAACAATGCATACAGAATCGAACCTTTCAATCGAGGGGGGGGGGACAGCTTGTAGACTGAACGTTTGGGGAGTTTTATCAGAAATTCCCCGTCACATCACTCAGGATTAGCTCCAATCTGTCCCAGCGAAACTTTGGTGTGCGCCGTGAACAGTGCATACAGAAGCGAACCTTTCAATCGAGGGGGGGGGGGGACAGCTTGTAGACTGAGCGTTTGGGGAGTTTTATCAGAAATTCCCCGCCACCCCACTCAGGATTAGCTCCAATCTGTCCCAGCGAAACTTTGCTGTGCGCCGTGAACAATGCATACAGAATCGAACCTTTCAATCGAGGGGGGGACAGCTTGTAGACTGAGAATTTGGGGAGTTTTATCAGAAATTCCCCGTCACATCACTCAGGATTAGCTCCAATCTGTCCCAGCGAAACTTTGGTGTGCGCCGTGAACAATGCATACAGAATCGAACCTTTCAATCGAGGGGGGGGGGACAGCTTGTAGACTGAGCGTTTGGGGAGTTTTATCAGAAATTCCCCGCCACCCCACTCAGGATTAGCTCCAATCTGTCCCAGCGAAACTTTGGTGTGCGCCGTGAACAGTGCATACAGAAGCGAACCTTTCAATCGAGGGGGGGGGGGGGACAGCTTGTAGACTGAGCGTTTGGGGAGTTTTATCAGAAATTCCCCGCCACCCCACTCAGCATTAGCTCCAATCTGTCCCAGCGAAACTTTGGTGTACGCCGTGAACAATGCATACAGAATCGAACCTTTCAATCGAGGGGGGGGGGACAGCTTGTAGACTGAGCGTTTGGGAAGTTTTATGAGAAATTCCC
Source organism: Heligmosomoides polygyrus polygyrus (assembly GCA_947396885.1). NCBI lineage: Eukaryota > Metazoa > Nematoda > Chromadorea > Rhabditida > Heligmosomidae > Heligmosomoides > Heligmosomoides polygyrus. The sequence goes on from OX377206.1 coordinate 42,419,154, forward strand.
CGCCACCCCACTCAGGATTAGCTCCAATCTGTCCCAGCGAAACTTTGGTGTGCGCCGTGAACAATGCATACAGAATCGAACCTTTCAATCGAGGGGGGGGGACAGCTTGTAGACTGAGAATTTGGGGAGTTTTATCAGAAATTCCCCGCCACCCCACTCAGCATTAGCTCCAATCTGTCCCAGCGAAACTTTGGTGTACGCCGTGAACAATGCATACAGAATCGAACCTTTCAATCGAGGGGGGGGGGGACAGCTTGTAGACTGAGCGTTTGGGAAGTTTTATGAGAAATTCCCCGCCACCCCACTCAGGATTAGCTCCAATCTGTCCCAGCGAAACTTTGGTGTGCGCCGTGAACAATGCATACAGAATCGAACCTTTCAATCGAGGGGGGGGGACAGCTTGTAGACTGAACGTTTGGGGAGTTTTATCAGAAATTCCCCGCCACATGACTCAGGATTAGCTCCAATCTGTCCCAGCGAAACTTTGGAGTGCGCCGTGAACAATGCATACAGAATCGAACCTTTCAATCGAGGGGGGGGGGACAGCTTGTAGACTGAGAATTTGGGGAGTTTTATCAGAAATTCCCCGCCACATGACTCAGGATTAGCTCCAATCTGTCCCAGCGAAACTTTGGAGTGCGCCGTGAACAATGCATACAGAATCGAACCTTTCAATCGAGGGGGGGACAGCTTGTAGACTGAGAATTTGGGGAGTTTTATCAGAAATTCCCCGCCACCCCACTCAGCATTAGCTCCAATCTGTCCCAGCGAAACTTTGGTGTACGCCGTGAACAATGCATACAGAATCGAACCTTTCAATCGAGGGAGGGGGACAGCTTGTAGACTGAACGTTTGGGGAGTTTTATCAGAAATTCCCCGCCACCCCACTCAGGATTAGCTCCAATCTGTCCCAGCGAAACTTTGGTGTGCGCCGTGAACAATGCATACAGAATCGAACCTTTCAATCGAGGGAGCGGGACAGGTTGTTGACTGAGAATTTGGGGAGTTTTATCAGAAATTCCCCGCCACCCCACTCAGGATTAGCTCCAATCTGTCCCAGCGAAACTTTGGTGTGCGCCGTGAACAATGCATACAGAATCGAACCTTTCAATCGAGGGGGGGGGGACAGCTTGTAGACTGAGCGTTTGGGGAGTTTTATCAGAAATTCCCCACCACATCACTCAGGATTAGCGCCAATCTGTCCCAGCGAAACTTTGGTGTGCGCCGTGAACAATGCATACAGAATCGAACCCTTCAATCGAGGGGGGCGGGACAGCTTGTAGACTGAGAATTTGGGGAGTTTTATCAGAAATTCCCCGCCACCCCACTCAGGATTAGCTCCAATCTGTCCCAGCGAAACTTTGGTGTACGCCGTGAACAATGCATACAGAATCGAACCTTTCAATCGAGGGGGGGGGGGACAGCTTGTAGACTGAACGTTTGGGGAGTTTTATCAGAAATTCCCCGTCACATCACTCAGGATTAGCTCCAATCTGTCCCAGCGAAACTTTGGTGTGCGCCGTGAACAGTGCATACAGAATCGAACCTTTCAATCGAGGGGGGGGGGGGACAGCTTGTAGACTGAACGTTTGGGGAGTTTTATCAGAAATTCCCCGTCACATCACTCAGGATTAGCTCCAATCTGTCCCAGCGAAACTTTGGTGTGCGCCGTGAACAATGCATACAGAATCGAACCTTTCAATCGAGGGGGGGGGGACAGCTTGTAGACTGAGCGTTTGGGGAGTTTTATCAGAAATTCCCCGCCACCCCACTCAGGATTAGCTCCAATCTGTCCCAGCGAAACTTTGCTGTGCGCCGTGAACAATGCATACAGAATCGAACCTTTCAATCGAGGGGGGGGGACAGCTTGTAGACTGAACGTTTGGGGAGTTTTATCAGAAATTCCCCGCTACCCCACTCAGGATTAGCTCCAATCTGTCCCAGCGAAACTTTGCTGTGCGCCGTGAACAATGCATACAGAATCGAACCTTTCAATCGAGGGGGGGGGGGGACAGCTTGTAGACTGAGCGTTTGGGGAGTTTTATCAGAAATTCCCCACCACATCACTCAGGATTAGCGCCAATCTGTCCCAGCGAAACTTTGGTGTGCGCCGTGAACAATGCATACAGAATCGAACCCTTCAATCGAGGGGGGCGGGACAGCTTGTAGACTGAGAATTTGGGGAGTTTTATCAGAAATTCCCCGCCACCCCACTCAGGATTAGCTCCAATCTGTCCCAGCGAAACTTTGGTGTACGCCGTGAACAATGCATACAGAATCGAACCTTTCAATCGAGGGGGGGGGGGACAGCTTGTAGACTGAACGTTTGGGGAGTTTTATCAGAAATTCCCCGTCACATCACTCAGGATTAGCTCCAATCTGTCCCAGCGAAACTTTGGTGTGCGCCGTGAACAGTGCATACAGAATCGAACCTTTCAATCGAGGGGGGGGGGACAGCTTGTAGACTGAACGTTTGGGGAGTTTTATCAGAAATTCCCCGTCACATCACTCAGGATTAGCTCCAATCTGTCCCAGCGAAACTTTGGTGTGCGCCGTGAACAATGCATACAGAATCGAACCTTTCAATCGAGGGGGGGGGGGACAGCTTGTAGACTGAGCGTTTGGGGAGTTTTATCAGAAATTCCCCGCCACCCCACTCAGGATTAGCTCCAATCTGTCCCAGCGAAACTTTGCTGTGCGCCGTGAACAATGCATACAGAATCGAACCTTTCAATCGAGGGGGGGGGGACAGCTTGTAGACTGAACGTTTGGGGAGTTTTATCAGAAATTCCCCGCTACCCCACTCAGGATTAGCTCCAATCTGTCCCAGCGAAACTTTGCTGTGCGCCGTGAACAATGCATACAGAATCGAACCTTTCAATCGAGGGGGGGGGGGACAGCTTGTAGACTGAGCGTTTGGGGAGTTTTATCAGAAATTCCCCACCACATCACTCAGGATTAGCGCCAATCTGTCCCAGCGAAACTTTGGTGTGCGCCGTGAACAATGCATACAGAATCGAACCCTTCAATCGAGGGGGGCGGGACAGCTTGTAGACTGAGAATTTGGGGAGTTTTATCAGAAATTCCCCGCCACCCCACTCAGGATTAGCTCCAATCTGTCCCAGCGAAACTTTGGTGTACGCCGTGAACAATGCATACAGAATCGAACCTTTCAATCGAGGGGGGGGGGACAGCTTGTAGACTGAACGTTTGGGGAGTTTTATCAGAAATTCCCCGTCACATCACTCAGGATTAGCTCCAATCTGTCCCAGCGAAACTTTGGTGTGCGCCGTGAACAGTGCATACAGAATCGAACCTTTCAATCGAGGGGGGGGGGGACAGCTTGTAGACTGAACGTTTGGGGAGTTTTATCAGAAATTCCCCGTCACATCACTCAGGATTAGCTCCAATCTGTCCCAGCGAAACTTTGGTGTGCGCCGTGAACAGTGCATACAGAATCGAACCTTTCAATCGAGGGGGGGGGGGACAGCTTGTAGACTGAACGTTTGGGGAGTTTTATCAGAAATTCCCCGTCACATCACTCAGGATTAGCTCCAATCTGTCCCAGCGAAACTTTGGTGTGCGCCGTGAACAATGCATACAGAATCAAACCTTTCAATCGAGGGGGGGGGGACAGCTTGTAGACTGAGCGTTTGGGGAGTTTTATCAGAAATTCCCCGCCACCCCACTCAGGATTAGCTCCAATCTGTCCCAGCGAAACTTTGCTGTGCGCCGTGAACAATGCATACAGAATCGAACCTTTCAATCGAGGGGGGGGGGACAGCTTGTAGACTGAACGTTTGGGGAGTTTTATCAGAAATTCCCCGCTACCCCACTCAGGATTAGCTCCAATCTGTCCCAGCGAAACTTTGCTGTGCGCCGTGAACAATGCATACAGAATCGAACCTTTCAATCGAGGGGGGGGGGGGACAGCTTGTAGACTGAGCGTTTGGGGAGTTTTATCAGAAATTCCCCACCACATCACTCAGGATTAGCGCCAATCTGTCCCAGCGAAACTTTGGTGTGCGCCGTGAACAATGCATACAGAATCGAACCCTTCAATCGAGGGGGGCGGGACAGCTTGTAGACTGAGAATTTGGGGAGTTTTATCAGAAATTCCCCGCCACCCCACTCAGGATTAGCTCCAATCTGTCCCAGCGAAACTTTGGTGTACGCCGTGAACAATGCATACAGAATCGAACCTTTCAATCGAGGGGGGGGGACAGCTTGTAGACTGAACGTTTGGGGAGTTTTATCAGAAATTCCCCGTCACATCACTCAGGATTAGCTCCAATCTGTCCCAGCGAAACTTTGGTGTGCGCCGTGAACAGTGCATACAGAATCGAACCTTTCAATCGAGGGGGGGGGGGGGACAGCTTGTAGACTGAACGTTTGGGGAGTTTTATCAGAAATTCCCCGTCACATCACTCAGGATTAGCTCCAATCTGTCCCAGCGAAACTTTGGTGTGCGCCGTGAACAATGCATACAGAATCGAACCTTTCAATCGAGGGGGGGGGGACAGCTTGTAGACTGAGCGTTTGGGGAGTTTTATCAGAAATTCCCCGCCACCCCACTCAGGATTAGCTCCAATCTGTCCCAGCGAAACTTTGCTGTGCGCCGTGAACAATGCATACAGAATCGAACCTTTCAATCGAGGGGGGGGGGACAGCTTGTAGACTGAACGTTTGGGGAGTTTTATCAGAAATTCCCCGCTACCCCACTCAGGATTAGCTCCAATCTGTCCCAGCGAAACTTTGCTGTGCGCCGTGAACAATGCATACAGAATCGAACCTTTCAATCGAGGGGGGGGGGGACAGCTTGTAGACTGAGCGTTTGGGGAGTTTTATCAGAAATTCCCCACCACATCACTCAGGATTAGCGCCAATCTGTCCCAGCGAAACTTTGGTGTGCGCCGTGAACAATGCATACAGAATCGAACCCTTCAATCGAGGGGGGCGGGACAGCTTGTAGACTGAGAATTTGGGGAGTTTTATCAGAAATTCCCCGCCACCCCACTCAGGATTAGCTCCAATCTGTCCCAGCGAAACTTTGGTGTACGCCGTGAACAATGCATACAGAATCGAACCTTTCAATCGAGGGGGGGGGGACAGCTTGTAGACTGAACGTTTGGGGAGTTTTATCAGAAATTCCCCGTCACATCACTCAGGATTAGCTCCAATCTGTCCCAGCGAAACTTTGGTGTGCGCCGTGAACAGTGCATACAGAATCGAACCTTTCAATCGAGGGGGGGGGGGACAGCTTGTAGACTGAACGTTTGGGGAGTTTTATCAGAAATTCCCCGTCACATCACTCAGGATTAGCTCCAATCTGTCCCAGCGAAACTTTGGTGTGCGCCGTGAACAATGCATACAGAATCGAACCTTTCAATCGAGGGGGGGGGGACAGCTTGTAGACTGAGCGTTTGGGGAGTTTTATCAGAAATTCCCCGCCACCCCACTCAGGATTAGCTCCAATCTGTCCCAGCGAAACTTTGCTGTGCGCCGTGAACAATGCATACAGAATCGAACCTTTCAATCGAGGGGGGGGGGACAGCTTGTAGACTGAACGTTTGGGGAGTTTTATCAGAAATTCCCCGCTACCCCACTCAGGATTAGCTCCAATCTGTCCCAGCGAAACTTTGCTGTGCGCCGTGAACAATGCATACAGAATCGAACCTTTCAATCGAGGGGGGGGGGACAGCTTGTAGACTGAACGTTTGGGGAGTTTTATCAGAAATTCCCCGCCACCCCACTCAGCATTAGCTCCAATCTGTCCCAGCGAAACTTTGGTGGGCGCCGTGAACAGTGCATACAGAAGCGAACCTTTCAATCGAGGGGGGGGGGGACAGCTTGTAGACTGAACGTTTGGGGAGTTTTATCAGAAATTCCCCGCCACCCCACTCAGGATTAGCTCCAATCTGTCCCAGCGAAACTTTGGTGTGCGCCGTGAACAATGCATACAGAATCGAACCTTTCAATCGAGGGGGGGGGGGACAGCTTGTAGACTGAACGTTTGGGGAGTTTTATCAGAAATTCCCCGTCACATCACTCAGGATTAGCTCCAATCTGTCCCAGCGAAACTTTGGTGTGCGCCGTGAACAATGCATACAGAATCGAACCTTTCAATCGAGGGGGGGGGGACAGCTTGTAGACTGAGCGTTTGGGGAGTTTTATCAGAAATTTCTTGCCGCCCTAGTCAGGATTAGCTCCAATCTGTCCCAGCGAAACTTTGGTGTGCGCCGTGAACAATGCATACAGAATCGAACCTTTCAATCGAGGGGGGGGGGACAGCTTGTAGACTGAGAATTTGGGGAGTTTTATCAGAAATTCCCCGCCACCCCACTCAGCATTAGCTCCAATCTGTCCCAGCGAAACTTTGGTGTACGCCGTGAACAATGCATACAGAATCGAACCTTTCAATCGAGGGGGGGGGGACAGCTTGTAGACTGAGCGTTTGGGAAGTTTTATGAGAAATTCCCCGCCACCCCACTCAGGATTAGCTCCAATCTGTCCCAGCGAAACTTTGGTGTGCGCCGTGAACAATGCATACAGAATCGAACCTTTCAATCGAGGGGGGGGGGACAGCTTGTAGACTGAGAATTTGGGGAGTTTTATCAGAAATTCCCCGCCACCCCACTCAGCATTAGCTCCAATCTGTCCCAGCGAAACTTTGGTGTACGCCGTGAACAATGCATACAGAATCGAACCTTTCAATCGAGGGGGGGGGGACAGCTTGTAGACTGAGCGTTTGGGAAGTTTTATGAGAAATTCCCCGCCACCCCACTCAGGATTAGCTCCAATCTGTCCCAGCGAAACTTTGGTGTGCGCCGTGAACAATGCATACAGAATCGAACCTTTCAATCGAGGGGGGGGGGGGGGGGACAGCTTGTAGACTGAACGTTTGGGGAGTTTTATCAGAAATTCCCCGCCACATGACTCAGGATTAGCTCCAATCTGTCCCAGCGAAACTTTGGAGTGCGCCGTGAACAATGCATACAGAATCGAACCTTTCAATCGAGGGGGGGGGACAGCTTGTAGACTGAGAATTTGGGGAGTTTTATCAGAAATTCCCCGCCACATGACTCAGGATTAGCTCCAATCTGTCCCAGCGAAACTTTGGAGTGCGCCGTGAACAATGCATACAGAATCGAACCTTTCAATCGAGGGGGGGACAGCTTGTAGACTGAGAATTTGGGGAGTTTTATCAGAAATTCCCCGCCACCCCACTCAGCATTAGCTCCAATCTGTCCCAGCGAAACTTTGGTGTACGCCGTGAACAATGCATACAGAATCGAACCTTTCAATCGAGGGAGGGGGACAGCTTGTAGACTGAACGTTTGGGGAGTTTTATCAGAAATTCCCCGCCACCCCACTCAGGATTAGCTCCAATCTGTCCCAGCGAAACTTTGGTGTGCGCCGTGAACAATGCATACAGAATCGAACCTTTCAATCGAGGGGGGGGGGACAGCTTGTAGACTGAGAATTTGGGGAGTTTTATCAGAAATTCCCCGCCACCCCACTCAGCATTAGCTCCAATCTGTCCCAGCGAAACTTTGGTGTGCGCCGTGAACAATGCATACAGAATCGAACCTTTCAATCGCGGGGGGGGGGACAGCTTGTAGACTGAACGTTTGGGGAGTTTTATCAGAAATTCCCCGCCACCCCACTCAGGATTAGCACCAATCTGTCCCAGCGAAACTTTGGTGTGCGCCGTGAACAGTGCATACAGAAGCGAACCTTTCAATCGAGGGGGGGGGACAGCTTGTAGACTGAGCGTTTGGGGAGTTTTATCAGAAATTCCCCGCCATCCCACTCAGGATTAGCTCCAATCTGTCCCAGCGAAACTTTGCTGTGCGCCGTGAACAATGCATACAGAATCGAACCTTTCAATCGAGGGGGGGACAGCTTGTAGACTGAGAATTTGGGGAGTTTTATCAGAAATTCCCAGCCACCCCACTCAGCATTAGCGCCAATCTGTCCCAGCGAAACTTTGGTGTGCGCCGTGAACAGTGCATACAGAAGCGAACCTTTCAATCGAGGGGGGGGGACAGCTTGTAGACTGAGCGTTTGGGGAGTTTTATCAGAAATTCCCCGCCACCTCACTCAGGATTAGCTCCAATCTGTCCCAGCGAAACTTTGCTGTGCGCCGTGAACAATGCATACAGAATCGAACCTTTCAATCGAGGGGGGGGGGGGGACAGCTTGTAGACTGAACGTTTGGGGAGTTTTATCAGAAATTCCCCGTCACATCACTCAGGATTAGCTCCAATCTGTCCCAGCGAAACTTTGGTGTGCGCCGTGAACAATGCATACAGAATCGAACCTTTCAATCGAGGGGGGGGGACAGCTTGTAGACTGAGCGTTTGGGGAGTTTTATCAGAAATTCCCCGCCACCCCACTCAGGATTAGCTCCAATCTGTCCCAGCGAAACTTTGGTGTGCGCCGTGAACAGTGCATACAGAAGCGAACCTTTCAATCGAGGGGGGGGGACAGCTTGTAGACTGAGCGTTTGGGGAGTTTTATCAGAAATTCCCCGCCACCCCACTCAGCATTAGCTCCAATCTGTCCCAGCGAAACTTTGCTGTGCGCCGTGAACAATGCATACAGAATCGAACCTTTCAATCGAGGGGGGGGGGGACAGCTTGTAGACTGAACGTTTGGGGAGTTTTATCAGAAATTCCCCGTCACATCACTCAGGATTAGCTCCAATCTGTCCCAGCGAAACTTTGGTGTGCGCCGTGAACAGTGCATACAGAATCGAACCTTTCAATCGAGGGGGGGGGACAGCTTGTAGACTGAACGTTTGGGGAGTTTTATCAGAAATTCCCCGTCACATCACTCAGGATTAGCTCCAATCTGTCCCAGCGAAACTTTGGTGTGCGCCGTGAACAATGCATACAGAATCGAACCTTTCAATCGAGGGGGGGGGGGACAGCTTGTAGACTGAGCGTTTGGGGAGTTTTATCAGAAATTCCCCGCCACCTCACTCAGGATTAGCTCCAATCTGTCCCAGCGAAACTTTGCTGTGCGCCGTGAACAATGCATACAGAATCGAACCTTTCAATCGAGGGGGGGGGGGGACAGCTTGTAGACTGAACGTTTGGGGAGTTTTATCAGAAATTCCCCGTCACATCACTCAGGATTAGCTCCAATCTGTCCCAGCGAAACTTTGGTGTGCGCCGTGAACAATGCATACAGAATCGAACCTTTCAATCGAGGGGGGGGGGACAGCTTGTAGACTGAGAATTTGGGGAGTTTTATCAGAAATTCCCCGCCACCCCACTCAGCATTAGCTCCAATCTGTCCCAGCGAAACTTTGGTGTGCGCCGTGAACAATGCATACAGAATCGAACCTTTCAATCGCGGGGGGGGGACAGCTTGTAGACTGAACGTTTGGGGAGTTTTATCAGAAATTCCCCGCCACCCCACTCAGGATTAGCACCAATCTGTCCCAGCGAAACTTTGGTGTGCGCCGTGAACAGTGCATACAGAAGCGAACCTTTCAATCGAGGGGGGGGGGGGACAGCTTGTAGACTGAGCGTTTGGGGAGTTTTATCAGAAATTCCCCGCCATCCCACTCAGGATTAGCTCCAATCTGTCCCAGCGAAACTTTGCTGTGCGCCGTGAACAATGCATACAGAATCGAACCTTTCAATCGAGGGGGGGACAGCTTGTAGACTGAGAATTTGGGGAGTTTTATCAGAAATTCCCAGCCACCCCACTCAGCATTAGCGCCAATCTGTCCCAGCGAAACTTTGGTGTGCGCCGTGAACAGTGCATACAGAAGCGAACCTTTCAATCGAGGGGGGGGGGACAGCTTGTAGACTGAGCGTTTGGGGAGTTTTATCAGAAATTCCCCGCCACCTCACTCAGGATTAGCTCCAATCTGTCCCAGCGAAACTTTGCTGTGCGCCGTGAACAATGCATACAGAATCGAACCTTTCAATCGAGGGGGGGGGGACAGCTTGTAGACTGAACGTTTGGGGAGTTTTATCAGAAATTCCCCGTCACATCACTCAGGATTAGCTCCAATCTGTCCCAGCGAAACTTTGGTGTGCGCCGTGAACAATGCATACAGAATCGAACCTTTCAATCGAGGGGGGGGGGACAGCTTGTAGACTGAGAATTTGGGGAGTTTTATCAGAAATTCCCCGCCACATGACTCAGGATTAGCTCCAATCTGTCCCAGCGAAACTTTGGAGTGCGCCGTGAACAATGCATACAGAATCGAACCTTTCAATCGAGGGGGGGACAGCTTGTAGACTGAGAATTTGGGGAGTTTTATCAGAAATTCCCCGCCACCCCACTCAGCATTAGCTCCAATCTGTCCCAGCGAAACTTTGGTGTACGCCGTGAACAATGCATACAGAATCGAACCTTTCAATCGAGGGAGGGGGACAGCTTGTAGACTGAACGTTTGGGGAGTTTTATCAGAAATTCCCCGCCACCCCACTCAGGATTAGCTCCAATCTGTCCCAGCGAAACTTTGGTGTGCGCCGTGAACAATGCATACAGAATCGAACCTTTCAATCGAGGGAGCGGGACAGGTTGTTGACTGAGAATTTGGGGAGTTTTATCAGAAATTCCCCGCCACCCCACTCAGGATTAGCTCCAATCTGTCCCAGCGAAACTTTGGTGTGCGCCGTGAACAATGCATACAGAATCGAACCTTTCAATCGAGGGGGGGGACAGCTTGTAGACTGAGCGTTTGGGGAGTTTTATCAGAAATTCCCCACCACATCACTCAGGATTAGCGCCAATCTGTCCCAGCGAAACTTTGGTGTGCGCCGTGAACAATGCATACAGAATCGAACCCTTCAATCGAGGGGGGCGGGACAGCTTGTAGACTGAGAATTTGGGGAGTTTTATCTGAAATTCCCCGCCACCCCATTCAGCATTAGCTCCAATCTGTCCCAGCGAAACTTTGGTGTGCGCCGTGAACAATGCATACAGAATCGAACCTTTCAATCGAGGGAGCGGGACAGGTTGTTGACTGAGAATTTGGGGAGTTTTATCAGAAATTCCCCGCCACCCCACTCAGCATTAGCGCCAATCTGTCCCAGCGAAACTTTGGTGTGCGCCGTGAACAATGCATACAGAATCGAACCTTTCAATCGAGGGAGCGGGACAGGTTGTTGACTGAGAATTTGGGGAGTTTTATCAGAAATTCCCCGCCACCCCACTCAGCATTAGCGCCAATCTGTCCCAGCGAAACTTTGGTGTGCGCCGTGAACAATGCATACAGAATCGAACCTTTCAATCGAGGGGGGGGGGACAGCTTGTAGACTGAGCGTTTGGGGAGTTTTATCAGAAATTTCTTGCCGCCCTAGTCAGGATTAGCTCCAATCTGTCCCAGCGAAACTTTGGTGTGCGCCGTGAACAATGCATACAGAATCGAACCTTTCAATCGAGGGGGGGGGGGACAGCTTGTAGACTGAGAATTTGGGGAGTTTTATCAGAAATTCCCCGCCACCCCACTCAGCATTAGCTCCAATCTGTCCCAGCGAAACTTTGGTGTACGCCGTGAACAATGCATACAGAATCGAACCTTTCAATCGAGGGGGGGGGGACAGCTTGTAGACTGAGCGTTTGGGAAGTTTTATGAGAAATTCCCCGCCACCCCACTCAGGATTAGCTCCAATCTGTCCCAGCGAAACTTTGGTGTGCGCCGTGAACAATGCATACAGAATCGAACCTTTCAATCGAGGGGGGGGGGGACAGCTTGTAGACTGAGAATTTGGGGAGTTTTATCAGAAATTCCCCGCCACCCCACTCAGCATTAGCTCCAATCTGTCCCAGCGAAACTTTGGTGTACGCCGTGAACAATGCATACAGAATCGAACCTTTCAATCGAGGGGGGGGGGACAGCTTGTAGACTGAGCGTTTGGGAAGTTTTATGAGAAATTCCCCGCCACCCCACTCAGGATTAGCTCCAATCTGTCCCAGCGAAACTTTGGTGTGCGCCGTGAACAATGCATACAGAATCGAACCTTTCAATCGAGGGGGGGGACAGCTTGTAGACTGAGAATTTGGGGAGTTTTATCAGAAATTCCCCGCCACCCCACTCAGCATTAGCTCCAATCTGTCCCAGCGAAACTTTGGTGTGCGCCGTGAACAATGCATACAGAATCGAACCTTTCAATCGAGGGGGGGGGGACAGCTTGTAGACTGAGAATTTGGGGAGTTTTATCAGAAATTCCCCGCCACCCCACTCAGCATTAGCTCCAATCTGTCCCAGCGAAACTTTGGTGTACGCCGTGAACAATGCATACAGAATCGAACCTTTCAATCGAGGGGGGGGGACAGCTTGTAGACTGAGCGTTTGGGAAGTTTTATGAGAAATTCCCCGCCACCCCACTCAGGATTAGCTCCAATCTGTCCCAGCGAAACTTTGGTGTGCGCCGTGAACAATGCATACAGAATCGAACCTTTCAATCGAGGGGGGGGGGACAGCTTGTAGACTGAACGTTTGGGGAGTTTTATCAGAAATTCCCCGCCACATGACTCAGGATTAGCTCCAATCTGTCCCAGCGAAACTTTGGAGTGCGCCGTGAACAATGCATACAGAATCGAACCTTTCAATCGAGGGGGGGGGACAGCTTGTAGACTGAGAATTTGGGGAGTTTTATCAGAAATTCCCCGCCACATGACTCAGGATTAGCTCCAATCTGTCCCAGCGAAACTTTGGAGTGCGCCGTGAACAATGCATACAGAATCGAACCTTTCAATCGAGGGGGGGACAGCTTGTAGACTGAGAATTTGGGGAGTTTTATCAGAAATTCCCCGCCACCCCACTCAGCATTAGCTCCAATCTGTCCCAGCGAAACTTTGGTGTACGCCGTGAACAATGCATACAGAATCGAACCTTTCAATCGAGGGAGGGGGACAGCTTGTAGACTGAACGTTTGGGGAGTTTTATCAGAAATTCCCCGCCACCCCACTCAGGATTAGCTCCAATCTGTCCCAGCGAAACTTTGGTGTGCGCCGTGAACAATGCATACAGAATCGAACCTTTCAATCGAGGGGGGGGGGACAGCTTGTAGACTGAGAATTTGGGGAGTTTTATCAGAAATTCCCCGCCACCCCACTCAGCATTAGCTCCAATCTGTCCCAGCGAAACTTTGGTGTGCGCCGTGAACAATGCATACAGAATCGAACCTTTCAATCGCGGGGGGGGGACAGCTTGTAGACTGAACGTTTGGGGAGTTTTATCAGAAATTCCCCGCCACCCCACTCAGGATTAGCACCAATCTGTCCCAGCGAAACTTTGGTGTGCGCCGTGAACAGTGCATACAGAAGCGAACCTTTCAATCGAGGGGGGGGGGGACAGCTTGTAGACTGAGCGTTTGGGGAGTTTTATCAGAAATTCCCCGCCATCCCACTCAGGATTAGCTCCAATCTGTCCCAGCGAAACTTTGCTGTGCGCCGTGAACAATGCATACAGAATCGAACCTTTCAATCGAGGGGGGGACAGCTTGTAGACTGAGAATTTGGGGAGTTTTATCAGAAATTCCCAGCCACCCCACTCAGCATTAGCGCCAATCTGTCCCAGCGAAACTTTGGTGTGCGCCGTGAACAGTGCATACAGAAGCGAACCTTTCAATCGAGGGGGGGGGGACAGCTTGTAGACTGAGCGTTTGGGGAGTTTTATCAGAAATTCCCCGCCACCTCACTCAGGATTAGCTCCAATCTGTCCCAGCGAAACTTTGCTGTGCGCCGTGAACAATGCATACAGAATCGAACCTTTCAATCGAGGGGGGGGGACAGCTTGTAGACTGAACGTTTGGGGAGTTTTATCAGAAATTCCCCGTCACATCACTCAGGATTAGCTCCAATCTGTCCCAGCGAAACTTTGCTGTGCGCCGTGAACAATGCATACAGAATCGAACCTTTCAATCGAGGGGGGGGGACAGCTTGTAGACTGAACGTTTGGGGAGTTTTATCAGAAATTCCCCGTCACATCACTCAGGATTAGCTCCAATCTGTCCCAGCGAAACTTTGGTGTGCGCCGTGAACAGTGCATACAGAATCGAACCTTTCAATCGAGGGGGGGGGGGGACAGCTTGTAGACTGAGCGTTTGGGGAGTTTTATCAGAAATTCCCCGCCACCCCACTCAGGATTAGCTCCAATCTGTCCCAGCGAAACTTTGGTGTGCGCCGTGAACAGAGCGTACAGAAGCGAACCTTTCAATCGAGGGGGGGGGGACAGCTTGTAGACTGAGCGTTTGGGGAGTTTTATCAGAAATTCCCCGCCACCCCACTCAGCATTAGCTCCAATCTGTCCCAGCGAAACTTTGCTGTGCGCCGTGAACAATGCATACAGAATCGAACCTTTCAATCGAGGGGGGGGGGGACAGCTTGTAGACTGAACGTTTGGGGAGTTTTATCAGAAATTCCCCGTCACATCACTCAGGATTAGCTCCAATCTGTCCCAGCGAAACTTTGGTGTGCGCCGTGAACAGTGCATACAGAATCGAACCTTTCAATCGAGGGGGGGGGGACAGCTTGTAGACTGAACGTTTGGGGAGTTTTATCAGAAATTCCCCGTCACATCACTCAGGATTAGCTCCAATCTGTCCCAGCGAAACTTTGGTGTGCGCCGTGAACAATGCATACAGAATCGAACCTTTCAATCGAGGGGGGGGGGGACAGCTTGTAGACTGAGCGTTTGGGGAGTTTTATCAGAAATTCCCCGCCACCCCACTCAGGATTAGCTCCAATCTGTCCCAGCGAAACTTTGCTGTGCGCCGTGAACAATGCATACAGAATCGAACCTTTCAATCGAGGGGGGGGGGGGACAGCTTGTAGACTGAACGTTTGGGGAGTTTTATCAGAAATTCCCCGTCACATCACTCAGGATTAGCTCCAATCTGTCCCAGCGAAACTTTGGTGTGCGCCGTGAACAATGCATACAGAATCGAACCTTTCAATCGAGGGGGGGGACAGCTTGTAGACTGAACGTTTGGGGAGTTTTATCAGAAATTCCCCGTCACATCACTCAGGATTAGCTCCAATCTGTCCCAGCGAAACTTTGGTGTGCGCCGTGAACAATGCATACAGAATCGAACCTTTCAATCGAGGGGGGGGACAGCTTGTAGACTGAACGTTTGGGGAGTTTTATCAGAAATTCCCCGCCACCCCACTCAGGATTAGCTCCAATCTGTCCCAGCGAAACTTTGCTGTGCGCCGTGAACAATGCATACAGAATCGAACCTTTCAATCGAGGGGGGGGGACAGCTTGTAGACTGAACGTTTGGGGAGTTTTATCAGAAATTCCCCGTCACATCACTCAGGATTAGCTCCAATCTGTCCCAGCGAAACTTTGGTGTGCGCCGTGAACAATGCATACAGAATCGAACCTTTCAATCGAGGGGGGGGGGACAGCTTGTAGACTGAACGTTTGGGGAGTTTTATCAGAAATTCCCCGCCACCCCACTCAGGATTAGCTCCAATCTGTCCCAGCGAAACTTTGCTGTGCGCCGTGAACAATGCATACAGAATCGAACCTTTCAATCGAGGGGGGGGGGACAGCTTGTAGACTGAACGTTTGGGGAGTTTTATCAGAAATTCCCCGCTACCCCACTCAGGATTAGCTCCAATCTGTCCCAGCGAAACTTTGCTGTGCGCCGTGAACAATGCATACAGAATCGAACCTTTCAATCGAGGGGGGGGGGGACAGCTTGTAGACTGAACGTTTGGGGAGTTTTATCAGAAATTCCCCGCTACCCCACTCAGGATTAGCTCCAATCTGTCCCAGCGAAACTTTGCTGTGCGCCGTGAACAATGCATACAGAATCGAACCTTTCAATCGAGGGGGGGGGACAGCTTGTAGACTGAACGTTTGGGGAGTTTTATCAGAAATTCCCCGCCACCCCACTCAGCATTAGCTCCAATCTGTCCCAGCGAAACTTTGGTGGGCGCCGTGAACAGTGCATACAGAAGCGAACCTTTCAATCGAGGGGGGGGGGACAGCTTGTAGACTGAACGTTTGGGGAGTTTTATCAGAAATTCCCCGCCACCCCACTCAGGATTAGCTCCAATCTGTCCCAGCGAAACTTTGCTGTGCGCCGTGAACAATGCATACAGAATCGAACCTTTCAATCGAGGGGGGGGGGACAGCTTGTAGACTGAACGTTTGGGGAGTTTTATCAGAAATTCCCCGTCACATCACTCAGGATTAGCTCCAATCTGTCCCAGCGAAACTTTGGTGTGCGCCGTGAACAATGCATACAGAATCGAACCTTTCAATCGAGGGGGGGGGACAGCTTGTAGACTGAACGTTTGGGGAGTTTTATCAGAAATTCCCCGCCACCCCACTCAGGATTAGCTCCAATCTGTCCCAGCGAAACTTTGCTGTGCGCCGTGAACAATGCATACAGAATCGAACCTTTCAATCGAGGGGGGGGGACAGCTTGTAGACTGAACGTTTGGGGAGTTTTATCAGAAATTCCCCGCCACCCCACTCAGGATTAGCTCCAATCTGTCCCAGCGAAACTTTGGTGTGCGCCGTGAACAGTGCATACAGAAGCGAACCTTTCAATCGAGGGGGGGGGGACAGCTTGTAGACTGAACGTTTGGGGAGTTTTATCAGAAATTCCCCGCCACCCCACTCAGGATTAGCTCCAATCTGTCCCAGCGAAACTTTGGTGTACGCCGTGAACAATGCATACAGAATCGAACCTTTCAATCGAGGGAGGGGGACAGCTTGTAGACTGAACGTTTGGGGAGTTTTATCAGAAATTCCCCGCCACCCCACTCAGGATTAGCTCCAATCTGTCCCAGCGAAACTTTGGTGTGCGCCGTGAACAATGCATACAGAATCGAACCTTTCAATCGAGGGGGGGGGGACAGCTTGTAGACTGAGAATTTGGGGAGTTTTATCAGAAATTCCCCGCCACCCCACTCAGGATTAGCTCCAATCTGTCCCAGCGAAACTTTGGTGTGCGCCGTGAACAATGCATACAGAATCGAACCTTTCAATCGAGGGGGGGGACAGCTTGTAGACTGAACGTTTGGGGAGTTTTATCAGAAATTCCCCGCCACCCCACTCAGGATTAGCTCCAATCTGTCCCAGCGAAACTTTGCTGTGCGCCGTGAACAATGCATACAGAATCGAACCTTTCAATCGAGGGGGGGGGACAGCTTGTAGACTGAACGTTTGGGGAGTTTTATCAGAAATTCCCCGTCACATCACTCAGGATTAGCTCCAATCTGTCCCAGCGAAACTTTGGTGTGCGCCGTGAACAGTGCATACAGAAGCGAACCTTTCAATCGAGGGGGGGGGGGGGACAGCTTGTAGACTGAGCGTTTGGGGAGTTTTATCAGAAATTCCCCGCCACCCCACTCAGGATTAGCTCCAATCTGTCCCAGCGAAACTTTGCTGTGCGCCGTGAACAATGCATACAGAATCGAACCTTTCAATCGAGGGGGGGACAGCTTGTAGACTGAGAATTTGGGGAGTTTTATCAGAAATTCCCCGTCACATCACTCAGGATTAGCTCCAATCTGTCCCAGCGAAACTTTGGTGTGCGCCGTGAACAATGCATACAGAATCGAACCTTTCAATCGAGGGGGGGGGGACAGCTTGTAGACTGAGCGTTTGGGGAGTTTTATCAGAAATTCCCCGCCACCCCACTCAGGATTAGCTCCAATCTGTCCCAGCGAAACTTTGGTGTGCGCCGTGAACAGTGCATACAGAAGCGAACCTTTCAATCGAGGGGGGGGGGGACAGCTTGTAGACTGAGCGTTTGGGGAGTTTTATCAGAAATTCCCCGCCACCCCACTCAGCATTAGCTCCAATCTGTCCCAGCGAAACTTTGGTGTACGCCGTGAACAATGCATACAGAATCGAACCTTTCAATCGAGGGGGGGGGGACAGCTTGTAGACTGAGCGTTTGGGAAGTTTTATGAGAAATTCCCCGCCACCCCACTCAGGATTAGCTCCAATCTGTCCCAGCGAAACTTTGGTGTGCGCCGTGAACAATGCATACAGAATCGAACCTTTCAATCGAGGGGGGGGGGACAGCTTGTAGACTGAGAATTTGGGGAGTTTTATCAGAAATTCCCCGCCACCCCACTCAGCATTAGCTCCAATCTGTCCCAGCGAAACTTTGGTGTACGCCGTGAACAATGCATACAGAATCGAACCTTTCAATCGAGGGGGGGGGACAGCTTGTAGACTGAGCGTTTGGGAAGTTTTATGAGAAATTCCCCGCCACCCCACTCAGGATTAGCTCCAATCTGTCCCAGCGAAACTTTGGTGTGCGCCGTGAACAATGCATACAGAATCGAACCTTTCAATCGAGGGGGGGGGGACAGCTTGTAGACTGAACGTTTGGGGAGTTTTATCAGAAATTCCCCGCCACATGACTCAGGATTAGCTCCAATCTGTCCCAGCGAAACTTTGGAGTGCGCCGTGAACAATGCATACAGAATCGAACCTTTCAATCGAGGGGGGGGGGACAGCTTGTAGACTGAGAATTTGGGGAGTTTTATCAGAAATTCCCCGCCACATGACTCAGGATTAGCTCCAATCTGTCCCAGCGAAACTTTGGAGTGCGCCGTGAACAATGCATACAGAATCGAACCTTTCAATCGAGGGGGGGACAGCTTGTAGACTGAGAATTTGGGGAGTTTTATCAGAAATTCCCCGCCACCCCACTCAGCATTAGCTCCAATCTGTCCCAGCGAAACTTTGGTGTACGCCGTGAACAATGCATACAGAATCGAACCTTTCAATCGAGGGAGGGGGACAGCTTGTAGACTGAACGTTTGGGGAGTTTTATCAGAAATTCCCCGCCACCCCACTCAGGATTAGCTCCAATCTGTCCCAGCGAAACTTTGGTGTGCGCCGTGAACAATGCATACAGAATCGAACCTTTCAATCGAGGGAGCGGGACAGGTTGTTGACTGAGAATTTGGGGAGTTTTATCAGAAATTCCCCGCCACCCCACTCAGGATTAGCTCCAATCTGTCCCAGCGAAACTTTGGTGTGCGCCGTGAACAATGCATACAGAATCGAACCTTTCAATCGAGGGGGGGGGGACAGCTTGTAGACTGAGCGTTTGGGGAGTTTTATCAGAAATTCCCCACCACATCACTCAGGATTAGCGCCAATCTGTCCCAGCGAAACTTTGGTGTGCGCCGTGAACAATGCATACAGAATCGAACCCTTCAATCGAGGGGGGCGGGACAGCTTGTAGACTGAGAATTTGGGGAGTTTTATCAGAAATTCCCCGCCACCCCACTCAGGATTAGCTCCAATCTGTCCCAGCGAAACTTTGGTGTACGCCGTGAACAATGCATACAGAATCGAACCTTTCAATCGAGGGGGGGGGACAGCTTGTAGACTGAACGTTTGGGGAGTTTTATCAGAAATTCCCCGTCACATCACTCAGGATTAGCTCCAATCTGTCCCAGCGAAACTTTGGTGTGCGCCGTGAACAATGCATACAGAATCGAACCTTTCAATCGAGGGGGGGGGACAGCTTGTAGACTGAACGTTTGGGGAGTTTTATCAGAAATTCCCCGCCACCCCACTCAGGATTAGCTCCAATCTGTCCCAGCGAAACTTTGCTGTGCGCCGTGAACAATGCATACAGAATCGAACCTTTCAATCGAGGGGGGGGGACAGCTTGTAGACTGAACGTTTGGGGAGTTTTATCAGAAATTCCCCGCCACCCCACTCAGGATTAGCTCCAATCTGTCCCAGCGAAACTTTGGTGTGCGCCGTGAACAGTGCATACAGAAGCGAACCTTTCAATCGAGGGGGGGGGGACAGCTTGTAGACTGAACGTTTGGGGAGTTTTATCAGAAATTCCCCGCCACCCCACTCAGGATTAGCTCCAATCTGTCCCAGCGAAACTTTGGTGTACGCCGTGAACAATGCATACAGAATCGAACCTTTCAATCGAGGGAGGGGGACAGCTTGTAGACTGAACGTTTGGGGAGTTTTATCAGAAATTCCCCGCCACCCCACTCAGGATTAGCTCCAATCTGTCCCAGCGAAACTTTGGTGTGCGCCGTGAACAATGCATACAGAATCGAACCTTTCAATCGAGGGGGGGGGGACAGCTTGTAGACTGAGAATTTGGGGAGTTTTATCAGAAATTCCCCGCCACCCCACTCAGGATTAGCTCCAATCTGTCCCAGCGAAACTTTGGTGTGCGCCGTGAACAATGCATACAGAATCGAACCTTTCAATCGAGGGGGGGGACAGCTTGTAGACTGAACGTTTGGGGAGTTTTATCAGAAATTCCCCGCCACCCCACTCAGGATTAGCTCCAATCTGTCCCAGCGAAACTTTGCTGTGCGCCGTGAACAATGCATACAGAATCGAACCTTTCAATCGAGGGGGGGGGGACAGCTTGTAGACTGAACGTTTGGGGAGTTTTATCAGAAATTCCCCGTCACATCACTCAGGATTAGCTCCAATCTGTCCCAGCGAAACTTTGGTGTGCGCCGTGAACAGTGCATACAGAAGCGAACCTTTCAATCGAGGGGGGGGGGGGGACAGCTTGTAGACTGAGCGTTTGGGGAGTTTTATCAGAAATTCCCCGCCACCCCACTCAGGATTAGCTCCAATCTGTCCCAGCGAAACTTTGCTGTGCGCCGTGAACAATGCATACAGAATCGAACCTTTCAATCGAGGGGGGGACAGCTTGTAGACTGAGAATTTGGGGAGTTTTATCAGAAATTCCCCGTCACATCACTCAGGATTAGCTCCAATCTGTCCCAGCGAAACTTTGGTGTGCGCCGTGAACAATGCATACAGAATCGAACCTTTCAATCGAGGGGGGGGGGACAGCTTGTAGACTGAGCGTTTGGGGAGTTTTATCAGAAATTCCCCGCCACCCCACTCAGGATTAGCTCCAATCTGTCCCAGCGAAACTTTGGTGTGCGCCGTGAACAGTGCATACAGAAGCGAACCTTTCAATCGAGGGGGGGGGGGGACAGCTTGTAGACTGAGCGTTTGGGGAGTTTTATCAGAAATTCCCCGCCACCCCACTCAGCATTAGCTCCAATCTGTCCCAGCGAAACTTTGGTGTACGCCGTGAACAATGCATACAGAATCGAACCTTTCAATCGAGGGGGGGGGGACAGCTTGTAGACTGAGCGTTTGGGAAGTTTTATGAGAAATTCCCCGCCACCCCACTCAGGATTAGCTCCAATCTGTCCCAGCGAAACTTTGGTGTGCGCCGTGAACAATGCATACAGAATCGAACCTTTCAATCGAGGGGGGGGGGACAGCTTGTAGACTGAGAATTTGGGGAGTTTTATCAGAAATTCCCCGCCACCCCACTCAGCATTAGCTCCAATCTGTCCCAGCGAAACTTTGGTGTACGCCGTGAACAATGCATACAGAATCGAACCTTTCAATCGAGGGGGGGGGGACAGCTTGTAGACTGAGCGTTTGGGAAGTTTTATGAGAAATTCCCCGCCACCCCACTCAGGATTAGCTCCAATCTGTCCCAGCGAAACTTTGGTGTGCGCCGTGAACAATGCATACAGAATCGAACCTTTCAATCGAGGGGGGGGGACAGCTTGTAGACTGAACGTTTGGGGAGTTTTATCAGAAATTCCCCGCCACATGACTCAGGATTAGCTCCAATCTGTCCCAGCGAAACTTTGGAGTGCGCCGTGAACAATGCATACAGAATCGAACCTTTCAATCGAGGGGGGGGGGACAGCTTGTAGACTGAGAATTTGGGGAGTTTTATCAGAAATTCCCCGCCACATGACTCAGGATTAGCTCCAATCTGTCCCAGCGAAACTTTGGAGTGCGCCGTGAACAATGCATACAGAATCGAACCTTTCAATCGAGGGGGGGACAGCTTGTAGACTGAGAATTTGGGGAGTTTTATCAGAAATTCCCCGCCACCCCACTCAGCATTAGCTCCAATCTGTCCCAGCGAAACTTTGGTGTACGCCGTGAACAATGCATACAGAATCGAACCTTTCAATCGAGGGAGGGGGACAGCTTGTAGACTGAACGTTTGGGGAGTTTTATCAGAAATTCCCCGCCACCCCACTCAGGATTAGCTCCAATCTGTCCCAGCGAAACTTTGGTGTGCGCCGTGAACAATGCATACAGAATCGAACCTTTCAATCGAGGGAGCGGGACAGGTTGTTGACTGAGAATTTGGGGAGTTTTATCAGAAATTCCCCGCCACCCCACTCAGGATTAGCTCCAATCTGTCCCAGCGAAACTTTGGTGTGCGCCGTGAACAATGCATACAGAATCGAACCTTTCAATCGAGGGGGGGGGGACAGCTTGTAGACTGAGCGTTTGGGGAGTTTTATCAGAAATTCCCCACCACATCACTCAGGATTAGCGCCAATCTGTCCCAGCGAAACTTTGGTGTGCGCCGTGAACAATGCATACAGAATCGAACCCTTCAATCGAGGGGGGCGGGACAGCTTGTAGACTGAGAATTTGGGGAGTTTTATCAGAAATTCCCCGCCACCCCACTCAGGATTAGCTCCAATCTGTCCCAGCGAAACTTTGGTGTACGCCGTGAACAATGCATACAGAATCGAACCTTTCAATCGAGGGGGGGGGACAGCTTGTAGACTGAACGTTTGGGGAGTTTTATCAGAAATTCCCCGTCACATCACTCAGGATTAGCTCCAATCTGTCCCAGCGAAACTTTGGTGTGCGCCGTGAACAGTGCATACAGAATCGAACCTTTCAATCGAGGGGGGGGGGACAGCTTGTAGACTGAACGTTTGGGGAGTTTTATCAGAAATTCCCCGTCACATCACTCAGGATTAGCTCCAATCTGTCCCAGCGAAACTTTGGTGTGCGCCGTGAACAATGCATACAGAATCGAACCTTTCAATCGAGGGGGGGGGACAGCTTGTAGACTGAGCGTTTGGGGAGTTTTATCAGAAATTCCCCGCCACCCCACTCAGGATTAGCTCCAATCTGTCCCAGCGAAACTTTGCTGTGCGCCGTGAACAATGCATACAGAATCGAACCTTTCAATCGAGGGGGGGGGACAGCTTGTAGACTGAACGTTTGGGGAGTTTTATCAGAAATTCCCCGCTACCCCACTCAGGATTAGCTCCAATCTGTCCCAGCGAAACTTTGCTGTGCGCCGTGAACAATGCATACAGAATCGAACCTTTCAATCGAGGGGGGGGGGGACAGCTTGTAGACTGAACGTTTGGGGAGTTTTATCAGAAATTCCCCGCCACCCCACTCAGCATTAGCTCCAATCTGTCCCAGCGAAACTTTGGTGGGCGCCGTGAACAGTGCATACAGAAGCGAACCTTTCAATCGAGGGGGGGGGGACAGCTTGTAGACTGAACGTTTGGGGAGTTTTATCAGAAATTCCCCGCCACCCCACTCAGGATTAGCTCCAATCTGTCCCAGCGAAACTTTGGTGTGCGCCGTGAACAATGCATACAGAATCGAACCTTTCAATCGAGGGGGGGGGGGGGACAGCTTGTAGACTGAACGTTTGGGGAGTTTTATCAGAAATTCCCCGTCACATCACTCAGGATTAGCTCCAATCTGTCCCAGCGAAACTTTGGTGTGCGCCGTGAACAATGCATACAGAATCGAACCTTTCAATCGAGGGGGGGGGGACAGCTTGTAGACTGAGCGTTTGGGGAGTTTTATCAGAAATTTCTTGCCGCCCTAGTCAGGATTAGCTCCAATCTGTCCCAGCGAAACTTTGGTGTGCGCCGTGAACAATGCATACAGAATCGAACCTTTCAATCGAGGGGGGGGGGACAGCTTGTAGACTGAGAATTTGGGGAGTTTTATCAGAAATTCCCCGCCACCCCACTCAGCATTAGCTCCAATCTGTCCCAGCGAAACTTTGGTGTACGCCGTGAACAATGCATACAGAATCGAACCTTTCAATCGAGGGGGGGGGGGACAGCTTGTAGACTGAGCGTTTGGGAAGTTTTATGAGAAATTCCCCGCCACCCCACTCAGGATTAGCTCCAATCTGTCCCAGCGAAACTTTGGTGTGCGCCGTGAACAATGCATACAGAATCGAACCTTTCAATCGAGGGGGGGGGGGGACAGCTTGTAGACTGAGAATTTGGGGAGTTTTATCAGAAATTCCCCGCCACCCCACTCAGCATTAGCTCCAATCTGTCCCAGCGAAACTTTGGTGTACGCCGTGAACAATGCATACAGAATCGAACCTTTCAATCGAGGGGGGGGGGACAGCTTGTAGACTGAGCGTTTGGGAAGTTTTATGAGAAATTCCCCGCCACCCCACTCAGGATTAGCTCCAATCTGTCCCAGCGAAACTTTGGTGTGCGCCGTGAACAATGCATACAGAATCGAACCTTTCAATCGAGGGGGGGGGGGGACAGCTTGTAGACTGAACGTTTGGGGAGTTTTATCAGAAATTCCCCGCCACATGACTCAGGATTAGCTCCAATCTGTCCCAGCGAAACTTTGGAGTGCGCCGTGAACAATGCATACAGAATCGAACCTTTCAATCGAGGGGGGGGGGACAGCTTGTAGACTGAGAATTTGGGGAGTTTTATCAGAAATTCCCCGCCACATGACTCAGGATTAGCTCCAATCTGTCCCAGCGAAACTTTGGAGTGCGCCGTGAACAATGCATACAGAATCGAACCTTTCAATCGAGGGGGGGACAGCTTGTAGACTGAGAATTTGGGGAGTTTTATCAGAAATTCCCCGCCACCCCACTCAGCATTAGCTCCAATCTGTCCCAGCGAAACTTTGGTGTACGCCGTGAACAATGCATACAGAATCGAACCTTTCAATCGAGGGAGGGGGACAGCTTGTAGACTGAACGTTTGGGGAGTTTTATCAGAAATTCCCCGCCACCCCACTCAGGATTAGCTCCAATCTGTCCCAGCGAAACTTTGGTGTGCGCCGTGAACAATGCATACAGAATCGAACCTTTCAATCGAGGGGGGGGGGGACAGCTTGTAGACTGAGAATTTGGGGAGTTTTATCAGAAATTCCCCGCCACCCCACTCAGCATTAGCTCCAATCTGTCCCAGCGAAACTTTGGTGTGCGCCGTGAACAATGCATACAGAATCGAACCTTTCAATCGCGGGGGGGGGACAGCTTGTAGACTGAACGTTTGGGGAGTTTTATCAGAAATTCCCCGCCACCCCACTCAGGATTAGCACCAATCTGTCCCAGCGAAACTTTGGTGTGCGCCGTGAACAGTGCATACAGAAGCGAACCTTTCAATCGAGGGGGGGGGACAGCTTGTAGACTGAGCGTTTGGGGAGTTTTATCAGAAATTCCCCGCCATCCCACTCAGGATTAGCTCCAATCTGTCCCAGCGAAACTTTGCTGTGCGCCGTGAACAATGCATACAGAATCGAACCTTTCAATCGAGGGGGGGACAGCTTGTAGACTGAGAATTTGGGGAGTTTTATCAGAAATTCCCAGCCACCCCACTCAGCATTAGCGCCAATCTGTCCCAGCGAAACTTTGGTGTGCGCCGTGAACAGTGCATACAGAAGCGAACCTTTCAATCGAGGGGGGGGGACAGCTTGTAGACTGAGCGTTTGGGGAGTTTTATCAGAAATTCCCCGCCACCTCACTCAGGATTAGCTCCAATCTGTCCCAGCGAAACTTTGCTGTGCGCCGTGAACAATGCATACAGAATCGAACCTTTCAATCGAGGGGGGGGGGGACAGCTTGTAGACTGAACGTTTGGGGAGTTTTATCAGAAATTCCCCGTCACATCACTCAGGATTAGCTCCAATCTGTCCCAGCGAAACTTTGGTGTGCGCCGTGAACAATGCATACAGAATCGAACCTTTCAATCGAGGGGGGGGGACAGCTTGTAGACTGAGCGTTTGGGGAGTTTTATCAGAAATTCCCCGCCACCCCACTCAGGATTAGCTCCAATCTGTCCCAGCGAAACTTTGGTGTGCGCCGTGAACAGTGCATACAGAAGCGAACCTTTCAATCGAGGGGGGGGGACAGCTTGTAGACTGAGCGTTTGGGGAGTTTTATCAGAAATTCCCCGCCACCCCACTCAGCATTAGCTCCAATCTGTCCCAGCGAAACTTTGCTGTGCGCCGTGAACAATGCATACAGAATCGAACCTTTCAATCGAGGGGGGGGGGGGACAGCTTGTAGACTGAACGTTTGGGGAGTTTTATCAGAAATTCCCCGTCACATCACTCAGGATTAGCTCCAATCTGTCCCAGCGAAACTTTGGTGTGCGCCGTGAACAGTGCATACAGAATCGAACCTTTCAATCGAGGGGGGGGGACAGCTTGTAGACTGAACGTTTGGGGAGTTTTATCAGAAATTCCCCGTCACATCACTCAGGATTAGCTCCAATCTGTCCCAGCGAAACTTTGGTGTGCGCCGTGAACAATGCATACAGAATCGAACCTTTCAATCGAGGGGGGGGGGACAGCTTGTAGACTGAGCGTTTGGGGAGTTTTATCAGAAATTCCCCGCCACCTCACTCAGGATTAGCTCCAATCTGTCCCAGCGAAACTTTGCTGTGCGCCGTGAACAATGCATACAGAATCGAACCTTTCAATCGAGGGGGGGGGGACAGCTTGTAGACTGAACGTTTGGGGAGTTTTATCAGAAATTCCCCGTCACATCACTCAGGATTAGCTCCAATCTGTCCCAGCGAAACTTTGGTGTGCGCCGTGAACAATGCATACAGAATCGAACCTTTCAATCGAGGGGGGGGGGACAGCTTGTAGACTGAGAATTTGGGGAGTTTTATCAGAAATTCCCCGCCACCCCACTCAGCATTAGCTCCAATCTGTCCCAGCGAAACTTTGGTGTGCGCCGTGAACAATGCATACAGAATCGAACCTTTCAATCGCGGGGGGGGGACAGCTTGTAGACTGAACGTTTGGGGAGTTTTATCAGAAATTCCCCGCCACCCCACTCAGGATTAGCACCAATCTGTCCCAGCGAAACTTTGGTGTGCGCCGTGAACAGTGCATACAGAAGCGAACCTTTCAATCGAGGGGGGGGGGGACAGCTTGTAGACTGAGCGTTTGGGGAGTTTTATCAGAAATTCCCCGCCATCCCACTCAGGATTAGCTCCAATCTGTCCCAGCGAAACTTTGCTGTGCGCCGTGAACAATGCATACAGAATCGAACCTTTCAATCGAGGGGGGGACAGCTTGTAGACTGAGAATTTGGGGAGTTTTATCAGAAATTCCCAGCCACCCCACTCAGCATTAGCGCCAATCTGTCCCAGCGAAACTTTGGTGTGCGCCGTGAACAGTGCATACAGAAGCGAACCTTTCAATCGAGGGGGGGGGGACAGCTTGTAGACTGAGCGTTTGGGGAGTTTTATCAGAAATTCCCCGCCACCTCACTCAGGATTAGCTCCAATCTGTCCCAGCGAAACTTTGCTGTGCGCCGTGAACAATGCATACAGAATCGAACCTTTCAATCGAGGGGGGGGGGACAGCTTGTAGACTGAACGTTTGGGGAGTTTTATCAGAAATTCCCCGTCACATCACTCAGGATTAGCTCCAATCTGTCCCAGCGAAACTTTGGTGTGCGCCGTGAACAATGCATACAGAATCGAACCTTTCAATCGAGGGGGGGGGGACAGCTTGTAGACTGAGCGTTTGGGGAGTTTTATCAGAAATTCCCCGCCACCCCACTCAGGATTAGCTCCAATCTGTCCCAGCGAAACTTTGGTGTGCGCCGTGAACAGTGCATACAGAAGCGAACCTTTCAATCGAGGGGGGGGGGACAGCTTGTAGACTGAGCGTTTGGGGAGTTTTATCAGAAATTCCCCGCCACCCCACTCAGCATTAGCTCCAATCTGTCCCAGCGAAACTTTGCTGTGCGCCGTGAACAATGCATACAGAATCGAACCTTTCAATCGAGGGGGGGGGACAGCTTGTAGACTGAACGTTTGGGGAGTTTTATCAGAAATTCCCCGTCACATCACTCAGGATTAGCTCCAATCTGTCCCAGCGAAACTTTGGTGTGCGCCGTGAACAGTGCATACAGAATCGAACCTTTCAATCGAGGGGGGGGGACAGCTTGTAGACTGAACGTTTGGGGAGTTTTATCAGAAATTCCCCGTCACATCACTCAGGATTAGCTCCAATCTGTCCCAGCGAAACTTTGGTGTGCGCCGTGAACAATGCATACAGAATCGAACCTTTCAATCGAGGGGGGGGGGGACAGCTTGTAGACTGAGCGTTTGGGGAGTTTTATCAGAAATTCCCCGCCACCCCACTCAGGATTAGCTCCAATCTGTCCCAGCGAAACTTTGCTGTGCGCCGTGAACAATGCATACAGAATCGAACCTTTCAATCGAGGGGGGGGGGACAGCTTGTAGACTGAACGTTTGGGGAGTTTTATCAGAAATTCCCCGTCACATCACTCAGGATTAGCTCCAATCTGTCCCAGCGAAACTTTGGTGTGCGCCGTGAACAATGCATACAGAATCGAACCTTTCAATCGAGGGGGGGGGGGGGACAGCTTGTAGACTGAACGTTTGGGGAGTTTTATCAGAAATTCCCCGTCACATCACTCAGGATTAGCTCCAATCTGTCCCAGCGAAACTTTGGTGTGCGCCGTGAACAATGCATACAGAATCGAACCTTTCAATCGAGGGGGGGGGACAGCTTGTAGACTGAGCGTTTGGGGAGTTTTATCAGAAATTCCCCGCCACCCCACTCAGGATTAGCTCCAATCTGTCCCAGCGAAACTTTGGTGTGCGCCGTGAACAGTGCATACAGAAGCGAACCTTTCAATCGAGGGGGGGGGGGACAGCTTGTAGACTGAGCGTTTGGGGAGTTTTATCAGAAATTCCCCGCCACCCCACTCAGCATTAGCTCCAATCTGTCCCAGCGAAACTTTGCTGTGCGCCGTGAACAGTGCATACAGAATCGAACCTTTCAATCGAGGGGGGGGGACAGCTTGTAGACTGAACGTTTGGGGAGTTTTATCAGAAATTCCCCGTCACATCACTCAGGATTAGCTCCAATCTGTCCCAGCGAAACTTTGGTGTGCGCCGTG
The DNA here is from genome assembly GCA_947396885.1 of Heligmosomoides polygyrus polygyrus. Classification (NCBI taxonomy): domain Eukaryota; kingdom Metazoa; phylum Nematoda; class Chromadorea; order Rhabditida; family Heligmosomidae; genus Heligmosomoides; species Heligmosomoides polygyrus. Next base: position 42,448,136 of record OX377206.1, read on the forward strand.
AACAATGCATACAGAATCGAACCTTTCAATCGAGGGGGGGGGACAGCTTGTAGACTGAGCGTTTGGGGAGTTTTATCAGAAATTCCCCGCCACCCCACTCAGGATTAGCTCCAATCTGTCCCAGCGAAACTTTGCTGTGCGCCGTGAACAATGCATACAGAATCGAACCTTTCAATCGAGGGGGGGGGGGACAGCTTGTAGACTGAACGTTTGGGGAGTTTTATCAGAAATTCCCCGTCACATCACTCAGGATTAGCTCCAATCTGTCCCAGCGAAACTTTGGTGTGCGCCGTGAACAATGCATACAGAATCGAACCTTTCAATCGAGGGGGGGGGGGACAGCTTGTAGACTGAACGTTTGGGGAGTTTTATCAGAAATTCCCCGCCACCCCACTCAGGATTAGCTCCAATCTGTCCCAGCGAAACTTTGCTGTGCGCCGTGAACAATGCATACAGAATCGAACCTTTCAATCGAGGGGGGGGGGGACAGCTTGTAGACTGAACGTTTGGGGAGTTTTATCAGAAATTCCCCGCTACCCCACTCAGGATTAGCTCCAATCTGTCCCAGCGAAACTTTGCTGTGCGCCGTGAACAATGCATACAGAATCGAACCTTTCAATCGAGGGGGGGGGGACAGCTTGTAGACTGAACGTTTGGGGAGTTTTATCAGAAATTCCCCGCCACCCCACTCAGCATTAGCTCCAATCTGTCCCAGCGAAACTTTGGTGGGCGCCGTGAACAGTGCATACAGAAGCGAACCTTTCAATCGAGGGGGGGGGGGGGACAGCTTGTAGACTGAACGTTTGGGGAGTTTTATCAGAAATTCCCCGCCACCCCACTCAGGATTAGCTCCAATCTGTCCCAGCGAAACTTTGCTGTGCGCCGTGAACAATGCATACAGAATCGAACCTTTCAATCGAGGGGGGGGGACAGCTTGTAGACTGAACGTTTGGGGAGTTTTATCAGAAATTCCCCGTCACATCACTCAGGATTAGCTCCAATCTGTCCCAGCGAAACTTTGGTGTGCGCCGTGAACAATGCATACAGAATCGAACCTTTCAATCGAGGGGGGGGGACAGCTTGTAGACTGAACGTTTGGGGAGTTTTATCAGAAATTCCCCGCCACCCCACTCAGGATTAGCTCCAATCTGTCCCAGCGAAACTTTGCTGTGCGCCGTGAACAATGCATACAGAATCGAACCTTTCAATCGAGGGGGGGGGGGACAGCTTGTAGACTGAGAATTTGGGGAGTTTTATCAGAAATTCCCCGCCACCCCACTCAGGATTAGCTCCAATCTGTCCCAGCGAAACTTTGGTGTGCGCCGTGAACAATGCATACAGAATCGAACCTTTCAATCGAGGGGGGGGGGGACAGCTTGTAGACTGAACGTTTGGGGAGTTTTATCAGAAATTCCCCGTCACATCACTCAGGATTAGCTCCAATCTGTCCCAGCGAAACTTTGGTGTGCGCCGTGAACAATGCATACAGAATCGAACCTTTCAATCGAGGGGGGGGGGACAGCTTGTAGACTGAGCGTTTGGGGAGTTTTATCAGAAATTCCCCGCCACCCCACTCAGGATTAGCTCCAATCTGTCCCAGCGAAACTTTGGTGTGCGCCGTGAACAGTGCATACAGAAGCGAACCTTTCAATCGAGGGGGGGGGGACAGCTTGTAGACTGAGCGTTTGGGGAGTTTTATCAGAAATTCCCCGCCACCCCACTCAGCATTAGCTCCAATCTGTCCCAGCGAAACTTTGCTGTGCGCCGTGAACAGTGCATACAGAATCGAACCTTTCAATCGAGGGGGGGGGGACAGCTTGTAGACTGAACGTTTGGGGAGTTTTATCAGAAATTCCCCGTCACATCACTCAGGATTAGCTCCAATCTGTCCCAGCGAAACTTTGGTGTGCGCCGTGAACAATGCATACAGAATCGAACCTTTCAATCGAGGGGGGGGGGACAGCTTGTAGACTGAGCGTTTGGGGAGTTTTATCAGAAATTCCCCGCCACCCCACTCAGGATTAGCTCCAATCTGTCCCAGCGAAACTTTGCTGTGCGCCGTGAACAATGCATACAGAATCGAACCTTTCAATCGAGGGGGGGGGGGGGACAGCTTGTAGACTGAACGTTTGGGGAGTTTTATCAGAAATTCCCCGTCACATCACTCAGGATTAGCTCCAATCTGTCCCAGCGAAACTTTGGTGTGCGCCGTGAACAATGCATACAGAATCGAACCTTTCAATCGAGGGGGGGGGGACAGCTTGTAGACTGAACGTTTGGGGAGTTTTATCAGAAATTCCCCGCCACCCCACTCAGGATTAGCTCCAATCTGTCCCAGCGAAACTTTGCTGTGCGCCGTGAACAATGCATACAGAATCGAACCTTTCAATCGAGGGGGGGGGACAGCTTGTAGACTGAACGTTTGGGGAGTTTTATCAGAAATTCCCCGCTACCCCACTCAGGATTAGCTCCAATCTGTCCCAGCGAAACTTTGCTGTGCGCCGTGAACAATGCATACAGAATCGAACCTTTCAATCGAGGGGGGGGGACAGCTTGTAGACTGAACGTTTGGGGAGTTTTATCAGAAATTCCCCGCCACCCCACTCAGCATTAGCTCCAATCTGTCCCAGCGAAACTTTGGTGGGCGCCGTGAACAGTGCATACAGAAGCGAACCTTTCAATCGAGGGGGGGGGGGGGGACAGCTTGTAGACTGAACGTTTGGGGAGTTTTATCAGAAATTCCCCGCCACCCCACTCAGGATTAGCTCCAATCTGTCCCAGCGAAACTTTGCTGTGCGCCGTGAACAATGCATACAGAATCGAACCTTTCAATCGAGGGGGGGGACAGCTTGTAGACTGAACGTTTGGGGAGTTTTATCAGAAATTCCCCGTCACATCACTCAGGATTAGCTCCAATCTGTCCCAGCGAAACTTTGGTGTGCGCCGTGAACAATGCATACAGAATCGAACCTTTCAATCGAGGGGGGGGGACAGCTTGTAGACTGAACGTTTGGGGAGTTTTATCAGAAATTCCCCGCCACCCCACTCAGGATTAGCTCCAATCTGTCCCAGCGAAACTTTGCTGTGCGCCGTGAACAATGCATACAGAATCGAACCTTTCAATCGAGGGGGGGGGGGGACAGCTTGTAGACTGAGAATTTGGGGAGTTTTATCAGAAATTCCCCGCCACCCCACTCAGGATTAGCTCCAATCTGTCCCAGCGAAACTTTGGTGTGCGCCGTGAACAATGCATACAGAATCGAACCTTTCAATCGAGGGGGGGGACAGCTTGTAGACTGAACGTTTGGGGAGTTTTATCAGAAATTCCCCGCCACCCCACTCAGGATTAGCTCCAATCTGTCCCAGCGAAACTTTGCTGTGCGCCGTGAACAATGCATACAGAATCGAACCTTTCAATCGAGGGGGGGGGACAGCTTGTAGACTGAACGTTTGGGGAGTTTTATCAGAAATTCCCCGTCACATCACTCAGGATTAGCTCCAATCTGTCCCAGCGAAACTTTGGTGTGCGCCGTGAACAGTGCATACAGAAGCGAACCTTTCAATCGAGGGGGGGGGGGACAGCTTGTAGACTGAGCGTTTGGGGAGTTTTATCAGAAATTCCCCGCCACCCCACTCAGCATTAGCTCCAATCTGTCCCAGCGAAACTTTGCTGTGCGCCGTGAACAATGCATACAGAATCGAACCTTTCAATCGAGGGGGGGGGGACAGCTTGTAGACTGAACGTTTGGGGAGTTTTATCAGAAATTCCCCGTCACATCACTCAGGATTAGCTCCAATCTGTCCCAGCGAAACTTTGGTGTGCGCCGTGAACAGTGCATACAGAATCGAACCTTTCAATCGAGGGGGGGGGGACAGCTTGTAGACTGAACGTTTGGGGAGTTTTATCAGAAATTCCCCGTCACATCACTCAGGATTAGCTCCAATCTGTCCCAGCGAAACTTTGGTGTGCGCCGTGAACAATGCATACAGAATCGAACCTTTCAATCGAGGGGGGGGGGACAGCTTGTAGACTGAGCGTTTGGGGAGTTTTATCAGAAATTCCCCGCCACCCCACTCAGGATTAGCTCCAATCTGTCCCAGCGAAACTTTGCTGTGCGCCGTGAACAATGCATACAGAATCGAACCTTTCAATCGAGGGGGGGGGGACAGCTTGTAGACTGAACGTTTGGGGAGTTTTATCAGAAATTCCCCGTCACATCACTCAGGATTAGCTCCAATCTGTCCCAGCGAAACTTTGGTGTGCGCCGTGAACAATGCATACAGAATCGAACCTTTCAATCGAGGGGGGGGGGACAGCTTGTAGACTGAACGTTTGGGGAGTTTTATCAGAAATTCCCCGCCACCCCACTCAGGATTAGCTCCAATCTGTCCCAGCGAAACTTTGCTGTGCGCCGTGAACAATGCATACAGAATCGAACCTTTCAATCGAGGGGGGGGGGGGGACAGCTTGTAGACTGAACGTTTGGGGAGTTTTATCAGAAATTCCCCGCTACCCCACTCAGGATTAGCTCCAATCTGTCCCAGCGAAACTTTGCTGTGCGCCGTGAACAATGCATACAGAATCGAACCTTTCAATCGAGGGGGGGGGGGGACAGCTTGTAGACTGAACGTTTGGGGAGTTTTATCAGAAATTCCCCGCCACCCCACTCAGCATTAGCTCCAATCTGTCCCAGCGAAACTTTGGTGGGCGCCGTGAACAGTGCATACAGAAGCGAACCTTTCAATCGAGGGGGGGGGGACAGCTTGTAGACTGAACGTTTGGGGAGTTTTATCAGAAATTCCCCGCCACCCCACTCAGGATTAGCTCCAATCTGTCCCAGCGAAACTTTGCTGTGCGCCGTGAACAATGCATACAGAATCGAACCTTTCAATCGAGGGGGGGGGACAGCTTGTAGACTGAACGTTTGGGGAGTTTTATCAGAAATTCCCCGTCACATCACTCAGGATTAGCTCCAATCTGTCCCAGCGAAACTTTGGTGTGCGCCGTGAACAATGCATACAGAATCGAACCTTTCAATCGAGGGGGGGGGACAGCTTGTAGACTGAACGTTTGGGGAGTTTTATCAGAAATTCCCCGCCACCCCACTCAGGATTAGCTCCAATCTGTCCCAGCGAAACTTTGCTGTGCGCCGTGAACAATGCATACAGAATCGAACCTTTCAATCGAGGGGGGGGGACAGCTTGTAGACTGAGAATTTGGGGAGTTTTATCAGAAATTCCCCGCCACCCCACTCAGGATTAGCTCCAATCTGTCCCAGCGAAACTTTGCTGTGCGCCGTGAACAATGCATACAGAATCGAACCTTTCAATCGAGGGGGGGGGGGACAGCTTGTAGACTGAACGTTTGGGGAGTTTTATCAGAAATTCCCCGTCACATCACTCAGGATTAGCTCCAATCTGTCCCAGCGAAACTTTGGTGTGCGCCGTGAACAGTGAATACAGAAGCGAACCTTTCAATCGAGGGGGGGGGGACAGCTTGTAGACTGAGCGTTTGGGGAGTTTTATCAGAAATTCCCCGCCACCCCACTCAGGATTAGCTCCAATCTGTCCCAGCGAAACTTTGGTGTGCGCCGTGAACAGTGCATACAGAAGCGAACCTTTCAATCGAGGGGGGGGGACAGCTTGTAGACTGAGCGTTTGGGGAGTTTTATCAGAAATTCCCCGCCACCCCACTCAGCATTAGCTCCAATCTGTCCCAGCGAAACTTTGGTGTACGCCGTGAACAATGCATACAGAATCGAACCTTTCAATCGAGGGGGGGGGACAGCTTGTAGACTGAGAATTTGGGGAGTTTTATCAGAAATTCCCCGCCACCCCACTCAGCATTAGCTCCAATCTGTCCCAGCGAAACTTTGGTGTACGCCGTGAACAATGCATACAGAATCGAACCTTTCAATCGAGGGGGGGGGACAGCTTGTAGACTGAGCGTTTGGGAAGTTTTATGAGAAATTCCCCGCCACCCCACTCAGGATTAGCTCCAATCTGTCCCAGCGAAACTTTGGTGTGCGCCGTGAACAATGCATACAGAATCGAACCTTTCAATCGAGGGGGGGGGGACAGCTTGTAGACTGAACGTTTGGGGAGTTTTATCAGAAATTCCCCGCCACATGACTCAGGATTAGCTCCAATCTGTCCCAGCGAAACTTTGGAGTGCGCCGTGAACAATGCATACAGAATCGAACCTTTCAATCGAGGGGGGGGGACAGCTTGTAGACTGAGAATTTGGGGAGTTTTATCAGAAATTCCCCGCCACCCCACTCAGCATTAGCTCCAATCTGTCCCAGCGAAACTTTGGTGTACGCCGTGAACAATGCATACAGAATCGAACCTTTCAATCGAGGGGGGGGGGACAGCTTGTAGACTGAGCGTTTGGGAAGTTTTATGAGAAATTCCCCGCCACCCCACTCAGGATTAGCTCCAATCTGTCCCAGCGAGACTTTGGTGTGCGCCGTGAACAATGCATACAGAATCGAACCTTTCAATCGAGGGGGGGGGACAGCTTGTAGACTGAGAATTTGGGGAGTTTTATCAGAAATTCCCCGCCACCCCACTCAGCATTAGCTCCAATCTGTCCCAGCGAAACTTTGGTGTACGCCGTGAACAATGCATACAGAATCGAACCTTTCAATCGAGGGGGGGGGGACAGCTTGTAGACTGAGCGTTTGGGAAGTTTTATGAGAAATTCCCCGCCACCCCACTCAGGATTAGCTCCAATCTGTCCCAGCGAAACTTTGGTGTGCGCCGTGAACAATGCATACAGAATCGAACCTTTCAATCGAGGGGGGGGGGACAGCTTGTAGACTGAACGTTTGGGGAGTTTTATCAGAAATTCCCCGCCACATGACTCAGGATTAGCTCCAATCTGTCCCAGCGAAACTTTGGAGTGCGCCGTGAACAATGCATACAGAATCGAACCTTTCAATCGAGGGGGGGGGGGACAGCTTGTAGACTGAGAATTTGGGGAGTTTTATCAGAAATTCCCCGCCACATGACTCAGGATTAGCTCCAATCTGTCCCAGCGAAACTTTGGAGTGCGCCGTGAACAATGCATACAGAATCGAACCTTTCAATCGAGGGGGGGACAGCTTGTAGACTGAGAATTTGGGGAGTTTTATCAGAAATTCCCCGCCACCCCACTCAGCATTAGCTCCAATCTGTCCCAGCGAAACTTTGGTGTACGCCGTGAACAATGCATACAGAATCGAACCTTTCAATCGAGGGAGGGGGACAGCTTGTAGACTGAACGTTTGGGGAGTTTTATCAGAAATTCCCCGCCACCCCACTCAGGATTAGCTCCAATCTGTCCCAGCGAAACTTTGGTGTGCGCCGTGAACAATGCATACAGAATCGAACCTTTCAATCGAGGGGGGGGGGACAGCTTGTAGACTGAGAATTTGGGGAGTTTTATCAGAAATTCCCCGCCACCCCACTCAGCATTAGCTCCAATCTGTCCCAGCGAAACTTTGGTGTGCGCCGTGAACAATGCATACAGAATCGAACCTTTCAATCGCGGGGGGGGGACAGCTTGTAGACTGAACGTTTGGGGAGTTTTATCAGAAATTCCCCGCCACCCCACTCAGGATTAGCACCAATCTGTCCCAGCGAAACTTTGGTGTGCGCCGTGAACAGTGCATACAGAAGCGAACCTTTCAATCGAGGGGGGGGGGACAGCTTGTAGACTGAGCGTTTGGGGAGTTTTATCAGAAATTCCCCGCCATCCCACTCAGGATTAGCTCCAATCTGTCCCAGCGAAACTTTGCTGTGCGCCGTGAACAATGCATACAGAATCGAACCTTTCAATCGAGGGGGGGACAGCTTGTAGACTGAGAATTTGGGGAGTTTTATCAGAAATTCCCAGCCACCCCACTCAGCATTAGCGCCAATCTGTCCCAGCGAAACTTTGGTGTGCGCCGTGAACAGTGCATACAGAAGCGAACCTTTCAATCGAGGGGGGGGGGACAGCTTGTAGACTGAGCGTTTGGGGAGTTTTATCAGAAATTCCCCGCCATCCCACTCAGGATTAGCTCCAATCTGTCCCAGCGAAACTTTGCTGTGCGCCGTGAACAATGCATACAGAATCGAACCTTTCAATCGAGGGGGGGACAGCTTGTAGACTGAGAATTTGGGGAGTTTTATCAGAAATTCCCAGCCACCCCACTCAGCATTAGCGCCAATCTGTCCCAGCGAAACTTTGGTGTGCGCCGTGAACAGTGCATACAGAAGCGAACCTTTCAATCGAGGGGGGGGGGGGGCAGCTTGTAGACTGAGCGTTTGGGGAGTTTTATCAGAAATTCCCCGCCATCCCACTCAGGATTAGCTCCAATCTGTCCCAGCGAAACTTTGGAGTGCGCCGTGAACAATGCATACAGAATCGAACCTTTCAATCGAGGGGGGGGGACAGCTTGTAGACTGAGAATTTGGGGAGTTTTATCAGAAATTCCCCGCCACCCCACTCAGCATTAGCTCCAATCTGTCCCAGCGAAACTTTGGTGTACGCCGTGAACAATGCATACAGAATCGAACCTTTCAATCGAGGGGGGGGGGGACAGCTTGTAGACTGAGCGTTTGGGAAGTTTTATGAGAAATTCCCCGCCACCCCACTCAGGATTAGCTCCAATCTGTCCCAGCGAGACTTTGGTGTGCGCCGTGAACAATGCATACAGAATCGAACCTTTCAATCGAGGGGGGGGGACAGCTTGTAGACTGAGAATTTGGGGAGTTTTATCAGAAATTCCCCGCCACCCCACTCAGCATTAGCTCCAATCTGTCCCAGCGAAACTTTGGTGTACGCCGTGAACAATGCATACAGAATCGAACCTTTCAATCGAGGGGGGGGGGACAGCTTGTAGACTGAGCGTTTGGGAAGTTTTATGAGAAATTCCCCGCCACCCCACTCAGGATTAGCTCCAATCTGTCCCAGCGAAACTTTGGTGTGCGCCGTGAACAATGCATACAGAATCGAACCTTTCAATCGAGGGGGGGGGGGACAGCTTGTAGACTGAACGTTTGGGGAGTTTTATCAGAAATTCCCCGCCACATGACTCAGGATTAGCTCCAATCTGTCCCAGCGAAACTTTGGAGTGCGCCGTGAACAATGCATACAGAATCGAACCTTTCAATCGAGGGGGGGGGGACAGCTTGTAGACTGAGAATTTGGGGAGTTTTATCAGAAATTCCCCGCCACATGACTCAGGATTAGCTCCAATCTGTCCCAGCGAAACTTTGGAGTGCGCCGTGAACAATGCATACAGAATCGAACCTTTCAATCGAGGGGGGGACAGCTTGTAGACTGAGAATTTGGGGAGTTTTATCAGAAATTCCCCGCCACCCCACTCAGCATTAGCTCCAATCTGTCCCAGCGAAACTTTGGTGTACGCCGTGAACAATGCATACAGAATCGAACCTTTCAATCGAGGGAGGGGGACAGCTTGTAGACTGAACGTTTGGGGAGTTTTATCAGAAATTCCCCGCCACCCCACTCAGGATTAGCTCCAATCTGTCCCAGCGAAACTTTGGTGTGCGCCGTGAACAATGCATACAGAATCGAACCTTTCAATCGAGGGGGGGGGGGACAGCTTGTAGACTGAGAATTTGGGGAGTTTTATCAGAAATTCCCCGCCACCCCACTCAGCATTAGCTCCAATCTGTCCCAGCGAAACTTTGGTGTGCGCCGTGAACAATGCATACAGAATCGAACCTTTCAATCGCGGGGGGGGGACAGCTTGTAGACTGAACGTTTGGGGAGTTTTATCAGAAATTCCCCGCCACCCCACTCAGGATTAGCACCAATCTGTCCCAGCGAAACTTTGGTGTGCGCCGTGAACAGTGCATACAGAAGCGAACCTTTCAATCGAGGGGGGGGGACAGCTTGTAGACTGAGCGTTTGGGGAGTTTTATCAGAAATTCCCCGCCATCCCACTCAGGATTAGCTCCAATCTGTCCCAGCGAAACTTTGCTGTGCGCCGTGAACAATGCATACAGAATCGAACCTTTCAATCGAGGGGGGGACAGCTTGTAGACTGAGAATTTGGGGAGTTTTATCAGAAATTCCCAGCCACCCCACTCAGCATTAGCGCCAATCTGTCCCAGCGAAACTTTGGTGTGCGCCGTGAACAGTGCATACAGAAGCGAACCTTTCAATCGAGGGGGGGGGGGGACAGCTTGTAGACTGAGCGTTTGGGGAGTTTTATCAGAAATTCCCCGCCATCCCACTCAGGATTAGCTCCAATCTGTCCCAGCGAAACTTTGCTGTGCGCCGTGAACAATGCATACAGAATCGAACCTTTCAATCGAGGGGGGGACAGCTTGTAGACTGAGAATTTGGGGAGTTTTATCAGAAATTCCCAGCCACCCCACTCAGCATTAGCGCCAATCTGTCCCAGCGAAACTTTGGTGTGCGCCGTGAACAGTGCATACAGAAGCGAACCTTTCAATCGAGGGGGGGGGGGGCAGCTTGTAGACTGAGCGTTTGGGGAGTTTTATCAGAAATTCCCCGCCATCCCACTCAGGATTAGCTCCAATCTGTCCCAGCGAAACTTTGCTGTGCGCCGTGAACAATGCATACAGAATCGAACCTTTCAATCGAGGGGGGGGGGACAGCTTGTAGACTGAGCGTTTGGGGAGTTTTATCAGAAATTCCCCGCCACCCCACTCAGGATTAGCTCCAATCTGTCCCAGCGAAACTTTGCTGTGCGCCGTGAACAATGCATACAGAATCGAACCTTTCAATCGAGGGGGGGGGACAGCTTGTAGACTGAACGTTTGGGGAGTTTTATCAGAAATTCCCCGTCACATCACTCAGGATTAGCTCCAATCTGTCCCAGCGAAACTTTGGTGTGCGCCGTGAACAGTGCATACAGAATCGAACCTTTCAATCGAGGGGGGGGGGACAGCTTGTAGACTGAGCGTTTGGGGAGTTTTATCAGAAATTCCCCGCCACCCCACTCAGGATTAGCTCCAATCTGTCCCAGCGAAACTTTGGTGTGCGCCGTGAACAGTGCATACAGAAGCGAACCTTTCAATCGAGGGGGGGGGACAGCTTGTAGACTGAGCGTTTGGGGAGTTTTATCAGAAATTCCCCGCCACCCCACTCAGCATTAGCTCCAATCTGTCCCAGCGAAACTTTGCTGTGCGCCGTGAACAATGCATACAGAATCGAACCTTTCAATCGAGGGGGGGGGGACAGCTTGTAGACTGAGAATTTGGGGAGTTTTATCAGAAATTCCCCGCCACCCCACTCAGCATTAGCTCCAATCTGTCCCAGCGAAACTTTGGTGTACGCCGTGAACAATGCATACAGAATCGAACCTTTCAATCGAGGGGGGGGGACAGCTTGTAGACTGAGCGTTTGGGAAGTTTTATGAGAAATTCCCCGCCACCCCACTCAGGATTAGCTCCAATCTGTCCCAGCGAAACTTTGGTGTGCGCCGTGAACAATGCATACAGAATCGAACCTTTCAATCGAGGGGGGGGGACAGCTTGTAGACTGAACGTTTGGGGAGTTTTATCAGAAATTCCCCGCCACATGACTCAGGATTAGCTCCAATCTGTCCCAGCGAAACTTTGGAGTGCGCCGTGAACAATGCATACAGAATCGAACCTTTCAATCGAGGGGGGGGGACAGCTTGTAGACTGAGAATTTGGGGAGTTTTATCAGAAATTCCCCGCCACCCCACTCAGCATTAGCTCCAATCTGTCCCAGCGAAACTTTGGTGTACGCCGTGAACAATGCATACAGAATCGAACCTTTCAATCGAGGGGGGGGGGACAGCTTGTAGACTGAGCGTTTGGGAAGTTTTATGAGAAATTCCCCGCCACCCCACTCAGGATTAGCTCCAATCTGTCCCAGCGAAACTTTGGTGTGCGCCGTGAACAATGCATACAGAATCGAACCTTTCAATCGAGGGGGGGGGGACAGCTTGTAGACTGAGAATTTGGGGAGTTTTATCAGAAATTCCCCGCCACCCCACTCAGCATTAGCTCCAATCTGTCCCAGCGAAACTTTGGTGTACGCCGTGAACAATGCATACAGAATCGAACCTTTCAATCGAGGGGGGGGGGGACAGCTTGTAGACTGAGCGTTTGGGAAGTTTTATGAGAAATTCCCCGCCACCCCACTCAGGATTAGCTCCAATCTGTCCCAGCGAAACTTTGGTGTGCGCCGTGAACAATGCATACAGAATCGAACCTTTCAATCGAGGGGGGGGGGACAGCTTGTAGACTGAACGTTTGGGGAGTTTTATCAGAAATTCCCCGCCACATGACTCAGGATTAGCTCCAATCTGTCCCAGCGAAACTTTGGAGTGCGCCGTGAACAATGCATACAGAATCGAACCTTTCAATCGAGGGGGGGGGGACAGCTTGTAGACTGAGAATTTGGGGAGTTTTATCAGAAATTCCCCGCCACATGACTCAGGATTAGCTCCAATCTGTCCCAGCGAAACTTTGGAGTGCGCCGTGAACAATGCATACAGAATCGAACCTTTCAATCGAGGGGGGGACAGCTTGTAGACTGAGAATTTGGGGAGTTTTATCAGAAATTCCCCGCCACCCCACTCAGCATTAGCTCCAATCTGTCCCAGCGAAACTTTGGTGTACGCCGTGAACAATGCATACAGAATCGAACCTTTCAATCGAGGGAGGGGGACAGCTTGTAGACTGAACGTTTGGGGAGTTTTATCAGAAATTCCCCGCCACCCCACTCAGGATTAGCTCCAATCTGTCCCAGCGAAACTTTGGTGTGCGCCGTGAACAATGCATACAGAATCGAACCTTTCAATCGAGGGGGGGGGGACAGCTTGTAGACTGAGAATTTGGGGAGTTTTATCAGAAATTCCCCGCCACCCCACTCAGCATTAGCTCCAATCTGTCCCAGCGAAACTTTGGTGTGCGCCGTGAACAATGCATACAGAATCGAACCTTTCAATCGCGGGGGGGGGACAGCTTGTAGACTGAACGTTTGGGGAGTTTTATCAGAAATTCCCCGCCACCCCACTCAGGATTAGCACCAATCTGTCCCAGCGAAACTTTGGTGTGCGCCGTGAACAGTGCATACAGAAGCGAACCTTTCAATCGAGGGGGGGGGGACAGCTTGTAGACTGAGCGTTTGGGGAGTTTTATCAGAAATTCCCCGCCATCCCACTCAGGATTAGCTCCAATCTGTCCCAGCGAAACTTTGCTGTGCGCCGTGAACAATGCATACAGAATCGAACCTTTCAATCGAGGGGGGGACAGCTTGTAGACTGAGAATTTGGGGAGTTTTATCAGAAATTCCCAGCCACCCCACTCAGCATTAGCGCCAATCTGTCCCAGCGAAACTTTGGTGTGCGCCGTGAACAGTGCATACAGAAGCGAACCTTTCAATCGAGGGGGGGGACAGCTTGTAGACTGAGCGTTTGGGGAGTTTTATCAGAAATTCCCCGCCATCCCACTCAGGATTAGCTCCAATCTGTCCCAGCGAAACTTTGCTGTGCGCCGTGAACAATGCATACAGAATCGAACCTTTCAATCGAGGGGGGGACAGCTTGTAGACTGAGAATTTGGGGAGTTTTATCAGAAATTCCCAGCCACCCCACTCAGCATTAGCGCCAATCTGTCCCAGCGAAACTTTGGTGTGCGCCGTGAACAGTGCATACAGAAGCGAACCTTTCAATCGAGGGGGGGGGGACAGCTTGTAGACTGAGCGTTTGGGGAGTTTTATCAGAAATTCCCCGCCATCCCACTCAGGATTAGCTCCAATCTGTCCCAGCGAAACTTTGCTGTGCGCCGTGAACAATGCATACAGAATCGAACCTTTCAATCGAGGGGGGGGGACAGCTTGTAGACTGAGCGTTTGGGGAGTTTTATCAGAAATTCCCCGCCATCCCACTCAGGATTAGCTCCAATCTGTCCCAGCGAAACTTTGGAGTGCGCCGTGAACAATGCATACAGAATCGAACCTTTCAATCGAGGGGGGGGGGACAGCTTGTAGACTGAGAATTTGGGGAGTTTTATCAGAAATTCCCCGCCACATGACTCAGGATTAGCTCCAATCTGTCCCAGCGAAACTTTGGAGTGCGCCGTGAACAATGCATACAGAATCGAACCTTTCAATCGAGGGGGGGACAGCTTGTAGACTGAGAATTTGGGGAGTTTTATCAGAAATTCCCCGCCACCCCACTCAGCATTAGCTCCAATCTGTCCCAGCGAAACTTTGGTGTACGCCGTGAACAATGCATACAGAATCGAACCTTTCAATCGAGGGGGGGGGGACAGCTTGTAGACTGAGAATTTGGGGAGTTTTATCAGAAATTCCCCGCCACCCCACTCAGCATTAGCTCCAATCTGTCCCAGCGAAACTTTGGTGTACGCCGTGAACAATGCATACAGAATCGAACCTTTCAATCGAGGGGGGGGGGGACAGCTTGTAGACTGAGCGTTTGGGAAGTTTTATGAGAAATTCCCCGCCACCCCACTCAGGATTAGCTCCAATCTGTCCCAGCGAAACTTTGGTGTGCGCCGTGAACAATGCATACAGAATCGAACCTTTCAATCGAGGGGGGGGGGACAGCTTGTAGACTGAACGTTTGGGGAGTTTTATCAGAAATTCCCCGCCACATGACTCAGGATTAGCTCCAATCTGTCCCAGCGAAACTTTGGAGTGCGCCGTGAACAATGCATACAGAATCGAACCTTTCAATCGAGGGGGGGGGGACAGCTTGTAGACTGAGAATTTGGGGAGTTTTATCAGAAATTCCCCGCCACATGACTCAGGATTAGCTCCAATCTGTCCCAGCGAAACTTTGGAGTGCGCCGTGAACAATGCATACAGAATCGAACCTTTCAATCGAGGGGGGGACAGCTTGTAGACTGAGAATTTGGGGAGTTTTATCAGAAATTCCCCGCCACCCCACTCAGCATTAGCTCCAATCTGTCCCAGCGAAACTTTGGTGTACGCCGTGAACAATGCATACAGAATCGAACCTTTCAATCGAGGGAGGGGGACAGCTTGTAGACTGAACGTTTGGGGAGTTTTATCAGAAATTCCCCGCCACCCCACTCAGGATTAGCTCCAATCTGTCCCAGCGAAACTTTGGTGTGCGCCGTGAACAATGCATACAGAATCGAACCTTTCAATCGAGGGGGGGGGGACAGCTTGTAGACTGAGAATTTGGGGAGTTTTATCAGAAATTCCCCGCCACCCCACTCAGCATTAGCTCCAATCTGTCCCAGCGAAACTTTGGTGTGCGCCGTGAACAATGCATACAGAATCGAACCTTTCAATCGCGGGGGGGGGACAGCTTGTAGACTGAACGTTTGGGGAGTTTTATCAGAAATTCCCCGCCACCCCACTCAGGATTAGCACCAATCTGTCCCAGCGAAACTTTGGTGTGCGCCGTGAACAGTGCATACAGAAGCGAACCTTTCAATCGAGGGGGGGGGGGACAGCTTGTAGACTGAGCGTTTGGGGAGTTTTATCAGAAATTCCCCGCCATCCCACTCAGGATTAGCTCCAATCTGTCCCAGCGAAACTTTGCTGTGCGCCGTGAACAATGCATACAGAATCGAACCTTTCAATCGAGGGGGGGACAGCTTGTAGACTGAGAATTTGGGGAGTTTTATCAGAAATTCCCAGCCACCCCACTCAGCATTAGCGCCAATCTGTCCCAGCGAAACTTTGGTGTGCGCCGTGAACAGTGCATACAGAAGCGAACCTTTCAATCGAGGGGGGGGGACAGCTTGTAGACTGAGCGTTTGGGGAGTTTTATCAGAAATTCCCCGCCATCCCACTCAGGATTAGCTCCAATCTGTCCCAGCGAAACTTTGCTGTGCGCCGTGAACAATGCATACAGAATCGAACCTTTCAATCGAGGGGGGGACAGCTTGTAGACTGAGAATTTGGGGAGTTTTATCAGAAATTCCCAGCCACCCCACTCAGCATTAGCGCCAATCTGTCCCAGCGAAACTTTGGTGTGCGCCGTGAACAGTGCATACAGAAGCGAACCTTTCAATCGAGGGGGGGGGGGACAGCTTGTAGACTGAGCGTTTGGGGAGTTTTATCAGAAATTCCCCGCCATCCCACTCAGGATTAGCTCCAATCTGTCCCAGCGAAACTTTGCTGTGCGCCGTGAACAATGCATACAGAATCGAACCTTTCAATCGAGGGGGGGGGACAGCTTGTAGACTGAGCGTTTGGGGAGTTTTATCAGAAATTCCCCGCCATCCCACTCAGGATTAGCTCCAATCTGTCCCAGCGAAACTTTGCTGTGCGCCGTGAACAATGCATACAGAATCGAACCTTTCAATCGAGGGGGGGGGGACAGCTTGTAGACTGAGAATTTGGGGAGTTTTATCAGAAATTCCCCGCCACCCCACTCAGCATTAGCTCCAATCTGTCCCAGCGAAACTTTGGTGTGCGCCGTGAACAATGCATACAGAATCGAACCTTTCAATCGCGGGGGGGGGACAGCTTGTAGACTGAACGTTTGGGGAGTTTTATCAGAAATTCCCCGCCACCCCACTCAGGATTAGCACCAATCTGTCCCAGCGAAACTTTGGTGTGCGCCGTGAACAGTGCATACAGAAGCGAACCTTTCAATCGAGGGGGGGGGGACAGCTTGTAGACTGAGCGTTTGGGGAGTTTTATCAGAAATTCCCCGCCATCCCACTCAGGATTAGCTCCAATCTGTCCCAGCGAAACTTTGCTGTGCGCCGTGAACAATGCATACAGAATCGAACCTTTCAATCGAGGGGGGGACAGCTTGTAGACTGAGAATTTGGGGAGTTTTATCAGAAATTCCCAGCCACCCCACTCAGCATTAGCGCCAATCTGTCCCAGCGAAACTTTGGTGTGCGCCGTGAACAGTGCATACAGAAGCGAACCTTTCAATCGAGGGGGGGGGGACAGCTTGTAGACTGAGCGTTTGGGGAGTTTTATCAGAAATTCCCCGCCATCCCACTCAGGATTAGCTCCAATCTGTCCCAGCGAAACTTTGCTGTGCGCCGTGAACAATGCATACAGAATCGAACCTTTCAATCGAGGGGGGGACAGCTTGTAGACTGAGAATTTGGGGAGTTTTATCAGAAATTCCCAGCCACCCCACTCAGCATTAGCGCCAATCTGTCCCAGCGAAATTTTGGTGTGCGCCGTGAACAGTGCATACAGAAGCGAACCTTTCAATCGAGGGGGGGGGGACAGCTTGTAGACTGAGCGTTTGGGGAGTTTTATCAGAAATTCCCCGCCATCCCACTCAGGATTAGCTCCAATCTGTCCCAGCGAAACTTTGCTGTGCGCCGTGAACAATGCATACAGAATCGAACCTTTCAATCGAGGGGGGGGGACAGCTTGTAGACTGAGCGTTTGGGGAGTTTTATCAGAAATTCCCCGCCACCCCACTCAGGATTAGCTCCAATCCGTCCCAGCGAAACTTTGCTGTGCGCCGTGAACAATGCATACAGAATCGAACCTTTCAATCGAGGGGGGGGGGACAGCTTGTAGACTGAACGTTTGGGGAGTTTTATCAGAAATTCCCCGTCACATCACTCAGGATTAGCTCCAATCTGTCCCAGCGAAACTTTGGTGTGCGCCGTGAACAGTGCATACAGAATCGAACCTTTCAATCGAGGGGGGGGGGACAGCTTGTAGACTGAGCGTTTGGGGAGTTTTATCAGAAATTCCCCGCCACCCCACTCAGGATTAGCTCCAATCTGTCCCAGCGAAACTTTGGTGTGCGCCGTGAACAGTGCATACAGAAGCGAACCTTTCAATCGAGGGGGGGGGGACAGCTTGTAGACTGAGCGTTTGGGGAGTTTTATCAGAAATTCCCCGCCACCCCACTCAGCATTAGCTCCAATCTGTCCCAGCGAAACTTTGCTGTGCGCCGTGAACAATGCATACAGAATCGAACCTTTCAATCGAGGGGGGGGGGACAGCTTGTAGACTGAACGTTTGGGGAGTTTTATCAGAAATTCCCCGTCACATCACTCAGGATTAGCTCCAATCTGTCCCAGCGAAACTTTGGTGTGCGCCGTGAACAGTGCATACAGAATCGAACCTTTCAATCGAGGGGGGGGGGACAGCTTGTAGACTGAACGTTTGGGGAGTTTTATCAGAAATTCCCCGTCACATCACTCAGGATTAGCTCCAATCTGTCCCAGCGAAACTTTGGTGTGCGCCGTGAACAATGCATACAGAATCGAACCTTTCAATCGAGGGGGGGGGACAGCTTGTAGACTGAGCGTTTGGGGAGTTTTATCAGAAATTCCCCGCCACCCCACTCAGGATTAGCTCCAATCTGTCCCAGCGAAACTTTGCTGTGCGCCGTGAACAATGCATACAGAATCGAACCTTTCAATCGAGGGGGGGGGGGACAGCTTGTAGACTGAACGTTTGGGGAGTTTTATCAGAAATTCCCCGTCACATCACTCAGGATTAGCTCCAATCTGTCCCAGCGAAACTTTGGTGTGCGCCGTGAACAATGCATACAGAATCGAACCTTTCAATCGAGGGGGGGGGGGGACAGCTTGTAGACTGAACGTTTGGGGAGTTTTATCAGAAATTCCCCGTCACATCACTCAGGATTAGCTCCAATCTGTCCCAGCGAAACTTTGGTGTGCGCCGTGAACAATGCATACAGAATCGAACCTTTCAATCGAGGGGGGGGGACAGCTTGTAGACTGAACGTTTGGGGAGTTTTATCAGAAATTCCCCGCCACCCCACTCAGGATTAGCTCCAATCTGTCCCAGCGAAACTTTGCTGTGCGCCGTGAACAATGCATACAGAATCGAACCTTTCAATCGAGGGGGGGGGGACAGCTTGTAGACTGAACGTTTGGGGAGTTTTATCAGAAATTCCCCGTCACATCACTCAGGATTAGCTCCAATCTGTCCCAGCGAAACTTTGGTGTGCGCCGTGAACAATGCATACAGAATCGAACCTTTCAATCGAGGGGGGGGGGACAGCTTGTAGACTGAACGTTTGGGGAGTTTTATCAGAAATTCCCCGTCACATCACTCAGGATTAGCTCCAATCTGTCCCAGCGAAACTTTGGTGTGCGCCGTGAACAATGCATACAGAATCGAACCTTTCAATCGAGGGGGGGGGGACAGCTTGTAGACTGAACGTTTGGGGAGTTTTATCAGAAATTCCCCGCCACCCCACTCAGGATTAGCTCCAATCTGTCCCAGCGAAACTTTGCTGTGCGCCGTGAACAATGCATACAGAATCGAACCTTTCAATCGAGGGGGGGGGGGACAGCTTGTAGACTGAACGTTTGGGGAGTTTTATCAGAAATTCCCCGCTACCCCACTCAGGATTAGCTCCAATCTGTCCCAGCGAAACTTTGCTGTGCGCCGTGAACAATGCATACAGAATCGAACCTTTCAATCGAGGGGGGGGGGACAGCTTGTAGACTGAACGTTTGGGGAGTTTTATCAGAAATTCCCCGCCACCCCACTCAGCATTAGCTCCAATCTGTCCCAGCGAAACTTTGGTGGGCGCCGTGAACAGTGCATACAGAAGCGAACCTTTCAATCGAGGGGGGGGGGACAGCTTGTAGACTGAACGTTTGGGGAGTTTTATCAGAAATTCCCCGCCACCCCACTCAGGATTAGCTCCAATCTGTCCCAGCGAAACTTTGCTGTGCGCCGTGAACAATGCATACAGAATCGAACCTTTCAATCGAGGGGGGGGGACAGCTTGTAGACTGAACGTTTGGGGAGTTTTATCAGAAATTCCCCGTCACATCACTCAGGATTAGCTCCAATCTGTCCCAGCGAAACTTTGGTGTGCGCCGTGAACAATGCATACAGAATCGAACCTTTCAATCGAGGGGGGGGGGACAGCTTGTAGACTGAACGTTTGGGGAGTTTTATCAGAAATTCCCCGTCACATCACTCAGGATTAGCTCCAATCTGTCCCAGCGAAACTTTGCTGTGCGCCGTGAACAATGCATACAGAATCGAACCTTTCAATCGAGGGGGGGGGGACAGCTTGTAGACTGAACGTTTGGGGAGTTTTATCAGAAATTCCCCGTCACATCACTCAGGATTAGCTCCAATCTGTCCCAGCGAAACTTTGGTGTGCGCCGTGAACAGTGCATACAGAATCGAACCTTTCAATCGAGGGGGGGGGGACAGCTTGTAGACTGAACGTTTGGGGAGTTTTATCAGAAATTCCCCGTCACATCACTCAGGATTAGCTCCAATCTGTCCCAGCGAAACTTTGGTGTGCGCCGTGAACAATGCATACAGAATCGAACCTTTCAATCGAGGGGGGGGGACAGCTTGTAGACTGAGCGTTTGGGGAGTTTTATCAGAAATTCCCCGCCACCCCACTCAGGATTAGCTCCAATCTGTCCCAGCGAAACTTTGCTGTGCGCCGTGAACAATGCATACAGAATCGAACCTTTCAATCGAGGGGGGGGGGGACAGCTTGTAGACTGAACGTTTGGGGAGTTTTATCAGAAATTCCCCGTCACATCACTCAGGATTAGCTCCAATCTGTCCCAGCGAAACTTTGGTGTGCGCCGTGAACAATGCATACAGAATCGAACCTTTCAATCGAGGGGGGGGGGGACAGCTTGTAGACTGAACGTTTGGGGAGTTTTATCAGAAATTCCCCGTCACATCACTCAGGATTAGCTCCAATCTGTCCCAGCGAAACTTTGGTGTGCGCCGTGAACAATGCATACAGAATCGAACCTTTCAATCGAGGGGGGGGGACAGCTTGTAGACTGAACGTTTGGGGAGTTTTATCAGAAATTCCCCGCCACCCCACTCAGGATTAGCTCCAATCTGTCCCAGCGAAACTTTGCTGTGCGCCGTGAACAATGCATACAGAATCGAACCTTTCAATCGAGGGGGGGGGGACAGCTTGTAGACTGAACGTTTGGGGAGTTTTATCAGAAATTCCCCGTCACATCACTCAGGATTAGCTCCAATCTGTCCCAGCGAAACTTTGGTGTGCGCCGTGAACAATGCATACAGAATCGAACCTTTCAATCGAGGGGGGGGGGACAGCTTGTAGACTGAACGTTTGGGGAGTTTTATCAGAAATTCCCCGTCACATCACTCAGGATTAGCTCCAATCTGTCCCAGCGAAACTTTGGTGTGCGCCGTGAACAATGCATACAGAATCGAACCTTTCAATCGAGGGGGGGGGGGGACAGCTTGTAGACTGAACGTTTGGGGAGTTTTATCAGAAATTCCCCGCCACCCCACTCAGGATTAGCTCCAATCTGTCCCAGCGAAACTTTGCTGTGCGCCGTGAACAATGCATACAGAATCGAACCTTTCAATCGAGGGGGGGGGGGGACAGCTTGTAGACTGAACGTTTGGGGAGTTTTATCAGAAATTCCCCGCTACCCCACTCAGGATTAGCTCCAATCTGTCCCAGCGAAACTTTGCTGTGCGCCGTGAACAATGCATACAGAATCGAACCTTTCAATCGAGGGGGGGGGGACAGCTTGTAGACTGAACGTTTGGGGAGTTTTATCAGAAATTCCCCGCCACCCCACTCAGCATTAGCTCCAATCTGTCCCAGCGAAACTTTGGTGGGCGCCGTGAACAGTGCATACAGAAGCGAACCTTTCAATCGAGGGGGGGGGGACAGCTTGTAGACTGAACGTTTGGGGAGTTTTATCAGAAATTCCCCGCCACCCCACTCAGGATTAGCTCCAATCTGTCCCAGCGAAACTTTGCTGTGCGCCGTGAACAATGCATACAGAATCGAACCTTTCAATCGAGGGGGGGGGACAGCTTGTAGACTGAACGTTTGGGGAGTTTTATCAGAAATTCCCCGTCACATCACTCAGGATTAGCTCCAATCTGTCCCAGCGAAACTTTGGTGTGCGCCGTGAACAATGCATACAGAATCGAACCTTTCAATCGAGGGGGGGGGGACAGCTTGTAGACTGAACGTTTGGGGAGTTTTATCAGAAATTCCCCGCCACCCCACTCAGGATTAGCTCCAATCTGTCCCAGCGAAACTTTGCTGTGCGCCGTGAACAATGCATACAGAATCGAACCTTTCAATCGAGGGGGGGGGGGGGACAGCTTGTAGACTGAACGTTTGGGGAGTTTTATCAGAAATTCCCCGCCACCCCACTCAGGATTAGCTCCAATCTGTCCCAGCGAAACTTTGGTGTGCGCCGTGAACAGTGCATACAGAAGCGAACCTTTCAATCGAGGGGGGGGGGACAGCTTGTAGACTGAACGTTTGGGGAGTTTTATCAGAAATTCCCCGCCACCCCACTCAGGATTAGCTCCAATCTGTCCCAGCGAAACTTTGGTGTACGCCGTGAACAATGCATACAGAATCGAACCTTTCAATCGAGGGAGGGGGACAGCTTGTAGACTGAACGTTTGGGGAGTTTTATCAGAAATTCCCCGCCACCCCACTCAGGATTAGCTCCAATCTGTCCCAGCGAAACTTTGGTGTGCGCCGTGAACAATGCATACAGAATCGAACCTTTCAATCGAGGGGGGGGGGACAGCTTGTAGACTGAGAATTTGGGGAGTTTTATCAGAAATTCCCCGCCACCCCACTCAGGATTAGCTCCAATCTGTCCCAGCGAAACTTTGGTGTGCGCCGTGAACAATGCATACAGAATCGAACCTTTCAATCGAGGGGGGGGGACAGCTTGTAGACTGAACGTTTGGGGAGTTTTATCAGAAATTCCCCGCCACCCCACTCAGGATTAGCTCCAATCTGTCCCAGCGAAGCTTTGCTGTGCGCCGTGAACAATGCATACAGAATCGAACCTTTCAATCGAGGGGGGGGGGACAGCTTGTAGACTGAACGTTTGGGGAGTTTTATCAGAAATTCCCCGTCACATCACTCAGGATTAGCTCCAATCTGTCCCAGCGAAACTTTGGTGTGCGCCGTGAACAGTGCATACAGAAGCGAACCTTTCAATCGAGGGGGGGGGACAGCTTGTAGACTGAGCGTTTGGGGAGTTTTATCAGAAATTCCCCGCCACCCCACTCAGGATTAGCTCCAATCTGTCCCAGCGAAACTTTGGTGTGCGCCGTGAACAATGCATACAGAATCGAACCTTTCAATCGAGGGGGGGGGGGGGGACAGCTTGTAGACTGAACGTTTGGGGAGTTTTATCAGAAATTCCCCGCCACCCCACTCAGGATTAGCTCCAATCTGTCCCAGCGAAACTTTGCTGTGCGCCGTGAACAATGCATACAGAATCGAACCTTTCAATCGAGGGGGGGGGGACAGCTTGTAGACTGAACGTTTGGGGAGTTTTATCAGAAATTCCCCGCTACCCCACTCAGGATTAGCTCCAATCTGTCCCAGCGAAACTTTGGTGGGCGCCGTGAACAGTGCATACAGAAGCGAACCTTTCAATCGAGGGGGGGGGGGACAGCTTGTAGACTGAACGTTTGGGGAGTTTTATCAGAAATTCCCCGCCACCCCACTCAGGATTAGCTCCAATCTGTCCCAGCGAAACTTTGCTGTGCGCCGTGAACAATGCATACAGAATCGAACCTTTCAATCGAGGGGGGGGGGACAGCTTGTAGACTGAACGTTTGGGGAGTTTTATCAGAAATTCCCCGCCACCCCACTCAGCATTAGCTCCAATCTGTCCCAGCGAAACTTTGGTGGGCGCCGTGAACAGTGCATACAGAAGCGAACCTTTCAATCGAGGGGGGGGGGGACAGCTTGTAGACTGAACGTTTGGGGAGTTTTATCAGAAATTCCCCGCCACCCCACTCAGGATTAGCTCCAATCTGTCCCAGCGAAACTTTGCTGTGCGCCGTGAACAATGCATACAGAATCGAACCTTTCAATCGAGGGGGGGGGGGGACAGCTTGTAGACTGAACGTTTGGGGAGTTTTATCAGAAATTCCCCGTCACATCACTCAGGATTAGCTCCAATCTGTCCCAGCGAAACTTTGGTGTGCGCCGTGAACAATGCATACAGAATCGAACCTTTCAATCGAGGGGGGGGGACAGCTTGTAGACTGAACGTTTGGGGAGTTTTATCAGAAATTCCCCGCCACCCCACTCAGGATTAGCTCCAATCTGTCCCAGCGAAACTTTGCTGTGCGCCGTGAACAATGCATACAGAATCGAACCTTTCAATCGAGGGGGGGGGGACAGCTTGTAGACTGAACGTTTGGGGAGTTTTATCAGAAATTCCCCGCCACCCCACTCAGGATTAGCTCCAATCTGTCCCAGCGAAACTTTGGTGTGCGCCGTGAACAGTGCATACAGAAGCGAACCTTTCAATCGAGGGGGGGGGGACAGCTTGTAGACTGAACGTTTGGGGAGTTTTATCAGAAATTCCCCGCCACCCCACTCAGGATTAGCTCCAATCTGTCCCAGCGAAACTTTGGTGTACGCCGTGAACAATGCATACAGAATCGAACCTTTCAATCGAGGGAGGGGGACAGCTTGTAGACTGAACGTTTGGGGAGTTTTATCAGAAATTCCCCGCCACCCCACTCAGGATTAGCTCCAATCTGTCCCAGCGAAACTTTGGTGTGCGCCGTGAACAATGCATACAGAATCGAACCTTTCAATCGAGGGGGGGGGACAGCTTGTAGACTGAGAATTTGGGGAGTTTTATCAGAAATTCCCCGCCACCCCACTCAGGATTAGCTCCAATCTGTCCCAGCGAAACTTTGGTGTGCGCCGTGAACAATGCATACAGAATCGAACCTTTCAATCGAGGGGGGGGACAGCTTGTAGACTGAACGTTTGGGGAGTTTTATCAGAAATTCCCCGCCACCCCACTCAGGATTAGCTCCAATCTGTCCCAGCGAAGCTTTGCTGTGCGCCGTGAACAATGCATACAGAATCGAACCTTTCAATCGAGGGGGGGGGGGACAGCTTGTAGACTGAACGTTTGGGGAGTTTTATCAGAAATTCCCCGTCACATCACTCAGGATTAGCTCCAATCTGTCCCAGCGAAACTTTGGTGTGCGCCGTGAACAGTGCATACAGAAGCGAACCTTTCAATCGAGGGGGGGGACAGCTTGTAGACTGAGCGTTTGGGGAGTTTTATCAGAAATTCCCCGCCACCCCACTCAGGATTAGCTCCAATCTGTCCCAGCGAAACTTTGCTGTGCGCCGTGAACAATGCATACAGAATCGAACCTTTCAATCGAGGGGGGGACAGCTTGTAGACTGAGAATTTGGGGAGTTTTATCAGAAATTCCCCGTCACATCACTCAGGATTAGCTCCAATCTGTCCCAGCGAAACTTTGGTGTGCGCCGTGAACAATGCATACAGAATCGAACCTTTCAATCGAGGGGGGGGGGGGGGACAGCTTGTAGACTGAGCGTTTGGGGAGTTTTATCAGAAATTCCCCGCCACCCCACTCAGGATTAGCTCCAATCTGTCCCAGCGAAACTTTGGTGTGCGCCGTGAACAGTGCATACAGAAGCGAACCTTTCAATCGAGGGGGGGGGACAGCTTGTAGACTGAGCGTTTGGGGAGTTTTATCAGAAATTCCCCGCCACCCCACTCAGCATTAGCTCCAATCTGTCCCAGCGAAACTTTGGTGTACGCCGTGAACAATGCATACAGAATCGAACCTTTCAATCGAGGGGGGGGGACAGCTTGTAGACTGAGCGTTTGGGAAGTTTTATGAGAAATTCCCCGCCACCCCACTCAGGATTAGCTCCAATCTGTCCCAGCGAAACTTTGGTGTGCGCCGTGAACAATGCATACAGAATCGAACCTTTCAATCGAGGGGGGGGGACAGCTTGTAGACTGAGAATTTGGGGAGTTTTATCAGAAATTCCCCGCCACCCCACTCAGCATTAGCTCCAATCTGTCCCAGCGAAACTTTGGTGTACGCCGTGAACAATGCATACAGAATCGAACCTTTCAATCGAGGGGGGGGGGACAGCTTGTAGACTGAGCGTTTGGGAAGTTTTATGAGAAATTCCCCGCCACCCCACTCAGGATTAGCTCCAATCTGTCCCAGCGAAACTTTGGTGTGCGCCGTGAACAATGCATACAGAATCGAACCTTTCAATCGAGGGGGGGGGACAGCTTGTAGACTGAACGTTTGGGGAGTTTTATCAGAAATTCCCCGCCACATGACTCAGGATTAGCTCCAATCTGTCCCAGCGAAACTTTGGAGTGCGCCGTGAACAATGCATACAGAATCGAACCTTTCAATCGAGGGGGGGGGACAGCTTGTAGACTGAGAATTTGGGGAGTTTTATCAGAAATTCCCCGCCACATGACTCAGGATTAGCTCCAATCTGTCCCAGCGAAACTTTGGAGTGCGCCGTGAACAATGCATACAGAATCGAACCTTTCAATCGAGGGGGGGACAGCTTGTAGACTGAGAATTTGGGGAGTTTTATCAGAAATTCCCCGCCACCCCACTCAGCATTAGCTCCAATCTGTCCCAGCGAAACTTTGGTGTACGCCGTGAACAATGCATACAGAATCGAACCTTTCAATCGAGGGAGGGGGACAGCTTGTAGACTGAACGTTTGGGGAGTTTTATCAGAAATTCCCCGCCACCCCACTCAGGATTAGCTCCAATCTGTCCCAGCGAAACTTTGGTGTGCGCCGTGAACAATGCATACAGAATCGAACCTTTCAATCGAGGGAGCGGGACAGGTTGTTGACTGAGAATTTGGGGAGTTTTATCAGAAATTCCCCGCCACCCCACTCAGGATTAGCTCCAATCTGTCCCAGCGAAACTTTGGTGTGCGCCGTGAACAATGCATACAGAATCGAACCTTTCAATCGAGGGGGGGGGGGACAGCTTGTAGACTGAGCGTTTGGGGAGTTTTATCAGAAATTCCCCACCACATCACTCAGGATTAGCGCCAATCTGTCCCAGCGAAACTTTGGTGTGCGCCGTGAACAATGCATACAGAATCGAACCCTTCAATCGAGGGGGGCGGGACAGCTTGTAGACTGAGAATTTGGGGAGTTTTATCAGAAATTCCCCGCCACCCCACTCAGGATTAGCTCCAATCTGTCCCAGCGAAACTTTGGTGTACGCCGTGAACAATGCATACAGAATCGAACCTTTCAATCGAGGGGGGGGACAGCTTGTAGACTGAACGTTTGGGGAGTTTTATCAGAAATTCCCCGTCACATCACTCAGGATTAGCTCCAATCTGTCCCAGCGAAACTTTGGTGTGCGCCGTGAACAGTGCATACAGAATCGAACCTTTCAATCGAGGGGGGGGGGACAGCTTGTAGACTGAACGTTTGGGGAGTTTTATCAGAAATTCCCCGTCACATCACTCAGGATTAGCTCCAATCTGTCCCAGCGAAACTTTGGTGTGCGCCGTGAACAATGCATACAGAATCGAACCTTTCAATCGAGGGGGGGGGACAGCTTGTAGACTGAGCGTTTGGGGAGTTTTATCAGAAATTCCCCGCCACCCCACTCAGGATTAGCTCCAATCTGTCCCAGCGAAACTTTGCTGTGCGCCGTGAACAATGCATACAGAATCGAACCTTTCAATCGAGGGGGGGGGGACAGCTTGTAGACTGAACGTTTGGGGAGTTTTATCAGAAATTCCCCGTCACATCACTCAGGATTAGCTCCAATCTGTCCCAGCGAAACTTTGGTGTGCGCCGTGAACAATGCATACAGAATCGAACCTTTCAATCGAGGGGGGGGGGGACAGCTTGTAGACTGAACGTTTGGGGAGTTTTATCAGAAATTCCCCGCCACCCCACTCAGGATTAGCTCCAATCTGTCCCAGCGAAACTTTGCTGTGCGCCGTGAACAATGCATACAGAATCGAACCTTTCAATCGAGGGGGGGGGGGGGACAGCTTGTAGACTGAACGTTTGGGGAGTTTTATCAGAAATTCCCCGCTACCCCACTCAGGATTAGCTCCAATCTGTCCCAGCGAAACTTTGCTGTGCGCCGTGAACAATGCATACAGAATCGAACCTTTCAATCGAGGGGGGGGGACAGCTTGTAGACTGAACGTTTGGGGAGTTTTATCAGAAATTCCCCGCCACCCCACTCAGCATTAGCTCCAATCTGTCCAAGCGAAACTTTGGTGGGCGCCGTGAACAGTGCATACAGAAGCGAACCTTTCAATCGAGGGGGGGGGACAGCTTGTAGACTGAACGTTTGGGGAGTTTTATCAGAAATTCCCCGCCACCCCACTCAGGATTAGCTCCAATCTGTCCCAGCGAAACTTTGCTGTGCGCCGTGAACAATGCATACAGAATCGAACCTTTCAATCGAGGGGGGGGGGACAGCTTGTAGACTGAACGTTTGGGGAGTTTTATCAGAAATTCCCCGTCACATCACTCAGGATTAGCTCCAATCTGTCCCAGCGAAACTTTGGTGTGCGCCGTGAACAATGCATACAGAATCGAACCTTTCAATCGAGGGGGGGGGGGACAGCTTGTAGACTGAGCGTTTGGGGAGTTTTATCAGAAATTTCTTGCCGCCCTAGTCAGGATTAGCTCCAATCTGTCCCAGCGAAACTTTGGTGTGCGCCGTGAACAATGCATACAGAATCGAACCTTTCAATCGAGGGGGGGGGGACAGCTTGTAGACTGAGAATTTGGGGAGTTTTATCAGAAATTCCCCGCCACCCCACTCAGCATTAGCTCCAATCTGTCCCAGCGAAACTTTGGTGTACGCCGTGAACAATGCATACAGAATCGAACCTTTCAATCGAGGGGGGGGGGACAGCTTGTAGACTGAGCGTTTGGGAAGTTTTATGAGAAATTCCCCGCCACCCCACTCAGGATTAGCTCCAATCTGTCCCAGCGAAACTTTGGTGTGCGCCGTGAACAATGCATACAGAATCGAACCTTTCAATCGAGGGGGGGGGGGACAGCTTGTAGACTGAGAATTTGGGGAGTTTTATCAGAAATTCCCCGCCACCCCACTCAGCATTAGCTCCAATCTGTCCCAGCGAAACTTTGGTGTACGCCGTGAACAATGCATACAGAATCGAACCTTTCAATCGAGGGGGGGGGACAGCTTGTAGACTGAGCGTTTGGGAAGTTTTATGAGAAATTCCCCGCCACCCCACTCAGGATTAGCTCCAATCTGTCCCAGCGAAACTTTGGTGTGCGCCGTGAACAATGCATACAGAATCGAACCTTTCAATCGAGGGGGGGGGACAGCTTGTAGACTGAACGTTTGGGGAGTTTTATCAGAAATTCCCCGCCACATGACTCAGGATTAGCTCCAATCTGTCCCAGCGAAACTTTGGAGTGCGCCGTGAACAATGCATACAGAATCGAACCTTTCAATCGAGGGGGGGGGACAGCTTGTAGACTGAGAATTTGGGGAGTTTTATCAGAAATTCCCCGCCACATGACTCAGGATTAGCTCCAATCTGTCCCAGCGAAACTTTGGAGTGCGCCGTGAACAATGCATACAGAATCGAACCTTTCAATCGAGGGGGGGACAGCTTGTAGACTGAGAATTTGGGGAGTTTTATCAGAAATTCCCCGCCACCCCACTCAGCATTAGCTCCAATCTGTCCCAGCGAAACTTTGGTGTGCGCCGTGAACAATGCATACAGAATCGAACCTTTCAATCGCGGGGGGGGGGGGGGACAGCTTGTAGACTGAACGTTTGGGGAGTTTTATCAGAAATTCCCCGCCACCCCACTCAGGATTAGCACCAATCTGTCCCAGCGAAACTTTGGTGTGCGCCGTGAACAGTGCATACAGAAGCGAACCTTTCAATCGAGGGGGGGGGGACAGCTTGTAGACTGAGCGTTTGGGGAGTTTTATCAGAAATTCCCCGCCATCCCACTCAGGATTAGCTCCAATCTGTCCCAGCGAAACTTTGCTGTGCGCCGTGAACAATGCATACAGAATCGAACCTTTCAATCGAGGGGGGGACAGCTTGTAGACTGAGAATTTGGGGAGTTTTATCAGAAATTCCCAGCCACCCCACTCAGCATTAGCGCCAATCTGTCCCAGCGAAACTTTGGTGTGCGCCGTGAACAGTGCATACAGAAGCGAACCTTTCAATCGAGGGGGGGGGACAGCTTGTAGACTGAGCGTTTGGGGAGTTTTATCAGAAATTCCCCGCCACCTCACTCAGGATTAGCTCCAATCTGTCCCAGCGAAACTTTGCTGTGCGCCGTGAACAATGCATACAGAATCGAACCTTTCAATCGAGGGGGGGGGACAGCTTGTAGACTGAACGTTTGGGGAGTTTTATCAGAAATTCCCCGTCACATCACTCAGGATTAGCTCCAATCTGTCCCAGCGAAACTTTGGTGTGCGCCGTGAACAATGCATACAGAATCGAACCTTTCAATCGAGGGGGGGGGACAGCTTGTAGACTGAGCGTTTGGGGAGTTTTATCAGAAATTCCCCGCCACCCCACTCAGGATTAGCTCCAATCTGTCCCAGCGAAACTTTGGTGTGCGCCGTGAACAGTGCATACAGAAGCGAACCTTTCAATCGAGGGGGGGGGGACAGCTTGTAGACTGAGCGTTTGGGGAGTTTTATCAGAAATTCCCCGCCACCCCACTCAGCATTAGCTCCAATCTGTCCCAGCGAAACTTTGCTGTGCGCCGTGAACAATGCATACAGAATCGAACCTTTCAATCGAGGGGGGGGGGACAGCTTGTAGACTGAACGTTTGGGGAGTTTTATCAGAAATTCCCCGTCACATCACTCAGGATTAGCTCCAATCTGTCCCAGCGAAACTTTGCTGTGCGCCGTGAACAATGCATACAGAATCGAACCTTTCAATCGAGGGGGGGGGGACAGCTTGTAGACTGAACGTTTGGGGAGTTTTATCAGAAATTCCCCGTCACATCACTCAGGATTAGCTCCAATCTGTCCCAGCGAAACTTTGGTGTGCGCCGTGAACAGTGCATACAGAATCGAACCTTTCAATCGAGGGGGGGGGGGACAGCTTGTAGACTGAACGTTTGGGGAGTTTTATCAGAAATTCCCCGTCACATCACTCAGGATTAGCTCCAATCTGTCCCAGCGAAACTTTGGTGTGCGCCGTGAACAATGCATACAGAATCGAACCTTTCAATCGAGGGGGGGGGGACAGCTTGTAGACTGAGCGTTTGGGGAGTTTTATCAGAAATTCCCCGCCACCCCACTCAGGATTAGCTCCAATCTGTCCCAGCGAAACTTTGCTGTGCGCCGTGAACAATGCATACAGAATCGAACCTTTCAATCGAGGGGGGGGGGACAGCTTGTAGACTGAACGTTTGGGGAGTTTTATCAGAAATTCCCCGCCACCCCACTCAGGATTAGCTCCAATCTGTCCCAGCGAAACTTTGCTGTGCGCCGTGAACAATGCATACAGAATCGAACCTTTCAATCGAGGGGGGGGGACAGCTTGTAGACTGAACGTTTGGGGAGTTTTATCAGAAATTCCCCGCTACCCCACTCAGGATTAGCTCCAATCTGTCCCAGCGAAACTTTGCTGTGCGCCGTGAACAATGCATACAGAATCGAACCTTTCAATCGAGGGGGGGGGGACAGCTTGTAGACTGAACGTTTGGGGAGTTTTATCAGAAATTCCCCGCCACCCCACTCAGCATTAGCTCCAATCTGTCCCAGCGAAACTTTGGTGGGCGCCGTGAACAGTGCATACAGAAGCGAACCTTTCAATCGAGGGGGGGGGGGGGACAGCTTGTAGACTGAACGTTTGGGGAGTTTTATCAGAAATTCCCCGCCACCCCACTCAGGATTAGCTCCAATCTGTCCCAGCGAAACTTTGCTGTGCGCCGTGAACAATGCATACAGAATCGAACCTTTCAATCGAGGGGGGGGGACAGCTTGTAGACTGAACGTTTGGGGAGTTTTATCAGAAATTCCCCGTCACATCACTCAGGATTAGCTCCAATCTGTCCCAGCGAAACTTTGGTGTGCGCCGTGAACAATGCATACAGAATCGAACCTTTCAATCGAGGGGGGGGGACAGCTTGTAGACTAAACGTTTGGGGAGTTTTATCAGAAATTCCCCGCCACCCCACTCAGGATTAGCTCCAATCTGTCCCAGCGAAACTTTGCTGTGCGCCGTGAACAATGCATACAGAATCGAACCTTTCAATCGAGGGGGGGGGGGGGGACAGCTTGTAGACTGAGAATTTGGGGAGTTTTATCAGAAATTCCCCGCCACCCCACTCAGGATTAGCTCCAATCTGTCCCAGCGAAACTTTGGTGTGCGCCGTGAACAATGCATACAGAATCGAACCTTTCAATCGAGGGGGGGGACAGCTTGTAGACTGAACGTTTGGGGAGTTTTATCAGAAATTCCCCGCCACCCCACTCAGGATTAGCTCCAATCTGTCCCAGCGAAACTTTGCTGTGCGCCGTGAACAATGCATACAGAATCGAACCTTTCAATCGAGGGGGGGGGGACAGCTTGTAGACTGAACGTTTAGGGAGTTTTATCAGAAATTCCCCGTCACATCACTCAGGATTAGCTCCAATCTGTCCCAGCGAAACTTTGGTGTGCGCCGTGAACAGTGAATACAGAAGCGAACCTTTCAATCGAGGGGGGGGGGACAGCTTGTAGACTGAGCGTTTGGGGAGTTTTATCAGAAATTCCCCGCCACCCCACTCAGGATTAGCTCCAATCTGTCCCAGCGAAACTTTGCTGTGCGCCGTGAACAATGCATACAGAATCGAACCTTTCAATCGAGGGGGGGACAGCTTGTAGACTGAGAATTTGGGGAGTTTTATCAGAAATTCCCCGTCACATCACTCAGGATTAGCTCCAATCTGTCCCAGCGAAACTTTGGTGTGCGCCGTGAACAATGCATACAGAATCGAACCTTTCAATCGAGGGGGGGGGACAGCTTGTAGACTGAGCGTTTGGGGAGTTTTATCAGAAATTCCCCGCCACCCCACTCAGGATTAGCTCCAATCTGTCCCAGCGAAACTTTGGTGTGCGCCGTGAACAGTGCATACAGAAGCGAACCTTTCAATCGAGGGGGGGGGGGGACAGCTTGTAGACTGAGCGTTTGGGGAGTTTTATCAGAAATTCCCCGCCACCCCACTCAGCATTAGCTCCAATCTGTCCCAGCGAAACTTTGGTGTACGCCGTGAACAATGCATACAGAATCGAACCTTTCAATCGAGGGGGGGGGACAGCTTGTAGACTGAGCGTTTGGGAAGTTTTATGAGAAATTCCCCGCCACCCCACTCAGGATTAGCTCCAATCTGTCCCAGCGAAACTTTGGTGTGCGCCGTGAACAATGCATACAGAATCGAACCTTTCAATCGAGGGGGGGGGGACAGCTTGTAGACTGAACGTTTGGGAAGTTTTATGAGAAATTCCCCGCCACCCCACTCAGGATTAGCTCCAATCTGTCCCAGCGAAACTTTGGTGTGCGCCGTGAACAATGCATACAGAATCGAACCTTTCAATCGAGGGGGGGGGGACAGCTTGTAGACTGAGAATTTGGGGAGTTTTATCAGAAATTCCCCGCCACCCCACTCAGCATTAGCTCCAATCTGTCCCAGCGAAACTTTGGTGTACGCCGTGAACAATGCATACAGAATCGAACCTTTCAATCGAGGGGGGGGGACAGCTTGTAGACTGAGCGTTTGGGAAGTTTTATGAGAAATTCCCCGCCACCCCACTCAGGATTAGCTCCAATCTGTCCCAGCGAAACTTTGGTGTGCGCCGTGAACAATGCATACAGAATCGAACCTTTCAATCGAGGGGGGGGGACAGCTTGTAGACTGAACGTTTGGGGAGTTTTATCAGAAATTCCCCGCCACATGACTCAGGATTAGCTCCAATCTGTCCCAGCGAAACTTTGGAGTGCGCCGTGAACAATGCATACAGAATCGAACCTTTCAATCGAGGGGGGGGACAGCTTGTAGACTGAGAATTTGGGGAGTTTTATCAGAAATTCCCCGCCACATGACTCAGGATTAGCTCCAATCTGTCCCAGCGAAACTTTGGAGTGCGCCGTGAACAATGCATACAGAATCGAACCTTTCAATCGAGGGGGGGACAGCTTGTAGACTGAGAATTTGGGGAGTTTTATCAGAAATTCCCCGCCACCCCACTCAGCATTAGCTCCAATCTGTCCCAGCGAAACTTTGGTGTACGCCGTGAACAATGCATACAGAATCGAACCTTTCAATCGAGGGAGGGGGACAGCTTGTAGACTGAACGTTTGGGGAGTTTTATCAGAAATTCCCCGCCACCCCACTCAGGATTAGCTCCAATCTGTCCCAGCGAAACTTTGGTGTGCGCCGTGAACAATGCATACAGAATCGAACCTTTCAATCGAGGGGGGGGGACAGCTTGTAGACTGAGAATTTGGGGAGTTTTATCAGAAATTCCCCGCCACCCCACTCAGGATTAGCTCCAATCTGTCCCAGCGAAACTTTGGTGTGCGCCGTGAACAATGCATACAGAATCGAACCTTTCAATCGCGGGGGGGGGACAGCTTGTAGACTGAACGTTTGGGGAGTTTTATCAGAAATTCCCCGCCACCCCACTCAGGATTAGCTCCAATCTGTCCCAGCGAAACTTTGCTGTGCGCCGTGAACAATGCATACAGAATCGAACCTTTCAATCGAGGGGGGGGGGGACAGCTTGTAGACTGAACGTTTGGGGAGTTTTATCAGAAATTCCCCGTCACATCACTCAGGATTAGCTCCAATCTGTCCCAGCGAAACTTTGGTGTGCGCCGTGAACAGTGCATACAGAAGCGAACCTTTCAATCGAGGGGGGGGGGGACAGCTTGTAGACTGAGCGTTTGGGGAGTTTTATCAGAAATTCCCCGCCACCCCACTCAGGATTAGCTCCAATCTGTCCCAGCGAAACTTTGCTGTGCGCCGTGAACAATGCATACAGAATCGAACCTTTCAATCGAGGGGGGGACAGCTTGTAGACTGAGAATTTGGGGAGTTTTATCAGAAATTCCCAGCCACCCCACTCAGCATTAGCGCCAATCTGTCCCAGCGAAACTTTGGTGTGCGCCGTGAACAGTGCATACAGAAGCGAACCTTTCAATCGAGGGGGGGGGGGACAGCTTGTAGACTGAGCGTTTGGGGAGTTTTATCAGAAATTCCCCGCCACCTCACTCAGGATTAGCTCCAATCTGTCCCAGCGAAACTTTGCTGTGCGCCGTGAACAATGCATACAGAATCGAACCTTTCAATCGAGGGGGGGGGACAGCTTGTAGACTGAACGTTTGGGGAGTTTTATCAGAAATTCCCCGTCACATCACTCAGGATTAGCTCCAATCTGTCCCAGCGAAACTTTGCTGTGCGCCGTGAACAATGCATACAGAATCGAACCTTTCAATCGAGGGGGGGGGACAGCTTGTAGACTGAACATTTGGGGAGTTTTATCAGAAATTCCCCGCCACCCCACTCAGGATTAGCTCCAATCTGTCCCAGCGAAACTTTGCTGTGCGCCGTGAACAATGCATACAGAATCGAACCTTTCAATCGAGGGGGGGGGACAGCTTGTAGACTGAACGTTTGGGGAGTTTTATCAGAAATTCCCCGCCACCCCACTCAGGATTAGCTCCAATCTGTCCCAGCGAAACTTTGCTGTGCGCCGTGAACAATGCATACAGAATCGAACCTTTCAATCGAGGGGGGGGGGACAGCTTGTAGACTGAACGTTTGGGGAGTTTTATCAGAAATTCCCCGCCACCCCACTCAGCATTAGCTCCAATCTGTCCCAGCGAAACTTTGGTGGGCGCCGTGAACAGTGCATACAGAAGCGAACCTTTCAATCGAGGGGGGGGGGGGGACAGCTTGTAGACTGAACGTTTGGGGAGTTTTATCAGAAATTCCCCGCCACCCCACTCAGGATTAGCTCCAATCTGTCCCAGCGAAACTTTGCTGTGCGCCGTGAACAATGCATACAGAATCGAACCTTTCAATCGAGGGGGGGGGACAGCTTGTAGACTGAACGTTTGGGGAGTTTTATCAGAAATTCCCCGTCACATCACTCAGGATTAGCTCCAATCTGTCCCAGCGAAACTTTGGTGTGCGCCGTGAACAATGCATACAGAATCGAACCTTTCAATCGAGGGGGGGGGACAGCTTGTAGACTGAACGTTTGGGGAGTTTTATCAGAAATTCCCCGCCACCCCACTCAGGATTAGCTCCAATCTGTCCCAGCGAAACTTTGCTGTGCGCCGTGAATAATGCATACAGAATCGAACCTTTCAATCGAGGGGGGGGGGACAGCTTGTAGACTGAACGTTTGGGGAGTTTTATCAGAAATTCCCCGCCACCCCACTCAGGATTAGCTCCAATCTGTCCCAGCGAAACTTTGGTGTGCGCCGTGAACAGTGCATACAGAATCGAACCTTTCAATCGAGGGGGGGGGACAGCTTGTAGACTGAACGTTTGGGGAGTTTTATCAGAAATTCCCCGCCACCCCACTCAGGATTAGCTCCAATCTGTCCCAGCGAAACTTTGCTGTGCGCCGTGAACAATGCATACAGAATCGAACCTTTCAATCGAGGGGGGGGGGACAGCTTGTAGACTGAACGTTTGGGGAGTTTTATCAGAAATTCCCCGCCACCCCACTCAGGATTAGCTCCAATCTGTCCCAGCGAAACTTTGCTGTGCGCCGTGAACAATGCATACAGAATCGAACCTTTCAATCGAGGGGGGGGGGACAGCTTGTAGACTGAACGTTTGGGGAGTTTTATCAGAAATTCCCCGCCACCCCACTCAGCATTAGCTCCAATCTGTCCCAGCGAAACTTTGGTGGACGCCGTGAACAGTGCATACAGAAGCGAACCTTTCAATCGAGGGGGGGGGACAGCTTGTAGACTGAACGTTTGGGGAGTTTTATCAGAAATTCCCCGCCACCCCACTCAGGATTAGCTCCAATCTGTCCCAGCGAAACTTTGCTGTGCGCCGTGAACAATGCATACAGAATCGAACCTTTCAATCGAGGGGGGGGGGGACAGCTTGTAGACTGAACGTTTGGGGAGTTTTATCAGAAATTCCCCGTCACATCACTCAGGACTAGCTCCAATCTGTCCCAGCGAAACTTTGGTGTGCGCCGTGAACAATGCATACAGAATCGAACCTTTCAATCGAGGGGGGGGGACAGCTTGTAGACTGAACGTTTGGGGAGTTTTATCAGAAATTCCCCGCCACCCCACTCAGGATTAGCTCCAATCTGTCCCAGCGAAACTTTGCTGTGCGCCGTGAACAATGCATACAGAATCGAACCTTTCAATCGAGGGGGGGGGGACAGCTTGTAGACTGAACGTTTGGGGAGTTTTATCAGAAATTCCCCGCCACCCCACTCAGGATTAGCTCCAATCTGTCCCAGCGAAACTTTGCTGTGCGCCGTGAACAGTGCATACAGAATCGAACCTTTCAATCGAGGGGGGGGGACAGCTTGTAGACTGAACGTTTGGGGAGTTTTATCAGAAATTCCCCGCCACCCCACTCAGGATTAGCTCCAATCTGTCCCAGCGAAACTTTGCTGTGCGCCGTGAACAATGCATACAGAATCGAACCTTTCAATCGAGGGGGGGGGGACAGCTTGTAGACTGAACGTTTGGGGAGTTTTATCAGAAATTCCCCGCCACCCCACTCAGGATTAGCTCCAATCTGTCCCAGCGAAACTTTGCTGTGCGCCGTGAACAATGCATACAGAATCGAACCTTTCAATCGAGGGGGGGGGGGGGACAGCTTGTAGACTGAACGTTTGGGGAGTTTTATCAGAAATTCCCCGCCACCCCACTCAGCATTAGCTCCAATCTGTCCCAGCGAAACTTTGGTGGGCGCCGTGAACAGTGCATACAGAAGCGAACCTTTCAATCGAGGGGGGGGGGGACAGCTTGTAGACTGAACGTTTGGGGAGTTTTATCAGAAATTCCCCGCCACCCCACTCAGGATTAGCTCCAATCTGTCCCAGCGAAACTTTGCTGTGCGCCGTGAACAATGCATACAGAATCGAACCTTTCAATCGAGGGGGGGGGGACAGCTTGTAGACTGAACGTTTGGGGAGTTTTATCAGAAATTCCCCGCCACCCCACTCAGGATTAGCTCCAATCTGTCCCAGCGAAACTTTGCTGTGCGCCGTGAACAATGCATACAGAATCGAACCTTTCAATCGAGGGGGGGGACAGCTTGTAGACTGAACGTTTGGGGAGTTTTATCAGAAATTCCCCGCCACCCCACTCAGGATTAGCTCCAATCTGTCCCAGCGAAACTTTGGTGTGCGCCGTGAACAGTGCATACAGAATCGAACCTTTCAATCGAGGGGGGGGGGGACAGCTTGTAGACTGAACGTTTGGGGAGTTTTATCAGAAATTCCCCGCCACCCCACTCAGGATTAGCTCCAATCTGTCCCAGCGAAACTTTGCTGTGCGCCGTGAACAATGCATACAGAATCGAACCTTTCAATCGAGGGGGGGGGACAGCTTGTAGACTGAACGTTTGGGGAGTTTTATCAGAAATTCCCCGCCACCCCACTCAGGATTAGCTCCAATCTGTCCCAGCGAAACTTTGCTGTGCGCCGTGAACAATGCATACAGAATCGAACCTTTCAATCGAGGGGGGGGGGGACAGCTTGTAGACTGAACGTTTGGGGAGTTTTATCAGAAATTCCCCGCCACCCCACTCAGCATTAGCTCCAATCTGTCCCAGCGAAACTTTGGTGGACGCCGTGAACAGTGCATACAGAAGCGAACCTTTCAATCGAGGGGGGGGGGACAGCTTGTAGACTGAACGTTTGGGGAGTTTTATCAGAAATTCCCCGCCACCCCACTCAGGATTAGCTCCAATCTGTCCCAGCGAAACTTTGCTGTGCGCCGTGAACAATGCATACAGAATCGAACCTTTCAATCGAGGGGGGGGGGGACAGCTTGTAGACTGAACGTTTGGGGAGTTTTATCAGAAATTCCCCGTCACATCACTCAGGACTAGCTCCAATCTGTCCCAGCGAAACTTTGGTGTGCGCCGTGAACAATGCATACAGAATCGAACCTTTCAATCGAGGGGGGGGGACAGCTTGTAGACTGAACGTTTGGGGAGTTTTATCAGAAATTCCCCGCCACCCCACTCAGGATTAGCTCCAATCTGTCCCAGCGAAACTTTGCTGTGCGCCGTGAACAATGCATACAGAATCGAACCTTTCAATCGAGGGGGGGGGGGACAGCTTGTAGACTGAACGTTTGGGGAGTTTTATCAGAAATTCCCCGCCACCCCACTCAGGATTAGCTCCAATCTGTCCCAGCGAAACTTTGCTGTGCGCCGTGAACAATGCATACAGAATCGAACCTTTCAATCGAGGGGGGGGGGGGACAGCTTGTAGACTGAGCGTTTGGGGAGTTTTATCAGAAATTCCCCGCCACCCCACTCAGGATTAGCTCCAATCTGTCCCAGCGAAACTTTGCTGTGCGCCGTGAACAATGCATACAGAATCGAACCTTTCAATCGAGGGGGGGACAGCTTGTAGACTGAGAATTTGGGGAGTTTTATCAGAAATTCCCAGCCACCCCACTCAGCATTAGCGCCAATCTGTCCCAGCGAAACTTTGGTGTGCGCCGTGAACAATGCATACAGAATCGAACCTTTCAATCGAGGGGGGGGGGGACAGCTTGTAGACTGAACGTTTGGGGAGTTTTATCAGAAATTCCCCGCCACCCCACTCAGCATTAGCTCCAATCTGTCCCAGCGAAACTTTGGTGGGCGCCGTGAACAGTGCATACAGAAGCGAACCTTTCAATCGAGGGGGGGGGGACAGCTTGTAGACTGAACGTTTGGGGAGTTTTATCAGAAATTCCCCGCCACCCCACTCAGGATTAGCTCCAATCTGTCCCAGCGAAACTTTGCTGTGCGCCGTGAACAATGCATACAGAATCGAACCTTTCAATCGAGGGGGGGGGGACAGCTTGTAGACTGAACGTTTGGGGAGTTTTATCAGAAATTCCCCGTCACATCACTCAGGACTAGCTCCAATCTGTCCCAGCGAAACTTTGGTGTGCGCCGTGAACAATGCATACAGAATCGAACCTTTCAATCGAGGGGGGGGGGGACAGCTTGTAGACTGAACGTTTGGGGAGTTTTATCAGAAATTCCCCGCCACCCCACTCAGGATTAGCTCCAATCTGTCCCAGCGAAACTTTGCTGTGCGCCGTGAACAATGCATACAGAATCGAACCTTTCAATCGAGGGGGGGGACAGCTTGTAGACTGAACGTTTGGGGAGTTTTATCAGAAATTCCCCGCCACCCCACTCAGGATTAGCTCCAATCTGTCCCAGCGAAACTTTGCTGTGCGCCGTGAACAATGCATACAGAATCGAACCTTTCAATCGAGGGGGGGGGGGACAGCTTGTAGACTGAGCGTTTGGGGAGTTTTATCAGAAATTCCCCGCCACCCCACTCAGGATTAGCTCCAATCTGTCCCAGCGAAACTTTGCTGTGCGCCGTGAACAATGCATACAGAATCGAACCTTTCAATCGAGGGGGGGACAGCTTGTAGACTGAGAATTTGGGGAGTTTTATCAGAAATTCCCAGCCACCCCACTCAGCATTAGCGCCAATCTGTCCCAGCGAAACTTTGGTGTGCGCCGTGAACAGTGCATACAGAAGCGAACCTTTCAATCGAGGGGGGGGGGGGACAGCTTGTAGACTGAGCGTTTGGGGAGTTTTATCAGAAATTCCCCGCCACCTCACTCAGGATTAGCTCCAATCTGTCCCAGCGAAACTTTGCTGTGCGCCGTGAACAATGCATACAGAATCGAACCTTTCAATCGAGGGGGGGGGACAGCTTGTAGACTGAACGTTTGGGGAGTTTTATCAGAAATTCCCCGTCACATCACTCAGGATTAGCTCCAATCTGTCCCAGCGAAACTTTGGTGTGCGCCGTGAACAATGCATACAGAATCGAACCTTTCAATCGAGGGGGGGGGGACAGCTTGTAGACTGAGCGTTTGGGGAGTTTTATCAGAAATTCCCCGCCACCCCACTCAGGATTAGCTCCAATCTGTCCCAGCGAAACTTTGGTGTGCGCCGTGAACAGTGCATACAGAAGCGAACCTTTCAATCGAGGGGGGGGGACAGCTTGTAGACTGAGCGTTTGGGGAGTTTTATCAGAAATTCCCCGCCACCCCACTCAGCATTAGCTCCAATCTGTCCCAGCGAAACTTTGCTGTGCGCCGTGAACAATGCATACAGAATCGAACCTTTCAATCGAGGGGGGGGGGGACAGCTTGTAGACTGAACGTTTGGGGAGTTTTATCAGAAATTCCCCGTCACATCACTCAGGATTAGCTCCAATCTGTCCCAGCGAAACTTTGGTGTGCGCCGTGAACAGTGCATACAGAATCGAACCTTTCAATCGAGGGGGGGGGACAGCTTGTAGACTGAACGTTTGGGGAGTTTTATCAGAAATTCCCCGTCACATCACTCAGGATTAGCTCCAATCTGTCCCAGCGAAACTTTGGTGTGCGCCGTGAACAATGCATACAGAATCGAACCTTTCAATCGAGGGGGGGGGGGACAGCTTGTAGACTGAGCGTTTGGGGAGTTTTATCAGAAATTCCCCGCCACCCCACTCAGGATTAGCTCCAATCTGTCCCAGCGAAACTTTGCTGTGCGCCGTGAACAATGCATACAGAATCGAACCTTTCAATCGAGGGGGGGGGACAGCTTGTAGACTGAACGTTTGGGGAGTTTTATCAGAAATTCCCCGTCACATCACTCAGGATTAGCTCCAATCTGTCCCAGCGAAACTTTGGTGTGCGCCGTGAACAATGCATACAGAATCGAACCTTTCAATCGAGGGGGGGGGGGGACAGCTTGTAGACTGAACGTTTGGGGAGTTTTATCAGAAATTCCCCGCCACCCCACTCAGGATTAGCTCCAATCTGTCCCAGCGAAACTTTGCTGTGCGCCGTGAACAATGCATACAGAATCGAACCTTTCAATCGAGGGGGGGGGGGACAGCTTGTAGACTGAACGTTTGGGGAGTTTTATCAGAAATTCCCCGCCACCCCACTCAGGATTAGCTCCAATCTGTCCCAGCGAAACTTTGCTGTGCGCCGTGAACAATGCATACAGAATCGAACCTTTCAATCGAGGGGGGGGGGGACAGCTTGTAGACTGAACGTTTGGGGAGTTTTATCAGAAATTCCCCGCCACCCCACTCAGCATTAGCTCCAATCTGTCCCAGCGAAACTTTGGTGGGCGCCGTGAACAGTGCATACAGAAGCGAACCTTTCAATCGAGGGGGGGGGGGACAGCTTGTAGACTGAACGTTTGGGGAGTTTTATCAGAAATTCCCCGCCACCCCACTCAGGATTAGCTCCAATCTGTCCCAGCGAAACTTTGCTGTGCGCCGTGAACAATGCATACAGAATCGAACCTTTCAATCGAGGGGGGGGGGGGGGACAGCTTGTAGACTGAACGTTTGGGGAGTTTTATCAGAAATTCCCCGTCACATCACTCAGGATTAGCTCCAATCTGTCCCAGCGAAACTTTGGTGTGCGCCGTGAACAATGCATACAGAATCGAACCTTTCAATCGAGGGGGGGGGGACAGCTTGTAGACTGAACGTTTGGGGAGTTTTATCAGAAATTCCCCGCCACCCCACTCAGGATTAGCTCCAATCTGTCCCAGCGAAACTTTGCTGTGCGCCGTGAACAATGCATACAGAATCGAACCTTTCAATCGAGGGGGGGGGACAGCTTGTAGACTGAACGTTTGGGGAGTTTTATCAGAAATTCCCCGCCACCCCACTCAGGATTAGCTCCAATCTGTCCCAGCGAAACTTTGCTGTGCGCCGTGAACAATGCATACAGAATCGAACCTTTCAATCGAGGGGGGGGGACAGCTTGTAGACTGAACGTTTGGGGAGTTTTATCAGAAATTCCCCGCCACCCCACTCAGGATTAGCTCCAATCTGTCCCAGCGAAACTTTGGTGTGCGCCGTGAACAGTGCATACAGAAGCGAACCTTTCAATCGAGGGGGGGGGGGACAGCTTGTAGACTGAGCGTTTGGGGAGTTTTATCAGAAATTCCCCGCCACCCCACTCAGCATTAGCTCCAATCTGTCCCAGCGAAACTTTGCTGTGCGCCGTGAACAATGCATACAGAATCGAACCTTTCAATCGAGGGGGGGGGGACAGCTTGTAGACTGAACGTTTGGGGAGTTTTATCAGAAATTCCCCGTCACATCACTCAGGATTAGCTCCAATCTGTCCCAGCGAAACTTTGGTGTGCGCCGTGAACAGTGCATACAGAATCGAACCTTTCAATCGAGGGGGGGGGACAGCTTGTAGACTGAACGTTTGGGGAGTTTTATCAGAAATTCCCCGTCACATCACTCAGGATTAGCTCCAATCTGTCCCAGCGAAACTTTGGTGTGCGCCGTGAACAATGCATACAGAATCGAACCTTTCAATCGAGGGGGGGGGGACAGCTTGTAGACTGAGCGTTTGGGGAGTTTTATCAGAAATTCCCCGCCACCCCACTCAGGATTAGCTCCAATCTGTCCCAGCGAAACTTTGCTGTGCGCCGTGAACAATGCATACAGAATCGAACCTTTCAATCGAGGGGGGGGGGGACAGCTTGTAGACTGAACGTTTGG
The DNA here is from genome assembly GCA_947396885.1 of Heligmosomoides polygyrus polygyrus. Lineage (NCBI taxonomy): Eukaryota > Metazoa > Nematoda > Chromadorea > Rhabditida > Heligmosomidae > Heligmosomoides > Heligmosomoides polygyrus. Next base: position 42,491,650 of record OX377206.1, read on the forward strand.
GGAGTTTTATCAGAAATTCCCCGTCACATCACTCAGGATTAGCTCCAATCTGTCCCAGCGAAACTTTGGTGTGCGCCGTGAACAATGCATACAGAATCGAACCTTTCAATCGAGGGGGGGGGGACAGCTTGTAGACTGAACGTTTGGGGAGTTTTATCAGAAATTCCCCGCCACCCCACTCAGGATTAGCTCCAATCTGTCCCAGCGAAACTTTGCTGTGCGCCGTGAACAATGCATACAGAATCGAACCTTTCAATCGAGGGGGGGGGGGACAGCTTGTAGACTGAACGTTTGGGGAGTTTTATCAGAAATTCCCCGCCACCCCACTCAGGATTAGCTCCAATCTGTCCCAGCGAAACTTTGCTGTGCGCCGTGAACAATGCATACAGAATCGAACCTTTCAATCGAGGGGGGGGGGGACAGCTTGTAGACTGAACGTTTGGGGAGTTTTATCAGAAATTCCCCGCCACCCCACTCAGGATTAGCTCCAATCTGTCCCAGCGAAACTTTGCTGTGCGCCGTGAACAATGCATACAGAATCGAACCTTTCAATCGAGGGGGGGGGGGACAGCTTGTAGACTGAACGTTTGGGGAGTTTTATCAGAAATTCCCCGCCACCCCACTCAGGATTAGCTCCAATCTGTCCCAGCGAAACTTTGCTGTGCGCCGTGAACAATGCATACAGAATCGAACCTTTCAATCGAGGGGGGGGGGGACAGCTTGTAGACTGAACGTTTGGGGAGTTTTATCAGAAATTCCCCGCCACCCCACTCAGCATTAGCTCCAATCTGTCCCAGCGAAACTTTGGTGGGCGCCGTGAACAGTGCATACAGAAGCGAACCTTTCAATCGAGGGGGGGGGGACAGCTTGTAGACTGAACGTTTGGGGAGTTTTATCAGAAATTCCCCGCCACCCCACTCAGGATTAGCTCCAATCTGTCCCAGCGAAACTTTGCTGTGCGCCGTGAACAATGCATACAGAATCGAACCTTTCAATCGAGGGGGGGGGGGGGACAGCTTGTAGACTGAACGTTTGGGGAGTTTTATCAGAAATTCCCCGTCACATCACTCAGGATTAGCTCCAATCTGTCCCAGCGAAACTTTGGTGTGCGCCGTGAACAATGCATACAGAATCGAACCTTTCAATCGAGGGGGGGGGACAGCTTGTAGACTGAACGTTTGGGGAGTTTTATCAGAAATTCCCCGCCACCCCACTCAGGATTAGCTCCAATCTGTCCCAGCGAAACTTTGCTGTGCGCCGTGAACAATGCATACAGAATCGAACCTTTCAATCGAGGGGGGGGGGACAGCTTGTAGACTGAACGTTTGGGGAGTTTTATCAGAAATTCCCCGCCACCCCACTCAGGATTAGCTCCAATCTGTCCCAGCGAAACTTTGGTGTGCGCCGTGAACAGTGCATACAGAATCGAACCTTTCAATCGAGGGGGGGGGGACAGCTTGTAGACTGAACGTTTGGGGAGTTTTATCAGAAATTCCCCGCCACCCCACTCAGGATTAGCTCCAATCTGTCCCAGCGAAACTTTGCTGTGCGCCGTGAACAATGCATACAGAATCGAACCTTTCAATCGAGGGGGGGGGGACAGCTTGTAGACTGAACGTTTGGGGAGTTTTATCAGAAATTCCCCGCCACCCCACTCAGGATTAGCTCCAATCTGTCCCAGCGAAACTTTGCTGTGCGCCGTGAACAATGCATACAGAATCGAACCTTTCAATCGAGGGGGGGGGGACAGCTTGTAGACTGAACGTTTGGGGAGTTTTATCAGAAATTCCCCGCCACCCCACTCAGCATTAGCTCCAATCTGTCCCAGCGAAACTTTGGTGTGCGCCGTGAACAGTGCATACAGAATCGAACCTTTCAATCGAGGGGGGGGGGACAGCTTGTAGACTGAACGTTTGGGGAGTTTTATCAGAAATTCCCCGTCACATCACTCAGGATTAGCTCCAATCTGTCCCAGCGAAACTTTGGTGTGCGCCGTGAACAATGCATACAGAATCGAACCTTTCAATCGAGGGGGGGGACAGCTTGTAGACTGAGCGTTTGGGGAGTTTTATCAGAAATTCCCCGCCACCCCACTCAGGATTAGCTCCAATCTGTCCCAGCGAAACTTTGCTGTGCGCCGTGAACAATGCATACAGAATCGAACCTTTCAATCGAGGGGGGGGGGACAGCTTGTAGACTGAACGTTTGGGGAGTTTTATCAGAAATTCCCCGTCACATCACTCAGGATTAGCTCCAATCTGTCCCAGCGAAACTTTGGTGTGCGCCGTGAACAATGCATACAGAATCGAACCTTTCAATCGAGGGGGGGGGACAGCTTGTAGACTGAACGTTTGGGGAGTTTTATCAGAAATTCCCCGCCACCCCACTCAGGATTAGCTCCAATCTGTCCCAGCGAAACTTTGCTGTGCGCCGTGAACAATGCATACAGAATCGAACCTTTCAATCGAGGGGGGGGGGGGGACAGCTTGTAGACTGAACGTTTGGGGAGTTTTATCAGAAATTCCCCGCCACCCCACTCAGGATTAGCTCCAATCTGTCCCAGCGAAACTTTGCTGTGCGCCGTGAACAATGCATACAGAATCGAACCTTTCAATCGAGGGGGGGGGACAGCTTGTAGACTGAACGTTTGGGGAGTTTTATCAGAAATTCCCCGCCACCCCACTCAGCATTAGCTCCAATCTGTCCCAGCGAAACTTTGGTGGGCGCCGTGAACAGTGCATACAGAAGCGAACCTTTCAATCGAGGGGGGGGGACAGCTTGTAGACTGAACGTTTGGGGAGTTTTATCAGAAATTCCCCGCCACCCCACTCAGGATTAGCTCCAATCTGTCCCAGCGAAACTTTGCTGTGCGCCGTGAACAATGCATACAGAATCGAACCTTTCAATCGAGGGGGGGGGGGACAGCTTGTAGACTGAACGTTTGGGGAGTTTTATCAGAAATTCCCCGTCACATCACTCAGGATTAGCTCCAATCTGTCCCAGCGAAACTTTGGTGTGCGCCGTGAACAATGCATACAGAATCGAACCTTTCAATCGAGGGGGGGGGACAGCTTGTAGACTGAACGTTTGGGGAGTTTTATCAGAAATTCCCCGCCACCCCACTCAGGATTAGCTCCAATCTGTCCCAGCGAAACTTTGCTGTGCGCCGTGAACAATGCATACAGAATCGAACCTTTCAATCGAGGGGGGGGGGGACAGCTTGTAGACTGAACGTTTGGGGAGTTTTATCAGAAATTCCCCGCCACCCCACTCAGGATTAGCTCCAATCTGTCCCAGCGAAACTTTGCTGTGCGCCGTGAACAATGCATACAGAATCGAACCTTTCAATCGAGGGGGGGGGGACAGCTTGTAGACTGAACGTTTGGGGAGTTTTATCAGAAATTCCCCGCCACCCCACTCAGGATTAGCTCCAATCTGTCCCAGCGAAACTTTGGTGGGCGCCGTGAACAGTGCATACAGAATCGAACCTTTCAATCGAGGGGGGGGGGACAGCTTGTAGACTGAACGTTTGGGGAGTTTTATCAGAAATTCCCCGCCACCCCACTCAGCATTAGCTCCAATCTGTCCCAGCGAAACTTTGGTGGGCGCCGTGAACAGTGCATACAGAAGCGAACCTTTCAATCGAGGGGGGGGGGGGACAGCTTGTAGACTGAACGTTTGGGGAGTTTTATCAGAAATTCCCCGCCACCCCACTCAGGATTAGCTCCAATCTGTCCCAGCGAAACTTTGCTGTGCGCCGTGAACAATGCATACAGAATCGAACCTTTCAATCGAGGGGGGGGGGGACAGCTTGTAGACTGAACGTTTGGGGAGTTTTATCAGAAATTCCCCGTCACATCACTCAGGATTAGCTCCAATCTGTCCCAGCGAAACTTTGGTGTGCGCCGTGAACAATGCATACAGAATCGAACCTTTCAATCGAGGGGGGGGGACAGCTTGTAGACTGAACGTTTGGGGAGTTTTATCAGAAATTCCCCGCCACCCCACTCAGGATTAGCTCCAATCTGTCCCAGCGAAACTTTGCTGTGCGCCGTGAACAATGCATACAGAATCGAACCTTTCAATCGAGGGGGGGGGACAGCTTGTAGACTGAACGTTTGGGGAGTTTTATCAGAAATTCCCCGCCACCCCACTCAGGATTAGCTCCAATCTGTCCCAGCGAAACTTTGGTGTGCGCCGTGAACAGTGCATACAGAATCGAACCTTTCAATCGAGGGGGGGGGGACAGCTTGTAGACTGAACGTTTGGGGAGTTTTATCAGAAATTCCCCGCCACCCCACTCAGGATTAGCTCCAATCTGTCCCAGCGAAACTTTGCTGTGCGCCGTGAACAATGCATACAGAATCGAACCTTTCAATCGAGGGGGGGGGGACAGCTTGTAGACTGAACGTTTGGGGAGTTTTATCAGAAATTCCCCGCCACCCCACTCAGGATTAGCTCCAATCTGTCCCAGCGAAACTTTGCTGTGCGCCGTGAACAATGCATACAGAATCGAACCTTTCAATCGAGGGGGGGGGGACAGCTTGTAGACTGAACGTTTGGGGAGTTTTATCAGAAATTCCCCGCCACCCCACTCAGCATTAGCTCCAATCTGTCCCAGCGAAACTTTGGTGTGCGCCGTGAACAGTGCATACAGAATCGAACCTTTCAATCGAGGGGGGGGGACAGCTTGTAGACTGAACGTTTGGGGAGTTTTATCAGAAATTCCCCGTCACATCACTCAGGATTAGCTCCAATCTGTCCCAGCGAAACTTTGGTGTGCGCCGTGAACAATGCATACAGAATCGAACCTTTCAATCGAGGGGGGGGGGGACAGCTTGTAGACTGAGCGTTTGGGGAGTTTTATCAGAAATTCCCCGCCACCCCACTCAGGATTAGCTCCAATCTGTCCCAGCGAAACTTTGCTGTGCGCCGTGAACAATGCATACAGAATCGAACCTTTCAATCGAGGGGGGGGGGACAGCTTGTAGACTGAACGTTTGGGGAGTTTTATCAGAAATTCCCCGTCACATCACTCAGGATTAGCTCCAATCTGTCCCAGCGAAACTTTGGTGTGCGCCGTGAACAATGCATACAGAATCGAACCTTTCAATCGAGGGGGGGGGACAGCTTGTAGACTGAACGTTTGGGGAGTTTTATCAGAAATTCCCCGCCACCCCACTCAGGATTAGCTCCAATCTGTCCCAGCGAAACTTTGCTGTGCGCCGTGAACAATGCATACAGAATCGAACCTTTCAATCGAGGGGGGGGGGGACAGCTTGTAGACTGAACGTTTGGGGAGTTTTATCAGAAATTCCCCGCCACCCCACTCAGGATTAGCTCCAATCTGTCCCAGCGAAACTTTGCTGTGCGCCGTGAACAATGCATACAGAATCGAACCTTTCAATCGAGGGGGGGGGGACAGCTTGTAGACTGAACGTTTGGGGAGTTTTATCAGAAATTCCCCGCCACCCCACTCAGCATTAGCTCCAATCTGTCCCAGCGAAACTTTGGTGGGCGCCGTGAACAGTGCATACAGAAGCGAACCTTTCAATCGAGGGGGGGGGACAGCTTGTAGACTGAACGTTTGGGGAGTTTTATCAGAAATTCCCCGCCACCCCACTCAGGATTAGCTCCAATCTGTCCCAGCGAAACTTTGCTGTGCGCCGTGAACAATGCATACAGAATCGAACCTTTCAATCGAGGGGGGGGGGGGACAGCTTGTAGACTGAACGTTTGGGGAGTTTTATCAGAAATTCCCCGTCACATCACTCAGGATTAGCTCCAATCTGTCCCAGCGAAACTTTGGTGTGCGCCGTGAACAATGCATACAGAATCGAACCTTTCAATCGAGGGGGGGGGACAGCTTGTAGACTGAACGTTTGGGGAGTTTTATCAGAAATTCCCCGCCACCCCACTCAGGATTAGCTCCAATCTGTCCCAGCGAAACTTTGCTGTGCGCCGTGAACAATGCATACAGAATCGAACCTTTCAATCGAGGGGGGGGGGGACAGCTTGTAGACTGAACGTTTGGGGAGTTTTATCAGAAATTCCCCGCCACCCCACTCAGGATTAGCTCCAATCTGTCCCAGCGAAACTTTGGTGTGCGCCGTGAACAGTGCATACAGAATCGAACCTTTCAATCGAGGGGGGGGGGACAGCTTGTAGACTGAACGTTTGGGGAGTTTTATCAGAAATTCCCCGCCACCCCACTCAGGATTAGCTCCAATCTGTCCCAGCGAAACTTTGCTGTGCGCCGTGAACAATGCATACAGAATCGAACCTTTCAATCGAGGGGGGGGGGGGGACAGCTTGTAGACTGAACGTTTGGGGAGTTTTATCAGAAATTCCCCGCCACCCCACTCAGGATTAGCTCCAATCTGTCCCAGCGAAACTTTGCTGTGCGCCGTGAACAATGCATACAGAATCGAACCTTTCAATCGAGGGGGGGGGGGACAGCTTGTAGACTGAACGTTTGGGGAGTTTTATCAGAAATTCCCCGCCACCCCACTCAGCATTAGCTCCAATCTGTCCCAGCGAAACTTTGGTGGGCGCCGTGAACAGTGCATACAGAAGCGAACCTTTCAATCGAGGGGGGGGGACAGCTTGTAGACTGAACGTTTGGGGAGTTTTATCAGAAATTCCCCGCCACCCCACTCAGGATTAGCTCCAATCTGTCCCAGCGAAACTTTGCTGTGCGCCGTGAACAATGCATACAGAATCGAACCTTTCAATCGAGGGGGGGGGGGACAGCTTGTAGACTGAACGTTTGGGAGTTTTATCAGAAATTCCCCGTCACATCACTCAGGATTAGCTCCAATCTGTCCCAGCGAAACTTTGGTGTGCGCCGTGAACAATGCATACAGAATCGAACCTTTCAATCGAGGGGGGGGGGGGACAGCTTGTAGACTGAACGTTTGGGGAGTTTTATCAGAAATTCCCCGCCACCCCACTCAGGATTAGCTCCAATCTGTCCCAGCGAAACTTTGCTGTGCGCCGTGAACAATGCATACAGAATCGAACCTTTCAATCGAGGGGGGGGGGACAGCTTGTAGACTGAACGTTTGGGGAGTTTTATCAGAAATTCCCCGCCACCCCACTCAGGATTAGCTCCAATCTGTCCCAGCGAAACTTTGGTGTGCGCCGTGAACAGTGCATACAGAATCGAACCTTTCAATCGAGGGGGGGGGACAGCTTGTAGACTGAACGTTTGGGGAGTTTTATCAGAAATTCCCCGCCACCCCACTCAGGATTAGCTCCAATCTGTCCCAGCGAAACTTTGCTGTGCGCCGTGAACAATGCATACAGAATCGAACCTTTCAATCGAGGGGGGGGGGACAGCTTGTAGACTGAACGTTTGGGGAGTTTTATCAGAAATTCCCCGCCACCCCACTCAGGATTAGCTCCAATCTGTCCCAGCGAAACTTTGCTGTGCGCCGTGAACAATGCATACAGAATCGAACCTTTCAATCGAGGGGGGGGGGGACAGCTTGTAGACTGAACGTTTGGGGAGTTTTATCAGAAATTCCCCGCCACCCCACTCAGCATTAGCTCCAATCTGTCCCAGCGAAACTTTGGTGGGCGCCGTGAACAGTGCATACAGAAGCGAACCTTTCAATCGAGGGGGGGGGGGACAGCTTGTAGACTGAACGTTTGGGGAGTTTTATCAGAAATTCCCCGCCACCCCACTCAGGATTAGCTCCAATCTGTCCCAGCGAAACTTTGCTGTGCGCCGTGAACAATGCATACAGAATCGAACCTTTCAATCGAGGGGGGGGGACAGCTTGTAGACTGAACGTTTGGGGAGTTTTATCAGAAATTCCCCGTCACATCACTCAGGACTAGCTCCAATCTGTCCCAGCGAAACTTTGGTGTGCGCCGTGAACAATGCATACAGAATCGAACCTTTCAATCGAGGGGGGGGGGGACAGCTTGTAGACTGAACGTTTGGGGAGTTTTATCAGAAATTCCCCGCCACCCCACTCAGGATTAGCTCCAATCTGTCCCAGCGAAACTTTGCTGTGCGCCGTGAACAATGCATACAGAATCGAACCTTTCAATCGAGGGGGGGGGGGACAGCTTGTAGACTGAACGTTTGGGGAGTTTTATCAGAAATTCCCCGCCACCCCACTCAGGATTAGCTCCAATCTGTCCCAGCGAAACTTTGGTGGGCGCCGTGAACAGTGCATACAGAATCGAACCTTTCAATCGAGGGGGGGGGGACAGCTTGTAGACTGAACGTTTGGGGAGTTTTATCAGAAATTCCCCGCCACCCCACTCAGCATTAGCTCCAATCTGTCCCAGCGAAACTTTGGTGGGCGCCGTGAACAGTGCATACAGAAGCGAACCTTTCAATCGAGGGGGGGGGGACAGCTTGTAGACTGAACGTTTGGGGAGTTTTATCAGAAATTCCCCGCCACCCCACTCAGGATTAGCTCCAATCTGTCCCAGCGAAACTTTGCTGTGCGCCGTGAACAATGCATACAGAATCGAACCTTTCAATCGAGGGGGGGGGGGGACAGCTTGTAGACTGAACGTTTGGGGAGTTTTATCAGAAATTCCCCGTCACATCACTCAGGATTAGCTCCAATCTGTCCCAGCGAAACTTTGGTGTGCGCCGTGAACAATGCATACAGAATCGAACCTTTCAATCGAGGGGGGGGGACAGCTTGTAGACTGAACGTTTGGGGAGTTTTATCAGAAATTCCCCGCCACCCCACTCAGGATTAGCTCCAATCTGTCCCAGCGAAACTTTGCTGTGCGCCGTGAACAATGCATACAGAATCGAACCTTTCAATCGAGGGGGGGGGGGACAGCTTGTAGACTGAACGTTTGGGGAGTTTTATCAGAAATTCCCCGCCACCCCACTCAGGATTAGCTCCAATCTGTCCCAGCGAAACTTTGGTGTGCGCCGTGAACAGTGCATACAGAATCGAACCTTTCAATCGAGGGGGGGGGACAGCTTGTAGACTGAACGTTTGGGGAGTTTTATCAGAAATTCCCCGCCACCCCACTCAGGATTAGCTCCAATCTGTCCCAGCGAAACTTTGCTGTGCGCCGTGAACAATGCATACAGAATCGAACCTTTCAATCGAGGGGGGGGGACAGCTTGTAGACTGAACGTTTGGGGAGTTTTATCAGAAATTCCCCGTCACATCACTCAGGACTAGCTCCAATCTGTCCCAGCGAAACTTTGGTGTGCGCCGTGAACAATGCATACAGAATCGAACCTTTCAATCGAGGGGGGGGGGGACAGCTTGTAGACTGAACGTTTGGGGAGTTTTATCAGAAATTCCCCGCCACCCCACTCAGGATTAGCTCCAATCTGTCCCAGCGAAACTTTGCTGTGCGCCGTGAACAATGCATACAGAATCGAACCTTTCAATCGAGGGGGGGGGGGGGACAGCTTGTAGACTGAACGTTTGGGGAGTTTTATCAGAAATTCCCCGCCACCCCACTCAGGATTAGCTCCAATCTGTCCCAGCGAAACTTTGGTGGGCGCCGTGAACAGTGCATACAGAATCGAACCTTTCAATCGAGGGGGGGGGGGGGACAGCTTGTAGACTGAACGTTTGGGGAGTTTTATCAGAAATTCCCCGCCACCCCACTCAGCATTAGCTCCAATCTGTCCCAGCGAAACTTTGGTGGGCGCCGTGAACAGTGCATACAGAAGCGAACCTTTCAATCGAGGGGGGGGGGGACAGCTTGTAGACTGAACGTTTGGGGAGTTTTATCAGAAATTCCCCGCCACCCCACTCAGGATTAGCTCCAATCTGTCCCAGCGAAACTTTGCTGTGCGCCGTGAACAATGCATACAGAATCGAACCTTTCAATCGAGGGGGGGGGGGGGACAGCTTGTAGACTGAACGTTTGGGGAGTTTTATCAGAAATTCCCCGTCACATCACTCAGGATTAGCTCCAATCTGTCCCAGCGAAACTTTGGTGTGCGCCGTGAACAATGCATACAGAATCGAACCTTTCAATCGAGGGGGGGGGACAGCTTGTAGACTGAACGTTTGGGGAGTTTTATCAGAAATTCCCCGCCACCCCACTCAGGATTAGCTCCAATCTGTCCCAGCGAAACTTTGCTGTGCGCCGTGAACAATGCATACAGAATCGAACCTTTCAATCGAGGGGGGGGGGGACAGCTTGTAGACTGAACGTTTGGGGAGTTTTATCAGAAATTCCCCGCCACCCCACTCAGGATTAGCTCCAATCTGTCCCAGCGAAACTTTGGTGTGCGCCGTGAACAGTGCATACAGAATCGAACCTTTCAATCGAGGGGGGGGGACAGCTTGTAGACTGAACGTTTGGGGAGTTTTATCAGAAATTCCCCGCCACCCCACTCAGGATTAGCTCCAATCTGTCCCAGCGAAACTTTGCTGTGCGCCGTGAACAATGCATACAGAATCGAACCTTTCAATCGAGGGGGGGGGACAGCTTGTAGACTGAACGTTTGGGGAGTTTTATCAGAAATTCCCCGCCACCCCACTCAGGATTAGCTCCAATCTGTCCCAGCGAAACTTTGCTGTGCGCCGTGAACAATGCATACAGAATCGAACCTTTCAATCGAGGGGGGGGGGGGACAGCTTGTAGACTGAACGTTTGGGGAGTTTTATCAGAAATTCCCCGTCACATCACTCAGGACTAGCTCCAATCTGTCCCAGCGAAACTTTGGTGTGCGCCGTGAACAATGCATACAGAATCGAACCTTTCAATCGAGGGGGGGGGGACAGCTTGTAGACTGAACGTTTGGGGAGTTTTATCAGAAATTCCCCGCCACCCCACTCAGGATTAGCTCCAATCTGTCCCAGCGAAACTTTGCTGTGCGCCGTGAACAATGCATACAGAATCGAACCTTTCAATCGAGGGGGGGGGGACAGCTTGTAGACTGAACGTTTGGGGAGTTTTATCAGAAATTCCCCGCCACCCCACTCAGGATTAGCTCCAATCTGTCCCAGCGAAACTTTGGTGTGCGCCGTGAACAGTGCATACAGAAGCGAACCTTTCAATCGAGGGGGGGGGACAGCTTGTAGACTGAACGTTTGGGGAGTTTTATCAGAAATTCCCCGCCACCCCACTCAGGATTAGCTCCAATCTGTCCCAGCGAAACTTTGGTGTACGCCGTGAACAATGCATACAGAATCGAACCTTTCAATCGAGGGAGGGGGACAGCTTGTAGACTGAACGTTTGGGGAGTTTTATCAGAAATTCCCCGCCACCCCACTCAGGATTAGCTCCAATCTGTCCCAGCGAAACTTTGGTGTGCGCCGTGAACAATGCATACAGAATCGAACCTTTCAATCGAGGGGGGGGGGGACAGCTTGTAGACTGAGAATTTGGGGAGTTTTATCAGAAATTCCCCGCCACCCCACTCAGGATTAGCTCCAATCTGTCCCAGCGAAACTTTGGTGTGCGCCGTGAACAATGCATACAGAATCGAACCTTTCAATCGAGGGGGGGGGACAGCTTGTAGACTGAACGTTTGGGGAGTTTTATCAGAAATTCCCCGTCACATCACTCAGGATTAGCTCCAATCTGTCCCAGCGAAACTTTGGAGTGCGCCGTGAACAATGCATACAGAATCGAACCTTTCAATCGAGGGGGGGGGACAGCTTGTAGACTGAACGTTTGGGGAGTTTTATCAGAAATTCCCCGTCACATCACTCAGGATTAGCTCCAATCTGTCCCAGCGAAACTTTGGTGTGCGCCGTGAACAGTGCATACAGAAGCGAACCTTTCAATCGAGGGGGGGGGGACAGCTTGTAGACTGAGCGTTTGGGGAGTTTTATCAGAAATTCCCCGCCACCCCACTCAGGATTAGCTCCAATCTGTCCCAGCGAAACTTTGCTGTGCGCCGTGAACAATGCATACAGAATCGAACCTTTCAATCGAGGGGGGGACAGCTTGTAGACTGAGAATTTGGGGAGTTTTATCAGAAATTCCCCGTCACATCACTCAGGATTAGCTCCAATCTGTCCCAGCGAAACTTTGGTGTGCGCCGTGAACAATGCATACAGAATCGAACCTTTCAATCGAGGGGGGGGGGACAGCTTGTAGACTGAGCGTTTGGGGAGTTTTATCAGAAATTCCCCGCCACCCCACTCAGGATTAGCTCCAATCTGTCCCAGCGAAACTTTGGTGTGCGCCGTGAACAGTGCATACAGAAGCGAACCTTTCAATCGAGGGGGGGGGGACAGCTTGTAGACTGAGCGTTTGGGGAGTTTTATCAGAAATTCCCCGCCACCCCACTCAGCATTAGCTCCAATCTGTCCCAGCGAAACTTTGCTGTGCGCCGTGAACAATGCATACAGAATCGAACCTTTCAATCGAGGGGGGGGGGGACAGCTTGTAGACTGAACGTTTGGGGAGTTTTATCAGAAATTCCCCGTCACATCACTCAGGATTAGCTCCAATCTGTCCCAGCGAAACTTTGGTGTGCGCCGTGAACAGTGCATACAGAATCGAACCTTTCAATCGAGGGGGGGGGGGGACAGCTTGTAGACTGAACGTTTGGGGAGTTTTATCAGAAATTCCCCGTCACATCACTCAGGATTAGCTCCAATCTGTCCCAGCGAAACTTTGGTGTGCGCCGTGAACAATGCATACAGAATCGAACCTTTCAATCGAGGGGGGGGGACAGCTTGTAGACTGAACGTTTGGGGAGTTTTATCAGAAATTCCCCGCCACCCCACTCAGGATTAGCTCCAATCTGTCCCAGCGAAACTTTGCTGTGCGCCGTGAACAATGCATACAGAATCGAACCTTTCAATCGAGGGGGGGGACAGCTTGTAGACTGAACGTTTGGGGAGTTTTATCAGAAATTCCCCGTCACATCACTCAGGATTAGCTCCAATCTGTCCCAGCGAAACTTTGGAGTGCGCCGTGAACAATGCATACAGAATCGAACCTTTCAATCGAGGGGGGGACAGCTTGTAGACTGAGAATTTGGGGAGTTTTATCAGAAATTCCCCGCCACCCCACTCAGCATTAGCTCCAATCTGTCCCAGCGAAACTTTGGTGTACGCCGTGAACAATGCATACAGAATCGAACCTTTCAATCGAGGGAGGGGGACAGCTTGTAGACTGAACGTTTGGGGAGTTTTATCAGAAATTCCCCGCCACCCCACTCAGGATTAGCTCCAATCTGTCCCAGCGAAACTTTGGTGTGCGCCGTGAACAATGCATACAGAATCGAACCTTTCAATCGAGGGGGGGGGACAGCTTGTAGACTGAGAATTTGGGGAGTTTTATCAGAAATTCCCCGCCACCCCACTCAGGATTAGCTCCAATCTGTCCCAGCGAAACTTTGGTGTGCGCCGTGAACAATGCATACAGAATCGAACCTTTCAATCGAGGGGGGGGGGGACAGCTTGTAGACTGAACGTTTGGGGAGTTTTATCAGAAATTCCCCGCCACCCCACTCAGGATTAGCTCCAATCTGTCCCAGCGAAACTTTGCTGTGCGCCGTGAACAATGCATACAGAATCGAACCTTTCAATCGAGGGGGGGGGGACAGCTTGTAGACTGAACGTTTGGGGAGTTTTATCAGAAATTCCCCGTCACATCACTCAGGATTAGCTCCAATCTGTCCCAGCGAAACTTTGGTGTGCGCCGTGAACAGTGCATACAGAATCGAACCTTTCAATCGAGGGGGGGGACAGCTTGTAGACTGAACGTTTGGGGAGTTTTATCAGAAATTCCCCGTCACATCACTCAGGATTAGCTCCAATCTGTCCCAGCGAAACTTTGGTGTGCGCCGTGAACAATGCATACAGAATCGAACCTTTCAATCGAGGGGGGGGGACAGCTTGTAGACTGAACGTTTGGGGAGTTTTATCAGAAATTCCCCGCCACCCCACTCAGGATTAGCTCCAATCTGTCCCAGCGAAACTTTGCTGTGCGCCGTGAACAATGCATACAGAATCGAACCTTTCAATCGAGGGGGGGGACAGCTTGTAGACTGAACGTTTGGGGAGTTTTATCAGAAATTCCCCGTCACATCACTCAGGATTAGCTCCAATCTGTCCCAGCGAAACTTTGGAGTGCGCCGTGAACAATGCATACAGAATCGAACCTTTCAATCGAGGGGGGGACAGCTTGTAGACTGAGAATTTGGGGAGTTTTATCAGAAATTCCCCGCCACCCCACTCAGCATTAGCTCCAATCTGTCCCAGCGAAACTTTGGTGTACGCCGTGAACAATGCATACAGAATCGAACCTTTCAATCGAGGGAGGGGGACAGCTTGTAGACTGAACGTTTGGGGAGTTTTATCAGAAATTCCCCGCCACCCCACTCAGGATTAGCTCCAATCTGTCCCAGCGAAACTTTGGTGTGCGCCGTGAACAATGCATACAGAATCGAACCTTTCAATCGAGGGGGGGGGACAGCTTGTAGACTGAGAATTTGGGGAGTTTTATCAGAAATTCCCCGCCACCCCACTCAGGATTAGCTCCAATCTGTCCCAGCGAAACTTTGGTGTGCGCCGTGAACAATGCATACAGAATCGAACCTTTCAATCGAGGGGGGGGACAGCTTGTAGACTGAACGTTTGGGGAGTTTTATCAGAAATTCCCCGCCACCCCACTCAGGATTAGCTCCAATCTGTCCCAGCGAAACTTTGCTGTGCGCCGTGAACAATGCATACAGAATCGAACCTTTCAATCGAGGGGGGGGACAGCTTGTAGACTGAACGTTTGGGGAGTTTTATCAGAAATTCCCCGTCACATCACTCAGGATTAGCTCCAATCTGTCCCAGCGAAACTTTGGTGTGCGCCGTGAACAGTGCATACAGAATCGAACCTTTCAATCGAGGGGGGGGGACAGCTTGTAGACTGAACGTTTGGGGAGTTTTATCAGAAATTCCCCGTCACATCACTCAGGATTAGCTCCAATCTGTCCCAGCGAAACTTTGGTGTGCGCCGTGAACAATGCATACAGAATCGAACCTTTCAATCGAGGGGGGGGGGGACAGCTTGTAGACTGAACGTTTGGGGAGTTTTATCAGAAATTCCCCGCCACCCCACTCAGGATTAGCTCCAATCTGTCCCAGCGAAACTTTGCTGTGCGCCGTGAACAATGCATACAGAATCGAACCTTTCAATCGAGGGGGGGGACAGCTTGTAGACTGAACGTTTGGGGAGTTTTATCAGAAATTCCCCGTCACATCACTCAGGATTAGCTCCAATCTGTCCCAGCGAAACTTTGGAGTGCGCCGTGAACAATGCATACAGAATCGAACCTTTCAATCGAGGGGGGGGACAGCTTGTAGACTGAGAATTTGGGGAGTTTTATCAGAAATTCCCCGCCACCCCACTCAGCATTAGCTCCAATCTGTCCCAGCGAAACTTTGGTGTACGCCGTGAACAATGCATACAGAATCGAACCTTTCAATCGAGGGAGGGGGACAGCTTGTAGACTGAACGTTTGGGGAGTTTTATCAGAAATTCCCCGCCACCCCACTCAGGATTAGCTCCAATCTGTCCCAGCGAAACTTTGGTGTGCGCCGTGAACAATGCATACAGAATCGAACCTTTCAATCGAGGGGGGGGGACAGCTTGTAGACTGAGAATTTGGGGAGTTTTATCAGAAATTCCCCGCCACCCCACTCAGGATTAGCTCCAATCTGTCCCAGCGAAACTTTGGTGTGCGCCGTGAACAATGCATACAGAATCGAACCTTTCAATCGAGGGGGGGGACAGCTTGTAGACTGAACGTTTGGGGAGTTTTATCAGAAATTCCCCGCCACCCCACTCAGGATTAGCTCCAATCTGTCCCAGCGAAACTTTGCTGTGCGCCGTGAACAATGCATACAGAATCGAACCTTTCAATCGAGGGGGGGGGACAGCTTGTAGACTGAACGTTTGGGGAGTTTTATCAGAAATTCCCCGTCACATCACTCAGGATTAGCTCCAATCTGTCCCAGCGAAACTTTGGTGTGCGCCGTGAACAGTGCATACAGAAGCGAACCTTTCAATCGAGGGGGGGGGACAGCTTGTAGACTGAGCGTTTGGGGAGTTTTATCAGAAATTCCCCGCCACCCCACTCAGGATTAGCTCCAATCTGTCCCAGCGAAACTTTGCTGTGCGCCGTGAACAATGCATACAGAATCGAACCTTTCAATCGAGGGGGGGACAGCTTGTAGACTGAGAATTTGGGGAGTTTTATCAGAAATTCCCAGCCACCCCACTCAGCATTAGCGCCAATCTGTCCCAGCGAAACTTTGGTGTGCGCCGTGAACAGTGCATACAGAAGCGAACCTTTCAATCGAGGGGGGGGGGACAGCTTGTAGACTGAGCGTTTGGGGAGTTTTATCAGAAATTCCCCGCCACCTCACTCAGGATTAGCTCCAATCTGTCCCAGCGAAACTTTGCTGTGCGCCGTGAACAATGCATACAGAATCGAACCTTTCAATCGAGGGGGGGGGGACAGCTTGTAGACTGAACGTTTGGGGAGTTTTATCAGAAATTCCCCGTCACATCACTCAGGATTAGCTCCAATCTGTCCCAGCGAAACTTTGGTGTGCGCCGTGAACAATGCATACAGAATCGAACCTTTCAATCGAGGGGGGGGGGACAGCTTGTAGACTGAGCGTTTGGGGAGTTTTATCAGAAATTCCCCGCCACCCCACTCAGGATTAGCTCCAATCTGTCCCAGCGAAACTTTGGTGTGCGCCGTGAACAGTGCATACAGAAGCGAACCTTTCAATCGAGGGGGGGGGGGACAGCTTGTAGACTGAGCGTTTGGGGAGTTTTATCAGAAATTCCCCGCCACCCCACTCAGCATTAGCTCCAATCTGTCCCAGCGAAACTTTGCTGTGCGCCGTGAACAATGCATACAGAATCGAACCTTTCAATCGAGGGGGGGGGGACAGCTTGTAGACTGAACGTTTGGGGAGTTTTATCAGAAATTCCCCGTCACATCACTCAGGATTAGCTCCAGTCTGTCCCAGCGAAACTTTGGTGTGCGCCGTGAACAGTGCATACAGAATCGAACCTTTCAATCGAGGGGGGGGGACAGCTTGTAGACTGAACGTTTGGGGAGTTTTATCAGAAATTCCCCGTCACATCACTCAGGATTAGCTCCAATCTGTCCCAGCGAAACTTTGCTGTGCGCCGTGAACAATGCATACAGAATCGAACCTTTCAATCGAGGGGGGGGGGGACAGCTTGTAGACTGAACGTTTGGGGAGTTTTATCAGAAATTCCCCGCCACCCCACTCAGGATTAGCTCCAATCTGTCCCAGCGAAACTTTGCTGTGCGCCGTGAACAATGCATACAGAATCGAACCTTTCAATCGAGGGGGGGGGACAGCTTGTAGACTGAACGTTTGGGGAGTTTTATCAGAAATTCCCCGTCACATCACTCAGGATTAGCTCCAATCTGTCCCAGCGAAACTTTGGTGTGCGCCGTGAACAATGCATACAGAATCGAACCTTTCAATCGAGGGGGGGGACAGCTTGTAGACTGAACGTTTGGGGAGTTTTATCAGAAATTCCCCGCCACCCCACTCAGGATTAGCTCCAATCTGTCCCAGCGAAACTTTGGTGTGCGCCGTGAACAGTGCATACAGAAGCGAACCTTTCAATCGAGGGGGGGGGGGACAGCTTGTAGACTGAGTGTTTGGGGAGTTTTATCAGAAATTCCCCGCCACCCCACTCAGGATTAGCTCCAATCTGTCCCAGCGAAACTTTGGTGTGCGCCGTGAACAGTGCATACAGAAGCGAACCTTTCAATCGAGGGGGGGGGACAGCTTGTAGACTGAGTGTTTGGGGAGTTTTATCAGAAATTCCCCGTCACATCACTCAGGATTAGCTCCAATCTGTCCCAGCGAAACTTTGGTGTGCGCCGTGAACAATGCATACAGAATCGAACCTTTCAATCGAGGGGGGGGGGGGGACAGCTTGTAGACTGAGAATTTGAGGAGTTTCATCAGAAATTTCTTGCCGCCCTAGTCAGGATTAGCTCCAATCTGTCCCAGCGAAACTTTGGTGTGCGCCGTGAACAATGGATACAGAATCGAGCCTTTCAATCGAGGGGGGGGGGACAGCTTGTAGACTGAGAATTTGGGGAGTTTTATCAGAAATTCCCCGCCACCCCACTCAGCATTAGCTCCAATCTGTCCCAGCGAAACTTTGGTGTGCGCCGTGAACAATGCATACAGAATCGAACCTTTCAATCGAGGGGGGGGGACAGCTTGTAGACTGAACGTTTGGAGAGTTTTATCAGAAATTTCTTGCCGCCCTAGTCAGGATTAGCTCTAATCTGTCCCAGCGAAATTTTGGTGTGCGCCGTGAACAATGCATACAGAATCAAACCTTTCAATCGAGGGGGGACAGCTTGTAGACTGAGAATTTGGGGAGTTTTATCAGAAATTCCCCGCCACCCCACTCAGCATTAGCGCCAATCTGTCCCAGCGAAACTTTGGTGTGCGCCGTGAACAATGCATACAGAATCGAGCCTTTCAATCGAGGGGGGGGGGACAGCTTGTAGACTGAGAATTTGGGGAGTTTTATCAGAAATTTCTTGCCGCCCTAGTCAGGATTAGCTCCAATCTGTCCCAGCGAAACTTTGGTGTGCGCCGTGAACAATGCATACAGAATCGAACCTTTCAATCGAGGGGGGGGACAGCTTGTAGACTGAGCGTTTGGGGAGTTTTATCAGAAATTCCCCGCCACCCCACTCAGCATTAGCGCCAATCTGTCCCAGCGAAACTTTGGTGTGCGCCGTGAACAATGCATACAGAATCAAACCTTTCAATCGAGGGGGGACAGCTTGTAGACTGAGAATTTGGGGAGTTTTATCAGAAATTCCCCGCCACCCCACTCAGCATTAGCGCCAATCTGTCCCAGCGAAACTTTGGTGTGCGCCGTGAACAATGGATACAGAATCGAGCCTTTCAATCGAGGGGGGGGGGACAGCTTGTAGACTGAGAATTTGGGGAGTTTTATCAGAAATTCCCCGCCACCCCACTCAGCATTAGCTCCAATCTGTCCCAGCGAAACTTTGGTGTGCGCCGTGAACAATGCATACAGAATCAAACCTTTCAATCGAGGGGGGACAGCTTGTAGACTGAGAATTTGGGGAGTTTTATCAGAAATTCCCCGCCACCCCACTCAGCATTAGCTCCAATCTGTCCCAGCGAAACTTTGGTGTGCGCCGTGAACAATGCATACAGAATCAAACCTTTCAATCGAGGGGGGACAGCTTGTAGACTGAGAATTTGGGGAGTTTTATCAGAAATTCCCCGCCACCCCACTCAGCATTAGCGCCAATCTGTCCCAGCGAAACTTTGGTGTGCGCCGTGAACAATGGATACAGAATCGAGCCTTTCAATCGAGGGGGGGGGGACAGCTTGTAGACTGAGAATTTGGGGAGTTTTATCAGAAATTCCCCGCCACCCCACTCAGCATTAGCTCCAATCTGTCCCAGCGAAACTTTGGTGTGCGCCGTGAACAATGCATACAGAATCAAACCTTTCAATCGAGGGGGGACAGCTTGTAGACTGAGAATTTGGAGAGTTTTATCAGAAATTTCTTGCCGCCCTAGTCAGGATTAGCTCCAACCTGTCCCAGCGAAACTTTGGTGTGCGCCGTGAACAATGCATACAGAATCAAACCTTTCAATCGAGGGGGGACAGCTTGTAGACTGAGAATTTGGGGAGTTTTATCAGAAATTCCCCGCCACCCCACTCAGCATTAGCTCCAATCTGTCCCAGCGAAACTTTGGTGTGCGCCGTGAACAATGCATACAGAATCAAACCTTTCAATCGAGGGGGGACAGCTTGTAGACTGAGAATTTGGGGAGTTTTATCAGAAATTCCCCGCCACCCCACTCAGCATTAGCGCCAATCTGTCCCAGCGAAACTTTGGTGTGCGCCGTGAACAATGCATACAGAATCGAGCCTTTCAATCGAGGGGGGGGGACAGCTTGTAGACTGAGAATTTGGAGAGTTTTATCAGAAATTTCTTGCCGCCCTAGTCAGGATTAGCTCCAATCTGTCCCAGCGAAACTTTGGTGTGCGCCGTGAACAATGCATACAGAATCGAACCTTTCAATCGAGGGGGGACAGCTTGTAGACTGAGAATTTGGAGAGTTTTATCAGAAATTTCTTGCCGCCCTAGTCAGGATTAGCTCCAACCTGTCCCAGCGAAACTTTGGTGTGCGCCGTGAACAATGCATACAGAATCAAACCTTTCAATCGAGGGGGGACAGCTTGTAGACTGAGAATTTGGGGAGTTTTATCAGAAATTCCCCGCCACCCCACTCAGCATTAGCGCCAATCTGTCCCAGCGAAACTTTGGTGTGCGCCGTGAACAATGCATACAGAATCGAGCCTTTCAATCGAGGGGGGGGGGACAGCTTGTAGACTGAGAATTTGGGGAGTTTTATCAGAAATTTCTTGCCGCCCTAGTCAGGATTAGCTCCAATCTGTCCCAGCGAAACTTTGGTGTGCGCCGTGAACAATGCATACAGAATCGAACCTTTCAATCGAGGGGGGGGGGACAGCTTGTAGACTGAGCGTTTGGGGAGTTTTATCAGAAATTCCCCGCCACATCACTCAGGATTAGCTCCAACCTGTCCCAGCGAAACTTTGGTGTGCGCCGTGAACAATGCATACAGAATCGAACCTTTCAATCGAGGGGGGGGGACAGCTTGTAGACTGAGAATTTGGGGAGTTTTATCAGAAATTCCCCGCCACCCCACTCAGCATTAGCGCCAATCTGTCCCAGCGAAACTTTGGTGTGCGCCGTGAACAATGCATACAGAATCGAGCCTTTCAATCGAGGGGGGGGGACAGCTTGTAGACTGAGAATTTGGGGAGTTTTATCAGAAATTTCTTGCCGCCCTAGTCAGGATTAGCTCTAATCTGTCCCAGCGAAACTTTGGTGTGCGCCGTGAACAATGCATACAGAATCGAACCTTTCAATCGAGGGGGGGGGACAGCTTGTAGACTGAGAATTTGGGGAGTTTTATCAGAAATTCCCCGCCACCCCTCTCAGCATTAGCGCCAATCTGTCCCAGCGAAACTTTGGTGTGCGCCGTGAACAATGGATACAGAATCGAGCCTTTCAATCGAGGGGGGGGGGGACAGCTTGTAGACTGAGAATTTGGGGAGTTTTATCAGAAATTCCCCGCCACCCCACTCAGGATTAGCTCCAACCTGTCCCAGCGAAACTTTGGTGTGCGCCGTGAACAATGCATACAGAATCGAACCTTTCAATCGAGGGGGGGGGACAGCTTGTAGACTGAGAATTTGGGGAGTTTTATCAGAAATTTCTTGTCGCCCTAGTCAGGATTAGCTCCAATCTGTCCCAGCGAAACTTTGGTGTGCGCCGTGAACAATGGATACAGAATCGAGCCTTTCAATCGAGGGGGGGGGGGACAGCTTGTAGACTGAGAATTTGGGGAGTTTTATCAGAAATTTCTTGCCGCCCTAGTCAGGATTAGCTCTAATCTGTCCCAGCGAAACTTTGGTGTGCGCCGTGAACAATGCATACAGAATCGAACCTTTCAATCGAGGGGGGGGGACAGCTTGTAGACTGAACGTTTGGGGAGATTTATCAGAAATTTCTTGCCGCCCTAGTCAGGATTAGCTCTAATCTGTCCCAGCGAAACTTTGGTGTGCGCCGTGAACAATGCATACAGAATCGAACCTTTCAATCGAGGGGGGGGACAGCTTGTAGACTGAACGTTTGGAGAGTTTTATCAGAAATTTCTTGCCGCCCTAGTCAGGATTAGCTCCAATCTGTCCCAGCGAAACTTTGGTGTGCGCCGTGAACAATGCATACAGAATCGAACCTTTCAATCGAGGGGGGGGGACAGCTTGTAGACTGAACGTTTGGGGAGTTTTATCAGAAATTCCCCGCCACATCACTCAGGATTAGCTCCAACCTGTCCCAGCGAAACTTTGGTGTGCGCCGTGAACAATGCATACAGAATCGAACCTTTCAATCGAGGGGGGGGGACAGCTTGTGGACTGAGAATTTGGGGAGTTTTATCAGAAATTTCTTGTCGCCCTAGTCAGGATTAGCTCCAATCTGTCCCAGCGAAACTATGGTGTGCGCCGTGAACAATGGATACAGAATCGAGCCTTTCAATCGAGGGGGGGGGGGGACAGCTTGTAGACTGAGAATTTGGGGAGTTTTATCAGAAATTTCTTGCCGCCCTAGTCAGGATTAGCTCTAATCTGTCCCAGCGAAACTTTGGTGTGCGCCGTGAACAATGCATACAGAATCGAACCTTTCAATCGATGGGGGGACAGCTTGTAGACTGAACGTTTGGGGAGTTTTATCAGAAATTCCCCGCCACATCACTCAGGATTAGCTCCAACCTGTCCCAGCGAAACTTTGGTGTGCGCCGTGAACAATGCATACAGAATCGAACCTTTCAATCGAGGGGGGGGGGACAGCTTGTAGACTGAGAATTTAGGGAGTTTTATCAGAAATTTCTTGTCGCCCTAGTCAGGATTAGCTCCAATCTGTCCCAGCGAAACTTTGGTGTGCGCCGTGAACAATGGATACAGAATCGAGCCTTTCAATCGAGGGGGGGGGGACAGCTTGTAGACTGAGAATTTGGGGAGTTTTATCAGAAATTTCTTGCCGCCCTAGTCAGGATTAGCTCTAATCTGTCCCAGCGAAACTTTGGTGTGCGCCGTGAACAATGCATACAGAATCGAACCTTTCAATCGAGGGGGGGGGGGGACAGCTTGTAGACTGAGAATTTGGGGAGTTTTATCAGAAATTTCTTGCCGCCCTAGTCAGGATTAGCTCTAATCTGTCCCAGCGAAACTTTGGTGTGCGCCGTGAACAATGCATACAGAATCGAGCCTTTCAATCGAGGGGGGGGGGACAGCTTGTAGACTGAACGTTTGGGGAGATTTATCAGAAATTTCTTGCCGCCCTAGTCAGGATTAGCTCTAATCTGTCCCAGCGAAACTTTGGTGTGCGCCGTGAACAATGCATACAGAATCGAACCTTTCAATCGAGGGGGGGGGGACAGCTTGTAGACTGAACGTTTGGGGAGATTTATCAGAAATTTCTTGCCGCCCTAGTCAGGATTAGCTCTAATCTGTCCCAGCGAAACTTTGGTGTGCGCCGTGAACAATGCATACAGAATCGAACCTTTCAATCGAGGGGGGGGGACAGCTTGTAGACTGAACGTTTGGAGAGTTTTATCAGAAATTTCTTGCCGCCCTAGTCAGGATTAGCTCCAATCTGTCCCAGCGAAACTTTGGTGTGCGCCGTGAACAATGCATACAGAATCGAACCTTTCAATCGAGGGGGGGGGGACAGCTTGTAGACTGAGCGTTTGGAGAGTTTTATCAGAAATTTCTTGCCGCCCTAGTCAGGATTAGCTCTAATCTGTCCCAGCGAAATTTTGGTGTGCGCCGTGAACAATGCATACAGAATCGAACCTTTCAATCGAGGGGGGGGGACAGCTTGTAGACTGATCGTTTGGAGAGTTTTATCAGAAATTTCTTGCCGCCCTAGTCAGGATTAGCTCTAATCTGTCCCAGCGAAACTTTGGTGTGCGCCGTGAACAATGCATACAGAATCGAACCTTTCAATCGAGGGGGGGGACAGCTTGTAGACTGAACGTTTGGAGAGTTTTATCAGAAATTTCTTGCCGCCCTAGTCAGGATTAGCTCCAATCTGTCCCAGCGAAACTTTGGTGTGCGCCGTGAACAATGCATACAGAATCGAACCTTTCAATCGAGGGGGGGGGACAGCTTGTAGACTGAACGTTTGGAGAGTTTTATCAGAAATTTCTTGCCGCCCTAGTCAGGATTAGCTCTAATCTGTCCCAGCGAAATTTTGGTGTGCGCCGTGAACAATGCATACAGAATCGAACCTTTCAATCGAGGGGGGGGGGACAGCTTGTAGACTGAACGTTTGGAGAGTTTTATCAGAAATTTCTTGCCGCCCTAGTCAGGATTAGCTCCAATCTGTCCCAGCGAAACTTTGGTGTGCGCCGTGAACAATGCATACAGAATCGAACCTTTCAATCGAGGGGGGGACAGCTTGTAGACTGAGCGTTTGGGGAGTTTTATCAGAAATTCCCCGCCACCCCACTCAGGATTAGCTCCAATCTGTCCCAGCGAAACTTTGCTGTGCGCCGTGAACAATGCATACAGAATCGAACCTTTCAATCGAGGGGGGGGGGGACAGCTTGTAGACTGAACGTTTGGGGAGTTTTATCAGAAATTCCCCGTCACATCACTCAGGATTAGCTCCAACCTGTCCCAGCGAAACTTTGGTGTGCGCCGTGAACAATGCATACAGAATCAAACCTTTCAATCGAGGGGGGACAGCTTGTAGACTGAGAATTTGGGGAGTTTTATCAGAAATTCCCCGCCACCCCACTCAGCATTAGCTCCAATCTGTCCCAGCGAAACTTTGGTGTGCGCCGTGAACAATGCATACAGAATCAAACCTTTCAATCGAGGGGGGACAGCTTGTAGACTGAACGTTTGGAGAGTTTTATCAGAAATTTCTTGCCGCCCTAGTCAGGATTAGCTCTAATCTGTCCCAGCGAAACTTTGGTGTGCGCCGTGAACAATGCATACAGAATCGAACCTTTCAATCGAGGGGGGGGACAGCTTGTAGACTGAACGTTTGGAGAGTTTTATCAGAAATTTCTTGCCGCCCTAGTCAGGATTAGCTCCAATCTGTCCCAGCGAAACTTTGGTGTGCGCCGTGAACAATGCATACAGAATCGAACCTTTCAATCGAGGGGGGGGGGACAGCTTGTAGACTGAGCGTTTGGGGAGTTTTATCAGAAATTCCCCGCCACATCACTCAGGATTAGCTCCAACCTGTCCCAGCGAAACTTTGGTGTGCGCCGTGAACAATGCATACAGAATCGAACCTTTCAATCGAGGGGGGGGGGGGACAGCTTGTAGACTGAGAATTTGGGGAGTTTTATCAGAAATTTCTTGTCGCCCTAGTCAGGATTAGCTCCAATCTGTCCCAGCGAAACTTTGGTGTGCGCCGTGAACAATGGATACAGAATCGAGCCTTTCAATCGAGGGGGGGGGGACAGCTTGTAGACTGAGAATTTGGGGAGTTTTATCAGAAATTTCTTGCCGCCCTAGTCAGGATTAGCTCTAATCTGTCCCAGCGAAACTTTGGTGTGCGCCGTGAACAATGCATACAGAATCGAACCTTTCAATCGAGGGGGGGGGACAGCTTGTAGACTGAACGTTTGGGGAGTTTTATCAGAAATTTCTTGCCGCCCTAGTCAGGATTAGCTCTAATCTGTCCCAGCGAAACTTTGGTGTGCGCCGTGAACAATGCATACAGAATCGAACCTTTCAATCGAGGGGGGGGGGGACAGCTTGTAGACTGATCGTTTGGAGAGTTTTATCAGAAATTTCTTGCCGCCCTAGTCAGGATTAGCTCTAATCTGTCCCAGCGAAATTTTGGTGTGCGCCGTGAACAATGCATACAGAATCGAACCTTTCAATCGAGGGGGGGGGGACAGCTTGTAGACTGAACGTTTGGAGAGTTTTATCAGAAATTTCTTGCCGCCCTAGTCAGGATTAGCTCCAATCTGTCCCAGCGAAACTTTGGTGTGCGCCGTGAACAATGCATACAGAATCGAACCTTTCAATCGAGGGGGGGACAGCTTGTAGACTGAGCGTTTGGGGAGTTTTATCAGAAATTCCCCGCCACCCCACTCAGGATTAGCTCCAATCTGTCCCAGCGAAACTTTGCTGTGCGCCGTGAACAATGCATACAGAATCGAACCTTTCAATCGAGGGGGGGGGGACAGCTTGTAGACTGAACGTTTGGGGAGTTTTATCAGAAATTCCCCGTCACATCACTCAGGATTAGCTCCAACCTGTCCCAGCGAAACTTTGGTGTGCGCCGTGAACAATGCATACAGAATCAAACCTTTCAATCGAGGGGGGACAGCTTGTAGACTGAGAATTTGGGGAGTTTTATCAGAAATTCCCCGCCACCCCACTCAGCATTAGCTCCAATCTGTCCCAGCGAAACTTTGGTGTGCGCCGTGAACAATGCATACAGAATCAAACCTTTCAATCGAGGGGGGACAGCTTGTAGACTGAACGTTTGGAGAGTTTTATCAGAAATTTCTTGCCGCCCTAGTCAGGATTAGCTCTAATCTGTCCCAGCGAAACTTTGGTGTGCGCCGTGAACAATGCATACAGAATCGAACCTTTCAATCGAGGGGGGGGACAGCTTGTAGACTGAACGTTTGGAGAGTTTTATCAGAAATTTCTTGCCGCCCTAGTCAGGATTAGCTCCAATCTGTCCCAGCGAAACTTTGGTGTGCGCCGTGAACAATGCATACAGAATCGAACCTTTCAATCGAGGGGGGGGGGACAGCTTGTAGACTGAGCGTTTGGGGAGTTTTATCAGAAATTCCCCGCCACATCACTCAGGATTAGCTCCAACCTGTCCCAGCGAAACTTTGGTGTGCGCCGTGAACAATGCATACAGAATCGAACCTTTCAATCGAGGGGGGGGGGGACAGCTTGTAGACTGAGAATTTGGGGAGTTTTATCAGAAATTTCTTGTCGCCCTAGTCAGGATTAGCTCCAATCTGTCCCAGCGAAACTTTGGTGTGCGCCGTGAACAATGGATACAGAATCGAGCCTTTCAATCGAGGGGGGGGGGGGACAGCTTGTAGACTGAGAATTTGGGGAGTTTTATCAGAAATTTCTTGCCGCCCTAGTCAGGATTAGCTCTAATCTGTCCCAGCGAAACTTTGGTGTGCGCCGTGAACAATGCATACAGAATCGAACCTTTCAATCGAGGGGGGGGGGACAGCTTGTAGACTGAACGTTTGGGGAGTTTTATCAGAAATTTCTTGCCGCCCTAGTCAGGATTAGCTCTAATCTGTCCCAGCGAAACTTTGGTGTGCGCCGTGAACAATGCATACAGAATCGAACCTTTCAATCGAGGGGGGGGGGGACAGCTTGTAGACTGATCGTTTGGAGAGTTTTATCAGAAATTTCTTGCCGCCCTAGTCAGGATTAGCTCTAATCTGTCCCAGCGAAACTTTGGTGTGCGCCGTGAACAATGCATACAGAATCGAACCTTTCAATCGAGGGGGGGGGGACAGCTTGTAGACTGAACGTTTGGAGAGTTTTATCAGAAATTTCTTGCCGCCCTAGTCAGGATTAGCTCCAATCTGTCCCAGCGAAACTTTGCTGTGCGCCGTGAACAATGCATACAGAATCGAACCTTTCAATCGAGGGGGGGGGACAGCTTGTAGACTGAACGTTTGGGGAGTTTTATCAGAAATTCCCCGCCACCCCACTCAGGATTAGCTCCAATCTGTCCCAGCGAAACTTTGCTGTGCGCCGTGAACAATGCATACAGAATCGAACCTTTCAATCGAGGGGGGGGGGACAGCTTGTAGACTGAACGTTTGGGGAGTTTTATCAGAAATTCCCCGTCACATCACTCAGGATTAGCTCCAACCTGTCCCAGCGAAACTTTGGTGTGCGCCGTGAACAATGCATACAGAATCAAACCTTTCAATCGAGGGGGGACAGCTTGTAGACTGAGAATTTGGGGAGTTTTATCAGAAATTCCCCGCCACCCCACTCAGCATTAGCTCCAATCTGTCCCAGCGAAACTTTGGTGTGCGCCGTGAACAATGCATACAGAATCAAACCTTTCAATCGAGGGGGGACAGCTTGTAGACTGAACGTTTGGAGAGTTTTATCAGAAATTTCTTGCCGCCCTAGTCAGGATTAGCTCTAATCTGTCCCAGCGAAACTTTGGTGTGCGCCGTGAACAATGCATACAGAATCGAACCTTTCAATCGAGGGGGGGGACAGCTTGTAGACTGAACGTTTGGAGAGTTTTATCAGAAATTTCTTGCCGCCCTAGTCAGGATTAGCTCCAATCTGTCCCAGCGAAACTTTGGTGTGCGCCGTGAACAATGCATACAGAATCGAACCTTTCAATCGAGGGGGGGGGACAGCTTGTAGACTGAGCGTTTGGGGAGTTTTATCAGAAATTCCCCGCCACATCACTCAGGATTAGCTCCAACCTGTCCCAGCGAAACTTTGGTGTGCGCCGTGAACAATGCATACAGAATCGAACCTTTCAATCGAGGGGGGGGGGGGACAGCTTGTAGACTGAGAATTTGGGGAGTTTTATCAGAAATTTCTTGTCGCCCTAGTCAGGATTAGCTCCAATCTGTCCCAGCGAAACTTTGGTGTGCGCCGTGAACAATGGATACAGAATCGAGCCTTTCAATCGAGGGGGGGGGGGGGGGGACAGCTTGTAGACTGAGAATTTGGGGAGTTTTATCAGAAATTTCTTGCCGCCCTAGTCAGGATTAGCTCTAATCTGTCCCAGCGAAACTTTGGTGTGCGCCGTGAACAATGCATACAGAATCGAACCTTTCAATCGAGGGGGGGGGACAGCTTGTAGACTGATCGTTTGGAGAGTTTTATCAGAAATTTCTTGCCGCCCTAGTCAGGATTAGCTCTAATCTGTCCCAGCGAAACTTTGGTGTGCGCCGTGAACAATGCATACAGAATCGAACCTTTCAATCGAGGGGGGGGGGGGACAGCTTGTAGACTGAACGTTTGGAGAGTTTTATCAGAAATTTCTTGCCGCCCTAGTCAGGATTAGCTCCAATCTGTCCCAGCGAAACTTTGCTGTGCGCCGTGAACAATGCATACAGAATCGAACCTTTCAATCGAGGGGGGGGGACAGCTTGTAGACTGAACGTTTGGGGAGTTTTATCAGAAATTCCCCGTCACATCACTCAGGATTAGCTCCAACCTGTCCCAGCGAAACTTTGGTGTGCGCCGTGAACAATGCATACAGAATCAAACCTTTCAATCGAGGGGGGACAGCTTGTAGACTGAGAATTTGGGGAGTTTTATCAGAAATTCCCCGCCACCCCACTCAGCATTAGCTCCAATCTGTCCCAGCGAAACTTTGGTGTGCGCCGTGAACAATGCATACAGAATCAAACCTTTCAATCGAGGGGGGACAGCTTGTAGACTGAACGTTTGGAGAGTTTTATCAGAAATTTCTTGCCGCCCTAGTCAGGATTAGCTCTAATCTGTCCCAGCGAAACTTTGGTGTGCGCCGTGAACAATGCATACAGAATCGAACCTTTCAATCGAGGGGGGGGGGACAGCTTGTAGACTGAACGTTTGGAGAGTTTTATCAGAAATTTCTTGCCGCCCTAGTCAGGATTAGCTCCAATCTGTCCCAGCGAAACTTTGGTGTGCGCCGTGAACAATGCATACAGAATCGAACCTTTCAATCGAGGGGGGGGGGACAGCTTGTAGACTGAGCGTTTGGGGAGTTTTATCAGAAATTCCCCGCCACATCACTCAGGATTAGCTCCAACCTGTCCCAGCGAAACTTTGGTGTGCGCCGTGAACAATGCATACAGAATCGAACCTTTCAATCGAGGGGGGGGGGACAGCTTGTAGACTGAACGTTTGGGGAGTTTTATCAGAAATTTCTTGCCGCCCTAGTCAGGATTAGCTCTAATCTGTCCCAGCGAAACTTTGGTGTGCGCCGTGAACAATGCATACAGAATCGAACCTTTCAATCGAGGGGGGGGGGGACAGCTTGTAGACTGATCGTTTGGAGAGTTTTATCAGAAATTTCTTGCCGCCCTAGTGAGGATTAGCTCTAATCTGTCCCAGCGAAACTTTGGTGTGCGCCGTGAACAATGCATACAGAATCGAACCTTTCAATCGAGGGGGGGGGGACAGCTTGTAGACTGAACGTTTGGAGAGTTTTATCAGAAATTTCTTGCCGCCCTAGTCAGGATTAGCTCCAATCTGTCCCAGCGAAACTTTGCTGTGCGCCGTGAACAATGCATACAGAATCGAACCTTTCAATCGAGGGGGGGGGACAGCTTGTAGACTGAACGTTTGGGGAGTTTTATCAGAAATTCCCCGTCACATCACTCAGGATTAGCTCCAACCTGTCCCAGCGAAACTTTGGTGTGCGCCGTGAACAATGCATACAGAATCAAACCTTTCAATCGAGGGGGGACAGCTTGTAGACTGAGAATTTGGGGAGTTTTATCAGAAATTCCCCGCCACCCCACTCAGCATTAGCTCCAATCTGTCCCAGCGAAACTTTGGTGTGCGCCGTGAACAATGCATACAGAATCAAACCTTTCAATCGAGGGGGGACAGCTTGTAGACTGAACGTTTGGAGAGTTTTATCAGAAATTTCTTGCCGCCCTAGTCAGGATTAGCTCTAATCTGTCCCAGCGAAACTTTGGTGTGCGCCGTGAACAATGCATACAGAATCGAACCTTTCAATCGAGGGGGGGGACAGCTTGTAGACTGAACGTTTGGAGAGTTTTATCAGAAATTTCTTGCCGCCCTAGTCAGGATTAGCTCCAATCTGTCCCAGCGAAACTTTGGTGTGCGCCGTGAACAATGCATACAGAATCGAACCTTTCAATCGAGGGGGGGGGGACAGCTTGTAGACTGAGCGTTTGGGGAGTTTTATCAGAAATTCCCCGCCACATCACTCAGGATTAGCTCCAACCTGTCCCAGCGAAACTTTGGTGTGCGCCGTGAACAATGCATACAGAATCGAACCTTTCAATCGAGGGGGGGGGGGGACAGCTTGTAGACTGAGAATTTGGGGAGTTTTATCAGAAATTTCTTGTCGCCCTAGTCAGGATTAGCTCCAATCTGTCCCAGCGAAACTTTGGTGTGCGCCGTGAACAATGGATACAGAATCGAGCCTTTCAATCGAGGGGGGGGGGGCAGCTTGTAGACTGAACGTTTGGAGAGTTTTATCAGAAATTTCTTGCCGCCCTAGTCAGGATTAGCTCCAATCTGTCCCAGCGAAACTTTGCTGTGCGCCGTGAACAATGCATACAGAATCGAACCTTTCAATCGAGGGGGGGGGGACAGCTTGTAGACTGAACGTTTGGGGAGTTTTATCAGAAATTCCCCGTCACATCACTCAGGATTAGCTCCAACCTGTCCCAGCGAAACTTTGGTGTGCGCCGTGAACAATGCATACAGAATCAAACCTTTCAATCGAGGGGGGACAGCTTGTAGACTGAGAATTTGGGGAGTTTTATCAGAAATTCCCCGCCACCCCACTCAGCATTAGCTCCAATCTGTCCCAGCGAAACTTTGGTGTGCGCCGTGAACAATGCATACAGAATCAAACCTTTCAATCGAGGGGGGACAGCTTGTAGACTGAACGTTTGGAGAGTTTTATCAGAAATTTCTTGCCGCCCTAGTCAGGATTAGCTCTAATCTGTCCCAGCGAAACTTTGGTGTGCGCCGTGAACAATGCATACAGAATCGAACCTTTCAATCGAGGGGGGGGACAGCTTGTAGACTGAACGTTTGGAGAGTTTTATCAGAAATTTCTTGCCGCCCTAGTCAGGATTAGCTCCAATCTGTCCCAGCGAAACTTTGGTGTGCGCCGTGAACAATGCATACAGAATCGAACCTTTCAATCGAGGGGGGGGGGGACAGCTTGTAGACTGAGCGTTTGGGGAGTTTTATCAGAAATTCCCCGCCACATCACTCAGGATTAGCTCCAACCTGTCCCAGCGAAACTTTGGTGTGCGCCGTGAACAATGCATACAGAATCGAACCTTTCAATCGAGGGGGGGGGACAGCTTGTAGACTGAGAATTTGGGGAGTTTTATCAGAAATTTCTTGTCGCCCTAGTCAGGATTAGCTCCAATCTGTCCCAGCGAAACTTTGGTGTGCGCCGTGAACAATGGATACAGAATCGAGCCTTTCAATCGAGGGGGGGGGGGGACAGCTTGTAGACTGAGAATTTGGGGAGTTTTATCAGAAATTTCTTGCCGCCCTAGTCAGGATTAGCTCTAATCTGTCCCAGCGAAACTTTGGTGTGCGCCGTGAACAATGCATACAGAATCGAACCTTTCAATCGAGGGGGGGGGGGACAGCTTGTAGACTGAACGTTTGGGGAGTTTTATCAGAAATTTCTTGCCGCCCTAGTCAGGATTAGCTCTAATCTGTCCCAGCGAAACTTTGGTGTGCGCCGTGAACAATGCATACAGAATCGAACCTTTCAATCGAGGGGGGGGGACAGCTTGTAGACTGATCGTTTGGAGAGTTTTATCAGAAATTTCTTGCCGCCCTAGTCAGGATTAGCTCTAATCTGTCCCAGCGAAACTTTGGTGTGCGCCGTGAACAATGCATACAGAATCGAACCTTTCAATCGAGGGGGGGGGGGGACAGCTTGTAGACTGAACGTTTGGAGAGTTTTATCAGAAATTTCTTGCCGCCCTAGTCAGGATTAGCTCCAATCTGTCCCAGCGAAACTTTGGTGTGCGCCGTGAACAATGCATACAGAATCGAACCTTTCAATCGAGGGGGGGGGGGACAGCTTGTAGACTGAACGTTTGGAGAGTTTTATCAGAAATTTCTTGCCGCCCTAGTCAGGATTAGCTCTAATCTGTCCCAGCGAAATTTTGGTGTGCGCCGTGAACAATGCATACAGAATCGAACCTTTCAATCGAGGGGGGGGGGACAGCTTGTAGACTGAACGTTTGGGGAGTTTTATCAGAAATTTCTTGCCGCCCTAGTCAGGATTAGCTCTAATCTGTCCCAGCGAAACTTTGGTGTGCGCCGTGAACAATGCATACAGAATCGAACCTTTCAATCGAGGGGGGGGGGACAGCTTGTAGACTGAACGTTTGGAGAGTTTTATCAGAAATTTCTTGCCGCCCTAGTCAGGATTAGCTCTAATCTGTCCCAGCGAAACTTTGGTGTGCGCCGTGAACAATGCATACAGAATCGAACCTTTCAATCGAGGGGGGGGGGGACAGCTTGTAGACTGAACGTTTGGAGAGTTTTATCAGAAATTTCTTGCCGCCCTAGTCAGGATTAGCTCCAATCTGTCCCAGCGAAACTTTGGTGTGCGCCGTGAACAATGCATACAGAATCGAACCTTTCAATCGAGGGGGGGGGGACAGCTTGTAGACTGAGCGTTTGGGGAGTTTTATCAGAAATTCCCCGCCACATCACTCAGGATTAGCTCCAACCTGTCCCAGCGAAACTTTGGTGTGCGCCGTGAACAATGCATACAGAATCGAACCTTTCAATCGAGGGGGGGGACAGCTTGTAGACTGAGAATTTGGTGAGTTTTATCAGAAATTTCTTGTCGCCCTAGTCAGGATTAGCTCCAATCTGTCCCAGCGAAACTTTGGTGTGCGCCGTGAACAATGGATACAGAATCGAGCCTTTCAATCGAGGGGGGGGGGACAGCTTGTAGACTGAGAATTTGGGGAGTTTTATCAGAAATTTCTTGCCGCCCTAGTCAGGATTAGCTCTAATCTGTCCCAGCGAAACTTTGGTGTGCGCCGTGAACAATGCATACAGAATCGAACCTTTCAATCGAGGGGGGGGGACAGCTTGTAGACTGAACGTTTGGGGAGTTTTATCAGAAATTTCTTGCCGCCCTAGTCAGGATTAGCTCTAATCTGTCCCAGCGAAACTTTGGTGTGCGCCGTGAACAATGCATACAGAATCGAACCTTTCAATCGAGGGGGGGGGGGGACAGCTTGTAGACTGATCGTTTGGAGAGTTTTATCAGAAATTTCTTGCCGAGCTAGTCAGGATTAGCTCTAATCTGTCCCAGCGAAACTTTGGTGTGCGCCGTGAACAATGCATACAGAATCGAACCTTTCAATCGAGGGGGGGGACAGCTTGTAGACTGAACGTTTGGAGAGTTTTATCAGAAATTTCTTGCCGCCCTAGTCAGGATTAGCTCCAATCTGTCCCAGCGAAACTTTGGTGTGCGCCGTGAACAATGCATACAGAATCGAACCTTTCAATCGAGGGGGGGGGACAGCTTGTAGACTGAACGTTTGGAGAGTTTTATCAGAAATTTCTTGCCGCCCTAGTCAGGATTAGCTCTAATCTGTCCCAGCGAAATTTTGGTGTGCGCCGTGAACAATGCATACAGAATCGAACCTTTCAATCGAGGGGGGGGGGACAGCTTGTAGACTGAACGTTTGGGGAGTTTTATCAGAAATTTCTTGCCGCCCTAGTCAGGATTAGCTCTAATCTGTCCCAGCGAAACTTTGGTGTGCGCCGTGAACAATGCATACAGAATCGAACCTTTCAATCGAGGGGGGGGACAGCTTGTAGACTGAACGTTTGGAGAGTTTTATCAGAAATTTCTTGCCGCCCTAGTCAGGATTAGCTCCAATCTGTCCCAGCGAAACTTTGGTGTGCGCCGTGAACAATGCATACAGAATCGAACCTTTCAATCGAGGGGGGGGACAGCTTGTAGACTGAACGTTTGGAGAGTTTTATCAGAAATTTCTTGCCGCCCTAGTCAGGATTAGCTCTAATCTGTCCCAGCGAAACTTTGGTGTGCGCCGTGAACAATGCATACAGAATCGAACCTTTCAATCGAGGGGGGGGGACAGCTTGTAGACTGAACGTTTGGAGAGTTTTATCAGAAATTTCTTGCCGCCCTAGTCAGGATTAGCTCCAATCTGTCCCAGCGAAACTTTGGTGTGCGCCGTGAACAATGCATACAGAATCGAACCTTTCAATCGAGGGGGGGGGGGACAGCTTGTAGACTGAACGTTTGGAGAGTTTTATCAGAAATTTCTTGCCGCCCTAGTCAGGATTAGCTCTAATCTGTCCCAGCGAAACTTTGGTGTGCGCCGTGAACAATGCATACAGAATCAAACCTTTCAATCGAGGGGGGACAGCTTGTAGACTGAGAATTTGGGGAGTTTTATCAGAAATTCCCCGCCACCCCACTCAGCATTAGCGCCAATCTGTCCCAGCGAAACTTTGGTGTGCGCCGTGAACAATGCATACAGAATCGAACCTTTCAATCGAGGGGGGGGACAGCTTGTAGACTGAACGTTTGGGGAGTTTTATCAGAAATTTCTTGCCGCCCTAGTCAGGATTAGCTCTAATCTGTCCCAGCGAAACTTTGGTGTGCGCCGTGAACAATGCATACAGAATCAAACCTTTCAATCGAGGGGGGACAGCTTGTAGACTGAGAATTTGGGGAGTTTTATCAGAAATTCCCCGCCACCCCACTCAGCATTAGCGCCAATCTGTCCCAGCGAAACTTTGGTGTGCGCCGTGAACAATGCATACAGAATCGAACCTTTCAATCGAGGGGGGGGACAGCTTGTAGACTGAACGTTTGGAGAGTTTTATCAGAAATTTCTTGCCGCCCTAGTCAGGATTAGCTCCAATCTGTCCCAGCGAAACTTTGGTGTGCGCCGTGAACAATGCATACAGAATCGAACCTTTCAATCGAGGGGGGGGGGACAGCTTGTAGACTGAACGTTTGGAGAGTTTTATCAGAAATTTCTTGCCGCCCTAGTCAGGATTAGCTCTAATCTGTCCCAGCGAAATTTTGGTGTGCGCCGTGAACAATGCATACAGAATCGAACCTTTCAATCGAGGGGGGGGGGGACAGCTTGTAGACTGAACGTTTGGGGAGTTTTATCAGAAATTTCTTGCCGCCCTAGTCAGGATTAGCTCTAATCTGTCCCAGCGAAACTTTGGTGTGCGCCGTGAACAATGCATACAGAATCGAACCTTTCAATCGAGGGGGGGGACAGCTTGTAGACTGAACGTTTGGAGAGTTTTATCAGAAATTTCTTGCCGCCCTAGTCAGGATTAGCTCCAATCTGTCCCAGCGAAACTTTGGTGTGCGCCGTGAACAATGCATACAGAATCGAACCTTTCAATCGAGGGGGGGGGACAGCTTGTAGACTGAGAATTTGGGGAGTTTTATCAGAAACTTCTTGCCGCCCTAGTCAGGATTAGCTCTAATCTGTCCCAGCGAAACTTTGGTGTGCGCCGTGAACAATGCATACAGAATCGAACCTTTCAATCGAGGGGGGGGGACAGCTTGTAGACTGAGAATTTGGGGAGTTTTATCAGAAATTTCTTGCCGCCCTAGTCAGGATTAGCTCTAATCTGTCCCAGCGAAACTTTGGTGTGCGCCGTGAACAATGCATACAGAATCGAACCTTTCAATCGAGGGGGGGGGGGACAGCTTGTAGACTGAACGTTTGGGGAGATTTATCAGAAATTTCTTGCCGCCCTAGTCAGGATTAGCTCTAATCTGTCCCAGCGAAACTTTGGTGTGCGCCGTGAACAATGCATACAGAATCGAACCTTTCAATCGAGGGGGGGGACAGCTTGTAGACTGAACGTTTGGAGAGTTTTATCAGAAATTTCTTGCCGCCCTAGTCAGGATTAGCTCCAATCTGTCCCAGCGAAACTTTGGTGTGCGCCGTGAACAATGCATACAGAATCGAACCTTTCAATCGAGGGGGGGGGACAGCTTGTAGACTGAGCGTTTGGAGAGTTTTATCAGAAATTTCTTGCCGCCCTAGTCAGGATTAGCTCTAATCTGTCCCAGCGAAATTTTGGTGTGCGCCGTGAACAATGCATACAGAATCGAACCTTTCAATCGAGGGGGGGGGGACAGCTTGTAGACTGATCGTTTGGAGAGTTTTATCAGAAATTTCTTGCCGCCCTAGTCAGGATTAGCTCTAATCTGTCCCAGCGAAACTTTGGTGTGCGCCGTGAACAATGCATACAGAATCGAACCTTTCAATCGAGGGGGGGGACAGCTTGTAGACTGAACGTTTGGAGAGTTTTATCAGAAATTTCTTGCCGCCCTAGTCAGGATTAGCTCCAATCTGTCCCAGCGAAACTTTGGTGTGCGCCGTGAACAATGCATACAGAATCGAACCTTTCAATCGAGGGGGGGGGGACAGCTTGTAGACTGAACGTTTGGAGAGTTTTATCAGAAATTTCTTGCCGCCCTAGTCAGGATTAGCTCTAATCTGTCCCAGCGAAATTTTGGTGTGCGCCGTGAACAATGCATACAGAATCGAACCTTTCAATCGAGGGGGGGGGACAGCTTGTAGACTGAACGTTTGGAGAGTTTTATCAGAAATTTCTTGCCGCCCTAGTCAGGATTAGCTCCAATCTGTCCCAGCGAAACTTTGGTGTGCGCCGTGAACAATGCATACAGAATCGAACCTTTCAATCGAGGGGGGGACAGCTTGTAGACTGAGAATTTGGGGAGTTTTATCGGAAATTCCCCGCCACCCCACTCAGCATTAGCGCCAATCTGTCCCAGCGAAACTTTGGTGTGCGCCGTGAACAATGCATACAGAATCGAACCTTTCAATCGAGGGGGGGGGGACAGCTTGTAGACTGAGCGTTTGGGGAGTTTTATCAGAAATTCCCCGCCACCCCACTCAGGATTAGCTCCAATCTGTCCCAGCGAAACTTTGGTGTGCGCCGTGAACAATGCATACAGAATCGAACCTTTCAATCGAGGGGGGGGACAGCTTGTAGACTGAGCGTTTGGGGAGTTTTATCAGAAATTCCCCGCCACATCACTCAGGATTAGCTCCAACCTGTCCCAGCGAAACTTTGGTGTGCGCCGTGAACAATGCATACAGAATCGAACCTTTCAATCGAGGGGGGGGGGACAGCTTGTAGACTGAGAATTTGGGGAGTTTTATCAGAAATTTCTTGTCGCCCTAGTCAGGATTAGCTCCAATCTGTCCCAGCGAAACTTTGGTGTGCGCCGTGAACAATGGATACAGAATCGAGCCTTTCAATCGAGGGGGGGGGGACAGCTTGTAGACTGAGAATTTGGGGAGTTTTATCAGAAATTTCTTGCCGCCCTAGTCAGGATTAGCTCTAATCTGTCCCAGCGAAACTTTGGTGTGCGCCGTGAACAATGCATACAGAATCGAACCTTTCAATCGAGGGGGGGGGGACAGCTTGTAGACTGAACGTTTGGGGAGTTTTATCAGAAATTTCTTGCCGCCCTAGTCAGGATTAGCTCTAATCTGTCCCAGCGAAACTTTGGTGTGCGTCGTGAACAATGCATACAGAATCGAACCTTTCAATCGAGGGGGGGGGGGGACAGCTTGTAGACTGATCGTTTGGAGAGTTTTATCAGAAATTTCTTGCCGCCCTAGTCAGGATTAGCTCTAATCTGTCCCAGCGAAACTTTGGTGTGCGCCGTGAACAATGCATACAGAATCGAACCTTTCAATCGAGGGGGGGGGGACAGCTTGTAGACTGAACGTTTGGAGAGTTTTATCAGAAATTTCTTGCCGCCCTAGTCAGGATTAGCTCCAATCTGTCCCAGCGAAACTTTGGTGTGCGCCGTGAACAATGCATACAGAATCGAACCTTTCAATCGAGGGGGGGGACAGCTTGTAGACTGAACGTTTGGAGAGTTTTATCAGAAATTTCTTGCCGCCCTAGTCAGGATTAGCTCCAATCTGTCCCAGCGAAACTTTGGTGTGCGCCGTGAACAATGCATACAGAATCGAACCTTTCAATCGAGGGGGGGGGACAGCTTGTAGACTGAGCGTTTGGAGAGTTTTATCAGAAATTTCTTGCCGCCCTAGTCAGGATTAGCTCTAATCTGTCCCAGCGAAATTTTGGTGTGCGCCGTGAACAATGCATACAGAATCGAACCTTTCAATCGAGGGGGGGGGGACAGCTTGTAGACTGATCGTTTGGAGAGTTTTATCAGAAATTTCTTGCCGCCCTAGTCAGGATTAGCTCTAATCTGTCCCAGCGAAACTTTGGTGTGCGCCGTGAACAATGCATACAGAATCGAACCTTTCAATCGAGGGGGGGGACAGCTTGTAGACTGAACGTTTGGAGAGTTTTATCAGAAATTTCTTGCCGCCCTAGTCAGGATTAGCTCCAATCTGTCCCAGCGAAACTTTGGTGTGCGCCGTGAACAATGCATACAGAATCGAACCTTTCAATCGAGGGGGGGGGGGACAGCTTGTAGACTGAACGTTTGGAGAGTTTTATCAGAAATTTCTTGCCGCCCTAGTCAGGATTAGCTCTAATCTGTCCCAGCGAAATTTTGGTGTGCGCCGTGAACAATGCATACAGAATCGAACCTTTCAATCGAGGGGGGGGGGACAGCTTGTAGACTGAACGTTTGGAGAGTTTTATCAGAAATTTCTTGCCGCCCTAGTCAGGATTAGCTCCAATCTGTCCCAGCGAAACTTTGGTGTGCGCCGTGAACAATGCATACAGAATCGAACCTTTCAATCGAGGGGGGGACAGCTTGTAGACTGAGAATTTGGGGAGTTTTATCGGAAATTCCCCGCCACCCCACTCAGCATTAGCGCCAATCTGTCCCAGCGAAACTTTGGTGTGCGCCGTGAACAATGCATACAGAATCGAACCTTTCAATCGAGGGGGGGGGGACAGCTTGTAGACTGAGCGTTTGGGGAGTTTTATCAGAAATTCCCCGCCACCCCACTCAGGATTAGCTCCAATCTGTCCCAGCGAAACTTTGGTGTGCGCCGTGAACAATGCATACAGAATCGAACCTTTCAATCGAGGGGGGGGACAGCTTGTAGACTGAGCGTTTGGGGAGTTTTATCAGAAATTCCCCGCCACATCACTCAGGATTAGCTCCAACCTGTCCCAGCGAAACTTTGGTGTGCGCCGTGAACAATGCATACAGAATCGAACCTTTCAATCGAGGGGGGGGGGACAGCTTGTAGACTGAGAATTTGGGGAGTTTTATCAGAAATTTCTTGTCGCCCTAGTCAGGATTAGCTCCAATCTGTCCCAGCGAAACTTTGGTGTGCGCCGTGAACAATGGATACAGAATCGAGCCTTTCAATCGAGGGGGGGGGGACAGCTTGTAGACTGAGAATTTGGGGAGTTTTATCAGAAATTTCTTGCCGCCCTAGTCAGGATTAGCTCTAATCTGTCCCAGCGAAACTTTGGTGTGCGCCGTGAACAATGCATACAGAATCGAACCTTTCAATCGAGGGGGGGGGGACAGCTTGTAGACTGAACGTTTGGGGAGTTTTATCAGAAATTTCTTGCCGCCCTAGTCAGGATTAGCTCTAATCTGTCCCAGCGAAACTTTGGTGTGCGTCGTGAACAATGCATACAGAATCGAACCTTTCAATCGAGGGGGGGGGGGGACAGCTTGTAGACTGATCGTTTGGAGAGTTTTATCAGAAATTTCTTGCCGCCCTAGTCAGGATTAGCTCTAATCTGTCCCAGCGAAACTTTGGTGTGCGCCGTGAACAATGCATACAGAATCGAACCTTTCAATCGAGGGGGGGGGGACAGCTTGTAGACTGAACGTTTGGAGAGTTTTATCAGAAATTTCTTGCCGCCCTAGTCAGGATTAGCTCCAATCTGTCCCAGCGAAACTTTGGTGTGCGCCGTGAACAATGCATACAGAATCGAACCTTTCAATCGAGGGGGGGGGGACAGCTTGTAGACTGAACGTTTGGAGAGTTTTATCAGAAATTTCTTGCCGCCCTAGTCAGGATTAGCTCCAATCTGTCCCAGCGAAACTTTGCTGTGCGCCGTGAACAATGCATACGGAATCGAACCTTTCAATCGAGGGGGGGGGGGACAGCTTGTAGACTGAACGTTTGGGGAGTTTTATCAGAAATTCCCCGTCACATCACTCAGGATTAGCTCCAACCTGTCCCAGCGAAACTTTGGTGTGCGCCGTGAACAATGCATACAGAATCAAACCTTTCAATCGAGGGGGGACAGCTTGTAGACTGAGAATTTGGGGAGTTTTATCAGAAATTCCCCGCCACCCCACTCAGCATTAGCTCCAATCTGTCCCAGCGAAACTTTGGTGTGCGCCGTGAACAATGCATACAGAATCAAACCTTTCAATCGAGGGGGGACAGCTTGTAGACTGAACGTTTGGAGAGTTTTATCAGAAATTTCTTGCCGCCCTAGTCAGGATTAGCTCTAATCTGTCCCAGCGAAACTTTGGTGTGCGCCGTGAACAATGCATACAGAATCGAACCTTTCAATCGAGGGGGGGGACAGCTTGTAGACTGAACGTTTGGAGAGTTTTATCAGAAATTTCTTGCCGCCCTAGTCAGGATTAGCTCCAATCTGTCCCAGCGAAACTTTGGTGTGCGCCGTGAACAATGCATACAGAATCGAACCTTTCAATCGAGGGGGGGGGACAGCTTGTAGACTGAGCGTTTGGGGAGTTTTATCAGAAATTCCCCGCCACATCACTCAGGATTAGCTCCAACCTGTCCCAGCGAAACTTTGGTGTGCGCCGTGAACAATGCATACAGAATCGAACCTTTCAATCGAGGGGGGGGGGACAGCTTGTAGACTGAGAATTTGGGGAGTTTTATCAGAAATTTCTTGTCGCCCTAGTCAGGATTAGCTCCAATCTGTCCCAGCGAAACTTTGGTGTGCGCCGTGAACAATGGATACAGAATCGAGCCTTTCAATCGAGGGGGGGGGGGACAGCTTGTAGACTGAGAATTTGGGGAGTTTTATCAGAAATTTCTTGCCGCCCTAGTCAGGATTAGCTCTAATCTGTCCCAGCGAAACTTTGGTGTGCGCCGTGAACAATGCATACAGAATCGAACCTTTCAATCGAGGGGGGGGGGACAGCTTGTAGACTGAACGTTTGGGGAGTTTTATCAGAAATTTCTTGCCGCCCTAGTCAGGATTAGCTCTAATCTGTCCCAGCGAAACTTTGGTGTGCGCCGTGAACAATGCATACAGAATCGAACCTTTCAATCGAGGGGGGGGGGGACAGCTTGTAGACTGATCGTTTGGAGAGTTTTATCAGAAATTTCTTGCCGCCCTAGTCAGGATTAGCTCTAATCTGTCCCAGCGAAACTTTGGTGTGCGCCGTGAACAATGCATACAGAATCGAACCTTTCAATCGAGGGGGGGGGGACAGCTTGTAGACTGAACGTTTGGAGAGTTTTATCAGAAATTTCTTGCCGCCCTAGTCAGGATTAGCTCCAATCTGTCCCAGCGAAACTTTGGTGTGCGCCGTGAACAATGCATACAGAATCGAACCTTTCAATCGAGGGGGGGGGACAGCTTGTAGACTGAACGTTTGGAGAGTTTTATCAGAAATTTCTTGCCGCCCTAGTCAGGATTAGCTCTAATCTGTCCCAGCGAAATTTTGGTGTGCGCCGTGAACAATGCATACAGAATCGAACCTTTCAATCGAGGGGGGGGGGACAGCTTGTAGACTGAACGTTTGGGGAGTTTTATCAGAAATTTCTTGCCGCCCTAGTCAGGATTAGCTCTAATCTGTCCCAGCGAAACTTTGGTGTGCGCCGTGAACAATGCATACAGAATCGAACCTTTCAATCGAGGGGGGGGGACAGCTTGTAGACTGAACGTTTGGAGAGTTTTATCAGAAATTTCTTGCCGCCCTAGTCAGGATTAGCTCTAATCTGTCCCAGCGAAACTTTGGTGTGCGCCGTGAACAATGCATACAGAATCGAACCTTTCAATCGAGGGGGGGGGACAGCTTGTAGACTGAACGTTTGGAGAGTTTTATCAGAAATTTCTTGCCGCCCTAGTCAGGATTAGCTCCAATCTGTCCCAGCGAAACTTTGGTGTGCGCCGTGAACAATGCATACAGAATCGAACCTTTCAATCGAGGGGGGGGGGACAGCTTGTAGACTGAGCGTTTGGGGAGTTTTATCAGAAATTCCCCGCCACATCACTCAGGATTAGCTCCAACCTGTCCCAGCGAAACTTTGGTGTGCGCCGTGAACAATGCATACAGAATCGAACCTTTCAATCGAGGGGGGGACAGCTTGTAGACTGAGAATTTGGTGAGTTTTATCAGAAATTTCTTGTCGCCCTAGTCAGGATTAGCTCCAATCTGTCCCAGCGAAACTTTGGTGTGCGCCGTGAACAATGGATACAGAATCGAGCCTTTCAATCGAGGGGGGGGGGACAGCTTGTAGACTGAGAATTTGGGGAGTTTTATCAGAAATTTCTTGCCGCCCTAGTCAGGATTAGCTCTAATCTGTCCCAGCGAAACTTTGGTGTGCGCCGTGAACAATGCATACAGAATCGAACCTTTCAATCGAGGGGGGGGGGGACAGCTTGTAGACTGAACGTTTGGGGAGTTTTATCAGAAATTTCTTGCCGCCCTAGTCAGGATTAGCTCTAATCTGTCCCAGCGAAACTTTGGTGTGCGCCGTGAACAATGCATACAGAATCGAACCTTTCAATCGAGGGGGGGGGGACAGCTTGTAGACTGATCGTTTGGAGAGTTTTATCAGAAATTTCTTGCCGCCCTAGTCAGGATTAGCTCTAATCTGTCCCAGCGAAACTTTGGTGTGCGCCGTGAACAATGCATACAGAATCGAACCTTTCAATCGAGGGGGGGGACAGCTTGTAGACTGAACGTTTGGAGAGTTTTATCAGAAATTTCTTGCCGCCCTAGTCAGGATTAGCTCCAATCTGTCCCAGCGAAACTTTGGTGTGCGCCGTGAACAATGCATACAGAATCGAACCTTTCAATCGAGGGGGGGGGACAGCTTGTAGACTGAACGTTTGGAGAGTTTTATCAGAAATTTCTTGCCGCCCTAGTCAGGATTAGCTCTAATCTGTCCCAGCGAAATTTTGGTGTGCGCCGTGAACAATGCATACAGAATCGAACCTTTCAATCGAGGGGGGGGGGACAGCTTGTAGACTGAACGTTTGGAGAGTTTTATCAG
This sequence comes from Heligmosomoides polygyrus polygyrus, assembly GCA_947396885.1. Lineage (NCBI taxonomy): Eukaryota > Metazoa > Nematoda > Chromadorea > Rhabditida > Heligmosomidae > Heligmosomoides > Heligmosomoides polygyrus. Next base: position 42,535,163 of record OX377206.1, read on the forward strand.
AAATTTCTTGCCGCCCTAGTCAGGATTAGCTCCAATCTGTCCCAGCGAAACTTTGCTGTGCGCCGTGAACAATGCATACGGAATCGAACCTTTCAATCGAGGGGGGGGGGACAGCTTGTAGACTGAACGTTTGGGGAGTTTTATCAGAAATTCCCCGTCACATCACTCAGGATTAGCTCCAACCTGTCCCAGCGAAACTTTGGTGTGCGCCGTGAACAATGCATACAGAATCAAACCTTTCAATCGAGGGGGGACAGCTTGTAGACTGAGAATTTGGGGAGTTTTATCAGAAATTCCCCGCCACCCCACTCAGCATTAGCTCCAATCTGTCCCAGCGAAACTTTGGTGTGCGCCGTGAACAATGCATACAGAATCAAACCTTTCAATCGAGGGGGGACAGCTTGTAGACTGAACGTTTGGAGAGTTTTATCAGAAATTTCTTGCCGCCCTAGTCAGGATTAGCTCTAATCTGTCCCAGCGAAACTTTGGTGTGCGCCGTGAACAATGCATACAGAATCGAACCTTTCAATCGAGGGGGGGACAGCTTGTAGACTGAACGTTTGGAGAGTTTTATCAGAAATTTCTTGCCGCCCTAGTCAGGATTAGCTCCAATCTGTCCCAGCGAAACTTTGGTGTGCGCCGTGAACAATGCATACAGAATCGAACCTTTCAATCGAGGGGGGGGGACAGCTTGTAGACTGAGCGTTTGGGGAGTTTTATCAGAAATTCCCCGCCACATCACTCAGGATTAGCTCCAACCTGTCCCAGCGAAACTTTGGTGTGCGCCGTGAACAATGCATACAGAATCGAACCTTTCAATCGAGGGGGGGGGGACAGCTTGTAGACTGAGAATTTGGGGAGTTTTATCAGAAATTTCTTGTCGCCCTAGTCAGGATTAGCTCCAATCTGTCCCAGCGAAACTTTGGTGTGCGCCGTGAACAATGGATACAGAATCGAGCCTTTCAATCGAGGGGGGGGGGGGACAGCTTGTAGACTGAGAATTTGGGGAGTTTTATCAGAAATTTCTTGCCGCCCTAGTCAGGATTAGCTCTAATCTGTCCCAGCGAAACTTTGGTGTGCGCCGTGAACAATGCATACAGAATCGAACCTTTCAATCGAGGGGGGGGGGGGACAGCTTGTAGACTGAACGTTTGGGGAGTTTTATCAGAAATTTCTTGCCGCCCTAGTCAGGATTAGCTCTAATCTGTCCCAGCGAAACTTTGGTGTGCGCCGTGAACAATGCATACAGAATCGAACCTTTCAATCGAGGGGGGGGGACAGCTTGTAGACTGAACGTTTGGGGAGTTTTATCAGAAATTTCTTGCCGCCCTAGTCAGGATTAGCTCTAATCTGTCCCAGCGAAACTTTGGTGTGCGCCGTGAACAATGCATACAGAATCGAACCTTTCAATCGAGGGGGGGGGGACAGCTTGTAGACTGATCGTTTGGAGAGTTTTATCAGAAATTTCTTGCCGCCCTAGTCAGGATTAGCTCTAATCTGTCCCAGCGAAACTTTGGTGTGCGCCGTGAACAATGCATACAGAATCGAACCTTTCAATCGAGGGGGGGGGGACAGCTTGTAGACTGAACGTTTGGAGAGTTTTATCAGAAATTTCTTGCCGCCCTAGTCAGGATTAGCTCCAATCTGTCCCAGCGAAACTTTGGTGTGCGCCGTGAACAATGCATACAGAATCGAACCTTTCAATCGAGGGGGGGGGGACAGCTTGTAGACTGATCGTTTGGAGAGTTTTATCAGAAATTTCTTGCCGCCCTAGTCAGGATTAGCTCTAATCTGTCCCAGCGAAACTTTGGTGTGCGCCGTGAACAATGCATACAGAATCGAACCTTTCAATCGAGGGGGGGGGGACAGCTTGTAGACTGAACGTTTGGAGAGTTTTATCAGAAATTTCTTGCCGCCCTAGTCAGGATTAGCTCCAATCTGTCCCAGCGAAACTTTGGTGTGCGCCGTGAACAATGCATACAGAATCGAACCTTTCAATCGAGGGGGGGGGACAGCTTGTAGACTGAACGTTTGGAGAGTTTTATCAGAAATTTCTTGCCGCCCTAGTCAGGATTAGCTCTAATCTGTCCCAGCGAAATTTTGGTGTGCGCCGTGAACAATGCATACAGAATCGAACCTTTCAATCGAGGGGGGGGGGACAGCTTGTAGACTGAACGTTTGGGGAGTTTTATCAGAAATTTCTTGCCGCCCTAGTCAGGATTAGCTCTAATCTGTCCCAGCGAAACTTTGGTGTGCGCCGTGAACAATGCATACAGAATCGAACCTTTCAATCGAGGGGGGGGGACAGCTTGTAGACTGAACGTTTGGAGAGTTTTATCAGAAATTTCTTGCCGCCCTAGTCAGGATTAGCTCTAATCTGTCCCAGCGAAACTTTGGTGTGCGCCGTGAACAATGCATACAGAATCGAACCTTTCAATCGAGGGGGGGGGGGACAGCTTGTAGACTGAACGTTTGGAGAGTTTTATCAGAAATTTCTTGCCGCCCTAGTCAGGATTAGCTCCAATCTGTCCCAGCGAAACTTTGGTGTGCGCCGTGAACAATGCATACAGAATCGAACCTTTCAATCGAGGGGGGGGGGACAGCTTGTAGACTGAGCGTTTGGGGAGTTTTATCAGAAATTCCCCGCCACATCACTCAGGATTAGCTCCAACCTGTCCCAGCGAAACTTTGGTGTGCGCCGTGAACAATGCATACAGAATCGAACCTTTCAATCGAGGGGGGGACAGCTTGTAGACTGAGAATTTGGTGAGTTTTATCAGAAATTTCTTGTCGCCCTAGTCAGGATTAGCTCCAATCTGTCCCAGCGAAACTTTGGTGTGCGCCGTGAACAATGGATACAGAATCGAGCCTTTCAATCGAGGGGGGGGGACAGCTTGTAGACTGAGAATTTGGGGAGTTTTATCAGAAATTTCTTGCCGCCCTAGTCAGGATTAGCTCTAATCTGTCCCAGCGAAACTTTGGTGTGCGCCGTGAACAATGCATACAGAATCGAACCTTTCAATCGAGGGGGGGGGGACAGCTTGTAGACTGAACGTTTGGGGAGTTTTATCAGAAATTTCTTGCCGCCCTAGTCAGGATTAGCTCTAATCTGTCCCAGCGAAACTTTGGTGTGCGCCGTGAACAATGCATACAGAATCGAACCTTTCAATCGAGGGGGGGGGACAGCTTGTAGACTGATCGTTTGGAGAGTTTTATCAGAAATTTCTTGCCGCCCTAGTCAGGATTAGCTCTAATCTGTCCCAGCGAAACTTTGGTGTGCGCCGTGAACAATGCATACAGAATCGAACCTTTCAATCGAGGGGGGGGACAGCTTGTAGACTGAACGTTTGGAGAGTTTTATCAGAAATTTCTTGCCGCCCTAGTCAGGATTAGCTCCAATCTGTCCCAGCGAAACTTTGGTGTGCGCCGTGAACAATGCATACAGAATCGAACCTTTCAATCGAGGGGGGGGGGACAGCTTGTAGACTGAACGTTTGGAGAGTTTTATCAGAAATTTCTTGCCGCCCTAGTCAGGATTAGCTCCAATCTGTCCCAGCGAAACTTTGCTGTGCGCCGTGAACAATGCATACGGAATCGAACCTTTCAATCGAGGGGGGGGGGACAGCTTGTAGACTGAACGTTTGGGGAGTTTTATCAGAAATTCCCCGTCACATCACTCAGGATTAGCTCCAACCTGTCCCAGCGAAACTTTGGTGTGCGCCGTGAACAATGCATACAGAATCAAACCTTTCAATCGAGGGGGGACAGCTTGTAGACTGAGAATTTGGGGAGTTTTATCAGAAATTCCCCGCCACCCCACTCAGCATTAGCTCCAATCTGTCCCAGCGAAACTTTGGTGTGCGCCGTGAACAATGCATACAGAATCAAACCTTTCAATCGAGGGGGGACAGCTTGTAGACTGAACGTTTGGAGAGTTTTATCAGAAATTTCTTGCCGCCCTAGTCAGGATTAGCTCTAATCTGTCCCAGCGAAACTTTGGTGTGCGCCGTGAACAATGCATACAGAATCGAACCTTTCAATCGAGGGGGGGGACAGCTTGTAGACTGAACGTTTGGAGAGTTTTATCAGAAATTTCTTGCCGCCCTAGTCAGGATTAGCTCCAATCTGTCCCAGCGAAACTTTGGTGTGCGCCGTGAACAATGCATACAGAATCGAACCTTTCAATCGAGGGGGGGGGGACAGCTTGTAGACTGAGCGTTTGGGGAGTTTTATCAGAAATTCCCCGCCACATCACTCAGGATTAGCTCCAACCTGTCCCAGCGAAACTTTGGTGTGCGCCGTGAACAATGCATACAGAATCGAACCTTTCAATCGAGGGGGGGGGGACAGCTTGTAGACTGAGAATTTGGGGAGTTTTATCAGAAATTTCTTGTCGCCCTAGTCAGGATTAGCTCCAATCTGTCCCAGCGAAACTTTGGTGTGCGCCGTGAACAATGGATACAGAATCGAGCCTTTCAATCGAGGGGGGGGGGACAGCTTGTAGACTGAGAATTTGGGGAGTTTTATCAGAAATTTCTTGCCGCCCTAGTCAGGATTAGCTCTAATCTGTCCCAGCGAAACTTTGGTGTGCGCCGTGAACAATGCATACAGAATCGAACCTTTCAATCGAGGGGGGGGGGACAGCTTGTAGACTGAACGTTTGGGGAGTTTTATCAGAAATTTCTTGCCGCCCTAGTCAGGATTAGCTCTAATCTGTCCCAGCGAAACTTTGGTGTGCGCCGTGAACAATGCATACAGAATCGAACCTTTCAATCGAGGGGGGGGGGACAGCTTGTAGACTGAACGTTTGGGGAGTTTTATCAGAAATTTCTTGCCGCCCTAGTCAGGATTAGCTCTAATCTGTCCCAGCGAAACTTTGGTGTGCGCCGTGAACAATGCATACAGAATCGAACCTTTCAATCGAGGGGGGGGGGGACAGCTTGTAGACTGATCGTTTGGAGAGTTTTATCAGAAATTTCTTGCCGCCCTAGTCAGGATTAGCTCTAATCTGTCCCAGCGAAACTTTGGTGTGCGCCGTGAACAATGCATACAGAATCGAACCTTTCAATCGAGGGGGGGGGGACAGCTTGTAGACTGAACGTTTGGAGAGTTTTATCAGAAATTTCTTGCCGCCCTAGTCAGGATTAGCTCCAATCTGTCCCAGCGAAACTTTGGTGTGCGCCGTGAACAATGCATACAGAATCGAACCTTTCAATCGAGGGGGGGGGACAGCTTGTAGACTGAACGTTTGGAGAGTTTTATCAGAAATTTCTTGCCGCCCTAGTCAGGATTAGCTCTAATCTGTCCCAGCGAAATTTTGGTGTGCGCCGTGAACAATGCATACAGAATCGAACCTTTCAATCGAGGGGGGGGGGACAGCTTGTAGACTGAACGTTTGGGGAGTTTTATCAGAAATTTCTTGCCGCCCTAGTCAGGATTAGCTCTAATCTGTCCCAGCGAAACTTTGGTGTGCGCCGTGAACAATGCATACAGAATCGAACCTTTCAATCGAGGGGGGGGGGACAGCTTGTAGACTGAACGTTTGGAGAGTTTTATCAGAAATTTCTTGCCGCCCTAGTCAGGATTAGCTCTAATCTGTCCCAGCGAAACTTTGGTGTGCGCCGTGAACAATGCATACAGAATCGAACCTTTCAATCGAGGGGGGGGGGGACAGCTTGTAGACTGAACGTTTGGAGAGTTTTATCAGAAATTTCTTGCCGCCCTAGTCAGGATTAGCTCCAATCTGTCCCAGCGAAACTTTGGTGTGCGCCGTGAACAATGCATACAGAATCGAACCTTTCAATCGAGGGGGGGGGGGGACAGCTTGTAGACTGAGCGTTTGGGGAGTTTTATCAGAAATTCCCCGCCACATCACTCAGGATTAGCTCCAACCTGTCCCAGCGAAACTTTGGTGTGCGCCGTGAACAATGCATACAGAATCGAACCTTTCAATCGAGGGGGGGACAGCTTGTAGACTGAGAATTTGGTGAGTTTTATCAGAAATTTCTTGTCGCCCTAGTCAGGATTAGCTCCAATCTGTCCCAGCGAAACTTTGGTGTGCGCCGTGAACAATGGATACAGAATCGAGCCTTTCAATCGAGGGGGGGGGGACAGCTTGTAGACTGAGAATTTGGGGAGTTTTATCAGAAATTTCTTGCCGCCCTAGTCAGGATTAGCTCTAATCTGTCCCAGCGAAACTTTGGTGTGCGCCGTGAACAATGCATACAGAATCGAACCTTTCAATCGAGGGGGGGGGGGACAGCTTGTAGACTGAACGTTTGGGGAGTTTTATCAGAAATTTCTTGCCGCCCTAGTCAGGATTAGCTCTAATCTGTCCCAGCGAAACTTTGGTGTGCGCCGTGAACAATGCATACAGAATCGAACCTTTCAATCGAGGGGGGGGGGACAGCTTGTAGACTGATCGTTTGGAGAGTTTTATCAGAAATTTCTTGCCGCCCTAGTCAGGATTAGCTCTAATCTGTCCCAGCGAAACTTTGGTGTGCGCCGTGAACAATGCATACAGAATCGAACCTTTCAATCGAGGGGGGGGACAGCTTGTAGACTGAACGTTTGGAGAGTTTTATCAGAAATTTCTTGCCGCCCTAGTCAGGATTAGCTCCAATCTGTCCCAGCGAAACTTTGGTGTGCGCCGTGAACAATGCATACAGAATCGAACCTTTCAATCGAGGGGGGGGGACAGCTTGTAGACTGAACGTTTGGAGAGTTTTATCAGAAATTTCTTGCCGCCCTAGTCAGGATTAGCTCTAATCTGTCCCAGCGAAATTTTGGTGTGCGCCGTGAACAATGCATACAGAATCGAACCTTTCAATCGAGGGGGGGGGGACAGCTTGTAGACTGAACGTTTGGGGAGTTTTATCAGAAATTTCTTGCCGCCCTAGTCAGGATTAGCTCTAATCTGTCCCAGCGAAACTTTGGTGTGCGCCGTGAACAATGCATACAGAATCGAACCTTTCAATCGAGGGGGGGGACAGCTTGTAGACTGAACGTTTGGAGAGTTTTATCAGAAATTTCTTGCCGCCCTAGTCAGGATTAGCTCCAATCTGTCCCAGCGAAACTTTGGTGTGCGCCGTGAACAATGCATACAGAATCGAACCTTTCAATCGAGGGGGGGGGACAGCTTGTAGACTGAACGTTTGGAGAGTTTTATCAGAAATTTCTTGCCGCCCTAGTCAGGATTAGCTCTAATCTGTCCCAGCGAAACTTTGGTGTGCGCCGTGAACAATGCATACAGAATCAAACCTTTCAATCGAGGGGGGACAGCTTGTAGACTGAGAATTTGGGGAGTTTTATCAGAAATTCCCCGCCACCCCACTCAGCATTAGCGCCAATCTGTCCCAGCGAAACTTTGGTGTGCGCCGTGAACAATGCATACAGAATCGAGCCTTTCAATCGAGGGGGGGGGGACAGCTTGTAGACTGAGAATTTGGGGAGTTTTATCAGAAATTCCCCGCCACCCCACTCAGCATTAGCTCCAATCTGTCCCAGCGAAACTTTGGTGTGCGCCGTGAACAATGCATACAGAATCGAACCTTTCAATCGAGGGGGGGGGACAGCTTGTAGACTGAACGTTTGGAGAGTTTTATCAGAAATTTCTTGCCGCCCTAGTCAGGATTAGCTCCATTCTGTCCCAGCGAAACTTTGGTGTGCGCCGTGAACAATGCATACAGAATCGAACCTTTCAATCGAGGGGGGGGGACAGCTTGTAGACTGAACGTTTGGAGAGTTTTATCAGAAATTTCTTGCCGCCCTAGTCAGGATTAGCTCTAATCTGTCCCAGCGAAATTTTGGTGTGCGCCGTGAACAATGCATACAGAATCAAACCTTTCAATCGAGGGGGGACAGCTTGTAGACTGAGAATTTGGGGAGTTTTATCAGAAATTCCCCGCCACCCCACTCAGCATTAGCGCCAATCTGTCCCAGCGAAACTTTGGTGTGCGCCGTGAACAATGCATACAGAATCGAGCCTTTCAATCGAGGGGGGGGGGGACAGCTTGTAGACTGAGAATTTGGGGAGTTTTATCAGAAATTTCTTGCCGCCCTAGTCAGGATTAGCTCCAATCTGTCCCAGCGAAACTTTGGTGTGCGCCGTGAACAATGCATACAGAATCGAACCTTTCAATCGAGGGGGGGACAGCTTGTAGACTGAGCGTTTGGGGAGTTTTATCAGAAATTCCCCGCCACATCACTCAGGATTAGCTCCAACCTGTCCCAGCGAAACTTTGGTGTGCGCCGTGAACAATGGATACAGAATCGAGCCTTTCAATCGAGGGGGGGGGGGGACAGCTTGTAGACTGAGAATTTGGGGAGTTTTATCAGAAATTCCCCGCCACCCCACTCAGCATTAGCTCCAATCTGTCCCAGCGAAACTTTGGTGTGCGCCGTGAACAATGCATACAGAATCAAACCTTTCAATCGAGGGGGGACAGCTTGTAGACTGAGAATTTGGGGAGTTTTATCAGAAATTCCCCGCCACCCCACTCAGCATTAGCGCCAATCTGTCCCAGCGAAACTTTGGTGTGCGCCGTGAACAATGCATACAGAATCGAGCCTTTCAATCGAGGGGGGGGGGACAGCTTGTAGACTGAGAATTTGGGGAGTTTTATCAGAAATTCCCCGCCACCCCACTCAGCATTAGCTCCAATCTGTCCCAGCGAAACTTTGGTGTGCGCCGTGAACAATGCATACAGAATCGAAACTTTCAATCGAGGGGGGGGGGGGACAGCTTGTAGACTGAACGTTTGGAGAGTTTTATCAGAAATTTCTTGCCGCCCTAGTCAGGATTAGCTCCATTCTGTCCCAGCGAAACTTTGGTGTGCGCCGTGAACAATGCATACAGAATCGAACCTTTCAATCGAGGGGGGGGGGGACAGCTTGTAGACTGAACGTTTGGAGAGTTTTATCAGAAATTTCTTGCCGCCCTAGTCAGGATTAGCTCCATTCTGTCCCAGCGAAACTTTGGTGTGCGCCGTGAACAATGCATACAGAATCAAACCTTTCAATCGAGGGGGGACAGCTTGTAGACTGAGAATTTGGGGAGTTTTATCAGAAATTTCTTGCCGCCCTAGTCAGGATTAGCTCCAATCTGTCCCAGCGAAACTTTGGTGTGCGCCGTGAACAATGCATACAGAATCGAGCCTTTCAATCGAGGGGGGGGGACAGCTTGTAGACTGAGAATTTGGGGAGTTTTATCAGAAATTCCCCGCCACCCCACTCAGCATTAGCTCCAATCTGTCCCAGCGAAACTTTGGTGTGCGCCGTGAACAATGCATACAGAATCAAACCTTTCAATCGAGGGGGGACAGCTTGTAGACTGAGAATTTGGGGAGTTTTATCAGAAATTCCCCGCCACCCCACTCAGCATTAGCTCCAATCTGTCCCAGCGAAACTTTGGTGTGCGCCGTGAACAATGCATACAGAATCAAACCTTTCAATCGAGGGGGGACAGCTTGTAGACTGAGAATTTGGGGAGTTTTATCAGAAATTCCCCGCCACCCCACTCAGCATTAGCGCCAATCTGTCCCAGCGAAACTTTGGTGTGCGCCGTGAACAATGGATACAGAATCGAGCCTTTCAATCGAGGGGGGGGGACAGCTTGTAGACTGAGAATTTGGGGAGTTTTATCAGAAATTCCCCGCCACCCCACTCAGCATTAGCTCCAATCTGTCCCAGCGAAACTTTGGTGTGCGCCGTGAACAATGCATACAGAATCAAACCTTTCAATCGAGGGGGGACAGCTTGTAGACTGAGAATTTGGAGAGTTTTATCAGAAATTTCTTGCCGCCCTAGTCAGGATTAGCTCCAACCTGTCCCAGCGAAACTTTGGTGTGCGCCGTGAACAATGCATACAGAATCAAACCTTTCAATCGAGGGGGGACAGCTTGTAGACTGAGAATTTGGGGAGTTTTATCAGAAATTCCCCGCCACCCCACTCAGCATTAGCTCCAATCTGTCCCAGCGAAACTTTGGTGTGCGCCGTGAACAATGCATACAGAATCGAGCCTTTCAATCGAGGGGGGGGACAGCTTGTAGACTGAGAATTTGGGGAGTTTTATCAGAAATTTCTTGCCGCCCTAGTCAGGATTAGCTCCAATCTGTCCCAGCGAAACTTTGGTGTGCGCCGTGAACAATGGATACAGAATCGAGCCTTTCAATCGAGGGGGGGGGGACAGCTTGTAGACTGAGAATTTGGGGAGTTTTATCAGAAATTCCCCGCCACCCCACTCAGCATTAGCTCCAATCTGTCCCAGCGAAACTTTGGTGTGCGCCGTGAACAATGCATACAGAATCAAACCTTTCAATCGAGGGGGGACAGCTTGTAGACTGAGAATTTGGAGAGTTTTATCAGAAATTTCTTGCCGCCCTAGTCAGGATTAGCTCCAACCTGTCCCAGCGAAACTTTGGTGTGCGCCGTGAACAATGCATACAGAATCAAACCTTTCAATCGAGGGGGGACAGCTTGTAGACTGAGAATTTGGGGAGTTTTATCAGAAATTCCCCGCCACCCCACTCAGCATTAGCTCCAATCTGTCCCAGCGAAACTTTGGTGTGCGCCGTGAACAATGCATACAGAATCGAGCCTTTCAATCGAGGGGGGGGGGACAGCTTGTAGACTGAGAATTTGGGGAGTTTTATCAGAAATTCCCCGCCACCCCACTCAGCATTAGCTCCAATCTGTCCCAGCGAAACTTTGGTGTGCGCCGTGAACAATGCATACAGAATCGAGCCTTTCAATCGAGGGGGGGGGGGACAGCTTGTAGACTGAGAATTTGGGGAGTTTTATCAGAAATTTCTTGCCGCCCTAGTCAGGATTAGCTCCAATCTGTCCCAGCGAAACTTTGGTGTGCGCCGTGAACAATGGATACAGAATCGAGCCTTTCAATCGAGGGGGGGGGGGGACAGCTTGTAGACTGAGAATTTGGGGAGTTTTATCAGAAATTCCCCGCCACCCCACTCAGCATTAGCTCCAATCTGTCCCAGCGAAACTTTGGTGTGCGCCGTGAACAATGCATACAGAATCAAACCTTTCAATCGAGGGGGGACAGCTTGTAGACTGAGAATTTGGAGAGTTTTATCAGAAATTTCTTGCCGCCCTAGTCAGGATTAGCTCCAACCTGTCCCAGCGAAACTTTGGTGTGCGCCGTGAACAATGCATACAGAATCAAACCTTTCAATCGAGGGGGGACAGCTTGTAGACTGAGAATTTGGGGAGTTTTATCAGAAATTCCCCGCCACCCCACTCAGCATTAGCTCCAATCTGTCCCAGCGAAACTTTGGTGTGCGCCGTGAACAATGCATACAGAATCGAGCCTTTCAATCGAGGGGGGGGGGACAGCTTGTAGACTGAGAATTTGGGGAGTTTTATCAGAAATTTCTTGCCGCCCTAGTCAGGATTAGCTCCAATCTGTCCCAGCGAAACTTTGGTGTGCGCCGTGAACAATGCATACAGAATCGAACCTTTCAATCGAGGGGGGGGGGGACAGCTTGTAGACTGAGCGTTTGGGGAGTTTTATCAGAAATTCCCCGCCACATCACTCAGGATTAGCTCCAACCTGTCCCAGCGAAACTTTGGTGTGCGCCGTGAACAATGCATACAGAATCGAACCTTTCAATCGAGGGGGGGGACAGCTTGTAGACTGAGAATTTGGGGAGTTTTATCAGAAATTTCTTGTCGCCCTAGTCAGGATTAGCTCTAATCTGTCCCAGCGAAACTTTGGTGTGCGCCGTGAACAATGCATACAGAATCGAACCTTTCAATCGAGGGGGGGGGACAGCTTGTAGACTGATCGTTTGGAGAGTTTTATCAGAAATTTCTTGCCGCCCTAGTCAGGATTAGCTCTAATCTGTCCCAGCGAAACTTTGGTGTGCGCCGTGAACAATGCATACAGAATCGAACCTTTCAATCGAGGGGGGGGGGACAGCTTGTAGACTGAGAATTTGGGGAGTTTTATCAGAAATTTCTTGCCGCCCTAGTCAGGATTAGCTCTAATCTGTCCCAGCGAAACTTTGGTGTGCGCCGTGAACAATGCATACAGAATCGAACCTTTCAATCGAGGGGGGGGGGACAGCTTGTAGACTGAACGTTTGGGGAGTTTTATCAGAAATTTCTTGCCGCCCTAGTCAGGATTAGCTCTAATCTGTCCCAGCGAAACTTTGGTGTGCGCCGTGAACAATGCATACAGAATCGAACCTTTCAATCGAGGGGGGGGGACAGCTTGTAGACTGATCGTTTGGAGAGTTTTATCAGAAATTTCTTGCCGCCCTAGTCAGGATTAGCTCTAATCTGTCCCAGCGAAACTTTGGTGTGCGCCGTGAACAATGCATACAGAATCGAACCTTTCAATCGAGGGGGGGGGACAGCTTGTAGACTGAGAATTTGGGTAGTTTTATCAGAAATTTCTTACCGCCCTAGTCAGGATTAGCTCCAATCTGTCCCAGCGAAACTTTGGTGTGCGCCGTGAACAATGCATACAGAATCGAACCTTTCAATCGAGGGGGGGACAGCTTGTAGACTGAGAATTTGGGGAGTTTTATCGGAAATTCCCCGCCACCCCACTCAGCATTAGCGCCAATCTGTCCCAGCGAAACTTTGGTGTGCGCCGTGAACAATGCATACAGAATCGAACCTTTCAATCGAGGGGGGGGACAGCTTGTAGACTGAGCGTTTGGGGAGTTTTATCAGAAATTCCCCGCCACCCCACTCAGGATTAGCTCCAATCTGTCCCAGCGAAACTTTGCTGTGCGCCGTGAACAATGCATACAGAATCGAACCTTTCAATCGAGGGGGGGGGGGACAGCTTGTAGACTGAACGTTTGGGGAGTTTTATCAGAAATTCCCCGCCACCCCACTCAGCATTAGCTCCAATCTGTCCCAGCGAAACTTTGGTGTGCGCCGTGAACAATGCATACAGAATCGAGCCTTTCAATCGAGGGGGGGGGACAGCTTGTAGACTGAGAATTTGGGGAGTTTTATCAGAAATTTCTTGCCGCCCTAGTCAGGATTAGCTCCAATCTGTCCCAGCGAAACTTTGGTGTGCGCCGTGAACAATGCATACAGAATCGAACCTTTCAATCGAGGGGGGGGGGGGACAGCTTGTAGACTGAGCGTTTGGGGAGTTTTATCAGAAATTCCCCGCCACATCACTCAGGATTAGCTCCAACCTGTCCCAGCGAAACTTTGGTGTGCGCCGTGAACAATGCATACAGAATCGAACCTTTCAATCGAGGGGGGGGGGGGGACAGCTTGTAGACTGATCGTTTGGAGAGTTTTATCAGAAATTTCTTGCCGCCCTAGTCAGGATTAGCTCTAATCTGTCCCAGCGAAACTTTGGTGTGCGCCGTGAACAATGCATACAGAATCGAACCTTTCAATCGAGGGGGGGGACAGCTTGTAGACTGAACGTTTGGAGAGTTTTATCAGAAATTTCTTGCCGCCCTAGTCAGGATTAGCTCTAATCTGTCCCAGCGAAACTTTGGTGTGCGCCGTGAACAATGCATACAGAATCGAACCTTTCAATCGAGGGGGGGGGGACAGCTTGTAGACTGAGCGTTTGGGGAGTTTTATCAGAAATTCCCCGCCACATCACTCAGGATTAGCTCCAACCTGTCCCAGCGAAACTTTGGTGTGCGCCGTGAACAATGCATACAGAATCGAACCTTTCAATCGAGGGGGGGGGGACAGCTTGTAGACTGAGCGTTTGGGGAGTTTTATCAGAAATTCCCCGCCACATCACTCAGGATTAGCTCCAACCTGTCCCAGCGAAACTTTGGTGTGCGCCGTGAACAATGCATACAGAATCGAACCTTTCAATCGAGGGGGGGGGGGACAGCTTGTAGACTGATCGTTTGGAGAGTTTTATCAGAAATTTCTTGCCGCCCTAGTCAGGATTAGCTCTAATCTGTCCCAGCGAAACTTTGGTGTGCGCCGTGAACAATGCATACAGAATCGAACCTTTCAATCGAGGGGGGGGGGACAGCTTGTAGACTGAACGTTTGGGGAGTTTTATCAGAAATTTCTTGCCGCCCTAGTCAGGATTAGCTCTAATCTGTCCCAGCGAAACTTTGGTGTGCGCCGTGAACAATGCATACAGAATCGAACCTTTCAATCGAGGGGGGGGGGACAGCTTGTAGACTGATCGTTTGGAGAGTTTTATCAGAAATTTCTTGCCGCCCTAGTCAGGATTAGCTCTAATCTGTCCCAGCGAAACTTTGGTGTGCGCCGTGAACAATGCATACAGAATCGAACCTTTCAATCGAGGGGGGGGACAGCTTGTAGACTGAACGTTTGGAGAGTTTTATCAGAAATTTCTTGCCGCCCTAGTCAGGATTAGCTCCAATCTGTCCCAGCGAAACTTTGGTGTGCGCCGTGAACAATGCATACAGAATCGAACCTTTCAATCGAGGGGGGGGGACAGCTTGTAGACTGAACGTTTGGAGAGTTTTATCAGAAATTTCTTGCCGCCCTAGTCAGGATTAGCTCCAATCTGTCCCAGCGAAACTTTGCTGTGCGCCGTGAACAATGCATACGGAATCGAACCTTTCAATCGAGGGGGGGGGGACAGCTTGTAGACTGAACGTTTGGGGAGTTTTATCAGAAATTCCCCGTCACATCACTCAGGATTAGCTCCAACCTGTCCCAGCGAAACTTTGGTGTGCGCCGTGAACAATGCATACAGAATCAAACCTTTCAATCGAGGGGGGACAGCTTGTAGACTGAGAATTTGGGGAGTTTTATCAGAAATTCCCCGCCACCCCACTCAGCATTAGCTCCAATCTGTCCCAGCGAAACTTTGGTGTGCGCCGTGAACAATGCATACAGAATCAAACCTTTCAATCGAGGGGGGACAGCTTGTAGACTGAACGTTTGGAGAGTTTTATCAGAAATTTCTTGCCGCCCTAGTCAGGATTAGCTCTAATCTGTCCCAGCGAAACTTTGGTGTGCGCCGTGAACAATGCATACAGAATCGAACCTTTCAATCGAGGGGGGGGACAGCTTGTAGACTGAACGTTTGGAGAGTTTTATCAGAAATTTCTTGCCGCCCTAGTCAGGATTAGCTCCAATCTGTCCCAGCGAAACTTTGGTGTGCGCCGTGAACAATGCATACAGAATCGAACCTTTCAATCGAGGGGGGGGGGACAGCTTGTAGACTGAGCGTTTGGGGAGTTTTATCAGAAATTCCCCGCCACATCACTCAGGATTAGCTCCAACCTGTCCCAGCGAAACTTTGGTGTGCGCCGTGAACAATGCATACAGAATCGAACCTTTCAATCGAGGGGGGGGGGGGACAGCTTGTAGACTGAGAATTTGGGGAGTTTTATCAGAAATTTCTTGTCGCCCTAGTCAGGATTAGCTCCAATCTGTCCCAGCGAAACTTTGGTGTGCGCCGTGAACAATGGATACAGAATCGAGCCTTTCAATCGAGGGGGGGGGGGGACAGCTTGTAGACTGAGAATTTGGGGAGTTTTATCAGAAATTTCTTGCCGCCCTAGTCAGGATTAGCTCTAATCTGTCCCAGCGAAACTTTGGTGTGCGCCGTGAACAATGCATACAGAATCGAACCTTTCAATCGAGGGGGGGGGGGACAGCTTGTAGACTGAACGTTTGGGGAGTTTTATCAGAAATTTCTTGCCGCCCTAGTCAGGATTAGCTCTAATCTGTCCCAGCGAAACTTTGGTGTGCGCCGTGAACAATGCATACAGAATCGAACCTTTCAATCGAGGGGGGGGGGGACAGCTTGTAGACTGAACGTTTGGGGAGTTTTATCAGAAATTTCTTGCCGCCCTAGTCAGGATTAGCTCTAATCTGTCCCAGCGAAACTTTGGTGTGCGCCGTGAACAATGCATACAGAATCGAACCTTTCAATCGAGGGGGGGGGGACAGCTTGTAGACTGATCGTTTGGAGAGTTTTATCAGAAATTTCTTGCCGCCCTAGTCAGGATTAGCTCTAATCTGTCCCAGCGAAACTTTGGTGTGCGCCGTGAACAATGCATACAGAATCGAACCTTTCAATCGAGGGGGGGGGGACAGCTTGTAGACTGAACGTTTGGAGAGTTTTATCAGAAATTTCTTGCCGCCCTAGTCAGGATTAGCTCCAATCTGTCCCAGCGAAACTTTGGTGTGCGCCGTGAACAATGCATACAGAATCGAACCTTTCAATCGAGGGGGGGGGACAGCTTGTAGACTGAACGTTTGGAGAGTTTTATCAGAAATTTCTTGCCGCCCTAGTCAGGATTAGCTCTAATCTGTCCCAGCGAAATTTTGGTGTGCGCCGTGAACAATGCATACAGAATCGAACCTTTCAATCGAGGGGGGGGGGGGACAGCTTGTAGACTGAACGTTTGGGGAGTTTTATCAGAAATTTCTTGCCGCCCTAGTCAGGATTAGCTCTAATCTGTCCCAGCGAAACTTTGGTGTGCGCCGTGAACAATGCATACAGAATCGAACCTTTCAATCGAGGGGGGGGGGGACAGCTTGTAGACTGAACGTTTGGAGAGTTTTATCAGAAATTTCTTGCCGCCCTAGTCAGGATTAGCTCTAATCTGTCCCAGCGAAACTTTGGTGTGCGCCGTGAACAATGCATACAGAATCGAACCTTTCAATCGAGGGGGGGGGGGACAGCTTGTAGACTGAACGTTTGGAGAGTTTTATCAGAAATTTCTTGCCGCCCTAGTCAGGATTAGCTCCAATCTGTCCCAGCGAAACTTTGGTGTGCGCCGTGAACAATGCATACAGAATCGAACCTTTCAATCGAGGGGGGGGGGGACAGCTTGTAGACTGAGCGTTTGGGGAGTTTTATCAGAAATTCCCCGCCACATCACTCAGGATTAGCTCCAACCTGTCCCAGCGAAACTTTGGTGTGCGCCGTGAACAATGCATACAGAATCGAACCTTTCAATCGAGGGGGGGGACAGCTTGTAGACTGAGAATTTGGTGAGTTTTATCAGAAATTTCTTGTCGCCCTAGTCAGGATTAGCTCCAATCTGTCCCAGCGAAACTTTGGTGTGCGCCGTGAACAATGGATACAGAATCGAGCCTTTCAATCGAGGGGGGGGGGACAGCTTGTAGACTGAGAATTTGGGGAGTTTTATCAGAAATTTCTTGCCGCCCTAGTCAGGATTAGCTCTAATCTGTCCCAGCGAAACTTTGGTGTGCGCCGTGAACAATGCATACAGAATCGAACCTTTCAATCGAGGGGGGGGGGACAGCTTGTAGACTGAACGTTTGGGGAGTTTTATCAGAAATTTCTTGCCGCCCTAGTCAGGATTAGCTCTAATCTGTCCCAGCGAAACTTTGGTGTGCGCCGTGAACAATGCATACAGAATCGAACCTTTCAATCGAGGGGGGGGGGGACAGCTTGTAGACTGATCGTTTGGAGAGTTTTATCAGAAATTTCTTGCCGCCCTAGTCAGGATTAGCTCTAATCTGTCCCAGCGAAACTTTGGTGTGCGCCGTGAACAATGCATACAGAATCGAACCTTTCAATCGAGGGGGGGGACAGCTTGTAGACTGAACGTTTGGAGAGTTTTATCAGAAATTTCTTGCCGCCCTAGTCAGGATTAGCTCCAATCTGTCCCAGCGAAACTTTGGTGTGCGCCGTGAACAATGCATACAGAATCGAACCTTTCAATCGAGGGGGGGGGACAGCTTGTAGACTGAACGTTTGGAGAGTTTTATCAGAAATTTCTTGCCGCCCTAGTCAGGATTAGCTCTAATCTGTCCCAGCGAAATTTTGGTGTGCGCCGTGAACAATGCATACAGAATCGAACCTTTCAATCGAGGGGGGGGGGACAGCTTGTAGACTGAACGTTTGGGGAGTTTTATCAGAAATTTCTTGCCGCCCTAGTCAGGATTAGCTCTAATCTGTCCCAGCGAAACTTTGGTGTGCGCCGTGAACAATGCATACAGAATCGAACCTTTCAATCGAGGGGGGGGACAGCTTGTAGACTGAACGTTTGGAGAGTTTTATCAGAAATTTCTTGCCGCCCTAGTCAGGATTAGCTCCAATCTGTCCCAGCGAAACTTTGGTGTGCGCCGTGAACAATGCATACAGAATCGAACCTTTCAATCGAGGGGGGGGGACAGCTTGTAGACTGAACGTTTGGAGAGTTTTATCAGAAATTTCTTGCCGCCCTAGTCAGGATTAGCTCTAATCTGTCCCAGCGAAACTTTGGTGTGCGCCGTGAACAATGCATACAGAATCAAACCTTTCAATCGAGGGGGGACAGCTTGTAGACTGAGAATTTGGGGAGTTTTATCAGAAATTCCCCGCCACCCCACTCAGCATTAGCGCCAATCTGTCCCAGCGAAACTTTGGTGTGCGCCGTGAACAATGCATACAGAATCGAGCCTTTCAATCGAGGGGGGGGGGACAGCTTGTAGACTGAGAATTTGGGGAGTTTTATCAGAAATTCCCCGCCACCCCACTCAGCATTAGCTCCAATCTGTCCCAGCGAAACTTTGGTGTGCGCCGTGAACAATGCATACAGAATCGAACCTTTCAATCGAGGGGGGGGGGACAGCTTGTAGACTGAACGTTTGGAGAGTTTTATCAGAAATTTCTTGCCGCCCTAGTCAGGATTAGCTCCATTCTGTCCCAGCGAAACTTTGGTGTGCGCCGTGAACAATGCATACAGAATCGAACCTTTCAATCGAGGGGGGGGGGACAGCTTGTAGACTGAACGTTTGGAGAGTTTTATCAGAAATTTCTTGCCGCCCTAGTCAGGATTAGCTCTAATCTGTCCCAGCGAAATTTTGGTGTGCGCCGTGAACAATGCATACAGAATCAAACCTTTCAATCGAGGGGGGACAGCTTGTAGACTGAGAATTTGGGGAGTTTTTCAGAAATTCCCCGCCACCCCACTCAGCATTAGCGCCAATCTGTCCCAGCGAAACTTTGGTGTGCGCCGTGAACAATGCATACAGAATCGAGCCTTTCAATCGAGGGGGGGGGGGACAGCTTGTAGACTGAGAATTTGGGGAGTTTTATCAGAAATTTCTTGCCGCCCTAGTCAGGATTAGCTCCAATCTGTCCCAGCGAAACTTTGGTGTGCGCCGTGAACAATGCATACAGAATCGAACCTTTCAATCGAGGGGGGGACAGCTTGTAGACTGAGCGTTTGGGGAGTTTTATCAGAAATTCCCCGCCACATCACTCAGGATTAGCTCCAACCTGTCCCAGCGAAACTTTGGTGTGCGCCGTGAACAATGGATACAGAATCGAGCCTTTCAATCGAGGGGGGGGGGACAGCTTGTAGACTGAGAATTTGGGGAGTTTTATCAGAAATTCCCCGCCACCCCACTCAGCATTAGCTCCAATCTGTCCCAGCGAAACTTTGGTGTGCGCCGTGAACAATGCATACAGAATCAAACCTTTCAATCGAGGGGGGACAGCTTGTAGACTGAGAATTTGGGGAGTTTTATCAGAAATTCCCCGCCACCCCACTCAGCATTAGCGCCAATCTGTCCCAGCGAAACTTTGGTGTGCGCCGTGAACAATGCATACAGAATCGAGCCTTTCAATCGAGGGGGGGGGACAGCTTGTAGACTGAGAATTTGGGGAGTTTTATCAGAAATTCCCCGCCACCCCACTCAGCATTAGCTCCAATCTGTCCCAGCGAAACTTTGGTGTGCGCCGTGAACAATGCATACAGAATCGAAACTTTCAATCGAGGGGGGGGGGGACAGCTTGTAGACTGAACGTTTGGAGAGTTTTATCAGAAATTTCTTGCCGCCCTAGTCAGGATTAGCTCCATTCTGTCCCAGCGAAACTTTGGTGTGCGCCGTGAACAATGCATACAGAATCGAACCTTTCAATCGAGGGGGGGGGGACAGCTTGTAGACTGAACGTTTGGAGAGTTTTATCAGAAATTTCTTGCCGCCCTAGTCAGGATTAGCTCCATTCTGTCCCAGCGAAACTTTGGTGTGCGCCGTGAACAATGCATACAGAATCAAACCTTTCAATCGAGGGGGGACAGCTTGTAGACTGAGAATTTGGGGAGTTTTATCAGAAATTTCTTGCCGCCCTAGTCAGGATTAGCTCCAATCTGTCCCAGCGAAACTTTGGTGTGCGCCGTGAACAATGCATACAGAATCGAGCCTTTCAATCGAGGGGGGGGGACAGCTTGTAGACTGAGAATTTGGGGAGTTTTATCAGAAATTCCCCGCCACCCCACTCAGCATTAGCTCCAATCTGTCCCAGCGAAACTTTGGTGTGCGCCGTGAACAATGCATACAGAATCAAACCTTTCAATCGAGGGGGGACAGCTTGTAGACTGAGAATTTGGGGAGTTTTATCAGAAATTCCCCGCCACCCCACTCAGCATTAGCTCCAATCTGTCCCAGCGAAACTTTGGTGTGCGCCGTGAACAATGCATACAGAATCAAACCTTTCAATCGAGGGGGGACAGCTTGTAGACTGAGAATTTGGGGAGTTTTATCAGAAATTCCCCGCCACCCCACTCAGCATTAGCGCCAATCTGTCCCAGCGAAACTTTGGTGTGCGCCGTGAACAATGGATACAGAATCGAGCCTTTCAATCGAGGGGGGGGGGACAGCTTGTAGACTGAGAATTTGGGGAGTTTTATCAGAAATTCCCCGCCACCCCACTCAGCATTAGCTCCAATCTGTCCCAGCGAAACTTTGGTGTGCGCCGTGAACAATGCATACAGAATCAAACCTTTCAATCGAGGGGGGACAGCTTGTAGACTGAGAATTTGGAGAGTTTTATCAGAAATTTCTTGCCGCCCTAGTCAGGATTAGCTCCAACCTGTCCCAGCGAAACTTTGGTGTGCGCCGTGAACAATGCATACAGAATCAAACCTTTCAATCGAGGGGGGACAGCTTGTAGACTGAGAATTTGGGGAGTTTTATCAGAAATTCCCCGCCACCCCACTCAGCATTAGCTCCAATCTGTCCCAGCGAAACTTTGGTGTGCGCCGTGAACAATGCATACAGAATCGAGCCTTTCAATCGAGGGGGGGGACAGCTTGTAGACTGAGAATTTGGGGAGTTTTATCAGAAATTTCTTGCCGCCCTAGTCAGGATTAGCTCCAATCTGTCCCAGCGAAACTTTGGTGTGCGCCGTGAACAATGGATACAGAATCGAGCCTTTCAATCGAGGGGGGGGGGGACAGCTTGTAGACTGAGAATTTGGGGAGTTTTATCAGAAATTCCCCGCCACCCCACTCAGCATTAGCTCCAATCTGTCCCAGCGAAACTTTGGTGTGCGCCGTGAACAATGCATACAGAATCAAACCTTTCAATCGAGGGGGGACAGCTTGTAGACTGAGAATTTGGAGAGTTTTATCAGAAATTTCTTGCCGCCCTAGTCAGGATTAGCTCCAACCTGTCCCAGCGAAACTTTGGTGTGCGCCGTGAACAATGCATACAGAATCAAACCTTTCAATCGAGGGGGGACAGCTTGTAGACTGAGAATTTGGGGAGTTTTATCAGAAATTCCCCGCCACCCCACTCAGCATTAGCTCCAATCTGTCCCAGCGAAACTTTGGTGTGCGCCGTGAACAATGCATACAGAATCGAGCCTTTCAATCGAGGGGGGGGGGACAGCTTGTAGACTGAGAATTTGGGGAGTTTTATCAGAAATTTCTTGCCGCCCTAGTCAGGATTAGCTCCAATCTGTCCCAGCGAAACTTTGGTGTGCGCCGTGAACAATGCATACAGAATCGAACCTTTCAATCGAGGGGGGGGGGGACAGCTTGTAGACTGAGCGTTTGGGGAGTTTTATCAGAAATTCCCCGCCACATCACTCAGGATTAGCTCCAACCTGTCCCAGCGAAACTTTGGTGTGCGCCGTGAACAATGCATACAGAATCGAACCTTTCAATCGAGGGGGGGGACAGCTTGTAGACTGAGAATTTGGGGAGTTTTATCAGAAATTTCTTGTCGCCCTAGTCAGGATTAGCTCCAATCTGTCCCAGCGAAACTTTGGTGTGCGCCGTGAACAATGGATACAGAATCGAGCCTTTCAATCGAGGGGGGGGGGGACAGCTTGTAGACTGAGAATTTGGGGAGTTTTATCAGAAATTTCTTGCCGCCCTAGTCAGGATTAGCTCTAATCTGTCCCAGCGAAACTTTGGTGTGCGCCGTGAACAATGCATACAGAATCGAACCTTTCAATCGAGGGGGGGGGGACAGCTTGTAGACTGAACGTTTGGGGAGTTTTATCAGAAATTTCTTGCCGCCCTAGTCAGGATTAGCTCTAATCTGTCCCAGCGAAACTTTGGTGTGCGCCGTGAACAATGCATACAGAATCGAACCTTTCAATCGAGGGGGGGGGACAGCTTGTAGACTGATCGTTTGGAGAGTTTTATCAGAAATTTCTTGCCGCCCTAGTCAGGATTAGCTCTAATCTGTCCCAGCGAAACTTTGGTGTGCGCCGTGAACAATGCATACAGAATCGAACCTTTCAATCGAGGGGGGGGGACAGCTTGTAGACTGAGAATTTGGGTAGTTTTATCAGAAATTTCTTACCGCCCTAGTCAGGATTAGCTCCAATCTGTCCCAGCGAAACTTTGGTGTGCGCCGTGAACAATGCATACAGAATCGAACCTTTCAATCGAGGGGGGGACAGCTTGTAGACTGAGAATTTGGGGAGTTTTATCGGAAATTCCCCGCCACCCCACTCAGCATTAGCGCCAATCTGTCCCAGCGAAACTTTGGTGTGCGCCGTGAACAATGCATACAGAATCGAACCTTTCAATCGAGGGGGGGGACAGCTTGTAGACTGAGCGTTTGGGGAGTTTTATCAGAAATTCCCCGCCACCCCACTCAGCATTAGCTCCAATCTGTCCCAGCGAAACTTTGGTGTGCGCCGTGAACAATGCATACAGAATCGAGCCTTTCAATCGAGGGGGGGGGGGGGACAGCTTGTAGACTGAGAATTTGGGGAGTTTTATCAGAAATTTCTTGCCGCCCTAGTCAGGATTAGCTCCAATCTGTCCCAGCGAAACTTTGGTGTGCGCCGTGAACAATGCATACAGAATCGAACCTTTCAATCGAGGGGGGGGGGGGACAGCTTGTAGACTGAGCGTTTGGGGAGTTTTATCAGAAATTCCCCGCCACATCACTCAGGATTAGCTCCAACCTGTCCCAGCGAAACTTTGGTGTGCGCCGTGAACAATGCATACAGAATCGAACCTTTCAATCGAGGGGGGGGGGGGGACAGCTTGTAGACTGATCGTTTGGAGAGTTTTATCAGAAATTTCTTGCCGCCCTAGTCAGGATTAGCTCTAATCTGTCCCAGCGAAACTTTGGTGTGCGCCGTGAACAATGCATACAGAATCGAACCTTTCAATCGAGGGGGGGGACAGCTTGTAGACTGAACGTTTGGAGAGTTTTATCAGAAATTTCTTGCCGCCCTAGTCAGGATTAGCTCTAATCTGTCCCAGCGAAACTTTGGTGTGCGCCGTGAACAATGCATACAGAATCGAACCTTTCAATCGAGGGGGGGGGGACAGCTTGTAGACTGAGCGTTTGGGGAGTTTTATCAGAAATTCCCCGCCACATCACTCAGGATTAGCTCCAACCTGTCCCAGCGAAACTTTGGTGTGCGCCGTGAACAATGCATACAGAATCGAACCTTTCAATCGAGGGGGGGGGGACAGCTTGTAGACTGAGCGTTTGGGGAGTTTTATCAGAAATTCCCCGCCACATCACTCAGGATTAGCTCCAACCTGTCCCAGCGAAACTTTGGTGTGCGCCGTGAACAATGCATACAGAATCGAACCTTTCAATCGAGGGGGGGGGGGACAGCTTGTAGACTGATCGTTTGGAGAGTTTTATCAGAAATTTCTTGCCGCCCTAGTCAGGATTAGCTCTAATCTGTCCCAGCGAAACTTTGGTGTGCGCCGTGAACAATGCATACAGAATCGAACCTTTCAATCGAGGGGGGGGGGACAGCTTGTAGACTGAACGTTTGGAGAGTTTTATCAGAAATTTCTTGCCGCCCTAGTCAGGATTAGCTCTAATCTGTCCCAGCGAAACTTTGGTGTGCGCCGTGAACAATGCATACAGAATCGAACCTTTCAATCGAGGGGGGGGGGGGACAGCTTGTAGACTGATCGTTTGGAGAGTTTTATCAGAAATTTCTTGCCGCCCTAGTCAGGATTAGCTCTAATCTGTCCCAGCGAAACTTTGGTGTGCGCCGTTAACAATGCATACAGAATCGAACCTTTCAATCGAGGGGGGGGGACAGCTTGTAGACTGAACGTTTGGAGAGTTTTATCAGAAATTTCTTGCCGCCCTAGTCAGGATTAGCTCTAATCTGTCCCAGCGAAACTTTGGTGTGCGCCGTGAACAATGCATACAGAATCGAACCTTTCAATCGAGGGGGGGGGGACAGCTTGTAGACTGATCGTTTGGAGAGTTTTATCAGAAATTTCTTGCCGCCCTAGTCAGGATTAGCTCTAATCTGTCCCAGCGAAACTTTGGTGTGCGCCGTGAACAATGCATACAGAATCGAACCTTTCAATCGAGGGGGGGGGACAGCTTGTAGACTGAACGTTTGGGGAGTTTTATCAGAAATTTCTTGCCGCCCTAGTCAGGATTAGCTCTAATCTGTCCCAGCGAAACTTTGGTGTGCGCCGTGAACAATGCATACAGAATCGAACCTTTCAATCGAGGGGGGGGACAGCTTGTAGACTGAACGTTTGGGGAGTTTTATCAGAAATTTCTTGCCGCCCTAGTCAGGATTAGCTCTAATCTGTCCCAGCGAAACTTTGGTGTGCGCCGTGAACAATGCATACAGAATCGAACCTTTCAATCGAGGGGGGGGACAGCTTGTAGACTGAACGTTTGGAGAGTTTTATCAGAAATTTCTTGCCGCCCTAGTCAGGATTAGCTCCAATCTGTCCCAGCGAAACTTTGGTGTGCGCCGTGAACAATGCATACAGAATCGAACCTTTCAATCGAGGGGGGGGGGACAGCTTGTAGACTGAACGTTTGGAGAGTTTTATCAGAAATTTCTTGCCGCCCTAGTCAGGATTAGCTCTAATCTGTCCCAGCGAAATTTTGGTGTGCGCCGTGAACAATGCATACAGAATCGAACATTTCAATCGAGGGGGGGGGGACAGCTTGTAGACTGAACGTTTGGAGAGTTTTATCAGAAATTTCTTGCCGCCCTAGTCAGGATTAGCTCCAATCTGTACCAGCGAAACTTTGGTGTGCGCCGTGAACAATGCATACAGAATCGAACCTTTCAATCGAGGGGGGGACAGCTTGTAGACTGAGAATTTGGGGAGTTTTATCGGAAATTCCCCGCCACCCCACTCAGCATTAGCGCCAATCTGTCCCAGCGAAACTTTGCTGTGCGCCGTGAACAATGCATACAGAATCGAACCTTTCAATCGAGGGGGGGGGGACAGCTTGTAGACTGAGCGTTTGGGGAGTTTTATCAGAAATTCCCCGCCGCCCTAGTCAGGATTAGCTCCAATCTGTCCCAGCGAAACTTTGGTGTGCGCCGTGAACAATGCATACAGAATCGAACCTTTCAATCGAGGGGGGGGACAGCTTGTAGACTGAGCGTTTGGGGAGTTTTATCAGAAATTCCCCGCCACATCACTCAGGATTAGCTCCAACCTGTCCCAGCGAAACTTTGGTGTGCGCCGTGAACAATGCATACAGAATCGAACCTTTCAATCGAGGGGGGGGGGGACAGCTTGTAGACTGAGAATTTGGGGAGTTTTATCAGAAATTTCTTGTCGCCCTAGTCAGGATTAGCTCCAATCTGTCCCAGCGAAACTTTGGTGTGCGCCGTGAACAATGGATACAGAATCGAGCCTTTCAATCGAGGGGGGGGGGGGACAGCTTGTAGACTGAGCGTTTGGGGAGTTTTATCAGAAATTCCCCGCCACATCACTCAGGATTAGCTCCAACCTGTCCCAGCGAAACTTTGGTGTGCGCCGTGAACAATGCATACAGAATCGAACCTTTCAATCGAGGGGGGGGGGACAGCTTGTAGACTGAGAATTTGGGGAGTTTTATCAGAAATTTATTGTCGCCCTAGTCAGGATTAGCTCCAATCTGTCCCAGCGAAACTTTGGTGTGCGCCGTGAACAATGGATACAGAATCGAGCCTTTCAATCGAGGGGGGGGGGGGGGGACAGCTTGTAGACTGAACGTTTGGGGAGTTTTATCAGAAATTTCTTGCCGCCCTAGTCAGGATTAGCTCTAATCTGTCCCAGCGAAACTTTGGTGTGCGCCGTGAACAATGCATACAGAATCGAACCTTTCAATCGAGGGGGGGGGACAGCTTGTAGACTGATCGTTTGGAGAGTTTTATCAGAAATTTCTTGCCGCCCTAGTCAGGATTAGCTCTAATCTGTCCCAGCGAAACTTTGGTGTGCGCCGTGAACAATGCATACAGAATCGAACCTTTCAATCGAGGGGGGGACAGCTTGTAGACTGAACGTTTGGAGAGTTTTATCAGAAATTTCTTGCCGCCCTAGTCAGGATTAGCTCCAATCTGTCCCAGCGAAACTTTGGTGTGCGCCGTGAACAATGCATACAGAATCGAACCTTTCAATCGAGGGGGGGACAGCTTGTAGACTGAACGTTTGGAGAGTTTTATCAGAAATTTCTTGCCGCCCTAGTCAGGATTAGCTCTAATCTGTCCCAGCGAAATTTTGGTGTGCGCCGTGAACAATGCATACAGGATCGAACCTTTCAATCGAGGGGGGGGGAGACAGCTTGTAGACTGAACGTTTGGGGAGTTTTATCAGAAATTTCTTGCCGCCCTAGTCAGGATTAGCTCTAATCTGTCCCAGCGAAACTTTGGTGTGCGCCGTGAACAATGCATACAGAATCGAGCCTTTCAATCGAGGGGGGGGGGGACAGCTTGTAGACTGAGAATTTGGGGAGTTTTATCAGAAATTTCTTGTCGCCCTAGTCAGGATTAGCTCCAATCTGTCCCAGCGAAACTTTGGTGTGCGCCGTGAACAATGGATACAGAATCGAGCCTTTCAATCGAGGGGGGGGGGGGACAGCTTGTAGACTGAGCGTTTGGGGAGTTTTATCAGAAATTCCCCGCCACATCACTCAGGATTAGCTCCAACCTGTCCCAGCGAAACTTTGGTGTGCGCCGTGAACAATGCATACAGAATCGAACCTTTCAATCGAGGGGGGGGGGGGACAGCTTGTAGACTGAGAATTTGGGGAGTTTTATCAGAAATTCCCCGCCACCCCACTCAGCATTAGCGCCAATCTGTCCCAGCGAAACTTTGGTGTGCGCCGTGAACAATGCATACAGAATCGAGCCTTTCAATCGAGGGGGGGGACAGCTTGTAGACTGAGAATTTGGGGAGTTTTATCAGAAATTCCCCGCCACCCCACTCAGCATTAGCTCTAATCTGTCCCAGCGAAACTTTGGTGTGCGCCGTGAACAATGCATACAGAATCGAGCCTTTCAATCGAGGGGGGGGGGACAGCTTGTAGACTGAGAATTTGGGGAGTTTTATCAGAAATTTCTTGTCGCCCTAGTCAGGATTAGCTCCAATCTGTCCCAGCGAAACTTTGGTGTGCGCCGTGAACAATGGATACAGAATCGAGCCTTTCAATCGAGGGGGGGGGGGGACAGCTTGTAGACTGAGCGTTTGGGGAGTTTTATCAGAAATTTCTTGCCGCCCTAGTCAGGATTAGCTCTAATCTGTCCCAGCGAAATTTTGGTGTGCGCCGTGAACAATGCATACAGGATCGAACCTTTCAATCGAGGGGGGGGAGACAGCTTGTAGACTGAACGTTTGGGGAGTTTTATCAGAAATTTCTTGCCGCCCTAGTCAGGATTAGCTCTAATCTGTCCCAGCGAAACTTTGGTGTGCGCCGTGAACAATGCATACAGAATCGAGCCTTTCAATCGAGGGGGGGGGGACAGCTTGTAGACTGAGAATTTGGGGAGTTTTATCAGAAATTTCTTGTCGCCCTAGTCAGGATTAGCTCCAATCTGTCCCAGCGAAACTTTGGTGTGCGCCGTGAACAATGCACACAGAATCGAACCTTTCAATCGAGGGGGGGGGACAGCTTGTAGACTGAGCGTTTGGGGAGTTTTATCAGAAATTTCTTGCCGCCCTAGTCAGGATTAGCTCTAATCTGTCCCAGCGAAACTTTGGTGTGCGCCGTGAACAATGCATACAGAATCGAGCCTTTCAATCGAGGGGGGGGACAGCTTGTAGACTGAGAATTTGGGGAGTTTTATCAGAAATTTCTTGTCGCCCTAGTCAGGATTAGCTCCAATCTGTCCCAGCGAAACTTTGGTGTGCGCCGTGAACAATGGATACAGAATCGAGCCTTTCAATCGAGGGGGGGGGGGGGACAGCTTGTAGACTGAGCGTTTGGGGAGTTTTATCAGAAATTTCTTGCCGCCCTAGTCAGGATTAGCTCCAATCTGTCCCAGCGAAACTTTGGTGTGCGCCGTGAACAATGCATACAGAATCGAACCTTTCAATCGAGGGGGGGACAGCTTGTAGACTGAACGTTTGGAGAGTTTTATCAGAAATTTCTTGCCGCCCTAGTCAGGATTAGCTCTAATCTGTCCCAGCGAAATTTTGGTGTGCGCCGTGAACAATGCATACAGGATCGAACCTTTCAATCGAGGGGGGGGGAGACAGCTTGTAGACTGAACGTTTGGGGAGTTTTATCAGAAATTTCTTGCCGCCCTAGTCAGGATTAGCTCTAATCTGTCCCAGCGAAACTTTGGTGTGCGCCGTGAACAATGCATACAGAATCGAGCCTTTCAATCGAGGGGGGGGGGACAGCTTGTAGACTGAGAATTTGGGGAGTTTTATCAGAAATTTCTTGTCGCCCTAGTCAGGATTAGCTCCAATCTGTCCCAGCGAAACTTTGGTGTGCGCCGTGAACAATGGATACAGAATCGAGCCTTTCAATCGAGGGGGGGGGGGGACAGCTTGTAGACTGAGCGTTTGGGGAGTTTTATCAGAAATTCCCCGCCACATCACTCAGGATTAGCTCCAACCTGTCCCAGCGAAACTTTGGTGTGCGCCGTGAACAATGCATACAGAATCGAACCTTTCAATCGAGGGGGGGGGGGGGACAGCTTGTAGACTGAGAATTTGGGGAGTTTTATCAGAAATTCCCCGCCACCCCACTCAGCATTAGCGCCAATCTGTCCCAGCGAAACTTTGGTGTGCGCCGTGAACAATGCATACAGAATCGAGCCTTTCAATCGAGGGGGGGGACAGCTTGTAGACTGAGAATTTGGGGAGTTTTATCAGAAATTCCCCGCCACCCCACTCAGCATTAGCTCTAATCTGTCCCAGCGAAACTTTGGTGTGCGCCGTGAACAATGCATACAGAATCGAGCCTTTCAATCGAGGGGGGGGGGACAGCTTGTAGACTGAGAATTTGGGGAGTTTTATCAGAAATTTCTTGTCGCCCTAGTCAGGATTAGCTCCAATCTGTCCCAGCGAAACTTTGGTGTGCGCCGTGAACAATGGATACAGAATCGAGCCTTTCAATCGAGGGGGGGGGGGACAGCTTGTAGACTGAGCGTTTGGGGAGTTTTATCAGAAATTTCTTGCCGCCCTAGTCAGGATTAGCTCTAATCTGTCCCAGCGAAATTTTGGTGTGCGCCGTGAACAATGCATACAGGATCGAACCTTTCAATCGAGGGGGGGGAGACAGCTTGTAGACTGAACGTTTGGGGAGTTTTATCAGAAATTTCTTGCCGCCCTAGTCAGGATTAGCTCTAATCTGTCCCAGCGAAACTTTGGTGTGCGCCGTGAACAATGCATACAGAATCGAGCCTTTCAATCGAGGGGGGGGACAGCTTGTAGACTGAGAATTTGGGGAGTTTTATCAGAAATTTCTTGTCGCCCTAGTCAGGATTAGCTCCAATCTGTCCCAGCGAAACTTTGGTGTGCGCCGTGAACAATGCACACAGAATCGAACCTTTCAATCGAGGGGGGGGGACAGCTTGTAGACTGAGCGTTTGGGGAGTTTTATCAGAAATTTCTTGCCGCCCTAGTCAGGATTAGCTCTAATCTGTCCCAGCGAAACTTTGGTGTGCGCCGTGAACAATGCATACAGAATCGAGCCTTTCAATCGAGGGGGGGGGACAGCTTGTAGACTGAGAATTTGGGGAGTTTTATCAGAAATTTCTTGTCGCCCTAGTCAGGATTAGCTCCAATCTGTCCCAGCGAAACTTTGGTGTGCGCCGTGAACAATGGATACAGAATCGAGCCTTTCAATCGAGGGGGGGGGGACAGCTTGTAGACTGAGCGTTTGGGGAGTTTTATCAGAAATTTCTTGCCGCCCTAGTCAGGATTAGCTCTAATCTGTCCCAGCGAAATTTTGGTGTGCGCCGTGAACAATGCATACAGGATCGAACCTTTCAATCGAGGGGGGGGGAGACAGCTTGTAGACTGAACGTTTGGAGAGTTTTATCAGAAATTTCTTGCCGCCCTAGTCAGGATTAGCTCTAATCTGTCCCAGCGAAATTTTGGTGTGCGCCGTGAACAATGCATACAGGATCGAACCTTTCAATCGAGGGGGGGGGGAGACAGCTTGTAGACTGAACGTTTGGGGAGTTTTATCAGAAATTTCTTGCCGCCCTAGTCAGGATTAGCTCTAATCTGTCCCAGCGAAACTTTGGTGTGCGCCGTGAACAATGCATACAGAATCGAGCCTTTCAATCGAGGGGGGGGGGACAGCTTGTAGACTGAGAATTTGGGGAGTTTTATCAGAAATTTCTTGTCGCCCTAGTCAGGATTAGCTCCAATCTGTCCCAGCGAAACTTTGGTGTGCGCCGTGAACAATGCATACAGAATCGAACCTTTCAATCGAGGGGGGGGGGACAGCTTGTAGACTGAGCGTTTGGGGAGTTTTATCAGAAATTCCCCGCCACATCACTCAGGATTAGCTCCAACCTGTCCCAGCGAAACTTTGGTGTGCGCCGTGAACAATGCATACAGAATCGAACCTTTCAATCGAGGGGGGGGGGACAGCTTGTAGACTGAGAATTTGGGGAGTTTTATCAGAAATTCCCCGCCACCCCACTCAGCATTAGCGCCAATCTGTCCCAGCGAAACTTTGTTGTGCGCCGTGAACAATGCATACAGAATCGAGCCTTTCAATCGAGGGGGGGGACAGCTTGTAGACTGAGAATTTGGGGAGTTTTATCAGAAATTCCCCGCCACCCCACTCAGCATTAGCTCTAATCTGTCCCAGCGAAACTTTGGTGTGCGCCGTGAACAATGCATACAGAATCGAGCCTTTCAATCGAGGGGGGGGGGGACAGCTTGTAGACTGAGAATTTGGGGAGTTTTATCAGAAATTTCTTGTCGCCCTAGTCAGGATTAGCTCCAATCTGTCCCAGCGAAACTTTGGTGTGCGCCGTGAACAATGGATACAGAATCGAGCCTTTCAATCGAGGGGGGGGGGGACAGCTTGTAGACTGAACGTTTGGAGAGTTTTATCAGAAATTTCTTGCCGCCCTAGTCAGGATTAGCTCCAATCTGTCCCAGCGAAACTTTGGTGTGCGCCGTGAACAATGCATACAGAATCGAACCTTTCAATCGAGGGGGGGGGGGACAGCTTGTAGACTGAGAATTTGGGGAGTTTTATCAGAAATTTCTTGTCGCCCTAGTCAGGATTAGCTCCAATCTGTCCCAGCGAAACTTTGGTGTGCGCCGTGAACAATGCATACAGAATCGAGCCTTTCAATCGAGGGGGGGGGGGACAGCTTGTAGACTGAGAATTTGGGGAGTTTTATCAGAAATTTCTTGTCGCCCTAGTCAGGATTAGCTCCAATCTGTCCCAGCGAAACTTTGGTGTGCGCCGTGAACAATGCATACAGAATCGAACCTTTCAATCGAGGGGGGGGGGACAGCTTGTAGACTGAACGTTTGGAGAGTTTTATCAGAAATTTCTTGCCGCCCTAGTCAGGATTAGCTCTAATCTGTCCCAGCGAAACTTTGGTGTGCGCCGTGAACAATGCATACAGAATCGAGCCTTTCAATCGAGGGGGGGGGACAGCTTGTAGACTGAGCGTTTGGGGAGTTTTATCAGAAATTCCCCGCCACATCACTCAGGATTAGCTCCAACCTGTCCCAGCGAAACTTTGGTGTGCGCCGTGAACAATGCATACAGAATCGAACCTTTCAATCGAGGGGGGGGGGACAGCTTGTAGACTGAGAATTTGGGGAGTTTTATCAGAAATTCCCCGCCACCCCACTCAGCATTAGCGCCAATCTGTCCCAGCGAAACTTTGGTGTGCGCCGTGAACAATGCATACAGAATCGAGCCTTTCAATCGAGGGGGGGGGGACAGCTTGTAGACTGAGAATTTGGGGAGTTTTATCAGAAATTCCCCGCCACCCCACTCAGCATTAGCTCCAATCTGTCCCAGCGAAACTTTGGTGTGCGCCGTGAACAATGCATACAGAATCGAGCCTTTCAATCGAGGGGGGGGGACAGCTTGTAGACTGAGAATTTGGGGAGTTTTATCAGAAATTTCTTGCCGCCCTAGTCAGGATTAGCTCTAATCTGTCCCAGCGAAACTTTGGTGTGCGCCGTGAACAATGCATACAGAATCAAACCTTTCAATCGAGGGGGGACAGCTTGTAGACTGAGAATTTGGGGAGTTTTATCAGAAATTCCCCGCCACCCCACTCAGCATTAGCGCCAATCTGTCCCAGCGAAACTTTGGTGTGCGCCGTGAACAATGCATACAGAATCGAGCCTTTCAATCGAGGGGGGGGGGACAGCTTGTAGACTGAGAATTTGGGGAGTTTTATCAGAAATTCCCCGCCACCCCACTCAGCATTAGCTCCAATCTGTCCCAGCGAAACTTTGGTGTGCGCCGTGAACAATGGATACAGAATCGAGCCTTTCAATCGAGGGGGGGGGGGACAGCTTGTAGACTGAGCGTTTGGGGAGTTTTATCAGAAATTTCTTGCCGCCCTAGTCAGGATTAGCTCTAATCTGTCCCAGCGAAATTTTGGTGTGCGCCGTGAACAATGCATACAGGATCGAACCTTTCAATCGAGGGGGGGGAGACAGCTTGTAGACTGAACGTTTGGGGAGTTTTATCAGAAATTTCTTGCCGCCCTAGTCAGGATTAGCTCTAATCTGTCCCAGCGAAACTTTGGTGTGCGCCGTGAACAATGCATACAGAATCGAGCCTTTCAATCGAGGGGGGGGGACAGCTTGTAGACTGAGAATTTGGGGAGTTTTATCAGAAATTTCTTGTCGCCCTAGTCAGGATTAGCTCCAATCTGTCCCAGCGAAACTTTGGTGTGCGCCGTGAACAATGCACACAGAATCGAACCTTTCAATCGAGGGGGGGGGACAGCTTGTAGACTGAGCGTTTGGGGAGTTTTATCAGAAATTTCTTGCCGCCCTAGTCAGGATTAGCTCTAATCTGTCCCAGCGAAACTTTGGTGTGCGCCGTGAACAATGCATACAGAATCGAGCCTTTCAATCGAGGGGGGGGGACAGCTTGTAGACTGAGAATTTGGGGAGTTTTATCAGAAATTTCTTGTCGCCCTAGTCAGGATTAGCTCCAATCTGTCCCAGCGAAACTTTGGTGTGCGCCGTGAACAATGGATACAGAATCGAGCCTTTCAATCGAGGGGGGGGGGGACAGCTTGTAGACTGAGCGTTTGGGGAGTTTTATCAGAAATTTCTTGCCGCCCTAGTCAGGATTAGCTCTAATCTGTCCCAGCGAAATTTTGGTGTGCGCCGTGAACAATGCATACAGGATCGAACCTTTCAATCGAGGGGGGGGGAGACAGCTTGTAGACTGAACGTTTGGAGAGTTTTATCAGAAATTTCTTGCCGCCCTAGTCAGGATTAGCTCTAATCTGTCCCAGCGAAATTTTGGTGTGCGCCGTGAACAATGCATACAGGATCGAACCTTTCAATCGAGGGGGGGGGGAGACAGCTTGTAGACTGAACGTTTGGGGAGTTTTATCAGAAATTTCTTGCCGCCCTAGTCAGGATAGCTCTAATCTGTCCCAGCGAAACTTTGGTGTGCGCCGTGAACAATGCATACAGAATCGAGCCTTTCAATCGAGGGGGGGGGGACAGCTTGTAGACTGAGAATTTGGGGAGTTTTATCAGAAATTTCTTGTCGCCCTAGTCAGGATTAGCTCCAATCTGTCCCAGCGAAACTTTGGTGTGCGCCGTGAACAATGCATACAGAATCGAACCTTTCAATCGAGGGGGGGGGGACAGCTTGTAGACTGAGCGTTTGGGGAGTTTTATCAGAAATTCCCCGCCACATCACTCAGGATTAGCTCCAACCTGTCCCAGCGAAACTTTGGTGTGCGCCGTGAACAATGCATACAGAATCGAACCTTTCAATCGAGGGGGGGGGGACAGCTTGTAGACTGAGAATTTGGGGAGTTTTATCAGAAATTCCCCGCCACCCCACTCAGCATTAGCGCCAATCTGTCCCAGCGAAACTTTGGTGTGCGCCGTGAACAATGCATACAGAATCGAGCCTTTCAATCGAGGGGGGGGACAGCTTGTAGACTGAGAATTTGGGGAGTTTTATCAGAAATTCCCCGCCACCCCACTCAGCATTAGCTCTAATCTGTCCCAGCGAAACTTTGGTGTGCGCCGTGAACAATGCATACAGAATCGAGCCTTTCAATCGAGG
Organism: Heligmosomoides polygyrus polygyrus; assembly: GCA_947396885.1. Lineage (NCBI taxonomy): Eukaryota > Metazoa > Nematoda > Chromadorea > Rhabditida > Heligmosomidae > Heligmosomoides > Heligmosomoides polygyrus. The sequence goes on from OX377206.1 coordinate 42,569,811, forward strand.
GGGGGGGGGACAGCTTGTAGACTGAGAATTTGGGGAGTTTTATCAGAAATTTCTTGTCGCCCTAGTCAGGATTAGCTCCAATCTGTCCCAGCGAAACTTTGGTGTGCGCCGTGAACAATGGATACAGAATCGAGCCTTTCAATCGAGGGGGGGGGGACAGCTTGTAGACTGAACGTTTGGAGAGTTTTATCAGAAATTTCTTGCCGCCCTAGTCAGGATTAGCTCCAATCTGTCCCAGCGAAACTTTGGTGTGCGCCGTGAACAATGCATACAGAATCGAACCTTTCAATCGAGGGGGGGGGGGACAGCTTGTAGACTGAGAATTTGGGGAGTTTTATCAGAAATTTCTTGTCGCCCTAGTCAGGATTAGCTCCAATCTGTCCCAGCGAAACTTTGGTGTGCGCCGTGAACAATGCATACAGAATCGAGCCTTTCAATCGAGGGGGGGGGGGACAGCTTGTAGACTGAGAATTTGGGGAGTTTTATCAGAAATTTCTTGTCGCCCTAGTCAGGATTAGCTCCAATCTGTCCCAGCGAAACTTTGGTGTGCGCCGTGAACAATGCATACAGAATCGAACCTTTCAATCGAGGGGGGGGGACAGCTTGTAGACTGAACGTTTGGAGAGTTTTATCAGAAATTTCTTGCCGCCCTAGTCAGGATTAGCTCTAATCTGTCCCAGCGAAACTTTGGTGTGCGCCGTGAACAATGCATACAGAATCGAGCCTTTCAATCGAGGGGGGGGGGACAGCTTGTAGACTGAGCGTTTGGGGAGTTTTATCAGAAATTCCCCGCCACATCACTCAGGATTAGCTCCAACCTGTCCCAGCGAAACTTTGGTGTGCGCCGTGAACAATGCATACAGAATCGAACCTTTCAATCGAGGGGGGGGGGACAGCTTGTAGACTGAGAATTTGGGGAGTTTTATCAGAAATTCCCCGCCACCCCACTCAGCATTAGCGCCAATCTGTCCCAGCGAAACTTTGGTGTGCGCCGTGAACAATGCATACAGAATCGAGCCTTTCAATCGAGGGGGGGGGGACAGCTTGTAGACTGAGAATTTGGGGAGTTTTATCAGAAATTCCCCGCCACCCCACTCAGCATTAGCTCCAATCTGTCCCAGCGAAACTTTGGTGTGCGCCGTGAACAATGCATACAGAATCGAGCCTTTCAATCGAGGGGGGGGGACAGCTTGTAGACTGAGAATTTGGGGAGTTTTATCAGAAATTTCTTGCCGCCCTAGTCAGGATTAGCTCTAATCTGTCCCAGCGAAACTTTGGTGTGCGCCGTGAACAATGCATACAGAATCAAACCTTTCAATCGAGGGGGGACAGCTTGTAGACTGAGAATTTGGGGAGTTTTATCAGAAATTCCCCGCCACCCCACTCAGCATTAGCGCCAATCTGTCCCAGCGAAACTTTGGTGTGCGCCGTGAACAATGCATACAGAATCGAGCCTTTCAATCGAGGGGGGGGGACAGCTTGTAGACTGAGAATTTGGGGAGTTTTATCAGAAATTCCCCGCCACCCCACTCAGCATTAGCTCCAATCTGTCCCAGCGAAACTTTGGTGTGCGCCGTGAACAATGCATACAGAATCGAGCCTTTCAATCGAGGGGGGGGGGACAGCTTGTAGACTGAGAATTTGGGGAGTTTTATCAGAAATTCCCGCCACCCCACTCAGCATTAGCTCCAATCTGTCCCAGCGAAACTTTGGTGTGCGCCGTGAACAATGCATACAGAATCGAAACTTTCAATCGAGGGGGGGGGACAGCTTGTAGACTGAACGTTTGGAGAGTTTTATCAGAAATTTCTTGCCGCCCTAGTAAGGATTAGCTCCAATCTGTCCCAGCGAAACTTTGGTGTGCGCCGTGAACAATGCATACAGAATCGAGCCTTTCAATCGAGGGGGGGGGACAGCTTGTAGACTGAGAATTTGGGGAGTTTTATCAGAAATTTCTTGTCGCCCTAGTCAGGATTAGCTCCAATCTGTCCCAGCGAAACTTTGGTGTGCGCCGTGAACAATGCATACAGAATCGAACCTTTCAATCGAGGGGGGGGGGACAGCTTGTAGACTGAACGTTTGGAGAGTTTTATCAGAAATTTCTTGCCGCCCTAGTCAGGATTAGCTCTAATCTGTCCCAGCGAAATTTTGGTGTGCGCCGTGAACAATGCATACAGAATCAAACCTTTCAATCGAGGGGGGACAGCTTGTAGACTGAGAATTTGGTGAGTTTTATCAGAAATTCCCCGCCACCCCACTCAGCATTAGCGCCAATCTGTCCCAGCGAAACTTTGGTGTGCGCCGTGAACAATGCATACAGAATCGAACCTTTCAATCGAGGGGGGGACAGCTTGTAGACTGAACGTTTGGAGAGTTTTATCAGAAATTTCTTGCCGCCCTAGTCAGGATTAGCTCTAATCTGTCCCAGCGAAATTTTGGTGTGCGCCGTGAACAATGCATACAGGATCGAACCTTTCAATCGAGGGGGGGGGAGACAGCTTGTAGACTGAACGTTTGGGGAGTTTTATCAGAAATTTCTTGCCGCCCTAGTCAGGATTAGCTCTAATCTGTCCCAGCGAAACTTTGGTGTGCGCCGTGAACAATGCATACAGAATCGAACCTTTCAATCGAGGGGGGGGACAGCTTGTAGACTGAACGTTTGGAGAGTTTTATCAGAAATTTCTTGCCGCCCTAGTCAGGATTAGCTCTAATCTGTCCCAGCGAAACTTTGGTGTGCGCCGTGAACAATGCATACAGAATCAAACCTTTCAATCGAGGGGGGACAGCTTGTAGACTGAGAATTTGGGGAGTTTTATCAGAAATTCCCCGCCACCCCACTCAGCATTAGCGCCAATCTGTCCCAGCGAAACTTTGGTGTGCGCCGTGAACAATGCATACAGAATCGAGCCTTTCAATCGAGGGGGGGGGGGACAGCTTGTAGACTGAACGTTTGGAGAGTTTTATCAGAAATTTCTTGCCGCCCTAGTCAGGATTAGCTCTAATCTGTCCCAGCGAAACTTTGGTGTGCGCCGTGAACAATGCATACAGAATCAAACCTTTCAATCGAGGGGGGACAGCTTGTAGACTGAGAATTTGGGGAGTTTTATCAGAAATTCCCCGCCACCCCACTCAGCATTAGCGCCAATCTGTCCCAGCGAAACTTTGGTGTGCGCCGTGAACAATGCATACAGAATCGAGCCTTTCAATCGAGGGGGGGGGGGACAGCTTGTAGACTGAGAATTTGGGGAGTTTTATCAGAAATTCCCCGCCACCCCACTCAGCATTAGCTCCAATCTGTCCCAGCGAAACTTTGGTGTGCGCCGTGAACAATGCATACAGAATCGAGCCTTTCAATCGAGGGGGGGGGGACAGCTTGTAGACTGAGAATTTGGGGAGTTTTATCAGAAATTCCCCGCCACCCCACTCAGCATTAGCTCCAATCTGTCCCAGCGAAACTTTGGTGTGCGCCGTGAACAATGCATACAGAATCGAAACTTTCAATCGAGGGGGGGGGGACAGCTTGTAGACTGAACGTTTGGAGAGTTTTATCAGAAATTTCTTGCCGCCCTAGTCAGGATTAGCTCCAATCTGTCCCAGCGAAACTTTGGTGTGCGCCGTGAACAATGCATACAGAATCGAGCCTTTCAATCGAGGGGGGGGGGGACAGCTTGTAGACTGAGAATTTGGGGAGTTTTATCAGAAATTCCCCGCCACCCCACTCAGCATTAGCTCCAATCTGTCCCAGCGAAACTTTGGTGTGCGCCGTGAACAATGCATACAGAATCGAACCTTTCAATCGAGGGGGGACAGCTTCTAGACTGAGAATTTGGTGAGTTTTATCAGAAATTCCCCGCCACCCCACTCAGCATTAGCGCCAATCTGTCCCAGCGAAACTTTGGTGTGCGCCGTGAACAATGCATACAGAATCGAGCCTTTCAATCGAGGGGGGGGGGGACAGCTTGTAGACTGAGAATTTGGGGAGTTTTATCAGAAATTCCCCGCCACCCCACTCAGCATTAGCTCCAATCTGTCCCAGCGAAACTTTGGTGTGCGCCGTGAACAATGCATACAGAATCGAACCTTTCAATCGAGGGGGGACAGCTTGTAGACTGAGAATTTGGTGAGTTTTATCAGAAATTCCCCGCCACCCCACTCAGCATTAGCGCCAATCTGTCCCAGCGAAACTTTGGTGTGCGCCGTGAACAATGCATACAGAATCGAGCCTTTCAATCGAGGGGGGGGGGACAGCTTGTAGACTGAGAATTTGGGGAGTTTTATCAGAAATTCCCCGCCACCCCACTCAGCATTAGCTCCAATCTGTCCCAGCGAAACTTTGGTGTGCGCCGTGAACAATGCATACAGAATCGAGCCTTTCAATCGAGGGGGGGGGGACAGCTTGTAGACTGAGAATTTGGGGAGTTTTATCAGAAATTCCCCGCCACCCCACTCAGCATTAGCTCCAATCTGTCCCAGCGAAACTTTGGTGTGCGCCGTGAACAATGCATACAGAATCGAACCTTTCAATCGAGGGGGGACAGCTTGTAGACTGAGAATTTGGTGAGTTTTATCAGAAATTCCCCGCCACCCCACTCAGCATTAGCGCCAATCTGTCCCAGCGAAACTTTGGTGTGCGCCGTGAACAATGCATACAGAATCGAAACTTTCAATCGAGGGGGGGACAGCTTGTAGACTGAACGTTTGGAGAGTTTTATCAGAAATTTCTTGCCGCCCTAGTCAGGATTAGCTCCAATCTGTCCCAGCGAAACTTTGGTGTGCGCCGTGAACAATGCATACAGAATCGAGCCTTTCAATCGAGGGGGGGGGGGACAGCTTGTAGACTGAGAATTTGGGGAGTTTTATCAGAAATTCCCCGCCACCCCACTCAGCATTAGCTCCAATCTGTCCCAGCGAAACTTTGGTGTGCGCCGTGAACAATGCATACAGAATCGAACCTTTCAATCGAGGGGGGACAGCTTGTAGACTGAGAATTTGGTGAGTTTTATCAGAAATTCCCCGCCACCCCACTCAGCATTAGCGCCAATCTGTCCCAGCGAAACTTTGGTGTGCGCCGTGAACAATGCATACAGAATCGAGCCTTTCAATCGAGGGGGGGGGGACAGCTTGTAGACTGAGAATTTGGGGAGTTTTATCAGAAATTCCCCGCCACCCCACTCAGCATTAGCTCCAATCTGTCCCAGCGAAACTTTGGTGTGCGCCGTGAACAATGCATACAGAATCGAAACTTTCAATCGAGGGGGGGGGGACAGCTTGTAGACTGAACGTTTGGAGAGTTTTATCAGAAATTTCTTGCCGCCCTAGTCAGGATTAGCTCCATTCTGTCCCAGCGAAACTTTGGTGTGCGCCGTGAACAATGCATACAGAATCGAACCTTTCAATCGAGGGGGGGGGGACAGCTTGTAGACTGAACGTTTGGAGAGTTTTATCAGAAATTTCTTGCCGCCCTAGTCAGGATTAGCTCTAATCTGTCCCAGCGAAATTTTGGTGTGCGCCGTGAACAATGCATACAGAATCAAACCTTTCAATCGAGGGGGGACAGCTTGTAGACTGAGAATTTGGTGAGTTTTATCAGAAATTCCCCGCCACCCCACTCAGCATTAGCGCCAATCTGTCCCAGCGAAACTTTGGTGTGCGCCGTGAACAATGCATACAGAATCGAGCCTTTCAATCGAGGGGGGGGGGGACAGCTTGTAGACTGAGAATTTGGGGAGTTTTATCAGAAATTCCCCGCCACCCCACTCAGCATTAGCTCCAATCTGTCCCAGCGAAACTTTGGTGTGCGCCGTGAACAATGCATACAGAATCGAGCCTTTCAATCGAGGGGGGGGGACAGCTTGTAGACTGAGAATTTGGGGAGTTTTATCAGAAATTCCCCGCCACCCCACTCAGCATTAGCTCCAATCTGTCCCAGCGAAACTTTGGTGTGCGCCGTGAACAATGCATACAGAATCGAAGCTTTCAATCGAGGGGGGGGGGGACAGCTTGTAGACTGAACGTTTGGAGAGTTTTATCAGAAATTTCTTGCCGCCCTAGTCAGGATTAGCTCCATTCTGTCCCAGCGAAACTTTGGTGTGCGCCGTGAACAATGCATACAGAATCGAACCTTTCAATCGAGGGGGGGGGGACAGCTTGTAGACTGAACGTTTGGAGAGTTTTATCAGAAATTTCTTGCCGCCCTAGTCAGGATTAGCTCTAATCTGTCCCAGCGAAATTTTGGTGTGCGCCGTGAACAATGCATACAGAATCAAACCTTTCAATCGAGGGGGGACAGCTTGTAGACTGAGAATTTGGTGAGTTTTATCAGAAATTCCCCGCCACCCCACTCAGCATTAGCGCCAATCTGTCCCAGCGAAACTTTGGTGTGCGCCGTGAACAATGCATACAGAATCGAAGCTTTCAATCGAGGGGGGGGGGGGACAGCTTGTAGACTGAGAATTTGGGGAGTTTTATCAGAAATTTCTTGTCGCCCTAGTCAGGATTAGCTCCAATCTGTCCCAGCGAAACTTTGGTGTGCGCCGTGAACAATGCATACAGAATCGTGCCTTTCAATCGAGGGGGGGGGGGGACAGCTTGTAGACTGAACGTTTGGAGAGTTTTATCAGAAATTTCTTGCCGCCCTAGTCAGGATTAGCTCCATTCTGTCACAGCGAAACTTTGGTGTGCGCCGTGAACAATGCATACAGAATCGAGCCTTTCAATCGAGGGGGGGGGGACAGCTTGTAGACTGAGAATTTGGGGAGTTTTATCAGAAATTCCCCGCCACCCCACTCAGCATTAGCTCCAATCTGTCCCAGCGAAACTTTGGTGTGCGCCGTGAACAATGCATACAGAATCGAGCCTTTCAATCGAGGGGGGGGGGACAGCTTGTAGACTGAGAATTTGGGGAGTTTTATCAGAAATTCCCCGCCACCCCACTCAGCATTAGCTCCAATCTGTCCCAGCGAAACTTTGGTGTGCGCCGTGAACAATGCATACAGAATCGAACCTTTCAATCGAGGGGGGACAGCTTGTAGACTGAGAATTTGGTGAGTTTTATCAGAAATTCCCCGCCACCCCACTCAGCATTAGCGCCAATCTGTCCCAGCGAAACTTTGGTGTGCGCCGTGAACAATGCATACAGAATCGAAACTTTCAATCGAGGGGGGGACAGCTTGTAGACTGAACGTTTGGAGAGTTTTATCAGAAATTTCTTGCCGCCCTAGTCAGGATTAGCTCCAATCTGTCCCAGCGAAATTTGGTGTGCGCCGTGAACAATGCATACAGAATCGAGCCTTTCAATCGAGGGGGGGGGGACAGCTTGTAGACTGAGAATTTGGGGAGTTTTATCAGAAATTCCCCGCCACCCCACTCAGCATTAGCTCCAATCTGTCCCAGCGAAACTTTGGTGTGCGCCGTGAACAATGCATACAGAATCGAAACTTTCAATCGAGGGGGGGGGACAGCTTGTAGACTGAACGTTTGGAGAGTTTTATCAGAAATTTCTTGCCGCCCTAGTCAGGATTAGCTCCAATCTGTCCCAGCGAAACTTTGGTGTGCGCCGTGAACAATGCATACAGAATCGAGCCTTTCAATCGAGGGGGGGGGGGACAGCTTGTAGACTGAGAATTTGGGGAGTTTTATCAGAAATTCCCCGCCACCCCACTCAGCATTAGCTCCAATCTGTCCCAGCGAAACTTTGGTGTGCGCCGTGAACAATGCATACAGAATCGAACCTTTCAATCGAGGGGGGACAGCTTCTAGACTGAGAATTTGGTGAGTTTTATCAGAAATTCCCCGCCACCCCACTCAGCATTAGCGCCAATCTGTCCCAGCGAAACTTTGGTGTGCGCCGTGAACAATGCATACAGAATCGAGCCTTTCAATCGAGGGGGGGGGGGGACAGCTTGTAGACTGAGAATTTGGTGAGTTTTATCAGAAATTCCCCGCCACCCCACTCAGCATTAGCGCCAATCTGTCCCAGCGAAACTTTGGTGTGCGCCGTGAACAATGCATACAGAATCGAAACTTTCAATCGAGGGGGGGACAGCTTGTAGACTGAACGTTTGGAGAGTTTTATCAGAAATTTCTTGCCGCCCTAGTCAGGATTAGCTCCAATCTGTCCCAGCGAAACTTTGGTGTGCGCCGTGAACAATGCATACAGAATCGAGCCTTTCAATCGAGGGGGGGGGGGACAGCTTGTAGACTGAGAATTTGGGGAGTTTTATCAGAAATTCCCCGCCACCCCACTCAGCATTAGCTCCAATCTGTCCCAGCGAAACTTTGGTGTGCGCCGTGAACAATGCATACAGAATCGAAACTTTCAATCGAGGGGGGGGGGGACAGCTTGTAGACTGAGAATTTGGTGAGTTTTATCAGAAATTTCTTGCCGCCCTAGTCAGGATTAGCTCCAATCTGTCCCAGCGAAACTTTGGTGTGCGCCGTGAACAATGCATACAGAATCGAGCCTTTCAATCGAGGGGGGGGGGGGACAGCTTGTAGACTGAGAATTTGGGGAGTTTTATCAGAAATTCCCCGCCACCCCACTCAGCATTAGCTCCAATCTGTCCCAGCGAAACTTTGGTGTGCGCCGTGAACAATGCATACAGAATCGAGCCTTTCAATCGAGGGGGGGGGGACAGCTTGTAGACTGAGAATTTGGGGAGTTTTATCAGAAATTCCCCGCCACCCCACTCAGCATTAGCTCCAATCTGTCCCAGCGAAACTTTGGTGTGCGCCGTGAACAATGCATACAGAATCGAACCTTTCAATCGAGGGGGGACAGCTTGTAGACTGAGAATTTGGTGAGTTTTATCAGAAATTCCCCGCCACCCCACTCAGCATTAGCGCCAATCTGTCCCAGCGAAACTTTGGTGTGCGCCGTGAACAATGCATACAGAATCGAAACTTTCAATCGAGGGGGGGGACAGCTTGTAGACTGAACGTTTGGAGAGTTTTATCAGAAATTTCTTGCCGCCCTAGTCAGGATTAGCTCCAATCTGTCCCAGCGAAACTTTGGTGTGCGCCGTGAACAATGCATACAGAATCGAGCCTTTCAATCGAGGGGGGGGGGACAGCTTGTAGACTGAGAATTTGGGGAGTTTTATCAGAAATTCCCCGCCACCCCACTCAGCATTAGCTCCAATCTGTCCCAGCGAAACTTTGGTGTGCGCCGTGAACAATGCATACAGAATCGAACCTTTCAATCGAGGGGGGACAGCTTGTAGACTGAGAATTTGGTGAGTTTTATCAGAAATTCCCCGCCACCCCACTCAGCATTAGCGCCAATCTGTCCCAGCGAAACTTTGGTGTGCGCCGTGAACAATGCATACAGAATCGAGCCTTTCAATCGAGGGGGGGGGGACAGCTTGTAGACTGAGAATTTGGGGAGTTTTATCAGAAATTCCCCGCCACCCCACTCAGCATTAGCTCCAATCTGTCCCAGCGAAACTTTGGTGTGCGCCGTGAACAATGCATACAGAATCGAAACTTTCAATCGAGGGGGGGGGGGGACAGCTTGTAGACTGAACGTTTGGAGAGTTTTATCAGAAATTTCTTGCCGCCCTAGTCAGGATTAGCTCCATTCTGTCCCAGCGAAACTTTGGTGTGCGCCGTGAACAATGCATACAGAATCGAACCTTTCAATCGAGGGGGGGGGGACAGCTTGTAGACTGAACGTTTGGAGAGTTTTATCAGAAATTTCTTGCCGCCCTAGTCAGGATTAGCTCTAATCTGTCCCAGCGAAATTTTGGTGTGCGCCGTGAACAATGCATACAGAATCAAACCTTTCAATCGAGGGGGGACAGCTTGTAGACTGAGAATTTGGTGAGTTTTATCAGAAATTCCCCGCCACCCCACTCAGCATTAGCGCCAATCTGTCCCAGCGAAACTTTGGTGTGCGCCGTGAACAATGCATACAGAATCGAGCCTTTCAATCGAGGGGGGGGGGGACAGCTTGTAGACTGAGAATTTGGGGAGTTTTATCAGAAATTCCCCGCCACCCCACTCAGCATTAGCTCCAATCTGTCCCAGCGAAACTTTGGTGTGCGCCGTGAACAATGCATACAGAATCGAGCCTTTCAATCGAGGGGGGGGGGGACAGCTTGTAGACTGAGAATTTGGGGAGTTTTATCAGAAATTCCCCGCCACCCCACTCAGCATTAGCTCCAATCTGTCCCAGCGAAACTTTGGTGTGCGCCGTGAACAATGCATACAGAATCGAAGCTTTCAATCGAGGGGGGGGGGACAGCTTGTAGACTGAACGTTTGGAGAGTTTTATCAGAAATTTCTTGCCGCCCTAGTCAGGATTAGCTCCATTCTGTCCCAGCGAAACTTTGGTGTGCGCCGTGAACAATGCATACAGAATCGAACCTTTCAATCGAGGGGGGGGGACAGCTTGTAGACTGAACGTTTGGAGAGTTTTATCAGAAATTTCTTGCCGCCCTAGTCAGGATTAGCTCTAATCTGTCCCAGCGAAATTTTGGTGTGCGCCGTGAACAATGCATACAGAATCAAACCTTTCAATCGAGGGGGGACAGCTTGTAGACTGAGAATTTGGTGAGTTTTATCAGAAATTCCCCGCCACCCCACTCAGCATTAGCGCCAATCTGTCCCAGCGAAACTTTGGTGTGCGCCGTGAACAATGCATACAGAATCGAGCCTTTCAATCGAGGGGGGGGACAGCTTGTAGACTGAGAATTTGGGGAGTTTTATCAGAAATTTCTTGTCGCCCTAGTCAGGATTAGCTCCAATCTGTCCCAGCGAAACTTTGGTGTGCGCCGTGAACAATGCATACAGAATCGTGCCTTTCAATCGAGGGGGGGGGACAGCTTGTAGACTGAACGTTTGGAGAGTTTTATCAGAAATTTCTTGCCGCCCTAGTCAGGATTAGCTCCATTCTGTCACAGCGAAACTTTGGTGTGCGCCGTGAACAATGCATACAGAATCGAGCCTTTCAATCGAGGGGGGGGGACAGCTTGTAGACTGAGAATTTGGGGAGTTTTATCAGAAATTCCCCGCCACCCCACTCAGCATTAGCTCCAATCTGTCCCAGCGAAACTTTGGTGTGCGCCGTGAACAATGCATACAGAATCGAGCCTTTCAATCGAGGGGGGGGGGGACAGCTTGTAGACTGAGAATTTGGGGAGTTTTATCAGAAATTCCCCGCCACCCCACTCAGCATTAGCTCCAATCTGTCCCAGCGAAACTTTGGTGTGCGCCGTGAACAATGCATACAGAATCGAACCTTTCAATCGAGGGGGGACAGCTTGTAGACTGAGAATTTGGTGAGTTTTATCAGAAATTCCCCGCCACCCCACTCAGCATTAGCGCCAATCTGTCCCAGCGAAACTTTGGTGTGCGCCGTGAACAATGCATACAGAATCGAAACTTTCAATCGAGGGGGGGACAGCTTGTAGACTGAACGTTTGGAGAGTTTTATCAGAAATTTCTTGCCGCCCTAGTCAGGATTAGCTCCAATCTGTCCCAGCGAAACTTTGGTGTGCGCCGTGAACAATGCATACAGAATCGAGCCTTTCAATCGAGGGGGGGGGGGGGACAGCTTGTAGACTGAACGTTTGGAGAGTTTTATCAGAAATTTCTTGCCGCCCTAGTCAGGATTAGCTCCATTCTGTCCCAGCGAAACTTTGGTGTGCGCCGTGAACAATGCATACAGAATCGAACCTTTCAATCGAGGGGGGGGGGACAGCTTGTAGACTGAACGTTTGGAGAGTTTTATCAGAAATTCCCCGCCACCCCACTCAGCATTAGCTCCAATCTGTCCCAGCGAAACTTTGGTGTGCGCCGTGAACAATGCATACAGAATCGAAACTTTCAATCGAGGGGGGGGGGACAGCTTGTAGACTGAACGTTTGGAGAGTTTTATCAGAAATTTCTTGCCGCCCTAGTCAGGATTAGCTCCATTCTGTCCCAGCGAAACTTTGGTGTGCGCCGTGAACAATGCATACAGAATCGAACCTTTCAATCGAGGGGGGGGGGACAGCTTGTAGACTGAACGTTTGGAGAGTTTTATCAGAAATTTCTTGCCGCCCTAGTCAGGATTAGCTCTAATCTGTCCCAGCGAAATTTTGGTGTGCGCCGTGAACAATGCATACAGAATCAAACCTTTCAATCGAGGGGGGACAGCTTGTAGACTGAGAATTTGGTGAGTTTTATCAGAAATTCCCCGCCACCCCACTCAGCATTAGCGCCAATCTGTCCCAGCGAAACTTTGGTGTGCGCCGTGAACAATGCATACAGAATCGAGCCTTTCAATCGAGGGGGGGGGGGACAGCTTGTAGACTGAGAATTTGGGGAGTTTTATCAGAAATTCCCCGCCACCCCACTCAGCATTAGCTCCAATCTGTCCCAGCGAAACTTTGGTGTGCGCCGTGAACAATGCATACAGAATCGAGCCTTTCAATCGAGGGGGGGGGGGACAGCTTGTAGACTGAGAATTTGGGGAGTTTTATCAGAAATTCCCCGCCACCCCACTCAGCATTAGCTCCAATCTGTCCCAGCGAAACTTTGGTGTGCGCCGTGAACAATGCATACAGAATCGAAGCTTTCAATCGAGGGGGGGGGGACAGCTTGTAGACTGAACGTTTGGAGAGTTTTATCAGAAATTTCTTGCCGCCCTAGTCAGGATTAGCTCCATTCTGTCCCAGCGAAACTTTGGTGTGCGCCGTGAACAATGCATACAGAATCGAACCTTTCAATCGAGGGGGGGGGACAGCTTGTAGACTGAACGTTTGGAGAGTTTTATCAGAAATTTCTTGCCGCCCTAGTCAGGATTAGCTCTAATCTGTCCCAGCGAAATTTTGGTGTGCGCCGTGAACAATGCATACAGAATCAAACCTTTCAATCGAGGGGGGACAGCTTGTAGACTGAGAATTTGGTGAGTTTTATCAGAAATTCCCCGCCACCCCACTCAGCATTAGCGCCAATCTGTCCCAGCGAAACTTTGGTGTGCGCCGTGAACAATGCATACAGAATCGAGCCTTTCAATCGAGGGGGGGGACAGCTTGTAGACTGAGAATTTGGGGAGTTTTATCAGAAATTTCTTGTCGCCCTAGTCAGGATTAGCTCCAATCTGTCCCAGCGAAACTTTGGTGTGCGCCGTGAACAATGCATACAGAATCGTGCCTTTCAATCGAGGGGGGGGGACAGCTTGTAGACTGAACGTTTGGAGAGTTTTATCAGAAATTTCTTGCCGCCCTAGTCAGGATTAGCTCCATTCTGTCACAGCGAAACTTTGGTGTGCGCCGTGAACAATGCATACAGAATCGAGCCTTTCAATCGAGGGGGGGGGACAGCTTGTAGACTGAGAATTTGGGGAGTTTTATCAGAAATTCCCCGCCACCCCACTCAGCATTAGCTCCAATCTGTCCCAGCGAAACTTTGGTGTGCGCCGTGAACAATGCATACAGAATCGAGCCTTTCAATCGAGGGGGGGGGGACAGCTTGTAGACTGAGAATTTGGGGAGTTTTATCAGAAATTCCCCGCCACCCCACTCAGCATTAGCTCCAATCTGTCCCAGCGAAACTTTGGTGTGCGCCGTGAACAATGCATACAGAATCGAACCTTTCAATCGAGGGGGGACAGCTTGTAGACTGAGAATTTGGTGAGTTTTATCAGAAATTCCCCGCCACCCCACTCAGCATTAGCGCCAATCTGTCCCAGCGAAACTTTGGTGTGCGCCGTGAACAATGCATACAGAATCGAAACTTTCAATCGAGGGGGGGACAGCTTGTAGACTGAACGTTTGGAGAGTTTTATCAGAAATTTCTTGCCGCCCTAGTCAGGATTAGCTCCAATCTGTCCCAGCGAAACTTTGGTGTGCGCCGTGAACAATGCATACAGAATCGAGCCTTTCAATCGAGGGGGGGGACAGCTTGTAGACTGAGAATTTGGGGAGTTTTATCAGAAATTCCCCGCCACCCCACTCAGCATTAGCTCCAATCTGTCCCAGCGAAACTTTGGTGTGCGCCGTGAACAATGCATACAGAATCGAAACTTTCAATCGAGGGGGGGGGGACAGCTTGTAGACTGAACGTTTGGAGAGTTTTATCAGAAATTTCTTGCCGCCCTAGTCAGGATTAGCTCCAATCTGTCCCAGCGAAACTTTGGTGTGCGCCGTGAACAATGCATACAGAATCGAGCCTTTCAATCGAGGGGGGGGGGACAGCTTGTAGACTGAGAATTTGGGGAGTTTTATCAGAAATTCCCCGCCACCCCACTCAGCATTAGCTCCAATCTGTCCCAGCGAAACTTTGGTGTGCGCCGTGAACAATGCATACAGAATCGAACCTTTCAATCGAGGGGGGACAGCTTCTAGACTGAGAATTTGGTGAGTTTTATCAGAAATTCCCCGCCACCCCACTCAGCATTAGCGCCAATCTGTCCCAGCGAAACTTTGGTGTGCGCCGTGAACAATGCATACAGAATCGAGCCTTTCAATCGAGGGGGGGGGGACAGCTTGTAGACTGAGAATTTGGGGAGTTTTATCAGAAATTCCCCGCCACCCCACTCAGCATTAGCTCCAATCTGTCCCAGCGAAACTTTGGTGTGCGCCGTGAACAATGCATACAGAATCGAACCTTTCAATCGAGGGGGGACAGCTTGTAGACTGAGAATTTGGTGAGTTTTATCAGAAATTCCCCGCCACCCCACTCAGCATTAGCGCCAATCTGTCCCAGCGAAACTTTGGTGTGCGCCGTGAACAATGCATACAGAATCGAGCCTTTCAATCGAGGGGGGGGGGGACAGCTTGTAGACTGAGAATTTGGGGAGTTTTATCAGAAATTCCCCGCCACCCCACTCAGCATTAGCTCCAATCTGTCCCAGCGAAACTTTGGTGTGCGCCGTGAACAATGCATACAGAATCGAGCCTTTCAATCGAGGGGGGGGGGGACAGCTTGTAGACTGAGAATTTGGGGAGTTTTATCAGAAATTCCCCGCCACCCCACTCAGCATTAGCTCCAATCTGTCCCAGCGAAACTTTGGTGTGCGCCGTGAACAATGCATACAGAATCGAACCTTTCAATCGAGGGGGGACAGCTTGTAGACTGAGAATTTGGTGAGTTTTATCAGAAATTCCCCGCCACCCCACTCAGCATTAGCGCCAATCTGTCCCAGCGAAACTTTGGTGTGCGCCGTGAACAATGCATACAGAATCGAAACTTTCAATCGAGGGGGGGACAGCTTGTAGACTGAACGTTTGGAGAGTTTTATCAGAAATTTCTTGCCGCCCTAGTCAGGATTAGCTCCAATCTGTCCCAGCGAAACTTTGGTGTGCGCCGTGAACAATGCATACAGAATCGAGCCTTTCAATCGAGGGGGGGGGGACAGCTTGTAGACTGAGAATTTGGGGAGTTTTATCAGAAATTCCCCGCCACCCCACTCAGCATTAGCTCCAATCTGTCCCAGCGAAACTTTGGTGTGCGCCGTGAACAATGCATACAGAATCGAACCTTTCAATCGAGGGGGGACAGCTTGTAGACTGAGAATTTGGTGAGTTTTATCAGAAATTCCCCGCCACCCCACTCAGCATTAGCGCCAATCTGTCCCAGCGAAACTTTGGTGTGCGCCGTGAACAATGCATACAGAATCGAGCCTTTCAATCGAGGGGGGGGGGGACAGCTTGTAGACTGAGAATTTGGGGAGTTTTATCAGAAATTCCCCGCCACCCCACTCAGCATTAGCTCCAATCTGTCCCAGCGAAACTTTGGTGTGCGCCGTGAACAATGCATACAGAATCGAAACTTTCAATCGAGGGGGGGGGGGACAGCTTGTAGACTGAACGTTTGGAGAGTTTTATCAGAAATTTCTTGCCGCCCTAGTCAGGATTAGCTCCATTCTGTCCCAGCGAAACTTTGGTGTGCGCCGTGAACAATGCATACAGAATCGAACCTTTCAATCGAGGGGGGGGGGGACAGCTTGTAGACTGAACGTTTGGAGAGTTTTATCAGAAATTTCTTGCCGCCCTAGTCAGGATTAGCTCTAATCTGTCCCAGCGAAATTTTGGTGTGCGCCGTGAACAATGCATACAGAATCAAACCTTTCAATCGAGGGGGGACAGCTTGTAGACTGAGAATTTGGTGAGTTTTATCAGAAATTCCCCGCCACCCCACTCAGCATTAGCGCCAATCTGTCCCAGCGAAACTTTGGTGTGCGCCGTGAACAATATATACAGAATCGAGCCTTTCAATCGAGGGGGGGGGGACAGCTTGTAGACTGAGAATTTGGGGAGTTTTATCAGAAATTCCCCGCCACCCCACTCAGCATTAGCTCCAATCTGTCCCAGCGAAACTTTGGTGTGCGCCGTGAACAATGCATACAGAATCGAGCCTTTCAATCGAGGGGGGGGGGACAGCTTGTAGACTGAGAATTTGGGGAGTTTTATCAGAAATTCCCCGCCACCCCACTCAGCATTAGCTCCAATCTGTCCCAGCGAAACTTTGGTGTGCGCCGTGAACAATGCATACAGAATCGAAGCTTTCAATCGAGGGGGGGGGGGACAGCTTGTAGACTGAACGTTTGGAGAGTTTTATCAGAAATTTCTTGCCGCCCTAGTCAGGATTAGCTCCATTCTGTCCCAGCGAAACTTTGGTGTGCGCCGTGAACAATGCATACAGAATCGAACCTTTCAATCGAGGGGGGGGGACAGCTTGTAGACTGAACGTTTGGAGAGTTTTATCAGAAATTTCTTGCCGCCCTAGTCAGGATTAGCTCTAATCTGTCCCAGCGAAATTTTGGTGTGCGCCGTGAACAATGCATACAGAATCAAACCTTTCAATCGAGGGGGGACAGCTTGTAGACTGAGAATTTGGTGAGTTTTATCAGAAATTCCCCGCCACCCCACTCAGCATTAGCGCCAATCTGTCCCAGCGAAACTTTGGTGTGCGCCGTGAACAATGCATACAGAATCGAGCCTTTCAATCGAGGGGGGGGACAGCTTGTAGACTGAGAATTTGGGGAGTTTTATCAGAAATTTCTTGTCGCCCTAGTCAGGATTAGCTCCAATCTGTCCCAGCGAAATTTTGGTGTGCGCCGTGAACAATGCATACAGAATCGTGCCTTTCAATCGAGGGGGGGGGGGACAGCTTGTAGACTGAACGTTTGGAGAGTTTTATCAGAAATTTCTTGCCGCCCTAGTCAGGATTAGCTCCATTCTGTCACAGCGAAACTTTGGTGTGCGCCGTGAACAATGCATACAGAATCGAGCCTTTCAATCGAGGGGGGGGGGACAGCTTGTAGACTGAGAATTTGGGGAGTTTTATCAGAAATTCCCCGCCACCCCACTCAGCATTAGCTCCAATCTGTCCCAGCGAAACTTTGGTGTGCGCCGTGAACAATGCATACAGAATCGAGCCTTTCAATCGAGGGGGGGGGGACAGCTTGTAGACTGAGAATTTGGGGAGTTTTATCAGAAATTCCCCGCCACCCCACTCAGCATTAGCTCCAATCTGTCCCAGCGAAACTTTGGTGTGCGCCGTGAACAATGCATACAGAATCGAACCTTTCAATCGAGGGGGGACAGCTTGTAGACTGAGAATTTGGTGAGTTTTATCAGAAATTCCCCGCCACCCCACTCAGCATTAGCGCCAATCTGTCCCAGCGAAACTTTGGTGTGCGCCGTGAACAATGCATACAGAATCGAAACTTTCAATCGAGGGGGGGACAGCTTGTAGACTGAACGTTTGGAGAGTTTTATCAGAAATTTCTTGCCGCCCTAGTCAGGATTAGCTCCAATCTGTCCCAGCGAAACTTTGGTGTGCGCCGTGAACAATGCATACAGAATCGAGCCTTTCAATCGAGGGGGGGGGGACAGCTTGTAGACTGAGAATTTGGGGAGTTTTATCAGAAATTCCCCGCCACCCCACTCAGCATTAGCTCCAATCTGTCCCAGCGAAACTTTGGTGTGCGCCGTGAACAATGCATACAGAATCGAACCTTTCAATCGAGGGGGGACAGCTTGTAGACTGAGAATTTGGTGAGTTTTATCAGAAATTCCCCGCCACCCCACTCAGCATTAGCGCCAATCTGTCCCAGCGAAACTTTGGTGTGCGCCGTGAACAATGCATACAGAATCGAGCCTTTCAATCGAGGGGGGGGGACAGCTTGTAGACTGAGAATTTGGGGAGTTTTATCAGAAATTCCCCGCCACCCCACTCAGCATTAGCTCCAATCTGTCCCAGCGAAACTTTGGTGTGCGCCGTGAACAATGCATACAGAATCGAAACTTTCAATCGAGGGGGGGGGGGGGGACAGCTTGTAGACTGAACGTTTGGAGAGTTTTATCAGAAATTTCTTGCCGCCCTAGTCAGGATTAGCTCCATTCTGTCCCAGCGAAACTTTGGTGTGCGCCGTGAACAATGCATACAGAATCGAACCTTTCAATCGAGGGGGGGGGGACAGCTTGTAGACTGAACGTTTGGAGAGTTTTATCAGAAATTTCTTGCCGCCCTAGTCAGGATTAGCTCTAATCTGTCCCAGCGAAATTTTGGTGTGCGCCGTGAACAATGCATACAGAATCAAACCTTTCAATCGAGGGGGGACAGCTTGTAGACTGAGAATTTGGTGAGTTTTATCAGAAATTCCCCGCCACCCCACTCAGCATTAGCGCCAATCTGTCCCAGCGAAACTTTGGTGTGCGCCGTGAACAATGCATACAGAATCGAGCCTTTCAATCGAGGGGGGGGGGACAGCTTGTAGACTGAGAATTTGGGGAGTTTTATCAGAAATTCCCCGCCACCCCACTCAGCATTAGCTCCAATCTGTCCCAGCGAAACTTTGGTGTGCGCCGTGAACAATGCATACAGAATCGAGCCTTTCAATCGAGGGGGGGGGGGACAGCTTGTAGACTGAGAATTTGGGGAGTTTTATCAGAAATTCCCCGCCACCCCACTCAGCATTAGCTCCAATCTGTCCCAGCGAAACTTTGGTGTGCGCCGTGAACAATGCATACAGAATCGAAACTTTCAATCGAGGGGGGGGGACAGCTTGTAGACTGAACGTTTGGAGAGTTTTATCAGAAATTTCTTGCCGCCCTAGTCAGGATTAGCTCCATTCTGTCCCAGCGAAACTTTGGTGTGCGCCGTGAACAATGCATACAGAATCGAACCTTTCAATCGAGGGGGGGGGGACAGCTTGTAGACTGAACGTTTGGAGAGTTTTATCAGAAATTTCTTGCCGCCCTAGTCAGGATTAGCTCTAATCTGTCCCAGCGAAATTTTGGTGTGCGCCGTGAACAATGCATACAGAATCAAACCTTTCAATCGAGGGGGGACAGCTTGTAGACTGAGAATTTGGTGAGTTTTATCAGAAATTCCCCGCCACCCCACTCAGCATTAGCGCCAATCTGTCCCAGCGAAACTTTGGTGTGCGCCGTGAACAATGCATACAGAATCGAGCCTTTCAATCGAGGGGGGGGACAGCTTGTAGACTGAGAATTTGGGGAGTTTTATCAGAAATTTCTTGTCGCCCTAGTCAGGATTAGCTCCAATCTGTCCCAGCGAAACTTTGGTGTGCGCCGTGAACAATGCATACAGAATCGTGCCTTTCAATCGAGGGGGGGGGGGACAGCTTGTAGACTGAACGTTTGGAGAGTTTTATCAGAAATTTCTTGCCGCCCTAGTCAGGATTAGCTCCATTCTGTCACAGCGAAACTTTGGTGTGCGCCGTGAACAATGCATACAGAATCGAACCTTTCAATCGAGGGGGGGGGGACAGCTTGTAGACTGAGCGTTTGGGGAGTTTTATCAGAAATTCCCCGCCACATCACTCAGGATTAGCTCCAACCTGTCCCAGCGAAACTTTGGTGTGCGCCGTGAACAATGCATACAGAATCGAACCTTTCAATCGAGGGGGGGGGGGACAGCTTGTAGACTGAGAATTTGGGGAGTTTTATCAGAAATTCCCCGCCACCCCACTCAGCATTAGCGCCAATCTGTCCCAGCGAAACTTTGGTGTGCGCCGTGAACAATGCATACAGAATCGAGCCTTTCAATCGAGGGGGGGGGACAGCTTGTAGACTGAACGTTTGGAGAGTTTTATCAGAAATTTCTTGCCGCCCTAGTCAGGATTAGCTCTAATCTGTCCCAGCGAAACTTTGGTGTGCGCCGTGAACAATGCATACAGAATCGAACCTTTCAATCGAGGGGGGGGGGACAGCTTGTAGACTGAGAATTTGGGGAGTTTTATCAGAAATTCCCCGCCACCCCACTCAGCATTAGCGCCAATCTGTCCCAGCGAAACTTTGGTGTGCGCCGTGAACAATGCATACAGAATCGAGCCTTTCAATCGAGGGGGGGGGGAACAGCTTGTAGACTGAGAATTTGGGGAGTTTTATCAGAAATTCCCCGCCACCCCACTCAGCATTAGCTCCAATCTGTCCCAGCGAAACTTTGGTGTGCGCCGTGAACAATGCATACAGAATCGAGCCTTTCAATCGAGGGGGGGGGACAGCTTGTAGACTGAGAATTTGGGGAGTTTTATCAGAAATTCCCCGCCACCCCACTCAGCATTAGCTCCAATCTGTCCCAGCGAAACTTTGGTGTGCGCCGTGAACAATGCATACAGAATCGAAACTTTCAATCGAGGGGGGGGGACAGCTTGTAGACTGAACGTTTGGAGAGTTTTATCAGAAATTTCTTGCCGCCCTAGTCAGGATTAGCTCCAATCTGTCCCAGCGAAACTTTGGTGTGCGCCGTGAACAATGCATACAGAATCGAGCCTTTCAATCGAGGGGGGGGGGGGACAGCTTGTAGACTGAGAATTTGGGGAGTTTTATCAGAAATTCCCCGCCACCCCACTCAGCATTAGCTCCAATCTGTCCCAGCGAAACTTTGGTGTGCGCCGTGAACAATGCATACAGAATCGAACCTTTCAATCGAGGGGGGGGGACAGCTTGTAGACTGAACGTTTGGAGAGTTTTATCAGAAATTTCTTGCCGCCCTAGTCAGGATTAGCTCCATTCTGTCCCAGCGAAACTTTGGTGTGCGCCGTGAACAATGCATACAGAATCGAACCTTTCAATCGAGGGGGGGGGGGACAGCTTGTAGACTGAACGTTTGGAGAGTTTTATCAGAAATTTCTTGCCGCCCTAGTCAGGATTAGCTCTAATCTGTCCCAGCGAAATTTTGGTGTGCGCCGTGAACAATGCATACAGAATCAAACCTTTCAATCGAGGGGGGACAGCTTGTAGACTGAGAATTTGGTGAGTTTTATCAGAAATTCCCCGCCACCCCACTCAGCATTAGCGCCAATCTGTCCCAGCGAAACTTTGGTGTGCGCCGTGAACAATGCATACAGAATCGAGCCTTTCAATCGAGGGGGGGGGGACAGCTTGTAGACTGAGAATTTGGGGAGTTTTATCAGAAATTTCTTGCCGCCCTAGTCAGGATTAGCTCTAATCTGTCCCAGCGAAACTTTGGTGTGCGCCGTGAACAATGCATACAGAATCGAACCTTTCAATCGAGGGGGGGGACAGCTTGTAGACTGAGAATTTGGGGAGTTTTATCAGAAATTTCTTGTCGCCCTAGTCAGGATTAGCTCCAATCTGTCCCAGCGAAACTTTGGTGTGCGCCGTGAACAATGGATACAGAATCGAGCCTTTCAATCGAGGGGGGGGGGACAGCTTGTAGACTGAGAATTTGGAGAGTTTTATCAGAAATTTCTTGCCGCCCTAGTCAGGATTAGCTCCAATCTGTCCCAGCGAAACTTTGGTGTGCGCCGTGAACAATGCATACAGAATCGAACCTTTCAATCGAGGGGGGGGGGGACAGCTTGTAGACTGAGCGTTTGGGGAGTTTTATCAGAAATTCCCCGCCACATCACTCAGGATTAGCTCCAACCTGTCCCAGCGAAACTTTGGTGTGCGCCGTGAACAATGCATACAGAATCAAACCTTTCAATCGAGGGGGGGGGGACAGCTTGTAGACTGAGAATTTGGGGAGTTTTATCAGAAATTTCTTGTCGCCCTAGTCAGGATTAGCTCCAATCTGTCCCAGCGAAACTTTGGTGTGCGCCGTGAACAATGGATACAGAATCGAGCCTTTCAATCGAGGGGGGGGACAGCTTGTAGACTGAGAATTTGGGGAGTTTTATCAGAAATTTCTTGCCGCCCTAGTCAGGATTAGCTCTAATCTGTCCCAGCGAAACTTTGGTGTGCGCCGTGAACAATGCATACAGAATCGAACCTTTCAATCGAGGGGGGGGGGGACAGCTTGTAGACTGAACGTTTGGGGAGTTTTATCAGAAATTTCTTGCCGCCCTAGTCAGGATTAGCTCTAATCTGTCCCAGCGAAACTTTGGTGTGCGCCGTGAACAATGCATACAGAATCGTGCCTTTCAATCGAGGGGGGGGGACAGCTTGTAGACTGAACGTTTGGAGAGTTTTATCAGAAATTTCTTGCCGCCCTAGTCAGGATTAGCTCCATTCTGTCCCAGCGAAACTTTGGTGTGCGCCGTGAACAATGCATACAGAATCGAACCTTTCAATCGAGGGGGGGGGACAGCTTGTAGACTGAACGTTTGGAGAGTTTTATCAGAAATTTCTTGCCGCCCTAGTCAGGATTAGCTCTAATCTGTCCCAGCGAAATTTTGGTGTGCGCCGTGAACAATGCATACAGAATCAAACCTTTCAATCGAGGGGGGACAGCTTGTAGACTGAGAATTTGGGGAGTTTTATCAGAAATTCCCCGCCACCCCACTCAGCATTAGCGCCAATCTGTCCCAGCGAAACTTTGGTGTGCGCCGTGAACAATGCATACAGAATCGAGCCTTTCAATCGAGGGGGGGGGACAGCTTGTAGACTGAGAATTTGGGGAGTTTTATCAGAAATTTCTTGCCGCCCTAGTCAGGATTAGCTCCAATCTGTCCCAGCGAAACTTTGGTGTGCGCCGTGAACAATGCATACAGAATCGAACCTTTCAATCGAGGGGGGGGGGGGACAGCTTGTAGACTGAGAATTTGGGGAGTTTTATCAGAAATTTCTTGTCGCCCTAGTCAGGATTAGCTCCAATCTGTCCCAGCGAAACTTTGGTGTGCGCCGTGAACAATGGATACAGAATCGAGCCTTTCAATCGAGGGGGGGGGGGACAGCTTGTAGACTGAACGTTTGGAGAGTTTTATCAGAAATTTCTTGCCGCCCTAGTCAGGATTAGCTCCAATCTGTCCCAGCGAAACTTTGGTGTGCGCCGTGAACAATGCATACAGAATCGAACCTTTCAATCGAGGGGGGGGGGACAGCTTGTAGACTGAGCGTTTGGGGAGTTTTATCAGAAATTCCCCGCCACATCACTCAGGATTAGCTCCAACCTGTCCCAGCGAAACTTTGGTGTGCGCCGTGAACAATGCATACAGAATCGAACCTTTCAATCGAGGGGGGGGGGACAGCTTGTAGACTGAGAATTTGGGGAGTTTTATCAGAAATTTCTTGTCGCCCTAGTCAGGATTAGCTCCAATCTGTCCCAGCGAAACTTTGGTGTGCGCCGTGAACAATGGATACAGAATCGAGCCTTTCAATCGAGGGGGGGGGGACAGCTTGTAGACTGAGAATTTGGGGAGTTTTATCAGAAATTTCTTGTCGCCCTAGTCAGGATTAGCTCCAATCTGTCCCAGCGAAACTTTGGTGTGCGCCGTGAACAATGGATACAGAATCGAGCCTTTCAATCGAGGGGGGGGGGGGACAGCTTGTAGACTGAACGTTTGGAGAGTTTTATCAGAAATTTCTTGCCGCCCTAGTCAGGATTAGCTCCAATCTGTCCCAGCGAAACTTTGGTGTGCGCCGTGAACAATGCATACAGAATCGAACCTTTCAATCGAGGGGGGGGGGACAGCTTGTAGACTGAGCGTTTGGGGAGTTTTATCAGAAATTCCCCGCCACATCACTCAGGATTAGCTCCATCCTGTCCCAGCGAAACTTTGGTGTGCGCCGTGAACAATGCATACAGAATCGAACCTTTCAATCGAGGGGGGGGGGACAGCTTGTAGACTGAGAATTTGGGGAGTTTTATCAGAAATTCCCCGCCACCCCACTCAGCATTAGCGCCAATCTGTCCCAGCGAAACTTTGGTGTGCGCCGTGAACAATGCATACAGAATCGAGCCTTTCAATCGAGGGGGGGGGGGACAGCTTGTAGACTGAACGTTTGGAGAGTTTTATCAGAAATTTCTTGCCGCCCTAGTCAGGATTAGCTCTAATCTGTCCCAGCGAAACTTTGGTGTGCGCCGTGAACAATGCATACAGAATCGAACCTTTCAATCGAGGGGGGGGGACAGCTTGTAGACTGAGAATTTGGGGAGTTTTATCAGAAATTTCTTGTCGCCCTAGTCAGGATTAGCTCCAATCTGTCCCAGCGAAACTTTGGTGTGCGCCGTGAACAATGGATACAGAATCGAGCCTTTCAATCGAGGGGGGGGGGACAGCTTGTAGACTGAGAATTTGGGGAGTTTTATCAGAAATTTCTTGTCGCCCTAGTCAGGATTAGCTCCAATCTGTCCCAGCGAAACTTTGGTGTGCGCCGTGAACAATGGATACAGAATCGAGCCTTTCAATCGAGGGGGGGGGGGACAGCTTGTAGACTGAACGTTTGGAGAGTTTTATCAGAAATTTCTTGCCGCCCTAGTCAGGATTAGCTCCAATCTGTCCCAGCGAAACTTTGGTGTGCGCCGTGAACAATGCATACAGAATCGAACCTTTCAATCGAGGGGGGGGGGACAGCTTGTAGACTGAGCGTTTGGGGAGTTTTATCAGAAATTCCCCGCCACATCACTCAGGATTAGCTCCAACCTGTCCCAGCGAAACTTTGGTGTGCGCCGTGAACAATGCATACAGAATCGAACCTTTCAATCGAGGGGGGGGGGACAGCTTGTAGACTGAGAATTTGGGGAGTTTTATCAGAAATTTCTTGTCGCCCTAGTCAGGATTAGCTCCAATCTGTCCCAGCGAAACTTTGGTGTGCGCCGTGAACAATGGATACAGAATCGAGCCTTTCAATCGAGGGGGGGGACAGCTTGTAGACTGAGAATTTGGGGAGTTTTATCAGAAATTTCTTGCCGCCCTAGTCAGGATTAGCTCTAATCTGTCCCAGCGAAACTTTGGTGTGCGCCGTGAACAATGCATACAGAATCGAACCTTTCAATCGAGGGGGGGGACAGCTTGTAGACTGAACGTTTGGGGAGTTTTATCAGAAATTTCTTGCCGCCCTAGTCAGGATTAGCTCTAATCTGTCCCAGCGAAACTTTGGTGTGCGCCGTGAACAATGCATACAGAATCGAACCTTTCAATCGAGGGGGGGGGACAGCTTGTAGACTGAACGTTTGGAGAGTTTTATCAGAAATTTCTTGCCGCCCTAGTCAGGATTAGCTCCAATCTGTCCCAGCGAAACTTTGGTGTGCGCCGTGAACAATGCATACAGAATCGAACCTTTCAATCGAGGGGGGGGGACAGCTTGTAGACTGAACGTTTGGAGAGTTTTATCAGAAATTTCTTGCCGCCCTAGTCAGGATTAGCTCTAATCTGTCCCAGCGAAATTTTGGTGTGCGCCGAGAACAATGCATACAGAATCGAACCTTTCAATCGAGGGGGGGGGACAGCTTGTAGACTGAACGTTTGGGGAGTTTTATCAGAAATTTCTTGCCGCCCTAGTCAGGATTAGCTCTAATCTGTCCCAGCGAAACTTTGGTGTGCGCCGTGAACAATGCATACAGAATCGAACCTTTCAATCGAGGGGGGGGGGACAGCTTGTAGACTGAACGTTTGGAGAGTTTTATCAGAAATTTCTTGCCGCCCTAGTCAGGATTAGCTCTAATCTGTCCCAGCGAAACTTTGGTGTGCGCCGTGAACAATGCATACAGAATCAAACCTTTCAATCGAGGGGGGACAGCTTGTAGACTGAGAATTTGGGGAGTTTTATCAGAAATTCCCCGCCACCCCACTCAGCATTAGCGCCAATCTGTCCCAGCGAAACTTTGGTGTGCGCCGTGAACAATGCATACAGAATCGAGCCTTTCAATCGAGGGGGGGGGACAGCTTGTAGACTGAGAATTTGGGGAGTTTTATCAGAAATTCCCCGCCACCCCACTCAGCATTAGCTCCAATCTGTCCCAGCGAAACTTTGGTGTGCGCCGTGAACAATGCATACAGAATCGAACCTTTCAATCGAGGGGGGGGACAGCTTGTAGACTGAACGTTTGGAGAGTTTTATCAGAAATTTCTTGCCGCCCTAGTCAGGATTAGCTCCATTCTGTCCCAGCGAAACTTTGGTGTGCGCCGTGAACAATGCATACAGAATCGAACCTTTCAATCGAGGGGGGGGGACAGCTTGTAGACTGAACGTTTGGAGAGTTTTATCAGAAATTTCTTGCCGCCCTAGTCAGGATTAGCTCTAATCTGTCCCAGCGAAATTTTGGTGTGCGCCGTGAACAATGCATACAGAATCAAACCTTTCAATCGAGGGGGGACAGCTTGTAGACTGAGAATTTGGGGAGTTTTATCAGAAATTCCCCGCCACCCCACTCAGCATTAGCTCCAATCTGTCCCAGCGAAACTTTGGTGTGCGCCGTGAACAATGCATACAGAATCGAGCCTTTCAATCGAGGGGGGGGGGACAGCTTGTAGACTGAGAATTTGGGGAGTTTTATCAGAAATTTCTTGCCGCCCTAGTCAGGATTAGCTCTAATCTGTCCCAGCGAAATTTTGGTGTGCGCCGTGAACAATGCATACAGAATCAAACCTTTCAATCGAGGGGGGACAGCTTGTAGACTGAGAATTTGGGGAGTTTTATCAGAAATTCCCCGCCACCCCACTCAGCATTAGCTCCAATCTGTCCCAGCGAAACTTTGGTGTGCGCCGTGAACAATGCATACAGAATCGAGCCTTTCAATCGAGGGGGGGGGACAGCTTGTAGACTGAGAATTTGGGGAGTTTTATCAGAAATTTCTTGCCGCCCTAGTCAGGATTAGCTCCAATCTGTCCCAGCGAAACTTTGGTGTGCGCCGTGAACAATGCATACAGAATCGAACCTTTCAATCGAGGGGGGGACAGCTTGTAGACTGAGCGTTTGGGGAGTTTTATCAGAAATTCCCCGCCACATCACTCAGGATTAGCTCCAACCTGTCCCAGCGAAACTTTGGTGTGCGCCGTGAACAATGGATACAGAATCGAGCCTTTCAATCGAGGGGGGGGGACAGCTTGTAGACTGAGAATTTGGGGAGTTTTATCAGAAATTCCCCGCCACCCCACTCAGCATTAGCTCCAATCTGTCCCAGCGAAACTTTGGTGTGCGCCGTGAACAATGCATACAGAATCAAACCTTTCAATCGAGGGGGGACAGCTTGTAGACTGAGAATTTGGGGAGTTTTATCAGAAATTCCCCGCCACCCCACTCAGCATTAGCGCCAATCTGTCCCAGCGAAACTTTGGTGTGCGCCGTGAACAATGCATACAGAATCGAGCCTTTCAATCGAGGGGGGGGACAGCTTGTAGACTGAGAATTTTGGGAGTTTTATCAGAAATTTCTTGCCGCCCTAGTCAGGATTAGCTCCAATCTGTCCCAGCGAAACTTTGGTGTGCGCCGTGAACAATGCATACAGAATCGAACCTTTCAATCGAGGGGGGGACAGCTTGTAGACTGAGCGTTTGGGGAGTTTTATCAGAAATTCCCCGCCACATCACTCAGGATTAGCTCCAACCTGTCCCAGCGAAACTTTGGTGTGCGCCGTGAACAATGGATACAGAATCGAGCCTTTCAATCGAGGGGGGGACAGCTTGTAGACTGAGAATTTGGGGAGTTTTATCAGAAATTCCCCGCCACCCCACTCAGCATTAGCTCCAATCTGTCCCAGCGAAACTTTGGTGTGCGCCG
This sequence comes from Heligmosomoides polygyrus polygyrus, assembly GCA_947396885.1. NCBI lineage: Eukaryota > Metazoa > Nematoda > Chromadorea > Rhabditida > Heligmosomidae > Heligmosomoides > Heligmosomoides polygyrus. The sequence goes on from OX377206.1 coordinate 42,597,674, forward strand.
TGAACAATGCATACAGAATCAAACCTTTCAATCGAGGGGGGACAGCTTGTAGACTGAGAATTTGGGGAGTTTTATCAGAAATTCCCCGCCACCCCACTCAGCATTAGCTCCAATCTGTCCCAGCGAAACTTTGGTGTGCGCCGTGAACAATGCATACAGAATCAAACCTTTCAATCGAGGGGGGACAGCTTGTAGACTGAGAATTTGGGGAGTTTTATCAGAAATTCCCCGCCACCCCACTCAGCATTAGCTCCAATCTGTCCCAGCGAAACTTTGGTGTGCGCCGTGAACAATGCATACAGAATCAAACCTTTCAATCGAGGGGGGACAGCTTGTAGACTGAGAATTTGGGGAGTTTTATCAGAAATTCCCCGCCACCCCACTCAGCATTAGCGCCAATCTGTCCCAGCGAAACTTTGGTGTGCGCCGTGAACAATGGATACAGAATCGAGCCTTTCAATCGAGGGGGGGGACAGCTTGTAGACTGAGAATTTGGGGAGTTTTATCAGAAATTCCCCGCCACCCCACTCAGCATTAGCTCCAATCTGTCCCAGCGAAACTTTGGTGTGCGCCGTGAACAATGCATACAGAATCAAACCTTTCAATCGAGGGGGGACAGCTTGTAGACTGAGAAATTGGGGAGTTTTATCAGAAATTCCCCGCCACCCCACTCAGCATTAGCTCCAATCTGTCCCAGCGAAACTTTGGTGTGCGCCGTGAACAATGCATACAGAATCAAACCTTTCAATCGAGGGGGGGGACAGCTTGTAGACTGAGCGTTTGGGGAGTTTTATCAGATATTCCCCGCCACCCCACTCAGGATTAGCTCCAATCTGTCCCAGCGAAACTTTGGTGTGCGCCGTGAACAATGCATACAGAATCGAACCTTTCAATCGAGGGGGGGGGGACAGCTTGTAGACTGAGAATTTGGGGAGTTTTATCAGAAATTTCTTGCCGCCCTAGTCAGGATTAGCTCCAATCTGTCCCAGCGAAACTTTGGTGTGCGCCGTGAACAATGCATACAGAATCGAGCCTTTCAATCGAGGGGGGGGGGGGGGACAGCTTGTAGACTGAGCGTTTGGGGAGTTTTATCAGAAATTTCTTGCCGCCCTAGTCAGGATTAGCTCTAATCTGTCCCAGCGAAATTTTGGTGTGCGCCGTGAGGAATGCATACAGAATCGAACCTTTCAATCGAGGGGGGGGGGGGGGGGGACAGCTTGTAGACTGAGAATTTGGGGAGTTTTATCAGAAATTCCCCGCCACCCCACTCAGCATTAGCTCCAATCTGTCCCAGCGAAACTTTGGTGTGCGCCGTGAACAATGCATACAGAATCAAACCTTTCAATCGAGGGGGGACAGCTTGTAGACTGAGAATTTGGGGAGTTTTATCAGAAATTCCCCGCCACCCCACTCAGCATTAGCTCCAATCTGTCCCAGCGAAACTTTGGTGTGCGCCGTGAACAATGCATACAGAATCAAACCTTTCAATCGAGGGGGGGGGACAGCTTGTAGACTGAGCGTTTGGGGAGTTTTATCAGAAATTTCTTGCCGCCCTAGTCAGGATTAGCTCCAATCTGTCCCAGCGAAATTTTGGTGTGCGCCGTGAAGAATGCATACAGAATCGAACCTTTCAATCGAGGGGGGGGGGGGACAGCTTGTAGACTGAGCGTTTGGGGAGTTTTGTCAGAAATTCCCCGCCACATCACTCAGGATTAGCTCCAATCTGTCCCAGCGAAACTTTGGTGTGCGCCGTGAACAATGCATACAGAATCGAACCTTTCAATCGAGGGGGGGGGGGGGGGCGGCCGCTTGCAAATTGCACGCGGGGGGCGTCTTCGGAGACCAGTATACTGCCTACAATACCCACAAGTTGCAGCCGAAGCGATTCGAACTCCACAGAGCTATTGTGCTCCGAAGACGCCCGCGTGCGCAACAACGGTAGATGTTCTCCGCGCTGTTGCTCGCCCAGATTACAGTTTTTCCAGTCTAAATGACACCGTTCAATTCAGCATGAAAAGCTCTATCGAATGATATCAAGCGTGGCCCAACTCGAAGACATCGATTTTTCGATGACGTCATCCTTCCGCCGCGGCCTCGTCCTCGATGCGAAACAATCAAAAATTGATGTTTCCAAAATCGGTCGAAATTGATACCGCTCGATAGCGCTTTACATGCTGAACGGAACGGTGCCATTGCGAGTTCCGAAGACTCAAGTCTGGGCGAGTAGGAGCGCAAGAAACTCTAACCGCTAGGTTTCGCCGCTCTAAAACGGCAGCTGAAGCTAGGCAGTTTGGGCAGCTGAGGAGCTACGAGCACGTCGTCGTAAAGTACCTTAAGCGGTCTGTTCGCGTACGCATTTTGAGGCCGTTAGCTCGCCACGTCTTCTCGCAGTGGTCCACGGAAATCGGAAAAAAAATGCTTCACACAAGCCTCACCTGCATCTTCGCACGCCTATAGCATTGCCCCCTCCTAGGCTAAACCATTCTGCTTTGGCGTACTAGCAGACCGTTTGACTGCCTACAAGACCTACAAGCTGCAACCTGAAAGGTTCCAACTTGACAGAGCTATTGTGCTCCGCAATTTGCGAGCGGCCGCCCCCCCCCCCTCCTCGATTGAAAGGTTCGATTCTCTATGCATTGTTCACGGCGCACTCCAAATTCTAGCTGCACAGCCTTAGAGAAACTCCTGACTAGGGCGGCAAGAAATTTCTGATAAAACTCCCCAAACGCTCAGTCTACAAGCTGTCCCCTTTCGATTGAAAGGTTCGATTTTGTATGCATTTTTGACGGCGCACACCAAAGTTTCGCTGGGACAGGTTGGCGCTAATCCTGACTAGGGCGGCAAGAAATTTCTGATAAAACTCCCCAAACGCTCAGTCTACAAGCTGTCCCCCCCCCCTCGATTTAAAGATTCGATTCTGTATGCATTGTTCACGGCGCACACCAAAGTTTCGCTGGGGCAGATTGGAGCTAATTGTGAGTGGGGTGGCGAGGAATTTCTGATAACATTCTCCAAACGGCTCGAAATAGTCTTGAAAACGTCGCAGTTCCCAGTGAGAGAAGATAGAAGCGCAGGGGACATGCGCTCGCCCACTAGATTGATAGGTTAGCCTCTGTGTGCATTGTGCACGGCGCACTCTCGGGGCATTCCTGGCATGACAGAGCACTGGCAATGTACGCCATCTTTGAGGTACCCCGAAAGCACGCATATCCTGGGGAATATGCTGCTCTAATCGCCCGTCCCTCCAATTTTGGACCACCCACGGCGAAAATACGGGTGTTCCGGGAAACTTTTACACATGTTTGTGTAGATCTCGGAGAGGCGAATCGAATGGTACCAACCTTTATTCAAAAAACCTAAAACTGAAGGAGTTATGAGCATGCGACGCTTTGCGACGCTATGTTGGCGTTTTTTCGCCCACTTTTGACCGTGCGGCGCGAGCTGCATTGTATCTCGCTCCAAACACGCCCGCGCGTGCAATTTGGCACATCGACTATCGATGATCTCCGCGCCCTTGCTCAAATTACAGTTCTCGCTACTCTATGCAACGCCACTCATATCAGCACTAAAAGCTCTATCGGATGGTACTGTAAGGGACGAAGGAGGAATCGGTGCGGTGAGTCCCGTTTTGACATTTTACCCCCGTGTTGCCTCTCTCCTTGCTGGCCATATCTTTCGAAACGTCGCGGCCCCTTGCCCTTCCTTGTTTCAGGCACGGACTGGAGGAGGACGGACCTATATAAGCGAGGACAAAGGACTCGCGAGGACTGCCACCCGGACGGTTGAGGGACGCGCGACTGCACCCAGGGACCCGGCCAGCCCTTCATCGCGGTGCTTCGGCTCCTTCCGCCGACCACGCCGGCGTTCGTCCCCACTCCGGCGCCCAGTGATCTCCCGTTATGTGTTGTTGACATGTTTTCTTTTGTGCCGAGTCATGTTCCGGCTTGTCGTTCCGTGCTTTGTAGATTATCGCAGATAAATATGCGAAATGAATTGATTCCGAGTCATGACCAGAGGCTGGTTAACCAAGATTATTACTGGTAGCAGCGAGTTCGGTCTCAGGATAGGCCGCGATCCCCGATCTCGGGGTGTAGTAGAGCCTCTTTGGGGATGAGCAATCGGCCCAAAGGGATGACCGGTTTAGGCCTCGACCGGGGGGCAGGTGAATTTAGGAGGGATAGCCAGGTTAGGCGGATGGGGAATTCTGCGCAGCCCCTTTCGCCTTCTACGCCTCCTCTCCCTCCTTCCTTCACTGCCTTAGTAGTCAGTGTTTTGGAGCGCTGCTTGTGGAGTGCCGGAACGCATTTATGGAAAGAAAAATCCACTGTTTGGATGTCCTAAAGAGGAATCCACGCTGCTCCCTACGGGAACTTGGAGAAAGGGACACTGGAGTGGTCTTGGCGCCAACAAAAAAGGGAAAGGGCCATAAAATCCACGTCACCCTCGGGGACCTGGAGCTACATACACTGCCTAAAATAAAGTCTGATGCTAGTTATATTAGGACTACGACGGAATCGCCTCGCATCCAAATGAAATACCGTAATTAGGCCGCGGTGGACGTGGAGAGTACTGACAACCGCTGCATCTGACAGCTGGGTTCAGCGCCCATTATGTATCTAGTAGCGCCTAGAAAATGACACAAAGACGGGGTTCACGTGGCTCCCTTGCGCAATTCAGACCGTATGGCGTCCAAACTGTCTGGTGAATATGCGGCCACACGAAGGGACGTGCTTCGGAGAGCATCCTTATAGCCGAGTGCCTCATCGAGCCCACCCAGCGGCGTACTCGCGGATTTCGTTAAGGACCTCCCCGCGAACGCTATCAAACGATCACCCGCGGAATACACTCGGTCCTGTAGCACACCGCCTCGCGAACAGACGGCATCGTACGCCTCCAATCGCTTCCAGAGCCGCTCATTCACTGTATTGCACTGCCGCTGTCTAGGCTACAGTATTCGCTGTTTTCACGGGTAGGTCTTTGTCTGCGGACGCACTTGAACTTTTCCGTCGTGTTTGCGCAGAATTTTCCCGAATTGCCAGCAGCGGAGCCCCGTTTCTCAGACCTCTTTTTGCATGTTTTCGCTCCTGCCGTCCAGAAAGTTCACTTCCTCGCCGCGTGCCCCTTTTTGTCTACCGTACGCATGAGTAAGACATCGTTCTTTGTCTGCACAAAAAGCCCTCCACCATTCGCCGTTCCGAAGCAAAACATGTTATCCCAGGCCAGCTTGCACCTGTCTCGTACCTCCCCCTATAAAAGTAGTCTAGGACTCAAAGCATACATTGCAGACGTCCATCGTCTCTCGCGCCTTTACCATTAAGCGTTCCAGGTCAACCCCTTCGCAGCGGTCACCCAACGACCCTAAGCTTCCCACTATCGACGAGGTACGTTCACCTTCAGCTAAAAAGGAGCGAGTTTTGGAGTGTAAAAGTGAGAGTGAGATGTTGCCCATACAAGGCGACGCTGTAGCAGCGTTTCCTAGCGGCCTGACCTTCGGGCAGCTCGCGCCAAAAACCTTGAAACCATTTTCCGGAGCGGATGGTCGCGATTTCGAAACCTGGTTCCGCAGTTTCGAAGATGCCGTAAGAATGGTCAACCCGCCATTACCGGACCAGCTCAAGACCAATACCCTGGTGGGGTATCTGGAAGGCGAAGCTCGCGATCTAGTGGACGAGATGTCGGAGGAAAGCGAGAACGATTTCGACAGCATTGTAGAACGCTTGCGTAGTCATTTTGAATCTCCACATTTTCGGAGTTTAGCTCGCCAGCAGCTATGCGATTGCAGGCAAAGTCAAACGGAGGGCGCGCGTGCTTCTGCTGAGAGACTCAAGCATATTGTAAAGAAGGTAACTCGGGGACAAACCAGGCATGCCCAAAACGAAAGATTGTTGGACGAGTTCGTGGATCGCTTAAAACCCAGCCTGCGTTTCCATGTGAAGGCGGCAAACCCTGCCACCTTTGATGAGGCAGTAATAAAAGCCATTACGTACGAGTCGCTTCTCGCGGATGCGGCTAATAGCATGAGTATTTTTCCAGGTTCTAAACCTCATTTACCACCTGTTAATGTCATTAGCACCTCAAGAGTCGACGCCGGTAGAACTTCCAGATCTAATCAAAGGCGCGGTGGCTTTGGTAATAGTTTTTCACTTAGCAATAATAATTCTAATTCGTATTCTCGTTTCAGTCGTCGAGTAAATGAACGTGCCCCCAATTCTGACGTAACATGTTTCCGATGCGGCAGAATGGGACACATTCAGACATTTTGCCGCTATACCCTCCCCCCTGCCAATTTAGCTCCTCCAAGGCCATTTTATCGTAGCAACAGCTGGCGCCCTAACGCAGCGCCATTTAGCCAAGCCAGGAATCCACAGTTGCGCAATAATCAGTACGGCGATGCGCGCAACGCGATCCCCCAGCGGGAGCGCAGATTAGAAACAAATCCGAGGACTAGCAATAGCCGTACTACTTCGAACGTTTTGGCACTCGAATCATATGGTAACAGTACGCCCTTGTTCATCAAGAGCCGCTCACCAACGAGCAGAAAGATGCTCACATAGCCGCCTTAATTGAAAGAAATAACGCGTTGGCGGACTTAGCGTTTGCAACCCGTAACCTAAACATTCACGCTGAGGAGGAAGAAGAACGTCCGTCACGTAGTCGGTCGCTCCCTTGCTCATCCTCTAGCTGGCCCTATATTTGCATGTTAGCTTTAACGGTTCTTTCTCAGGTTTCCAGTGCGCAAATTTCTCCACCCCTTCTATGCTCTAATAAAGCTCCAGTAAGCTATTGGAAAGTGCCCTCTGACATTAACTTCACAGGAATTCTTCCGTCCTGGACTGCGGCAGCAGCTCCTCTTAAAGTGAAAGTCTACCGCCCAAATACGATTCGGTATAAGAGCCCAGCACATGTCTGTCGTATAGTCACGCAAACAGCCATATTTTCTGTAAACTTTTTCGGCGCCCGCACGCAGAAAATTACTACGCAGGAGCAAACGGTCTCCGCAGACACTTGCAAACACATGGTATCCCATAGAACATGTGCGCATGGCGACCTTATTGCGGTTGGAACCGTCTTAAAAACGTTGAATACATTGGAAATTAATTGGCCATCAGCTCCTTTCCATTGCTGCTCTGATTATACTACGTCGGTATCTATTTGCGTTGTTTTCCAGGCAACGGTATACGCCTACCACGGCTCAACATCAATGGAAAGTTCCATCGGACCCTTGAATGGATGCTTATACAAGGATGGGCAATGTTCGATGGCCTCTGGAGCTGCGGTCATATGGACGCCAGACTCGCAGGAGACTTGCCAGTATGTTTACGTTAGTTCGATGAAGGGTACGCTCGCCGACAGGGTGTGGCTCAGTGATTCTAAAGAATTTGCTCTATCGTTCGCACTCTCATCTCCGCCAGTTTCCGATTGTGGTCACTCTCTTATTCCTACCGATCAAGGTTATGCTATTGAATCTTTTTCGTATCCTCGTCCCAAACGGCAAGCTGGCGTCTCAGCGAGGCAGAAGGTGGGACTTGCAACCACAAACCAGTTAGCCGCGCAGCTCTTAGCTGTCGAAGATAACATGCAGCTTTCTTTAGGCGCCTCGTTTCACCATGCCATTCCCGCCCTCTGCAAGTCCGTAAATTCCTTAAGCGCGTCTCTGGTCTCTTCCATTTCTGCAAATCCAACTTTGGCCATGCGTAATATTCTACAACGCACCGATATTGAAGCAAAATATCTTGGTGGTAATATCGTGCGCACAAAGGCCTGCGCAAGCCTATCACCGTCCATGTACGCACTCACCACGTTTAACTCTTCTTGTTTTTCTCTTCCATCTATTTCAATATTTCTTCCGGACAAATCTCGCTGGAATACCTTTATCGACCCTTTAACTAATATTATCACACATGAGGCGGTTCCAATTCCATGTTCTAACGATAATTTCTTTGAATTCGCCTTTAACAATACCGTGACAAAATTCTTTCCGTTGACCGGCGTTTACGAACCTGTCCCACGGGATAGAGTTACAGTACTCCATAATTCCTTTAATCGCCCTCCCAGTGAACTCCGTCCACCCCTTACTCTCTTTCATAACCTTGTAATCACTAACATTAGCGAATTCGTACCGGAGCAGCAGTTTACGGAATTTTGGTCAGCATTCGAAGGCAACGAAATGGCTCTTAAGGCGCACATTGCTGCTACCACGCAGGATAACGCCTACTCAACCCCTAACGGTTTTCCTTCACTTATTTCGCCTTTCAATTCATTCTCATATGTCGCATCACTCCTTTATAAACCCTGGGTCATTGCATGTTGTTCTTTTGTGACTCTTAACATTTTATTGCGGCTGATCATCCTTTATGCCTCCTTTCAAAGCCCGGGTGCCCTTTTTCAACTTGTGGCTAACTTAGGCAGGCCAAGGAGGCGTGGCCTACAACGCGCCGACCAATCGCAGACGGGTTACAGTACCCCACCCCAGGAATCTATGGAACTCCAGCCACGGTCCTCATTCCCACGTGTTTACGCGCTCTCTCTTGCCGATCACTCTATGTCCGCCCATATCCGTATTACCGTCAACGGAGTTAGCGTGTCAGCTTTAGTTGACACCGGCTCCAGTATCACACTAGCAGCCCAGGATCTCTGCTCAGCTCTCGGTATCTTCCATCTTGATCCTCCTATTTCTCTAAAAGCAGTAGGTATGGCTGGCACCCAAGTTCCTATGGCCGGATCTAAAGTAGTAAGAATGAAAATTGCAAACATTGAGTTGACTCCTGTCGTTCACTTTACAAAAGGTCTATGTGTTCCTAATATCAACTCCGCTTATGAAGTAATAATAGGAAATGACGTACTTTCATTACTACCGAAAATGATTATGGACTTTAAGGGGAAAACGGTTTCTTTCGGCTCTGTAACGCTGCCTCTAGGACAAATATATTCCTCCTCCAACTACTCAAGGGACGATGACTTTCCCGTGCGCGTTAGCGACACGTTACAAATTCCTCCTAACTCGGAGCAAATCGTCTCGTGTGTTGTGCAAAATGTAAGCCCTGACAAAGATTTAGTCCTGGTTTCGCAGTCAGCACAATTATCTCAGAGGGACCTCATCGTAGCTCCCGCAATAATCAATTCATCCAATCCACGATTGCTGGTGAGTAACCCGACTAACCAGCCGCAAACTTTATACGCGGGCTCTCGTATTGCGAACGCGTCGGAGGTCCGTGAGGACAAAGCCATTGGTAGAAGTGCAGGGTCGCTACCGGCGCATACTCCCGTAGCTTGCGTCACTGAAATGAATGAAACAGACCCAACCTACGTAGTCAACCTGGATAATTGCGACCTCAATAATGAGCAACGCAGTCAGCTACGCGCGCTTCTCGATGAATATCCCGACGTATTTTCGCGTCACCAATACGATATCGGCAGTTGCACCGCTGGCAAGGTACATATCTATACCACTAACGACCCCCCTAGTAAGGTTCGTCCTTACCGTGTCCCCGCCAAATATCGCGAGGAAATTCAAAAACACATAAATATGCTCCTTAAAGCAGGCGTTATGAAGGAATCGCACACCCACTGGGTTCATAATTTGGTCGTAGTTCGGAAGAAGGACAACTCACTCAGAGTTTGTTTAGATATGAGACGCCCAATTAATGAAGTGACCTGAAACCCTGCCGGACCCGTACCCTATTCCACGCATAGATGATGTCCTAGAAAAAATAGGTGGCAATAGATTCTACACGACACTAGACCTCGCTAGTGGATATCTTCAGCTTCCCCTAGACGAAGAAAGTAGTTACAAATGTGGAGTTATCACGGAAAATAAAATCTACCAAATGACCCATCTCCCCTTTGGTTTAAAATCCGCGGGTAGCTACTTTGCTCGCATAATGGCCAAGGTCCTTGGTGGTCTAGAGGGTAACGTCCTCACGTATATTGACGATATTTTAATATACAACAAAGATTTCAGCAGTCACCTTCAGTCTATTGAAAAAGTTCTCATGCGACTACGGCAGTTTAACCTAAAAGCTTCCCCTAAAAAGTGCGTTTTTGCAAGACAGCAAATCACTTTTCTGGGTCATGTCATCAGTAAAGACAGCTACTCACCAGCCGAAGCCAATACGAAATCAGTACGGGAATTCCCTAGACCTAGCAATACTAAAGAAATAAAGCGTTTTCTCGGAATGGTAGGTTTTTTCCGAAAATTTATTCCCAACTTCGCTAACATAGCAGAACCCCTAACTAGAATGACCCGTAAAGAAACAAAATTCCAGTGGACAGAAGCGCAAGAAGCTGCATTTCAGGAGTTGAGAGACGCACTATTAGGGAAGCCTATTCTTGGCTACCCGAACTACGACAAGCCGTTTCACATCTTTACCGATGCAAGCAGCGTCGCTCAAGCTGGAGCTCTAATGCAGGAAAGCGAGGTCGGTTCAAAACAGTTTTACGCCGTCGCTTACTGTAGTAGAACATTGACTGAGACTGAGCGCCGATGGCCCGCAGTTCAAATCGAGTTGGGAGCGATTATCTACGCAATTAGACAGTTTAAACCTTATATTTGTATGGCACAAGTAACACTGCATAGCGATCATAAGCCATTGACGTTTCTTCTTAACAAAAGCAAGACCCACGGTAATTTGGCGCGTTGGCTCATCGAATTGCAGAGCTATAATATTAAGGTAATTCATATTAAAGGCTCAAAAAACACGGTCGCCGACGCACTCTCTAGAGCACACGAGAGCCAGGATAGTGTTTCCCCTCCTGAAAAGGAACTACGAGATATCATCGAGTTCCCTCTCAGCCTACCCATGTCTTTCGAGGCGGAGGAGCCCCACATAGTGTATTCACTCAACACATACGTAAGCGGAAGCCCTGACCTTATTAGCTTTGCTGATGAGCAGAAAAGGGACGACCTGCTGCAGTGCCTCCGAAGTATTATAACCGATTCAGAATTACCCATAAATACACCAGAACCGATTAAAACTCAGGCTGCAAAAATGGCGCCTAGGTGCATTATTAAAAATGACAATTGTCTCCACTATTTCCTAAAAGAGGAGAATAACGCTCACACCGTTTTATTAGTCCCTAAGCACCTGCAGAATCTGATTTTTGACGCTCATCACAATAGCGCTCTTTCCGGCGGTCATATGGGATGGAAAAAGACCCTTGCAAAAATCCTGCGTAAATACTACTGGCATTCAGTGCACAGTGACATCCGAAAGTGGTGTGACTCCTGTCTCACCTGTCAAATGCGCCGCAATCCGAAGCCAAATTTCCGCGAACGCCTCATTCCCGTGCACAGCGAAGCAGTGTTCGCCAAAGTAGGACTGGACTTATGCGGACCACTCAAAACTACGGAGCGCGGCAATAAATACATTTTAAATATTGATGTAGTAGGTAGTCCTCGAGAGATCCTCTCTGTACAGCAAAAAGGTCATTGTTGTGCCATACACGAACGGATGGCCACCAGTGTGTAGAAGCACGTCGCCAGTAAGAGAACGAATTATACTGGGTGTGTCAATAAGGAATTCGTCTGTAGGCAAGGAAATGTCCATATACGGGTAATATGGAACAAGACGAAAAAACACTCCGTCTTCGAAATGCCGATATCCACACAGCAGCAGAAACTCTCCCTGAGGAAGAATAAGCTTCTGTGCCGTGAAATCTCTACTGTAACACATGCTTTCGACGTTAATAAGAAACCATGATTTTAAATATTGTTTGTTGGTTCACCCGGTACGTAATTTCCGTTCACTTACCCGGCGCGAGGGCTAATACGATCGCCCACGCACTTCTGACGGAATGCGTCTTGAAATATGGCACTATGACTGAATTAGTCTCCGATCAGGCTTCAAGTTTTACGTCGCATTTTTACCAGGAGTTCTGCAACCTTTTGCACATCAAACATCGCTTTGCAACTCCGTATCATTCCATGGGAAACGGCGCTACGGAGAGAACTTTCAGCACTTTTCAAGCTATTCTCTCCAAATTTATCAATATAAAACAGGAAGATTGGGATTTATTTATACCCTGCGTAGCATTTTGTTACAACACCTCCATAAATGAAGCCACCGGTGAATCACCATACTTTTTAATGTTTGGTAGAGATCCTGTTTTTACCATAGATCGCATACTATTGCCCGAAGCCCGACCTCAAATCCCTGGCCCCTCGGAAACGGACGATTATAAAGCGCAACTAGTATCGGCTTTACAACTGGCGTGGCAGCAAGCAGCAGAGCACGCCAGAACATATAAGGCGTCTATGAAGCGCGTATACGACCAGAAAGCTCGCCCCTCTACAATCTGCGAAGGTGATCGGGTGTTTTTCCGCAATTATACCAGCAAATCGGGGCTCGCACGGAAGTTATGCTTCCCCTGGATTGGTCAATTTCGCGTTCTGAAGGTCGACCATCCATACGCGGTGATTGTGAGCATAACGTCGCCGCAGTCCCAGCCCCGTCGTGTTCACCTAAATCAGATAAAAAAGGTCGTGGATCTCACGGGTCCAGCATCCACCCTCCCTTCGGTACCGGAGGAGCACGATTACGTAGACGCACTACCTGAAGAGCATATCCCTGGTTACATCCACCAACGGGAGGAAGCACCTAAAGCATCCCCTACGGATACGGCCTCAGGGAGTCCATCGCATCACTATAATCTCCGTCCTCGAAATCGTCAATGAGTTTCATAACCTCACACACATTTTTTCCTTTTCGCGACTACTTTAATTTTCAGTTCGCGCCCACGACGCATTCTCTATTTGCTGCACGACGACTACAATTCCTATTCTCGGCTTCCCTCGGGCGCCATTTTCGGCGATATCTGTCCCTCTATTACTTAAACGCATCTTCCCTTCATATCAAGTTCCAATTTCATCATTTCCGCCTACCGCCATAGATCGCTAATATGTCGTGTGTTTCATGAAGCCTCTCCAAAAAGAAACTTTCACCTATTTCAGAAAAATGTCAAGTGATTCTCACAGTGCTCAGAGCGTTACCTCACCTGAGGGACTCTCGCCCCTAGCAGTAGAAGACCGCCCTCCTCTGCCAGTTTCTGACGGCAACGTTCATGAAGAACCGATGGACGTCGTGCTCTCAAATGCTGGTGATGGGGAGGAGACACCACCGCTGGCGGCAGCGGTAAGCGCTCCCGTTTCGGCGGGCGGTGAGTCGAACCAGTTTCTCACCTTCATTTCATACGACTCTGACGAGGAAGGTGTGAAATTAGAACTAGTGCAGAAACCGAGGCTCATCACCTCTTCGGAGGGATCTGCCGCCCCAAACAAAACTGTTTCTGAAGAAATGCCACCTGGCAGTGCAATACAAACAGTGTCTCAGCTCATTACCTCTTCTGAGGAATCAGCGCCCCAAACCGAATATGAAAACGTTGCCGGGTCTAGTTCAGGAGCTTTCAGCCAACCAGCCGTGAAACGAATCAAAAATAGTGAATCAGCGGCTGACACGCTGGCATCACTTATCGAGAAAGCAACTCTTGCCCAAGAAGCAGTTCCCGAGGAGGCACCACCAGCAGAAAAAACCGTGGTTGCCCCCTCTAGAGAACTAAAACATAAGGTTCCGCAAACCGTTCCTTCGGTGAAGTTTGAGCAGTTTTCATCCCACCCATGGGCTTCCTTCTTCGAGCCCAGGGTACAGATTCAGGAATGTGAATATTATCACTCCGACCTGGATGTTCGCAACTATGAGAAAGTAACAGCTGCGGGGTACAGCGGCTTACAGCTGCACCCATCTGGAGAGCCATTACCTACGGTGGGTCACGAGGTACCCATTTTGGAAGCGGTTGGCCCAAGGGCTATTGAAAACTTTCGTCGTTTTAATAGTTACGACAACATTATAAGTATAAAGAGGAGCGAAGGGGAGCTGCCAACTATGCCCCTAGTAGATCAGGCTTCTCTTCAGGAACAGCACACCTACGTAAGAGGGTTAAAACGCCACAAGGGTATCCTACCTGTCTTATATAGGGTCAAAACCTTGTATGGTTCCGGGGCACGACTAGAAGCAGCTCATATCGAGCTTCCCTTTCCCGACCGGTGGGACCTCCATACCATCCAGATCGACCAGTTCGGCATCAATATTCGTACTGGTAAAAGAGGAGTCGACCTCCGTAGCCTTATTATCGGTGATCTAGTCTGGGTGTATTCCCTCGCCGTAACTGTAAAGTTCCGAACCTCCTATCTGGTAGCCCCCACAAACGTGGAGGAAGCTACTTTATCGCGGAAGTCCACCATATGGCGCGTGGCTCAGTTCGGCCTTGTATATCGCGAACTTAAGGATACCCTTGGATTCGTCATCAGGGTGGTTTCCAGGCAAAACGGCACATTCAAATTGTGCATGCAAGGTCACCGTTACTTGGTCATCGCAAACAAAAATCGGTTTCGCGATCCTAAGGAGTTTGAACAAGTCATCGATAACTCCTTTATCGTAGCCTTATTTAGACCACAACAGATTGACTACATGCGCTTCGCGTGTACGCCTAAGGACAACTCAGCAGAAATATACGCTTTCCTAGCCGATATTCAGTACATCCCAAGCGCCCCTCCCGTTCCAGGGCACATGCGACTTGTAGAGCAGTCGTATAAGGATTTAATCGAGGCCAAGCTCACGGATTTCACATTATTCGAGTCTCGTCCTAAGGAGGTCATGCACTTCCTGGAGCCCCTCTACAGCACTGCCTGTGGGACCATAGCGGCATGCGTCGCAGAAGCGTCCGACCATCGAGTACATAATGTAATCTGGACTTCCCTTGATATAAATGCTTTCCCGGCTAAGGTGGAGTTTCAAATCCCCGTTAGTAGTAAATCGGGTTGGGCGGTGGGTAGCTTCGTTGAAGGAGCATACCAGGCTGATATACTTAAAGCCCGGATAATTCATCTAGTCATGGGAGACACAAAAGTCGGGGTCACTGCGGAACTCCTCCTTAAGGACACCACCAGGTTTCGGTCGTACATGTTGAGCACACCACACCGTCTTATGGCGGTCGGGACTTCACTCAGCAGCGTCGAAGAGCGGGCCAATCCTGTGTTGGCGATGCTAGAAAACTGCCAAATGGCTAGCACCTTCGAGCCGGACACGACGTCATGGCTGGCAGCTCGCGCAGTACTGGCAGGAGACGCTGATATATTGGCCCAGCAGGTAGAGGAGCGCACCTCCATAACTGTCAACGTCTCAGGAAACGACGTAGAGCTCAACGCAGACCAAGTCAATGCCGTAAACTGGTTCAATCGGCAGAGCCCTGTCCTAATCATTGACAGCGCATACGGGGCCGGCAAGTCTTTATGCACGGCAGTCATGGCCGAAGAAGTGGTAAAAAGGGGTCAAACCGTGCTGGTAGCCGCGGTTCAAAACAGCGCGTTAGATGTAATATGCGCAAAAATAGGAGAGCTTAACTCGGACAGCATACGTCCTGTGCGCTACTTCAGCGAGCTACTCTCGCAGGATGCCGCCCATAATGAACCCTTTAACATGGCTACCCTCATGGAGAACCTTCCAGGCACCCATAGAGAAGTTATGTCTAAAAATGATCTAGCAGTGTTTGAGGAGTTTGCGGAACATCGTAACGCCCTCAGGGAATTCGTATTCACTGGCGAGGAGAGGGGAGTCGCTACGCGGGAGCACAAGCGCCTTTTATTCCTGCAGCGTTATGCCTCCACACGTATTAAGAAGCTGACCCGCGCCTTCATTCGGATCTACAAACCCAACGTGTTCCTCTGTACAATTTCCTCCGCCATAAATTTAACTATACGCAAGGGCCTTTGGCGTCGCCCCTCACGGGAATGGAGTTCGGTGCTTTTAGATGAAGCATCAATGATTCCAGAGGCCACATTCATTGCACTTCTCTCGCGCTTTCAGTATGCTTGCTACACCCTCGTGGGTGATAGTAAGCAATTACCACCGTATGTAGGCGTCCACAACGTCCCCAAGGCGGTAGCTCTCTGCTCACAGTCGGTGCTGGATGTCGCCCACCGCAGGGGCAACGCTCCAGTCTGCACCATCCGGACGGTGTACCGTCCGCACGCGGGCCTCATGCGCCTCAATTCTAGGTTCTTTTATGACGATGCGTTGCGGTGCGGCACACCAGTAGAATTACGCCAAAATCTGCTGTGGCGTGTGAAACTGACGAACCCCAAGATTCCACTCGCAGTCGTGAACGTGAGAGGTCACGCGGTTAGATCCGTTACTGGGTCATACAGCAACGACATCGAGGCAAACGCGGTGCGCGTCCTAGTGTGCCTTTTAAAAGGAGTCCGCGCTGAGGACATTATGGTCATATGCCTCTATCGTGACCAAAAATATCTATGTGAAGCTGTGCTGCGCCATACCGAGGTGGCCGTCGCTACGGTCGACAGTGCGCAGGGATCGGAAAAATCTATTGTGATTGTGTGTACCACACGGACTCATATCGACAAAGACGCCAACCATTCGTTTTTTGCAGACCCTAAGCGCCTCAACGTCGCGCTATCCCGGGCTCGAGACGGAATGTTCGTCATAGGATGCCTCTCGTCGCTCCAAGTCATACCACTATGGAAACAAATCATCACATGGTGCCGCTTCAATAGAGTTCTGGCTGAAATGTGCTTCTTCGAGAAGACCATCCCCGCTGCAATCAAGTATTAATCCGAGGACGGACTTCGCGAAAAGGGGGAGATGTAAGGGACGAAGGAGGAATCGGTGCGGTGAGTCCCGTTTTGACATTTTACCCCCGTGTTGCCTCTCTCCTTGCTGGCCATATCTTTCGAAACGTCGCGGCCCCTTGCCCTTCCTTGTTTCAGGCACGGACTGGAGGAGGACGGACCTATATAAGCGAGGACAAAGGACTCGCGAGGACTGCCACCCGGACGGTTGAGGGACGCGCGACTGCACCCAGGGACCCGGCCAGCCCTTCATCGCGGTGCTTCGGCTCCTTCCGCCGACCACGCCGGCGTTCGTCCCCACTCCGGCGCCCAGTGATCTCCCGTTATGTGTCGTTGACATGTTTTCTCTTGTGCCGAGTCATGTTCCGGCTTGTCGTTACGTGCTTTGTAGATTATCGCAGATAAATATGCGAAATGAATTGATTCCGGGTCATGACCAGAGGCTGGTTAACCAAGATTATTACTGTACCCAACTTGGCCAAATTCGAAATTACTGACTTTCGGTGACGTCATCGTCCGTCCGCAGCGGCCTCGTCCTCGATGCGAAATTGTCAAAAAATTGATGTTTCCAACATTTCTCGGTATTAATACCGATTGAGAAACCTTTCGAGCTGAACAGAACGGTACCATCGCGAGTGTCGAAAACTCAAATGTGGCGGAGCAAGGGTGGAAGAAAGTTCACCGCCGCCGTCCCTTCACCGTTCTAAAACGGCAGCCGTGACTGCCGGTTTAGGGAGTTGAGCAGGTCATCGTAAAGTGCCTTCAGTGCTCCGCTCGCCCACCGATTTTGATGCCGTTAGCTCGCCTCGTCTTACCGCAGTGGTCGACTAAATTCGGAAAAATTGTGTCGCACAAGCTTAACCTGCATTGGCCGCTCCGCTCTCTCGCGCCGACTCGATTAGTTCTTCCGGGCCTATATGCTGTGCTCACAGCGCGCGCTATAGCAGCAGTTAGTCCCAACCAGTAGGCCATGCTTGCCAAACGCGTGGATAAGCTCCTTCCAGCAGCCTAACAGATGTTGAGGGTGCCGCGCCCCAACGCCACTTGCCTCAGACGCGACGAGTGGCGAGCGGAAAACGGCGCTCTCCGGCCCCCTTTTTGCGCCGCTCTTCATCCTTCACGTCGCGTTTGCTGATTGGACGAGGTGGCACGACCGGTACTGTACAAAACTGGCATGTGCTACAAACAAGCCTGTGTTCAAACTGATAACCGTTCTCCTACAGGCACTTTCCATACCAGTGCGTCACAGAGCTTTCAACGATGTCGTACGGCACGCGCATGTATTCCTCATCGATAGCGTTCTTCAACTCCTGAATCGCTTTAGGCTTCCTTCCGTAAACTTTGTCCTTTAAATATCCTCACAAGAAGAAATCCAAAGGAGTAAGGTCGGGTGAGCGAGGAGGATACTTGCCGCTGCCTCTTCTCCCTATCCATCTCTTCGGCATGTTCTCGTGGAGGAAGGAGGTCACATCCCGATGGTAGTGAGGTGACGCTCCATCTTGCTGGGCTGTCCTTTGAAACTCCGCTCTCGCGAGCAGCCTTTCGGAGAGTTTTTAGATGACCGCTAGAATGTTTCAAGCGCTGTGGCTTCCACGACCGAATTAGCGGAAGACAGAGGTCGGCTAGAGCGTTCTTTGTGAAGTTCTTTATTCTTCAAATTATGTTTCGTATCCGTCTTATTGAACGCGAATGGGAGATGGCATGGAGAAGTAGTCGTTTATTCGCATCTGCACTTGCGACGATGTTTTCGAACTTCCAGTAGCACTTGGGGATAACCTTCCTCGTTCTCCTCGAAGAGAAGCCTAGAGCCGGCATGGCTCTAGTTATGGGCTCAGATATGTAGAGAGCGTTATTAGAGCGATAGTGTAAGCGATAAATTGCAATACATATCATTACACAATAGACTCACTTGTCTTTCACATGATTGTCAAGTTCTAAACGAAAAAAGCAAGGTACTGGTTTATGTGACCAAGTAGTAGCCAGATTGTAACAAGAATTTCGCCTATGTACAATCGATCGAGAGTGAAATGCGAGGTTTCAAGCGGGTGCATGTCGCGATCTTAATAGCAAATAGGTTTTTTGTATAGTTCCGCCTGCTATTCTGATTAAATTTGTTGAGAGCGTTTGCACGCCACAGAATTCTCGTCACTCTGTGCCACCATATGGGTCTGAAACGTCTTCAAAAGCTTCACTAGCAGCAATGTTAGAACGTGTCAAGCAGTACATGCACTTTTGGCATAGTCTGCATGTTTTGCAAACTGTAATGCTTTTCTACGTTTTAAACTTTAAAAGAAGCACAGATCAATCGAAACGACCACTTTGTGGAGAAATTACAACAAGTATTCAAGCGAAAAGCAAATATCGAGTGTAAAATGCAAGGTTTCAGACGAATGCATGGCGCAATCCCTGCCGCTCGTACGTCGTGAACTTTTCATTTTCTTAATTTTCCATATGAGCCCTTAACCTCTACCGTTAACAAATTTAGGAAGCAGGCAAGACAGCATACGACTCTGCTGCCATAACATATAACAGTATTTGTATCATTCGTATCGTTATTAGGATGACTTTTCAAATATTACTAGTGCAACAAATCGAAGTTTATGCAAAATCGTTTTGTAAGTACAAAGGAGTATAATACTTTGAGCGCAATGAATCCGGCGTCCGCTATCGAGTAAGATGCCAGATTTCGCCACTCATCCCACTTAATCGGTCCTCCTGAATCTCTCGCACGGAAAGCACTGTCAGTAGCCTAAGGTGGCTCACGGATTTCTGAGCTAGAATTGGTATTCCAAGGCAAACCTAAGATTATTAGGGAAACTAAAGATATGCATGGTCCGGTTAAGGCATGAGATTTTTGACACAAACACTCTTGAGACCTTTTCCGGCCTTACAAGGAAGGTCAGTAAACTTCCCGTCGACATTTCCAAGAGGGTCTACTGAGTGTTGTAGAGACTGAGATAAACCGAACTGGTTTTAGAACTTCCTGGAACCTGGGTTGGTCAAAATGACGAAGAACCGTAGCCTTTAGTGAGAGCTGATGACTCGAAAATGCCTGGAATGGCAATGGTGGTGCTCGAAATTGACATGCAAAAGGTTTGGGGCTTTGAATATAGGTAGATCGAATCAGTATGACGATCTGTTAGGTATCCTGAAAGAGGCGGCAAGGTGCAGGGTTTAGGGGAATCGTTCACAGCAACGGAAGCGGCGACTAAGAGGGTGACCGGATAAGGCCTATGTCGCACCTCACTGTTGTCGGCGACGTCGGCGACAGTGTTGCGCGGGCTGCTACGCACTATGTAGCACCCACTCAACACTTACGCCGAAGTATACCATAGGCCAAACGTCGGCAGGCATTAATTCAACGTAATTCAACGACGCGCGACCCCCCCCCCCCCCCCCCCACTTTCCTTGACGTCGCTCACGGTGTGCGATGAAATTGCTTCCAGAGGATACATGCAACAAATTTTGACAAGGGCAGCACGAGCATGCCCAGAATCAATAGTCACTGGGCGAAGGAAGATGAATCCAAGAAAATTCTCTTTATGTGATTCGCTATGCTTTATGTATTTAAAGAACGAAGAAATGAAATGGCTTAGAAAATTGAAATGGGAAACTAGGTGTGCAAGACAACTCCTTTCTGCATTAGCAATACAACAAACACTTAAACTTTCGTGCGTGATAACACTGTCATTCTGATAAAAACTTCGTCTTTCCTAGGTCGTTAAAAGAAAACAACTTATGGTTGGATAATGGATTAGCACTTTCCTGGAGCTCTCTCAGTCGCATGCTGCACATGTCACACCAGTTCCGGATTTCTGAATACCTCCACTGCTTACCGGTATCAACGTCGACCTGAAGTGAAACAATTGAAAAAGGAACGGTTGCTGTCATGGTGACATTGACACGTACGATGGCTAGCTGACTTCCATGTGGCGAAATTTTTGTGAAGAAATAGTCAGTGAAGGACTGGTACGACGTTTTGTCCCACTGAATTTGGAACGCATTCTGAATCTCCATCTGCAGTGTAGTTGATGAGACGTGGATGATGGAAATTAGCTATCGTGACCGTGAAAGTTGGTACGGTAGAGTGCTGCGATGGCGACCGGAGGCCAGTGGTGGTCAAGTGAGGAGCGGTCGTCGCATAGCGAATGCATGCCACTATCGCATTCACGCCCCCGGATTCCTTCGTCCACAACTGTCACGCAACTGCTGAAGCAGCTCGAGAAACGACTACGCGACGACTACGGCAGCCGACGGCGTTGTTAGGGCCTCGTCTAATGCATTTTGAGTGCCGCTCTGCTGACCTTACTCGTGTTTGTAGCAGTTGTTCGGCGGAGTGCGCTTCTAACAGCGGCTTATCTTTACGTAATAGCCCCACCACTTGCATTTTCTGATAGCTGCGTTCAGGAACAATCAGCTGACTTAACGAAGTTTTGAGTTGTTGGCGTCAATGGAACCATTTATTATATTTCCCTGTTCTTTGCGAGTTCGGCTAGGGTTCCTTATGGAGCCATGAGGAAATCTGATGCTCCTTTCGAAATGAGTGACAACGGCAAAGAAGAATTTAGTGGGCTTTTGTAGAAAATCTCAAAATTTACCTCTCTGTTGCTAGCAGAATGTCGGCATCAGGGACAGGCGGATTTCTGTTTTCTGATTTTCTGGCTGTTTTGGATAATTTCTTTGTGTTTCCTGTCATCAGTGAAAATGTGAGAAATAGTCAGGAAACAGAAAATATTTACCACTGCGTGGAAAATTTACCGAGAGAAATTCAACCACAGGAAATGAATCTAATAACCAAAATAATAACATCCATGACAAAAGATGTTTTTCGTGTACTCACGGTTACGAAAATCCCACGTTTTTTGTTGCTTCATGTAGCACTTGCGTCATGCACTCTTTGAATGTACTGTGTTTCTTTGGTGGCGCAAATGATATTGCTATGGAATTTCCCTTCAGCAGATTTTACGCCTTCTCTAATTTGGCTTTGTTGAATTTCCACTTTAACCAGCGGTCTCTGCTCTACAGCAAGGGAAAGCCACTAGTTATCCATCGCAGTTTGTGATTAGGTGCATACCCAGCGATGAAGGTTCATACACTGATTCTGATCATGTGTCCGTACCTGCAGCGGGCATTGAGAGACGGTGTACACATTTAAGTACTTCGTATAAGAGGTCTGACACGGTCAATCGAAGCTCTCCATGTTAAATTTTAATGAAAACATGGCATGACCCTCAAAAATCAACTACACTGTAGCGCAAAGTAAGCGAAAACTGAAAAAAGCATAAGAATGCAACAAGAAGAAATATTTCGAAAAAGAACTAAACCGGTGTGCTAATAGGAATTAGTAAAATTAAAATTTGGTTTCGCGATTGATGATAGTTTATTAGTTTATTGTTTTGAGCTCCGAACAGTACGGGTGGTAGGGCACTCGGAGGAGGCGCCGGCTGTCACGTGCAGCCCGATCCCAGGTTCTTGATTCGGGCCCCGCCTAGGCCAGCCAAATACTCCATCCCTCCAGCGTCAGCGGGTTGGCACCACCACTCTCGGAAAAGGATAAAGCGCTGCCATGTCGATCAACTGGCCACCGCAAGTCGTTTTGTGGCCAAACACGCATTGAAACCGCACCTTTCCATCGAAGAAGAGTGTGGCTCACGTTGCCGTTCGTTTGATTAACGCCTCCTTTATCGTTTTGTCACTTGACTTCAAACCTGGGACCACATCCTACTATCTACCACTATATAATTGAGTTAGCCTTCGATGACGATTGAGTGATCAAACTTGCGTGGGGTACGCCGCATGGAACACCACGCGAAATGTTTCCCGCGCTGTAGATGATTAGGCGTACTTCACGCTTGTTAGAAACCTGCGTGAGTGCGCCTCATCGAACCCCGCGCGCACAAAGTGTGCCGTTCAACATGAGGTGTTACTGCAGCATAGGAAGCGCAGCCTCCTCTTGCTTGACACAGCGGCATCTGCGCGCGTTTCCGAGCGTCTGAAGAGAGCGTCGTATGACGAGCGGCCGCATTCAGAATTCATCACTATCCGATGTTGAACGAAAAATGGTAGCCGCGCGATACGCCGCTACGTAGCTGACGCTGGCGGCGTTTGTCGTTCAACATAGAATATTGCTGCAGAAGAGAAGACGCAGCTAGCCTCCTACTGCTTGACACAGCGGCAATTGTGCGCCTTTCTGAGCGTCCTGATCCCGAATACGTGTCACCGACGTCTGCATGGGAGGACTACTAAAGTGGTGGTGGAGAAGGGAAGTAAGGGGACCTCTAGAACAGAAGAACTACCGGGAAGGAAAGGAACATCCTGGAGGAGGGACCAGGATGGAGAAACCAGCAAGAAGCCTGACCAAGAAGGGGATCAATAGTGGAAAAGTGGAAACAAGGAAGTAGGCCAAGAGTTAGGAAAACGAAGGCGAGGGAGGGAAGGAGGGGGAGCAGCAAAGGCGGACCAGCAATTAGATCCAGTAAGAAGAGACGAGTGAAGGGAAACCTGGTGTCCGGATTCGGAAGGCGTGTCAACGATATCCGGTAACGCAAGCTGTTGGGCATGATAATGGTTGCGGAGGGAGCAACCTGAGGGCAGAAATACTGCGCAACACAAACCAATGGCGCTGCCGGACGGTCCGGAGAGAATGTCTATGATGAACGGGCGGAGGTGGTGAACGGCTTGATGTCAATAAAGTACGCATCAGATCCTAGACTTCTTCTTCTCCTGAGCGTTTAGTCCCGCGCAGTCGCAGGGTCCGCTGTTCTTGTGATCTGTCGCCACCTCATCCTATCAAGGGCGTCATCTGCCGTGGCGCCGACTTCGGCGAGATCTCTCTTGATGACGTCCTTCCATCTTTTCCTAGGGGCTCCTCTCGGACGCTTTCCGGGTGCCTCGTAATCTAGGGCCAACCTTACGGGGTGATTCTCTGGCCTTCTGAGGACCTGTCCGTACCACCTTAGGCGCTGCTCCCTCATCTTCAGCTGGATCGGGGCAGTCTTCATCACTGCCCTAACATCCTCGTTTCGCACCCTGTCCCGACGGGTCCATCCACATGCCCACCTCAGCATCCTCATCTCTGCCGCGTGCAGTTGCCGCTCCTGCGCCTTACCCAGGGCCCAGCACTCACTGCCGTAGAGGAGGGCAGGTCTTACAACTGTTCTATAGAGCTTGCCTTTGAGCGTCCTGGAGCATCTACGGTCGCAGAGGGTCCCTGTGGACTCCCTCCACTTGAGCCAGGCTGCGTTTATCCGTCCCCTGACCGCCTGGTCCACACTTCCTTCCTCGGATAGGTCACTTCCGAGGTAGCGGAATTCTTCCGCCTTCTCGATCGTTTCCCCTTGGCAGTCTAGGATCGATCCAGCGCACTGCTCAGAGCTGATGAACTTCGTCTTCTTCACGTTCAGCCGTAGGCCGTTGTCCGCAAGGGCTCTCTGCCACAGCTGCACCTTCTCCTCCAGCTCCTCCTGGTTGTCGGCTACTAGGGCGATGTCGTCCGCGTAGAGGATCGTTCTGAGAGGGCCTTTCTCAAGGTGGTTCACTATAGAGTCAAGCGTCAGCAGGAAGAGGAACGGGCTCAGAGCCGACCCTTGGTGTACCCCCACTGTGATGTCCACTTTCCTTGTCACCCCGTGTGGAGTTCGTATCGCCGCTTTCGAGCCCTCGTACATGTCCCTTATGACCGTGATCAGACGTTCCGGGACACCCCTCCCTCGAAGGGAATTCCAGATTACGGTCCGAGCTAGCCTGTCGTAGGCCTTCTCCAGATCCAGGAATGCCAGGTAGCAGGGTTTTCGTTTCTCCCGATATTTCTCCATCACCTGACGAGCGATGAAGATGGCGTCTGTGGTGGACCTCTCAGGCATGAAGCCCCACTGCACCTGGGAGATGGGTACCATCTCCCTCAGCCTTGAGTCTACCAGTCGTTTGTAAATCTTCATCGTGTGTGAGATCAGTTTTATCCCTCGGTAGTTGGAGCATTCGGAAGCGTCTCCCTTCTGCTTGAAGATGGGGACTATGGTGCTGTTCCTCCAGTCATCCGGCATCTTACCTTCTTTCGTGATTCTGTTGAGGAACTGCGTCAGCCAGTTGATTCCGAGGTTCCCGAGCACCTTCCAAGCCTCTACTGGCACACCGTCAGGCCCTGCTGCCTTTCCGAGTTTCATCTTCCGTATGGCCTTGCGAACCTCTTCTTGCGTCCAGGGTGGGATGGGTCCTTCCGTTGGCTGTTCTTCCTCGGCCTCCCGACGAGGGAACTCCTCGTTCAGGAGTTCCTTGAAGTACTCCTCCCATCTCTCTCTGACCTCGACCGGCTTCCGTAACACTCTACCGTCAGCGCTCTTCACAGTCTTCACTACTCGAATGTCGAGGCTAGCTCTATGACGCGCCTTGGCCAGGCGGATGGCGAACTTCTCTCCCTCTGGCCCGTCTAGTTTCTCGTACAGGGCATCCATTTCCGCGTTCTTTGCCTTCGCTACAGCTGTTTTTGCCAGCCTCTTCAGCTTCCTGTAGGCTGTGAGATGCTCGGATGCCCTCGTCTTTTGCCACAGCTTCTAGGCCTCCTTCTTCCTCTTCACCGCAGCCTGCACCTCTTTGTTCCAGAACCATGCCGATTTATTCCCTCTGGTTCCTCCCTTTGTTTCTCCCAGGGTTTCCTTGGCACATCTCAGGATTGTTTCGGCTACCCTCCTCCAGGTCTCATTCACGGAACCAGCTGGATCTGGAAGGCCTGCTTTGGGCACTGCCCTTCGTAGCTCGTTCCGCTCTGAACCCCGCAGTCTCCACCATCGGATCCTGGGTTCCGTCTTCACTTTGGGCCTGGTGGGTAGAGGTATACTAAGGTCGGCTACCAAGGGTCTGTGCTGTGACGCCACGTCTTCTCCCGGAATGACCTTCACATTCCGGACTGTTTTCAGGGCAGCCCTTCGAACCAGGATGTGGTCGACCTCAGTTCTTCTCCCTCCGCTAGCATAGGTCACCTTCTGGCTCTCCCTCTTCTCGAAGAAGGTGCTACAGACAGCCAGGTCGTGGGCGATAGCCAGATCCAGAATTCGTTCTCCATCCGGGTTTACCAGGCCGATCCCTTTACCTCCATGAACCCTTTCCACTCCTCTTATGCCACTCCCCACATGCCCGTTCATGTCCCCTGCTATGGAGAGGTAGTCGCCTTCTGGTACGGACCTTATAGCTTCCTCGAGCGAGAGGTAGAAGTCATCCTTGTCGTGCTCGGAGCATCCGGTCTGCGGAGCGTAGACAGACATGATGGTCCAGTAACCCTCCTTCGTGTCCAGCCGTAGTGACATGATGCGGTCGTTTATTCTTTGGACAGCCGCTACTGAATCCTTGAGGGACTCCGCGACAGCTATCCCTACCCCGTTCCTCTTGGTGTCCTCTCCGTTGTAGTACAGCTTGACCCCTTCTCCGATCTCCTTGGCTTTCGCCCCTTTCCATCGCGTTTCCTGCAGACACAGGACTTGTATCCTTCTGCGCTTCATCAGGTCAGCCACTTCCCTAGATCTCCCGGTCAGCGTTCCCACATTCAGAGTCCCCAGTCGAACTAGCTTCTTTAGCCGAGGTCGTTCGGCCCTCGGTAGCCCTCACATACTGACCACAGAACTCGGGCGGGGGTTCTGTGCGCCACTTCCGGGTGACGTCCTAGCCTTTACACTGATTCTATTGCGACTTGTGATCATGGTTTTGTGACGAGGTTTCTCCATCAGCCGGCCTGTCAACCTGGGCCTGACGCTGGAACCGTTGCCATTTTTGCAATTTTTGCAGGGCATGGCGTGCCGGAGCCGGGAGTCGAACCTGTGATCGTTTGTGCATGAAACTACACTACTAACCACTAGGCTAACTCGGCTCCCCATCAGATCCTAGACGATAGCGAATTTTACGTTTCACTAAGGCTGCTTTCCGTAGGTCAGTGATCTAGCAAAGTCGGCGCTATGGTAGCTGGGGGGATCACCATAGCAAGCCGCGGCGGGCAGGCGCGGCGAGGCGCGGCAGGCACATAAAGCGTATGTGAATGCAATCTTATCTCCACTTTTCTATTACAGATCCGCGTTTTATTTCCTTTCGTATTGGGCAAGGGAGGGAACTCTAGGATGTAGGCAATTTTAGCATGGGTGCGTCACTCGAGCCATACCCAGGAGTCTCTTCTCATGCTTAAATCTGTGCTCCCCTTCGCTGACGCGGAACAGAGCTATAGCACTGTTTGTTTCCTTTACTATCAGCGTGTTACCGTTTCATTTTTCTCGTGCCTGTGATGCTTTTTGCAAGGTGCTCCCCCCCCCCCCCCCCTCCCCAACTACCACAGCGCCGTTGCGCGAAGCGCGCAAGTGCGAAGTACGCCGTTAGGCGTGTCGGAGCACTTGTATATAAATAATAGGAAGGTCTTCTGGTCTGATAGGTAGTCTGGGAAACTTCGTGAACTTAGCGGGCTCGATGGTTTAATCACCCAAATTTGAGGGAAAATCCCTATTTCTCTCTGCGGAGGAGAGCGCCGGGTGGTGAGCAATCGCCGCTGCCGAGTAGGAAGCTAGAGGCATTGTGAAAGAGGTCTGCGCACGTGATGGAGACGTCAGAGTACTTCACAGTTCCCCATTCGTTTCTTCCTGTTCCTGCGTAGTTTTTGGAAGTGTCATATACAGTTGTATCTTTCAGAAATTTTACCGAACGAAGGAATGAAAGAATAAACTCGATGTCGAGAATTCCTGAACGAATGAGTGAACGAATACATTCGATGTCAAGTATTTCCGAATTAATGTTCGAACGAATTTATGCGATGTCGAAATTTTTCGAATCGAGCGATCGAATCCAAGATTTTCGAACGATCGAAAATCGAATAAGCCCGATTTCTAATTTGCTTGAATACACGAATAGTCGAATAAATCGTTCAAATGAACGATTAACGAGCAACCGCAGTTTGATGAGCAATAAAACAGACCGGACTAGTATTTAAATTCTGCTAAATGTTAATTGAGTAGAAGACTATATTGCAATATCTTTTTGAAACACACCACGCACTCTAGTTAAGCATGATGTCATGGAAATTTTGAACAATTCCTGGTCCCTTTCAACTTTTTAAATTTTTTGTTTTGAATTTGAACTTCTCTGTGTTTGTCGCATCACCGATCGCTCTGCAAGTGAGCGCGACGGCGATCCGTCCAGGACCAACGCTAAACACCGCGCGCGGCGCGAAAAAGTATGCCATGCCCGCGATGGGCGCGGGAAGCCATCGCGCATGCCGACAGCCACTGTTGCGGCTGCCGCGGCGACGTTTCTTTTACTATTCGACCGCTTGCGGCGGAATGGCCATGAACTGAGCGCCGCGATGGCATCGCGCCGATGGAAGTACATATGCCCCAGGCCTAAGGCCGGGGGCATACGGCATGCGCGATGGCTTCCCGCGCCCATCGCGGGCATGGCATACTTTTCGCGCCGCGCGCGGTGTTTAGCGTTGATCCTGGACGGATCGCCGTCGCGCTCCCTTGCAGAGCGATGGGCGATGCGACGAGCACAGAGAAATTCAAATTCTTTCGCGTCGCTCTGCAAAACTCATCGCCGCGATTCAATCGCGGCGACGGGAAGTATGCACGAGGCCTAAGGGAGATGACCTTATAAAAAGCTTCAGCAACACAAAAGAAGAAACTAGACTCACTGATGGTAATGAAAACAAACAAGGAATGCTACGGTTGTGTTCAATGCTCTCCTCTGCGTCAGTGGAAGAGAATATAATACAAGCATTGCTACATTGCTCGTTTTTGTTTCACAGAATTGTGCAGAAAAATGGACCCCGGTATGTAGGCAACCAATGCACACTTGTCAAATTTGCCTACGCCTTGGAGTTCCTTCCACCACTCAACCAGGAAAGAAATAAAAGGCGGATCGACACAATTTGGCTCGGAGAGGGCACCAAGTAAGGCGGCCCCATACCGCATGTTGTGTGGCGTGAAATTGAAAATGTTATTCAACACTATTCTACTTAAACCTCATTTGAACTGCGTTAGGACACTTCTGATGTGGTTCAGCATTCATGGAAAACCATTGAATACATGGTGACTCCCCCCCCCCCCCCCCCCTCCCTCCTTAGCAAATTTTCTGGCGGATCTGTAATCGAAACGAGACGTGCCGAACTTTCTTGTTTTCTTTAGACCTTCTTGTTTTCGTTGCAGTAAAAAATCTATATAGTGTACTACCAGCCGTCCGTACGGCCTCTTGGCAGCACCAACGGCTTCTTGACGGCTTTGCTGTGACAAGAACTTTTCATCGTCAATTGTAGCTGCTATCTATGTCATAGTTTCCTCAGGAAGAACATCTTAACTACGTCGATTAGGGCAAGTTAGAAAAAAAGCGAAAAAAATGGACGACATCCACAAAAACGCTTATTTGCCCAATATCGATTGATGGCGGTCGACAGTTCAAAAAGAACTTCAGATTCGTGTTCAGCGACCCTGTTTACCTCTGGGGTCGAAGTTTCGTGCCGCCTGAACGACATCCACAAAAAATCGATAAAATTGATCGATATCGATCGCCCTCCATGCTGTCAAAGCCTCCCGTCGATGATCATCTAAATGATCACGGTTGCCGACGTGTTCGGCACGTCTACAGCTCGCCATGCACAGTTGGATCGATACCGATTGGTCGACTACAGATTCGTGTTCAGCGACCTCGATTATCCCCAGGGCTAAAGTTTCGGCGACATGTTCGGCACATCTCCGGCTCGCCATGCAGGGTTGCCGACGTGTTCGGCACGTCTATGGGTCGCCATGCACGGTTGCCGACGTGTTCGGCACGTCTATGGGTCGCCATGCACGGTTGGCGACGTGTTCGGCTTCTCACTAGGGAAGGGTTTCGACCTCCCATGGAACTTCAGGAAAAGTTGAGACCAGGATCATTACAAAGAGCTCGGAATGCTGATTACGAATATGGGCGTCAAAATTGCAAAATGAAATTCCTGAGCGAGTTATGGCCTGCCGAAATCGGGGGCCTCACCACAGGCTGGCTGTACGACGCACCGGGCGCGATAGTGGTCAGTCATCTGGGCTCCGTAAGAAGGGCCCGCCAGCTGCGGCGGTGGCACGGGGGTAGTGCTCACGCTCGTTGGGCGCGACGTCGTTGGTTCGGTTCCCGTTGCTGCCTTTGTCAAAATTTATCTTCGAGATGACCTTTTATTCTGATTATGACTGTTTGATTAAATTGGTGGAAAAACTACCATACACGTTTGTAAAAATGCTTGAAGGTAAAAAACTGCTATGGTAACATTCTTACTTACTATTTTTTAGAAATAGAGTCCAAGTCATATATTGAATAACTGGAGGTGTTTCTAGCAACCTTGGCATTCATGGAATGTGTGAAGCAAAAGGGATGTATGATGCGGAAGCCTAGAATATCGTTGATCTACTGCTTTTTCTTCACTCACTACGTCATTTTCACCAGCAAAGGTGGTGTTCATTCCTCTCACTGAATTTGGGGTGGCAGAGTAAATAAAAATGTCACCATAGCAGTTTTTTGTCTTCAAGCATTTTTACAGACGTGTATGGTAATTTGCCCGTCTATTTAATCACACTCGTGTCATAATTAAGAACAAAGGGTTATTTCGAAGACAAATTCTGATTTGCAAAAAAAATCGCCGGTAGCGGGAACCGAACCGCAGCCGGCGTCCACTTCTTACGGAGCCCTGATGACTCACCACTCTCGCGCCAGGTGTGTCGCACAGCCAGCCCGTGGTGAGGCCCCCGATTTCAGCCGGCCATAACTTGCTCAAGAGTTTCATTCTGCAATTTTGACACCCATATTCGTAATCAGCATTCCGAGCTCTTTCTAATGATCCTGGTCTCAACTTCAAGTTCCATGGAAGGTCGAAACCCTTCCCTAGTCAGTACCCCCACTCCGGTTGTGACGGAAGCACACACACACACACACACACACACACACACACACACACACACACACACACACACACACACACACACACACACACACACACACACACACACACACACACACACACACACACACACACACACACACACACACACACACACACACACACACACACACACACACACACACACACACACACACACACACACACACACACACACACACACACACACACACACACACACACACACGCACACACACACACACACATACACATACACATACACACACACTGCTCCTTTATATATAGTAGAATGGTGTAATATAGTACTATATTTTACTACATAGAGTTTAATAACGGGATAGAGGTGGTGGAGCACAATCTCCGAAACAGTTCCTATGAATCTGGCCACGCTTCATAGCATATAATCGATTAATGCTCCGATGCACTCGTTCTATACTTGGCGATAAAGAGATCGTGAGAATCTGAATCCGAAGAGCTTAATCTGTAGCGCCATGAGAAATCGGTATTAGTCCACCGGTCGATACCGTCTACTGTCCGACGGCTATAATGAACGCCCGATCCGACACACGTGGCAAAACGTCTATTACATGTCTTTCGAATCCCGACGCATTTTGGACGACTGCGGAACGTCTCCTGATCCCCACGCACGTTTACTTTTTCGGCACGTCTTCTGGATCCCGAGGCATGTCGGATGACGTCTGGGGCAAGTCTTCTGAATTCACGTACACGTTGGACGGCGTCTTCGGCACGTCTTCTAAATACCGGCACTTGGAAATTGATCCTCTTCGGTATCCCCGACGCGAGAGAGGCCGCTCTGGTGACTGTTATATAATAACTGACGAATAGTGGTCAACGGTATCTTCTCTTTTTTATTTAATTTTATTGTTTTCATGGTCATGTGTTTACAGTTTCACGTGCTTACTGACTGCGCTTCTCCCAAAGAAAACTGCCAAGAGAGCTCTCAAAAAAATGAAAAGGTTAACAAGAACGTTGAATTGCACAGCTGAAATTCAGCAGAAGCAAAGCAGTACCAGCAAACACGCTCTATTAGTTAGGCGGGCTCAACGCTTCCTTAATGTATCCCTATAATCATCAACTGATGCTGCACGAAGAATCCGTCCAAATTTCCGGGAAACTTGCGAGTAAGAGGAAAAGAGCCATTTTCCTCCATTTTTCGTTTCCTACCCTTGTTTTCTCATACTATTCGTGATTCGTAGCATCTTATTCGCGTTTTCTATGGCTTTCAACTGCACTCATGAAGCAAACGCCACAAAAAAACTGACTGCTTGGCAGGTGTGAAGAACTATTATGTAAGAATCAAACGTGAGGAACGGCCTAGGAAGTTCGCAAACGCGAAAATACGGTAGAGCAAAGTTGGGCGAACGCAAATAAACTGCTCAAAGAGCAAGAAAAATGCCATCAGTTTTCGAAATACGAGGAAGAGACGGCAACTTCCACTGAAGCAAGTGAGGGTTTTGTTTGTATTTCAATGATACTGCGAAACCTCAAAAAATGCATCCAAAACGCATTTACGTGGAGAAGATGAAAGATTCCTAAAATGGTGCGTAAAATGTCGTTAATGCAACTTAACGGAAATTTTCGTCGTTAAATTTCGTTAAAATTTTTAAACGAAAAATGCCGGTAAATCCGGTCAATCGGCAAATCGTTAATCGTTAAACACACACCCCTGCTTCCCATCCAAGTTCTCTGTGAGAGGTATTAGACTAACGTCGGAACCGCTAGAGCGGTTAAGACGTTTGGTCGCGTAGATTGCACATTAGAAACCTTGCGCCACTTTTAGGCCTCTGATGACGACGGTCCAAAGTCAGTCGAAACGTTAGGCCGAAGTAAAGTCCACCTACAACCTCGTCTTGGCACAGTACTAATATACAGCTAAAACTTACCATGCCGAGGTACCAAGAAGAGAGAAGCTGGAATTTAATTATGAGGTGTACCTTTATGCAGGAGAATCCGTGGAGTCGAATGTTTCTGACGTTTTTTGCTTCCACCAATTCTCCGTCACTTACGAAAGCATAATCTTGAATATATCTCGCTGTGTACATATACATCTGTAGGAGTATATCTTTTAGCGTTGAATTTTGTCGTTGGAGCCTCATTTCCGTCGTCCGAAACGCAAGGCATGCCATGTCCAAAATCATCGGGCTTCACGGACGACTAGCTGATCTGTGGATTGTCGGGAAATGCAAGTGCTTCATGCAGCGCTCGAAGTCCTTCACACACGTCGACTGCTTGCAGCTGGAGCCATGGGTGCTTGAGGAGCTCAACGTATGTGCAGCACGGAGGAGGTATATAATACGACTTCGCACAAAAACAGGCATTCGAAGTGTGGATTCTACATCTCTATAATGCTGCAAACATTGTAATTTTCAGCCCACATTATTCTGCAGAGACACTCTCGCAGGAAGACTCGATGCTGTACGCGGAAAGTCTCGACAGTCTGCAAGGCGATGCGATGGGAAACCACATATAATAAAACGGGACGTCGCCATGTGGCTTGGGGCAAGCACTCAAGAGACAAGCTACGAATCTCCTTATATTATCGAGCACACTGTCCTCTTGCAACTCGATTTACTAAATGCACAATTTTAAGAAAGCAGACAAGCGTCTTTTGAAACCACGAGTATCTGCACCATTTCAGCTGTGAATGTTGTCATCGCTCTCGCACGTTTTTCATTATTTGATAACCTGTAGTGTCCCTTCCATGGCCTTTGCCAATGCCGCAAGTATTATTCACACAAATGTTTCTGACGATCTGATACTTTGCTTCCTTCCTCTTCGATCTCACGCATGTCTTACACAGCATAGCTTATACACAAACGAACGAAATGTTGTGAAATATACAATAAACAGTTTACACATAATATCCAAGTGATTCAGATATCTGTTTCCTTGTATATAAGGGATGGTATTACAAGTGATGGTCCTCCTTTTCTGGGTACCATGACCCTATTAATAACATTGCCACTGACACGAACATAACCTCTCTTAATCAGAGCTGGTTTGTCGTAGCTCTTATTCTGCACGATGTAGCCATCC
>OX377206.1:42631475-42679787 GCA_947396885.1 Heligmosomoides polygyrus polygyrus
CCTACGAATGCGTAGGCTATCAAATCACCTAAGGTACTTCACGATGAAGTGCCCATAGCTCTTCAGCTGCCTAAGCTGCCTTAGTCCCAGCTGCCATTTTGGGCTGCGGAGGGCAGCGGTGAAGGTTCCTCCGCCCTTACACGCCCACGTTTGAGTTTTTGACATAAGAGATAGTACCGTTCTGTTCAGCTCGGAAAGCTCTATCGAACGGTACCAATCTCGTCCAATTGCGGGAAAATTGATTTTTTGACAATTTCCCTTGAGGACGAGGGCGCTCGCTCTTCGCCGAGCCTGCCCGGACGATGACATCATCGAAAGTCGACAATTTCGAAAATTGCCAAATGTTCGTGTCCAAACCTCGTTCAAAATCATCTAGGGGGTTATTTGGTGCGCTGATTACGAATCTGATGTCCGTTTTTGAAAATCGCGCCGATTTCGACAGGTTTTGGATTTCCATCTGGATAACTGAGGGTGGTCGGGACAGGAACACCGATTTTGCTCAAACTTCCTCTAATGGCAGGGTTTATTCAGGGTGCCGAATACGATGCCGAAGTCCATTTGGTCGATTATGGTAGGAGACCACCCATACCGATAAGTGAGGATGGTCAGCGATCCTGACCCTACCAACCTCAAATGGCTGTAACATGCCAAAATCGGCGGAATTTTTAAAAACGGACATCGGATTCGTAATTAGCGCACCAAATAACCCCCTAGATGAATTGAACGAAGTTTGGACAAGAGCATTTGGCAATTTTCGAAATCGTCGACTTTCGATGACGTCATCGTACGGGCGGGCTCGGCGAAGAGCGAGCGCCCTCGTCCTCACGAGAAATTGTCAAAAAATCACTTTTCCCGCAATTGGACGAGATTGGTACCGTTCGATAGAGCTTTCAGAGCTGAACAGAACGGTACTATCTCTTTTGTCAAAAACTCAAATGTGGGCGTGTAAGGGCGGAGGAGCCTTCACCGCTGCCCTCCGCAGCTCAAAAATGGCAGCTGGGACTAAGGCAGCTTAGGCAGCTGAAGAGCTATGGGCACTTCATCGTGAAGTACCTTAGGTGATTTGATAGCCTACGCATTCGTAGGCCGCTAGCTGATCGCGTGTTCCTACAGTGGTCGACTGAAAAATCGCGTCACACAAGGTTTACCAGCATACTCGCACCGCCGTAATTTTGTCCATTCACGAGCTACATCGCTGTGTTTCAGCGCACCTATTGAGCTTCTTCTGCTGCTTACAAAATCCACAAGTTGCTGCCGAATGATTCAAAAGTGACAGAATTATTGCGCTCCGAAGACGCCCGCGGTGCAATTTGCGAGCTGTCGCGCCGAGTCGATTGATAGGTTCGATCCTATACACATTGTGCACAGCGCACTCCAAAGCCTTGCCGTGACAAAGTACAGCAATTCCTGAGTAGGGCGGCCGAGAATTTCTCATAAAACTTCCTAAATGCTTACTCTACAAACTGTCCCCCACCCCCTCGTTTGATAGGTTCGATCCTATATGCACTGAGGGGATTGCTGGCATGACAAAACACTTGATGCCATGCTTTAGATGCTCCGAGAACATGCAAGTCCTGGAATATAAGCTTCTCCAACAGCAAAAAGTCAGCTCCAAACATTTTTGAGCACCCACTGCGAAAATGGTGTGGTTTGGCGAAGTTTTATATACGGTTGTGTAGATCTCGAAGAGACGAATCGAACGGTACCAACAGTTTCCCAAAAAACCTCAAATTAGAGGAATTGTGAGCCTGCAACGGTTTTCGACGCCTTGCGGCCGACAACTCGTCCGCTGCCGCCCTTCTCAATGGAGCGCAAGTTTTCAATTTTGGCCGTTTTTGATCTTTCATATGAAATTTATATACCAAACGATAGAGCTCGTTCTCCTGAGCTCAAATATACTCTTGCTTTTTTAAATGGATGCCATTTTGGCGAGTTATAACAAAAAGACGCAAAAACCGCAAAAGTGCGGTTTTTTGGCGTCTATTCAAAAGACGCGTCCGGTACTGTATTGTGTTTTTCAGCGAAAGTTAAACAGTGACCTCACAGCAGGTACGGGATGACTGGAGCTGTCGAGGTCATAAACACCGATTTTGCCCAAGCTTCTCCCAGAGGGTTATTTGGGGTGCTGATCAGGAATCGGACATTCGTTTTTGAAATTTCGGCTGATTACGGTAAGTTACAGCAGGTACAGGTGATTAGGCTGTCGAGGTCACAGGGTGTTGATCACGAATCTCATCCTCTTGACAATTTAGAGTGAAGTAAATGTGCAAGAGATGTGTAGGAAGCAAATTGATGAAGGAGGCAGCGGTTATGGAAAAATGCAAAAATAGTGCATAGCACAGGAGTCGAACATCTGGTCTAACACCCACGAAGCAGCCCCTCAACCTGCTGATCCACCAACTCGCTTGCCGCGTCCCATACATGAGTACGTGCTGACGGTGCGCTACTGTACCCCGCCTTCGAGGGCCCGTAGCTCCTTGGGTTCAAGGACTCAGAAAAAACGAAGCATGTTTTTCTACAAAATGAAGGGTGGAGATTCTCGTAGTACTATCGATTTCCCCATTCAGACCTACGCCTGAGACCCTTCCCTGGTAAGAAAGTAAGTATTCAACGTGTTTCGACTTGCGTGCTTCGCGCGGCCTTGTAGCATCACTAATCTAAAGTCACATCAAGGCAGTGGCACTTTTACTGCAGCTTCTTCCTATCCCTAGTGGTAGAAAAAGTCGTTCTTGTCAAATCTAAAATTTTAGAACTTCTCTTAGATCAGCTGAATAGTTTTGCTGCTGGCAAGCCGTCCAGCCCTCTCCCTCCATTATGCTCACCATCGACATCCTCTCCAAACGATTCACTCAGGCGTGGATTTGTGCTTCTACTCAGCACTTCGAACCTGTTCGACCATCCAACTTATGCCCTACTTGCCTTTCCATTTCATTTTAACAGCAAAATAACTGCAGGCACCTTCACTCCTTATCTTCAAAAGGTCAACGTCGCGCAAAAAACGACATTCTTGATAGGTGCTGAGCGCCTGATCGATTTTTCCCACTTGCCGAAAAACCTGTCAAGGCGGAGCATACCTACTACCTTTCATACCGTGTTGAAAGGGGAAAATATTTCCCCTTAGGACGTGCGGCAGCAGTGCCTAACAGTCATCGGCAGAAAAACAAACAAAGGAACGGCCGGTTTCAAGCTAAAATCGATAATATCAATCGTTATTAGTTGCCTGATCGAAACCTGTGAAGCTCAACCGTCGGCCGCTATACATTACTCTCACCCCGACCGTAGAATGCAGGCCCGAGAACAGCGGTCGAATAATCAATTACATCGATCGATATTGGTCGCTCAATGGAGGACTTCAACTTGCCGTGTGAAACCCATCTAAAGGCCATCATAGCCGCGTGAATGGTGTAATCTGCGAGAAAAAGTATGTTACTGGTCAAACATCGATAAGCTATATGGCGGAAATGCGCACCGCAGTAAGATGTAAGATGTTTGGCCAGACATTCATAACAAACACACTACCGACCGAGCACATGCCAGCCAATCAGGTTAACTTCCGTAAACAACTCTTTGAATGGTACGCCCATTCGATGCGGCCTGATTGGCTGGAGCGTTCCTACATCCTACTGCGGTGCGCATTTCCGCCATGGACCATCGATGGCGGGAAATTCGAACCAAGAATCTTGTTGTCGGATGCGCGCAGCAGCCGGTACCTCTTCCGACTGTGTTTCACGCGCACTATCAATTGATATTGATCGTTTAATCAAAGCTTTCCAGCTGTTGTGGATCACATCTGTCGGCCATCGCATTCGTGCGACTCACACTTCATTCAATCAAGTCGGCGAGAAAACCGATAACACCGGTAGGGAAATCGATAATATCAATCGACATTGGCATCCCATCGAAGTTTTCATCTGCTTTTTTCAGAATATTCTGGGCCCAAACTCGTTCAGACAAGAACTTGCAGCCTTTACTTCCACCTCCGAAAGAAGTGAATTTAGTAGTTATGCTTATTATTGCATTATGCCCATTTTCATGTAAAACACTTCTAAACAAACTTAATGCTTCTGAAATTAATGTGAAAGTCTTTTAAACCAAAACGAGTTTCTTACAGGTTGAATTACAGACTCTTCAAGGCGATTAGAATAATTTTTTGTTCAAGGAATATTTGGAATAACTTTCTTGACATTTGTTGGTTCAGCTGCCCGAATAAGTGCAATAATTAGATAAAACTATAATTTTCAAGAGGAAGAGATAAATTAAAATTTGTTTTAAGGACTAAAAAGGCAGCAATGTAGTGTAGTGCATTAAAAGACTAGATCGCACCATGCACTCGAAAAGCAAGTCGCAGTGTTTATTTGATTGGTACTGTAAATGCCACTTACACGAAGCATCAAAATGAGTATATGTGTATTCCTTACAACTGCATTTGCTGCATCGTTTACAGGTATGAAGCTCCATGTACACAGATATTTTGCTATCAGTCGAATAAAAATCGCGACGCTTGGGACGTCGGCATGACGCACTCTTGTTTTAGCACTAAAGAATGACCGCACTCCTGCTTTTTTCAACAAGCCATTATTATTACTTAAGAAATGAGCATATTGAGAAAACTGAAACAACGTGTTCAGTTATTGGCTTTGTGAATAAAGACTTGAATGGAAGTCTTACTTAATTTTACTTTAAAAATTATTCCAACCTTTTTGGACAGTCTCTAGTTTAATGGAAGAAGGAGCTCGTTTTGATTTGGGAGATGCCAAGTTTCCCAAATGCATTAGGCCTGTTTAGAAGAGTGTCCAATTTAACGCGAAAATTGTATATCCTTATTTTTTGTTGTATCATTTGTATTTCAGTTTTGTATTTCTTCCCTCCCGCTTACATCTTTTTCAATTGCATGTAAACTCTATCATTGGATGCACGGAAACCATGGTTATCAGAGAATACTATTGTCGTAAACGTGAAGCATCTACTGGTATAACTTGTGAAACACTATCTGGCACAGGTAGTCACTTGCCTTGATATTGCTCTCCTTTACCAGCTTTGCAACGGTTGGACTTAGCGGCTCGTAAAGAATGTTCTTCTGCTGATACTGCAGATCTGCCAGGATATATTCGACACCGAGCTCACGAGCCTGCTTCGAGTTCAAAACGGCCCCGCGAACTGAAATAATTCGTTTTAGCGAGGCTCTCTGACATCTTCGCGGTTCCCGCAGCTGTATGCTTGAACATTTACGGACACAATGAAATCATTTAGAAGAATCTTCAAGCGAAAAATGCTAACTGACAAGTAGCTAAAACAACCTTGTACCAGCTTTCCGCCAGCAGTTTTCATCACTTCGATACCAGTGTGCTTCAATATATGTTCACCAACTTGGAGTCCACTAAATGTATAATAAATGTCACACATTCGAGCGGAGCACAAAGATCTGCAGGTTGCACTCACGAAATTACGGCTCCTTTTGCATCTTCCATCTTACTGCCGAGGTAATGGATTTTTCGGATGTACTCCGTGCCAGCTAGGTCGATACACATCGTAGCCCTAAGAGTCTTTGCACCATTCATGTGCGTCCTTCACAGAATAATCAGGATCTATCCTAGTCCGGGGCACCACATAATTAAAAAGTATTATATGTGACAAATTCACTCAAGACTTACAGAGCGGCTCCTACAGAACAACACAGGACCTAAACAAGAAAAAGTCCCAAAGAAAAAACGAAAAAATTGCATTTGTTACGGTTGTAAGCCGGCAAAGTTTGTGCCCTCTTCACCATGTTGGATCCTGGTTATAACATGTCGAGCGGCGGTCAGCACGCGGCATGCAGCTTCATGCGCCCTCCCCACGATGTTAGATCCTGGTTGTAACATGTCAAGCGGCGGTCAGCACGTGGCATGACTCTATTCCGTCACTCCTTGCCCGCCGAGACGGTTGTAAACCGCGGCGAACGATTTTTTATTTTTTTTGTTTGTTCGTCCGTTTTTGGTTTCTTTTAGGTTAAATTTCGTTCTATAGGAGCCGCTCGGTAAGTATTAATTCATTTCGTCGCCTAGTTTTTAGTTAAGTGGCTCCCCGGACTAGGATAGATCCAATAATCAATTACTCGATAAGAAAACATACAACGATAGCCCGAATATAATGTATGCCATTGTGAAGAACATGTAGACTTGCTCGGTCGGAACGATGTCTCCAAAACCTGGGTAAGGGTTCCATCTACGCAATATATCTTGAAAGGTTGTATGTAAGAAGGTGCATAAAAAGCTTACCTACAGTAGCCATTGTGATGAAGCAAAAGTAGAACGCTTCGAAGTACTGCAGTCCCTCCCATGACTGAAAATGCTCCTCAAATCTTTTGCAAACTCGTCATGCGTTTTGGCCGGCAAAGATATGCGGACTGGAGGGGAGCCGACACGACGGCATGCGCTGCTTAGAGTTAGCGTTTCGCCGTCAGAATTCGCTCATAGTATCGCGTATACACAGTCGCTAAGCACGTACTTGAAATAAAAATCCGCCAATGGCCGTGTATGCCAGCAGCACAAACAAGACCATGAAAACGGGAATGCGCAATTCGTCTTCCATCGAAGATTCTGAATCGCTATCCATTTCATGCAGATTCAGAGAGCCAGCCTAAATTTCTAACGCGTTTCCTCAAGAGAGATGAGAGGAGACATTAATGTAGAGAAGTTATGGTTTTCTTGCGTGGTACAAGAACTGTGAAGTCCTGTACGCAAACTTCCTCTTCATGGGATTGAGAAATCATAGGCTTCGTTTAGGATTTGCTGATAAGTGATATAATTTCGTTTCCTTTTTCTCCCAGAAAGCAAACACTTCCATAATTTAGCCAGATCATCCTGCCAGGACCAGCTGTGATTTTAACACTTTTATTTAGACTTTTGAAAATACAGAACAAATTATGTTTTCAAACTAGTCTTTATTCAGTATAAGTCATTAAGTGTCGTTGATTTCCTTCGTTTCACCGGGCTGTCTAGCGAGGGGAGGCCGTTGTGCGTACTCAACAAATACTGAAAAAAAAACTTGTCACACGGAAACCGTACTTCTATTCTGGTCCCTAAGCCACATGCGGGATTAAGGCTTTATTTGATGAAATTTTGGCGGCTTCATGACCATGAAACGTCCATCATTTTATATAATAATAAAAACAGGAGTAATACCGCAGCATTACAGTACCGGACGCCTCTTTTGAATAGATGCCGCAAAAACCGCGATTTTGCTTCCTTTGCATCTTTTTGATAAAACTCGGCTAAAAATCACCCATTTGAAAAAGCATGGTCATATTTGAGCTCAAGAGCTCGAGCTCTATCATTTGGTATATATCTCATGTGGAGCCAAGAAAATGTTCGAAATTGAAAACT
Organism: Heligmosomoides polygyrus polygyrus; assembly: GCA_947396885.1. Classification (NCBI taxonomy): domain Eukaryota; kingdom Metazoa; phylum Nematoda; class Chromadorea; order Rhabditida; family Heligmosomidae; genus Heligmosomoides; species Heligmosomoides polygyrus. The sequence continues at coordinate 42,638,840 of OX377206.1, forward strand.
TGCGCTCCATTGCGAAGGGCAGTCGCGGATGAGTTGTCGGTCGCAAGCCGTTGAAAACGATTACGTGCTCACAATTCCTCTAATTTGAGGTTTTTTGAGAACGGTTGGCACCGTTTGATTCGTCTCTTCGAGATCTACACAAACATGTATACAACTTCCACAGACACCGCGTTTTCGCAGTGGGTGGCCAAAACAAGTGACTGGAGCTGACTTTTTGCGATTGGAGAAGCTTATATTCCAGGACTTGCATGTTCTCGGAGTATCTCGAGCATGGCGTAAGGTGTTCTGTCATGGCAGGAATCCACTGAGAGTGCGCCGTGCACAATGCATATAAGATCGAGCCTATCAATCGAGGTGGGTGGACAGCTTCTAGAGTGAGCGTTTGAGAAATTTTATTAGAAATTCCCGGCCGCCCTACTCAGAAATTGCTGTACTCCGTCCCTGCGAAACTATGGAGTGCGCTGTGCACAACATATACAGGATCGACTAGGTGCAACAGCTCGCAAATTGCGCCGCGTGCATGTTCTGAGCACAATAACTCTGTCAAGTTTGAATCTTTCCGGCTGTAACTTGTGGATTGTGTAAGCAGCACAAAGCTCAATATGTGCGCGGAAACACAGCAAGGTAGATTATGACTGTACAAAATTACAGCGGGGCGAAAATGTAGGCAAACCTTGTGTGACACGATTTTTTCCGATTTCAGTCGAACACTGTGGGAACACGAAATCAGCTGACGGCCTACGAATGCATAGGCTAGCGAATCAGTTGAGCTACTTTACGATGAATTGCCCATGATTTCCCAGCTGCCTAACCTGCCTTAGTCCCAGCTGCCATTTTAGAGCTGCGGAGGGCAGCGGTGAAGTTTCTTCCGCCCTTACTCGCCCACATTTGAGCTTTTGACTCTCAAGATGGTAACTTTCTGCTCAGCTCGAAAAGCACTATTGAACGGTATCAATCTTGACCAATTACAGGAAAATTGGTTTTTTGACAATTTTCCTGGAATTTTCCTGGACGAGGGCGCTCTTCGCCGAGTCCGCCCGGACGATGACGTCATCGAAAATCGCTATTTCCGACACTGGCCAAATGTCCTCATCCAAAATCATCTAGGGGTTATTTGGTGTGCTGAATACGAAACCGACGTCTTTGAAAATTCCGCCGACTTTGGTAGGTTTTAGATTTTCTCCTGGATAACTGTGGGTGGCAGGTCAGGAACACCGATTTTGCTCAAACTTCGTCTATGGGTAGGGATTACTCAGGGTGCCGAATACGACGACAAGCCCATTTGGCTGATTATGGCTGGAGACCACCCATACGGATAACTAAGGGTGGTCAGTGATCCTGACCCTACCAACTGCTAAAATCGGTGGAATTTTCAAAAACGGATGTCGGATTCGCAATCGGCGTTCCAAATTACCCCCTAGCCGATTTTGGACGAAGCTTGGACAAGAAAATTTGGCCAGTTTCGAAATCATCGATTATCGACGACTTTATAGTCTGCGGAGGCTCGCCAAAAAGCGCCCTCGTCCTCGATAAGAACTTGTCAAAAAATCAGTTTTCCTGGAATTGGTCAAGATTGATACCGTTCAATAGTGCTTTTCGAGATGAGCAGAACGGTACCATCTCGAGGGTCAAAAGCTCAAATGTGGGCGAGTAAGGGCGGAAGAAACCTCAGAGCTGCCTTCCGCAGCTCTAAAATGGCAGCTGGGACTGAGCAGCTGTGTTAGGCAGTTGGGAGTTTTGGGCACTTTATCGTAAGGTACCTTTACTGATTTGCTAGCCTATGCATTCGTAGGCCGTTAGCTGATCGCGTGTTCCCACAGTGTTCGACTGAGATAAAAAAAATCGTGTCGCACAAGGTTTACCTGCATTTTCGCACCGCTGTAACTTTGTGCGATCACAAGCTACGCTACTGTGTTTCAGCGCACCTATTGAGCTTTCTACTGCCTACAAAATTCACAAGCCGCAGCCGGAAAGATTCAAACGTGACAGAGTTATTGCGCTCAAAACACGCCCGCGCGTGATTTAGCACAACAACGGTCGAAGTTATCCGCGCTTTTACTCACCCAGATTACAGTTCTTGCTGCTCACAGTAACACCATTAAATTCACCACGAAAAGCACTATCGAATGGTATCAAATTCAGCCCGGTTATCGATTTTTGATGACGTTATTGTCCTTTTGCGGCGGACATGAGTCCCGCCTTTGATACGGAATTGTCAAAAAATCGATAATCCCGTAATTGGCCGAGATTGACACCTTTCGATAGAGCTTCTCGAGCTTAACAGAAGAGTACCATTGGTAGTGTCGAGAACTGAAATTTGGGTGAGTAAGGGTGGAAGGAACTTCGCCATTGCCCTCCGCAGCTCTAAAACGGCAGCTAGCACTAAGGCAGGTTAGGCATCTGGGGAGTTGCAAGCACGTTGTCGTAAAGTGCTTTCAGTATCGTTTTCGCCCACGCAGTTGCATTCCGTTAGCTGATCGCGCGTTTCCACAGTGGTCGAATGATCTTGAAAAAAAATCGTGTCACACAATGCTAAACTGCATTTTCGCACCGCTGTAGCTTTATTCCGTCATAACCTACGTCGCTGTGTTTCAGCGCATTTTTTTGCTTTCTGCTGCTTATAAAATCTACAAGTTGCAGCCGGAAAGATTCAAACTTGAAAGAGCTATTGCGCTCACAACATGCCCGCGGTGCAGTTTGCGAGCTGTCGCGCCCAGCCATTTGATAGGTTCGATCTTATATGCATTGTGCACGGCGCGCTATCAGAGAATTTCTGACATGACAGAACACTTTACGTCATGTTTAGACATAGAAAATGCAAATCCTGGAATATAAGCCACTCCAACCGCAGAAAGTCAGCTCCAGTCACTTGTTTTGGCCATCCACTGCGAAAGCGCGGTGGTCCGGCAAAGTTGTATACATATTTGTGTAGATCTCGAAGAAACGAAGCGAATGGTACTAACCGTTTCTTAAAAAAAAACCTCAAATTAGATGAATTGTGAGCACGCAACCGTTTTCAACGGCTTGCGACCGACTTTCAATTTCGGACATTTTATGGCTCCACAAGAGATATACCAAACGATAGAGCTTGAGCTCCTGAGCTCAAATATGCTACTGGTTTTTGAAATGGGTGACTTTAGGCGAGTTTTATCGAAAAGACGCAAAAACCGCAACATCGCGGTTTTTGCGGCGTCTATTCAAAAAACGCGTCCAGTACTCTACTGCACAGCGCTGCGCTCCAGTAAGTTGGTTTTCTCAGTATGAATCTTTATAGGGCCTACGATAACACCGAGCATCAGCCAGGCGGAGCGAATGCTGGCTGGCTTCGATCGTGTAGTATGTGGGAACGTTGGACTGGAGCTGAATCTTACGAAGACGATGTTCATGAGGAACGGACAAGTTTCTGATGCCCCATTCTCGCTCAACGGAACGAACATCTCCGAATGCTCCAGCTACGTCTATCTGGGTCGCGAAGTCAATATGGCCAACGGCCTAGCACCAGAGCTGGGCAGAAGGAAAGGAGCGACTTGCAGAGCTTGCAGGAGCGTTGAGGAAGTCGCGAAGAAGATGAGGAACGTCCGACTCCGTGCCCACCTATTTGACTCCATTGTTCTTCCTGCCCTTCTTACTGCCCTCCTCAGAGACCTGCGCCATACGAAAGCAGGGTAACACGCGATGGGCGTCACACAAGGGGGAGGACAATGCTCGGAGGTACACGACTCAAGCAAGTGAGATAAGGCTTCTGGAATTCTGAGCTTCGCCGACGTTCGAAGATCAGAGACGCCGCCGCATGGGCCAAGTTGTCGAAAAGCCACGTACTTCGGTTTGCAGACACCAGTTGAACGAGAGATTGAATTCCGAGGGATGTCAAAAGATGTCAGGACACCCGACAAAACGTTGATCGGAGTTCTTCGTGGAAGCCCTTAACGAACGATGTGACACTCTTTGTTACCCCCTGTCAGGATGACCTACTGCAGTCAGGCTGAAGCTTGAGGCTCGAAAATCGAAGGAGGGTCGCACTCTTTCGGTATTGGCAGAGGATCCTTTCGCATCCTTCAGGTTTTTAGGTGATGTTTGTATCTCTTAATGAGATTTTTTTCAGGTATCCAGGTGTCTACGACAATGTGGGGGCTCACGCGCAATTTCCTTCTCTGAAGCGACGAATATAGAAATGAATATTTAAAAGGTTTTCAATGCTGATTGTTTTACAATTAAAAATAAAGATTTTCTGCCGGCAATGAGAGGCTTTCAATTTTTTTTTCAGGTTTTTCCAAAACGTCATGGACCCGACAGTTTTCTACTTGAGGGAGCGACATATACGTCTGAAACTGCATTGTATAACATATCAAGTGTTGATTACGGAGGATTACCCAAGTATTTCCCCAATAAGATTTTTTGAAGCGCTCTTTGAATCGATGACGGACTGGCAACTGAAAGATGTGCCTGTCACAGAAGTAATTTTCTCTGTTTTCAGGGTGCTATTTTTAGAACCTGTTTTTAAAACATGGAATCCACATTTATAAAAGCTTTGTGAATTTGTTAGAGGCCCCAAAAATCTTCTATTGTGGCAGTCTAGGTGCGACTATCATCGAACGCTTTTGAAGGGTGGACTTCTGAAAACTTTCTACCTTCTGAACGAAGGAACGTCAGAAAGTGGAATTGTGCCATGTAGAATTTTAAGTCGTGCTTACTATACAGTAAAACACTAAGCTTGCTCACAGCGATATTCGACATGATTAGGGCGAAACGTATTAAACATTCTCGTTTTTCATGAAAAATTAATTGAACCTTTTTTACCTGAAGCAAGCCACTTATACAGTTGAAATTGGGTACATGTCGCGGAGGTGAGCAGCGGAGGGTGCGGTGGCGGCCGAGCGGGTGCGGCGAACTCGTCGTTGCCTCTACCGTAATCGCGGTCACCACGGCATCGATCGAATGCGGCTGCTCTGCGAGGCACTGCCTTCGAGGTTGGTAGTGACCGGATGGGCCATTTTAACACCGTCGCTTAGGTGGTCCCCGTGGCGGGGCTGGTTGAACTTCCCAGGTGAACGCAAACGTACCCTTCGGGCACTGCTTTGCCAAGGGAAGGAAATGAGGGTTGTAGGGCATTTCAACACGTGCAGCTTGGGTGGTCTTCGTGGCGGAATTTGTTGAAATTCCCAGATGGACGCAAACGTGCCCTTCGGGCACGGCTTTGAAAAGGGAAGGATCTCCGGGCTGTAGGCATTTCAACACGTGCAGCCTGGGTGGTCTTCGTGGCGGAATTTGTTGAACTTATCAGATGGACGCAAACGTGCCCTTCGGGCATGGCTTTGGTAAGGGAAGGAACTCCGGATTGTAGGGTATTTCAACATGTGCAGCTTAGGTGGACCGCGTGGCGGAGTTCCTCCGCATGCCTAGTCTCAACCCCTTCCCCATCCTAACAGCTGAGCGTTGGTCGATACCTCACGGGCTCTGCCTGCGCGGCCGAGCCTGACAGTGCCATAGAAGGGGACGTATTTGTTTCGGGTTTGATTGGCTGAAGTGATGACGGTACAGTGCGTGAGTTCGGTCAGTGCTCTGCCGTCACGGCTTTGGCAAGGGAAAGAACTCCGAGTTGTAGGGTATTTCAACACGTGCAGCTTAGGTGGACCGCGTGGCGGAGTTCCTCCGCATGTACCGCACCCCGCCCCCTGCTCACCTACGCGACTTGTATCTGAAATTGTGCACCAAAAATTTTCACCTCTTGATCAATGCACGGTAGCAAAAATCATAATTTTCTGAATAAAGCAGGTTGGATCGAGTTGATCTTGCACTGACGTCATTGGAGCGACAAAATTAGACGTTCACCGAAACGATCATAACGCCTAAAAAAAAGTTGCCGAAAATCGAACCCCCCCCCCCACCCAGCCCCGCATGAAGATCCGTTTTTTGAAAACTGATTCTTATATGGTAGGAAAGCACTTTCACCTATTTTTTCAAAAGTTCTTGGCTTTTACGAATTTCGAAAAACTATCGAGTTATGACCAATTTTGTGAAGTCATTCTCCCAGTCTTAGTCTGGTCCATTCCGCTGCAACGTCATTCGAAGGACTTCAAGGACAAAATTGATCATAGCTCAGTTAGTTTTTTGGGATTCGAAAGAGAGAAAATCTTAAAAAAATAGAGGAAATGTGCTTCCTTATCATATAGGAATCATTTTTCAAAAAATCTTTATGCGGAGTGGGGGTTCGACTTCTGGCAAGTATTTCGGCAAAAATCGAACCTCCGCCTAGCATGAAGACCAATTTTTTGAAAACTGTTACATATATGGTACAAAATGAAACCTCCTTTAGTTTTAAGAAAGCTATAGGCCTTTCAAATTTCGAAAAGCTTACCGAGTTATAATCATTTTTGTGAAGATCCAATGTTGTCGCTCGGAAGACGTCGGTGCAAGATCAACGCGAGGTCTATCCAACCTGTTCGATTCAGGAAGCCATAATTTTTCACTGTGCATTGATCTACGCTTGAAACGTTTTGTGGAAGGATTTCAACTGTATAGGTGATCCGCTTTAGGTAGAAAATAGTTAATTCTTCATGAGAAACGAAAATTTTGGATACAATCGGCCTTAATCATATGAATGATCGCTGGGGAGAAGTTTGGTTTTTTACTGTGCAATAGCCACAACATTTTAATTTTATATATGTATTTATATTAATATTTTTGTTATGTTTATATGGTACAATTTCACTTTTTGACGCCCTTTCCTTCAGAAGGTAGAGCATTTCTTCTACGAGAAGTCCATCCTTCAGTAGCGATTGATGATGCCAGAGAACGCAGAAGCCGCAGTAAACTGCCATAACCCTGAGATTTTTGAGGCCTCTAAAAAAGTCACAGAGCTTTTGAACATGAGAAATATGGATTCCATGTTTAAAAAGCAGATTCTAAAAATAGCAGGCTCTATGTGATTAGGGAATCGAAATTATTTCGGGAAAGGATGTAAAATCGGGACGTCTGATCAGCAGTTAAATCAGCTTTAGCAACTAACACTCGAAATTTTAAAGAGTACTATTTTGGATGCTATGTTGCTCCTTCAGGTAGAAGTGCAGGTGTCGTATCCATGAGATCCTCGGAAAATCTGAAAAGTTGAACTCGTTGTGATTAATTCGAAAACTGTCAGCAAAATTTCCTTAATTTAAGTGTAGAACAGTCAAAATATTATAACAAAGTACAGTACCGGACATGCCGCTGCGTCCAACAAGCACAAGCGGCGCCAAAGATGAGAGGCGGCGCAAAAGGGCGCCGGAGAGCGCCGTTTTCCGCTCGCCACGCGCTGCGTCTGAGGCAAGTCGCGTTGGTGCGCGGCACCCTCAACTTCTTGACGTTAGACTGAATGAAGGAGCTTATCCATGCGTTCGCACGAGCATGGCCCACTGTTTGGAACTAACTTCCGGCATGGCGCGCGCTCTGAACAATGCATATAGGCCCGGCAGAATCAATCGAGTGGGGGCGACAACCTGTACAGCGAGCGATAGCTTGAACAGTGAGCGCATGGGAAGTTTTAACGAAAATTCCGAGCCTTCCTACTCAGGAATTGCTCTCAGACTGTCCAGCTTGCATCTGGAGTGCGTCGTGAACAATGCATAAAGGATCCAACCTATCAATCGAGTGGGCGCGAAAGCTTGTAGATTGAGAGTTTGAGGAGTTTTATCAGAAATCCCTAGCCGCCCTACTCAGGAGCTGCTCTAGGACTGTCCAGCTTGCATCTGGAGTGCGCCGTGAACAATGCATATAGAATCGAACCTATCAATCGAGTGAGCGCGACCGCTCGCAAATTGCACGCGCGGGCTGCAGCTTGTGGATTTCGTAGCCAGTAAAAAGCTCTAGCAGCTCGCGAAAGCGCAGCGATGTAGCCTGAGATCGGACAAAGTTACGGTGGTGCAAAAATGCAAGTCAGGCTTGTACAACCAATTTTTTTCGATTTCAGTCAATCACTGCGGGAAGAGGCAATGAGCTGACGGCCTACAAATGCATAGGCTAACAGATCACTTAACGTACTTTACAATACGGCTCTTACAGCTCTCCAGCTTCCTAACCTGCCTTAGTTACAGCTGCCGTTTTAGAGCGGCGGACGGCAACAGTGAAGATTCTTCCGCCCTTACTCCTTCCGGTTTTGAGTTTTTGGCACTCGCAATGAAACTGTTCTCTTCAGCTCGATGAGCTCTATCGAATGGTTTCAATCTTGACAATTTTGGAGATATCGATTTTTTGACAATTTTGCATCGGGGGTGAGGCCGCAGCGGAGGGCCGATGACGTCACCGAAAACCAATATTTTGGAATCTGGCCAAGTTGGACACCATTCGATAGCGCTTTTGATGGTGAATGGAACGTTTTTACGTAGAGTGGCGAGAACTGTGCTGTGAGCGAGTAAGAGCGAGGAGAACATGACTATTGTTGTGCTAAATTGTGCGCGCGGCGTCTTCTGAGCGCGATAGCTCTGTAAAGCGTGAACCTTTCCGGTTGCTGCTTGTGAATTTTGTAGACAGCAAAATGTTCTAGTAGTGTGCCGAAAGACAGTAATGTAGCTTATGATAGGACAAAGTTACAGCGCTTGCAAAATGCAGGTTAGCCTTGTGTGACACGATTTTCTCCAAATTCAGTCGACCCCTGCGGGAAGACCCGGAGAGCTAACATCTTACAAATGTGCAGGCGAGTAGAACGCTAAAGGTTCTTTACGAAGACTTGCTCACAACTCCCTAGCTTATTAAATTGCTTAGTACCAGCTGCCGTTTTAGAGCGGCGGAGGCAACAGTGAAGCTTCTTCCGCCCTTAATCCTTCTGGTTTTGAGTTTTCGGCACTCGCAATGACACCGTTCTGTTCAACTCAATAAGCTCTATCAAACGGTGTCAATCTCAGTTTTGGAAAAATTGATTTTTTGACAATTTCGCGTCGAAGAAGACGGCGCCGCTCTAGGTCGCGGCAGAGGGTGATGTCGTCATTGAAAATCGGTATTTCCGAACCGGGCCAAGTTGGTTAAGATTCGGTAGAGCTTTTCGTGCTGAATTGAACAGTGCTGCTACGAGTAGCAAATACCGTAATCTGGGCGAGTAACAGCAGGAAGAGCATCGACCGTTATTGTGCTAAATTGCACGTGCGGGCGTGTTCAGAGCGCAATAGCTCGGTCAGGTTCGAGTCGTTTCGGCTGCAACTCGTGGGTCTTATAGGCAGTAAAATGTTCTAATAGTACGCCAAAGCAGAAGTAGTGAGGCAATGTTGCAGAGATGCGAAGATGCAGATGCGGGTTGTGTGACGCATTTTTTCCGATTTCGGTGAACCACTGCGGGAAGACGCAGCTAGCTAACGCGCTCAAAATGCGTGGGCTAACAGGAAGCTTAAGGTACTTTAAGATGACGTGCTCAGAACGCCTCAGCTGCCTAAGCTGCCTTAGCCACAGCTGCCAGTTTAAAGCGTCGGAAGATAGCAGTTAAAGTTTCTTGCGCTCTTACTCGCCAAGATTTGAGGTTTCAACACTCGCAATTGTACTTTCCTGTTCAGCACGAAATGGTATCAATTTCAAATCGATTTTGGAAAAATCGATTGTTTGACGGTTTCGCGCCGAGGACGGGGTGACGTCGTCGTCCTTCTCGGCAGAGGGACGATGACATCACCCCGTTCAAAAATCGATATTTCCGAACCGGGCCAAATTGGTAACCATTCGATAGAGCTCATCGAGCTGAACAGAACAGTTTCATTGCGAGTGCCAAAAACTCAAAACCGGAAGGAGTAAGGGCGGAAGAATCTTCACTGTTGCCGCCCGCCGCTCTAAAACGGCAGCTGTAACTAAGGCAGGTTAGGAAGCTGGAGAGCTGTAAGAGCCGTATTGTAAAGTACGTTAAGTGATCTGTTAGCCTATGCATTTGTAGGCCGTCAGCTCATTGCCTCTTCCCGCAGTGATTGACTGAAATCGAAAAAAATTGGTTGTACAAGCCTGACTTGCATTTTTGCACCACCGTAACTTTGTCCGTTCTCAGGCTACATCGCTGCGCTTTGGCGAGCTGCTAGAGCTTTTTACTGGCTACGAAATCCACAAGCTGCAGCCCGCGCGTGCAATTTGCGAGCGGTCGCGCTCACTCGATTGATAGGTTCGATTCTATATGCATTGTTCACGGCGCACTCCAGATGCAAGCTGGACAGTCCTAGAGCAGCTCCTGAGTAGGGCGGCTAGGGATTTCTGATAAAACTCCTCAAACTCTCAATCTACAAGCTTTCGCGCCCACTCGATTGATAGGTTGGATCCTTTATGCATTGTTCACGACGCACTCCAGATGCAAGCTGGACAGTCTGAGAGCAATTCCTGAGTAGGAAGGCTCGGAATTTTCGTTAAAACTTCCCATGCGCTCACTGTTCAAGCTATCGCTCGCTGTACAGGTTGTCGCCCCCACTCGATTGATTCTGCCGGGCCTATATGCATTGTTCAGAGCGCGCGCCATGCCGGAAGTTAGTTCCAAAGTGGGCCATGCTCGTGCGAACACATGGATAAGCTCCTTCATTCAGTCTAACGTCCAGAAGTTGACGACGCCGCGCACTAACGCGACTTGCCTCAGACGCAGCGCGTGGCGAGCGGAAAACGGCGCTCTCCGGCGCCCTTTTGCGCCGCCTCTCATCTTTGGCGCCGCTTGTGCTTGTTGGACGCAGCGGCATGTCCGGTACTGTATTACGTATTCAAAATCTTAATTAACGTTATTTCACAAATCATGTAATCAAGCAATCAATCCGTAACATGTCTTCTTTATTGAAGGAATGTCGATGTTGCACCTGGAAAGAAGAACTTTTTAAAGGGTAGTAAATTGTATGAAAATTTGAAAATTTTAACACGAATTAGAGATGAAACGGTGATGTGAACGAGGGGGGGGGGGGTGCAGGCGCAAATATTCGTCAAAACTTGAACCCTAGCTTGACCCTGACTGCTGAACTCTGACACATGACAGGGACGAATGAAGACGTCGCTGGCACCCGCTCCACTCGATGGCCAAGAACACATCAAGTGTTACAGGTGACAACCCGTACGTAAGCTAACCAGAAAGCCGTTTGAGATGAACGAAGTCCGTGACGGTGTTTGAGCTCGTTTCGAGAAGCTTAAAGCCAATCCATGCTGATGGGATAGGAACCAGTTCCTTGGAAAATGTGGCCTCGATTGATCAGTATTATGTAGTCATTAGTAATACAGTTATTGCTGTAGTTTTATATAGCTGTTTTAGTTTTTATAGACTGCTTGCTGCTCCTCGGATTGGCTCAAAGTCATAGTTGAGGAGAAGCAAGCGCTATGTTCTTGAACGTGGAAGGATTACTGGGTACGGTACGAAGTTACTTGGTGCAAAGTAAAACTATAACGCATTTGGGTACCGATGTTATCGACACACAATACCTTAGAGGATCCTGTGTCGCTTACATGTGAGTGAGAGGACGACCGGTAATGGTGAGAAATACGTCGTGACTGCTTTCGAATCTGCAATGGATGGTCTAAAGCCCCTTTCATACTCGTCCGAGGGGCGGCGGCGGCGGCGGCCGCCGCTTCAGCGGCAGGTGGAGGGGCGGTGTCCGTTCTCGCCGCCTAGGGGTGGCGGCGGCCGCCGCCAGCGCTAATTGCGTTTGGCGCGCGCGTACGCGCAGCGGTCTCGTCTGTGCCGCCGCTCTCGCTGCCCCTCGTGGCCGCCGCCCGAAATGGCCCCAGCCATCTCGGGCAGCGGCCCCGGCGGCGGCGCCGCCAGGGGCGTGGCGGGGCGTGGCCGCGGCGACGTCGCCGCTGCCAGTATGAAAACCCCTCCACCGCCGTGGCCGCCGCTCGGGCACGTCATCGCCGCCGCCTTCCTATGCTAAACCATTGGGCCGCCGCCGCCGCCGCCGCCACGAGTATGAAAGGGGCTTAAGGCTAAAGATCCTAAAGGCGAATGTCGTGTATAGGTGTAGGAGTGCTGCTGATGACAAAGGAGTTAATGACGCTGTTTCTCGTAGAAAGGTGTCAAGGAGTTCCATTCACTGAGGTCTCCTAATTCGTGATAATTTGCGAAGGTCTAAATATGTTTTTTGTATAGATTTGCAATTGATTCTATTGACTGATGCCCATCTTTCAGGAAATGGATGTTTTTAGACTGATCGTAGCCCTGACATGAACGACGGTTAACGTTCCTCAAAAAATGGATGATCACTTTGTGAAATGTGCAAGAGACGCAGCTCCGTCGAAGTAAAGAGTGTTCTAGCATTACCGAATTTACACATCACTTAGGGCAGAAATCTTGTTTTACCACAGTTGACACCGAGCATTTTTGCTTCAGCATTTTCTAAAACAGCAAACAAGTCCCCATCTCTTTGCAAGATGCTGCTTGTCTTTTTCAAAATGTCTTTAACCAGCTAAACGTAGTGTTGTGAAAAAATTGAGCACTTCTTAAAACGTGTCACTGGAGCGTTATAATTCCATTTCCACTTTTCTAGGTCAGTAGTCCTACACATAGGCAACAGTGTTGCTCGCGTAGAAGCAGTTCTTGCTTTACCACTCCAGTCGTTTCACGAAGGAGGAGTACTACGCCCCAGCGTTAGCCCATCTTCCGTCTGCCACCGCCTAAGCCGCGTTAAAGGACGAGAAACAGCGTCCTTATTGTGGGAGCCTGTGGAAATGTGCGTCGAAAGGCCCGCGAACGGGCGCGTGCTATTTCGCTATGCAGAGCGATATGCGTCGTTTGCATTCATTTCCGATGTCAGGGACGCGGGCCACTCTTAATGTGTGGCGTCTGCTGTTTGTCAATGCATTTGAAACACGACGGCATGCGAGAAGAAGAGGAAGGACTGCTTCAGTGGTGGCATCTTTGCGACAGCGAAGCGAACCAAATTAACAATTTCGTTTGAAGGCAATTTGAGTCGCTGAAGTGCGGTGTTATGTTCTGACTGCGACGGGAAACACACATGCATAAAATAACACAAAACGAGATGCAGAAAAATAGATGACTGTGGAGATGTTTCTAACGGCATGTGCATTAAGCGAAAAAAAAGAAGAAAGAAAAGACACTCTGAGAACTGGCACTCCTTACCGCCTCGGCAATGCTTGTTCTTCGTCTTGCGATCAACTGAAACGTTTAACTTTTTTGAACTCAAGCACCTTGACAACGCCCTTAGCAGGCAATGAACTCGTACTGCAGCATATACATAAAAGCGACGAAACTTTTCCAGAGCTTTGCTGTATAGGAGAGAAAGTAAGAAAGGCACAAGGAGTGTTTATTTAGGTAATACATCCCCAGCCAAAGTGTTGATAATGCAATTAAATAATCAATCTGCTTTCTAACTCCAGTGAGAGCTCGCAGCTTCAAAAAAAGCTGTACCTTGTATACCCTCCCTAAAGGGATTGCGTAAGAATTGCTCAACACCGCTACTCGACCTTTGATGTTAATTCTAGGTTGATTGCATGGACAAGATTATTGTTTTGTTAATGTAGGAAGTAATCGTCCGTTGAACTTGAGTTTTCTCAAAAACTGAAAGGCAATTAGCAAGGGTATCAAAAGATCCGCAGTGACGTTACCAGATAATATAATATAAAAAAATTTAGCACCTCTGTAAAACGTGTCACTGGAGCGTTATAGTAGTTCCATTTCCGCTTTTCCAGGTCAGTATGTGGTCTGTTGTATTCTGTGGGGTTGCCTTTATACTCCCGCCGCGGCGCGTCAATTCGTCGAACACACTTTTGCGGCGAGCGGGAGCGGCCAGAGCGCGACAGAAGGCGGAAAGGCGAATAGCAGCTGTAGGTTCCTACTAGAAACTAGTACCTCGCCGCTCCGTGCCTCTGCCGCTTTCCGCCGGCAAGACTAGAGCGCAAACAGTCTTTGTCGGCACCGAATCCGCGAAGTCAGCGATGGCGGCAATAATGTCATTATTGCCGCTGCCGCTCGGGATCTTTACTCATTTTGTCGCGCGTAGCGCAGTGCGCACGCCACCGACGTTGCCAGCCATTCGCTGGTGGTGTCGACGAGATTTTCACATGACTTCCATGAGTGGGCTTCTGGCTGCCATGTATTGGACGAACTTGCTAGCGGTAACTGGCTACTGCGAATATTTTTGCCGTTGACTAACAGCTCATTACTAATGTAAATACAGTTGTGATGAGGTTCTTGCCATTAGTAGAAAGTTAGGGATAATAGTCCGATAGTATGCGATCAATAGTATAGACCTTATATGATTTTCACGTCAAACTGAACACTTTTCACGTCAAATTTGACACTTCTCACGTCAAATTGGATATTCTTCTAAACAAATTTGGTGTTTTTGAAATCAAAGAGAACGTCTTCCAACCGTCCTTTGGTGAAACTAGAAGATCTCCAAGACGAACAGAAAAAATTTGTACAAGAAAATTTTGGTATAATTTTCTTTGATTTTTTTAGTTGAGATGCCCGAATGAGTGTAATAATTTTTTAAACATTTTTATCTCGGAGAAGATAATTAATTGTAGCACCGGGATCTTTCACCCGTGGACAGATGTCTAGGGTGTGGCCTGAACCAAAGAGGGGAATCGATTTATTCGACTTCTATGGCACCAGCAGGGGTTGCTCCGTCCGCCTCTGCTGTGCTCTGTTCCTCTCCGAACCGACCGCTCGCCACCTCGCACCAGGGGCCGGATTCATCAACAATTAAATCCGTGGGTATGCGGGGTATAAGGGGTAGAAAAAGATACGAGTCAGATAAAGATAAGGTAAGAGTCAGAGACGCAGGCTTCATCGTGGATATCTCTACCCCTTATACCCGTGGGTTTATTGTTGATGAATGCGGCCTCAGGTGAAGACCGAGCCAGGCGCGCCCAGGCGCCTTTATATAGGGTTGCGCGGGGTGCAGGCCGGCCCCCTAAGTGGACACGCACCGCCTCCGATTGGCCGGCGTCGGGACAGGCATGGCGGACGGCGATCGAGCGATCCAGCTGCTGGGCCAACACACATACACTGGAAAAAACATAGTTATCAACAGAAACAACACATATAAATAACAATACAAACAACATATACAAGCACAATTGCACCTTAAAGATCACTTCTGCGAGGCCTACGCCTCGCCAATTCTTGACATGCCGCCCTTTAGGACCTCTACAGAGTCTCGCGGCACCACCCGAAGAACTCGTCCATATCGCTCTCGCTGCAGTGGGGACCATGCTACCGCTGTGGTGGAAGCCGCAGTGCGGACGAGTCGTCGCGGAGCAGCTGGTCGCAGGGGTCGCCGAGAGCCTTCGGGGGCGTGGTCGGATTCGAAGCTTGGGGCGGGGGGAAGGGGAAGAGGTAGGAGTAGGATAGCCCATATTTGGTGGACAAAACATTTTCAGGAAAGTAGGCCTTCGACTTAGAGCCTGGGAGGCGTTTACGCTTCATATTGAGATAGCTGCAGCCTTGAAATTTAGGTCTGGAATCCTCCGTTTTGAGCGCTTCTCAACCGACGGTTCTTTTTATGGGATTTATGCAATTTTCACGTCAAATTGGACCCATTTCAAATTAAATTGGACACTTTTCAAACCAAATTAAACAGAGTTCACGTCAAACTACTAAGAAAAATGCCCAATTTGAAGTAAAAATTGTATAAATTTTCTTGATTGGTTTTGTTGTGAACTCGTTTATAGTATTCAGGTTTACTTAATCGTTCTCACTGATTCAATGTTTTTATTCGTGTTTCCGTGCTCGTTTTCGTTGCTCCCTTGTTTTTGTTCGTGTTATTTTGCTGATTTCCATTTTTGCTTCTTATTTTTTGGTGTTTGCCTGATCGTTTCCATTGTTGCTTTGGTTGTGTTTGTGCTTCCATCCTCGTTTTCATTGCATACTCGATTTCCGTTGTGTTTCGGCTATTTCGTTCCTGCCGGCAAAAGTACGCAGTATTACGTACAGTAACCCTCGCGGCGCGGCACCACCCGCCGTTGTAATTTCGGCACCGCGGCTCCCGCAAGACTCTGCTGCCGGCCTTAAGGCTGGATCGCACCGATTCAGCCCTAAAACGATCCCTCTCACGACTGCGCCATGGGCCTGAGGCCTGTCCTCTGCTCGCGTATGGTCGTCGTCGCGATGGTTGCGTCCGTTGGGGGTTCTCCTTTTCTGCGGGTTCTCAAGCACGCCATTAGCTTGTAGCACACATTCGGTTGGGCACTGCTCGACAAACGTGGAGCGGAAGTTCTACTTCCGGCATTATGAAGAAGTTTGGGCGGCTCTCGCACCGTCTTTGTCGAGCTCGTACGACTTTGCCCTGTCGTCGGCGCATTTTCACTCCCGTCGAGGCAACCCTTAACTTCTCTACCTTCAAGATGTCACCACTCTTCTACCGCATCTTCTCCAGTGCGCTGAAGTATCTAATGAACTCTGCACATACCTCGCTCATTGCTGTCTTTGCGTAGTTAACCTAATTGCCGTCAACATTTGACAGCCAACGCTGAGTGCTCTTCTTAAGGCCCCACACACTTCTGCGGAAGCGCCGCTGTGCTATCCTTAACCATGGGGCAGGGACGCAAAACTCGCCGTTGGCGGCGAACGCGCGGCCGCGAGCTCCGCCTCGAGCGGCGGGGGCGGGCGGCGGAGGCGACGCCGCCGGAGCGGCAGCGGCGATAATGACGCGAATCATTATTGCCGTCACCGCTCCAGCGGCTCGGGCAGTCGCCAGTATTCTTCCGCCGCTACGCCACGAGCGGCCTGCGTCGCGCCCACGTGACAATCCTCGAAAACGATGATACCACGGTCAGTCGACATCGAAGACGGCCGTTGGCTGATCGGCGGCCTACACGGTTTACCTACCCGCTGTCGCTACCGTCGCTGCTCATACTTCCCGCTGGCGACTCGAGCAACGACACGAGAGCGCTAGCGTTGGAGCGCGTAATTTTCTGCTGCTGAAAGTCGGAAGAGCTCGAGATTTGGCCATGCGCTCGTTCAGTTCAATCTAATAGGGTGTGCAGAAAGTTTTACAAGAATTGTGTGATTTTACTCAACAACCAATAGCCACAATAGAAACGATGGATCACTATTCGCAGTAATCGCCATCTGTAGCCACGACCTTCGTCCAACAATGAGGTAGAGCGGTGATCCCGTCTATACAGAACCAAAAGAAATGTGAAGCGACCCAATCTTACACCACGCCCTTGACGTCGTTACGATCGTTGAAGCTCTTGCCTGCACAGAAAGCATGGAGACTCCTAAAGGCATAATAGTCACAGAGGCCAAGGTCTGAAGAGTACGGCGGGTATAGTAGCCATATGATACCCAGCTTGCGCAGCTCGTCCTGTGCTGCCTTTCGCTGGTGGGGTACCGCGTTGTCCATGATCATGCTGAGTTTTCCACGCCGTAGAATGCGGGATCTGGGCAACCATCTCTCGCACTTGTCTTCGACGCACCTCGGAGATCACAGTCTTGCCCTCAGGCATGGTGTCATACTAAAGACAACCATCTGAGGAAAAGAAGAATGAGAGCAGTTTCTTTTTCCGGTGCCCTCGTATTTTGGGAACGGACTACGGCCTGCGAACTACAAGGAGCCACTGCAGCTTCCTTTGGGGATTCTGGTATGATATCCTTTTTTCATCTTGTGCATTAACAAACTTGATCCATGCAGTCGTTCTCTCACTGAAAAGATTCCGACACACCTCTATTCGCCTTCAATGATCGCAACGACGTCAAGCGCGCGGTGGAGGATTAATTCACATCAGCAATCACGTTCCTCTGAGTTCTGGAGAGACGGGATCGCCGCTTTACCTGATCGTTGGAGGAAGGTCGTGGTCACAGACTGCAACTTATTCGTATAATGATCCATCCTTCATTTTGTTGTTATTGGTTGTTGAATAAAATCATTCAATTCTTGCAAAATATTCTGCACACTCTAATATTATCCAAAAGAATCCTCAATGAATTTTAGCGTGAAGGGCAGAGAGTGGTATCGTTCGCCTGATTTCAAGAATGCACAGTTTCAAGGTTCTTTTAAATTTTCATGCCGATTAAAAAAATTCGCACTGCTTACAGGGTTCCTGCGGTTCAAACCATTACGAGAATCATATACCTTAGATACATGGAGTGACAGTCGAAGTCTAGAAAGGAAGTATAGTCAGCAGGAAGGCGCTTCTAAAGCCGGATTTCAATGTTCCTTCTCTCATGGGCTTCTGTTGTGTAGTTATGTTCACTACTCTCCGCAATCCCTCTCGTAACTGCCGTGGCGAAATGTGAACAAGCTGTAAGAACAACCGCCTCTCTGGGAGATTGTCAGAAGCCGCCGTTCGCACAAATATTGAGGCTGGTCTCGCTTTTACAATTACGCGTTCAACATGTCCCAAAACATGTTTTGGGGGCTTCTCTTAGTTTGTCTGACGCGTTCTCAGACACGTTACAGGCTCCGTTTATGCAGCCGACACCGAGCGTTGCGACGCCATGTAAAGTGCCCAAATTGATCGACCGCGTCACTCAATCAATTTGGCCATAATGCGTGGCGTCGCGTCTCTCGACGTCGAAGTATAAACGAGGCAAAACGCGTGAAAGTAAGCAAGCGCGTTCGTGCAATGACCGCTCGCGGCGTAACGACGGAGAAATAACAGCGATCTTCGTTCAGAGACTGTCTGCGATCGATCTAGCCCTTCGATGAGTCTCTGAGCGGCATGACTCATCGCTTTCGCCGTCTGCCGCCCGCCGCTCGCCTCAAAAGTTTGCGGAGGCCTTTAGCATGCAGCGATTATCTGACTGTTCCTCCTTTACCACATTCTTACGCTGCGTGAAGGCTACACGAGGTTGAGGAACACACATAACTGCAGGAGCCTTCTTCTTGCTTTCCTCTGAGACTTCCGAAAGACCTAAGCCAGCCTTCCTCGAACCTCTCTTCGCCTCAGGTTTCTGTAGAGAAATCGTTTCTGCAACCTGCCTTAGCTCTGCAAGACGAACTCCATTCTCCCGATGGGGATGGGTAAAAACTGTCCGCCCGCCGCAGATGGAGTTGGTAGACTTTGGGGTGCGCGCCTCCCCAACTACGTGCCTTCGCGCTAGTGGTTCGCGCTCAGCCATCTCTGTGCCCTCACACGTGCTCACCATCACCCCCCCCCCAAGAAAAATCTTTGTTTCCGCAAAGGAATTCGTCACAGGTATCTGGACTTCGTGTTCAGCACCCTGACCTTCCATATCCGAAAGGATCTCACTAAAGGACTGCCGCGCTACATCCTGCTTCATATCGTCACAGTGTGCGAGACAGCCTTTGTCTCTCCCGACTTTAGGCGTAGCCTTCGAGCCACTGTGACTACCTTAAAAGCCTTTGTTCTTCGCTGCTGCACCGCAGCTTTCTTAGCTTTCACTTCTTTGTTCTGGTGCCTCCTTCCGCTGGACACTTCCGCCCGACCTCGCGACGACTGTGCGTGTGGTGGCAGGCTCCAGCTTAACTTTCTCAGTGCATTCGTGCCCAACACGATCCTGCCGTCACCTCAGGCTATTACAAATGAGCCGATCCTACGCCTTGGGCTCTTTCTAACCTGCATTGTTAGCTGACGGCACTTTTGAACGACATAGGATTGTCTGAAGCATCGTATACCTGTTTGCTCCGGGTATACGATGGGGGTAGGTAAACCGCGGGTAGGTAAAGCTGCAGCGGGTAGGTAAACCGTGTAGGCCGCCGATCAGCCAACGGCCGTCTTCGATGTCGACTGACCGTGGTATCATCGTTTTCGAGGATTGTCACGTGGGCGCAACGCAGGCCGCTCGTGGCGTAGCGGCGGAAGAATACTGGCGAATGCCCTAGCCGCTGCTTACCTACGCGCCAGTATCCAAAAGGGCAGTTATCTGCGCTACCTCTTGACGTATTTCCTCGATCATTTCCTGATCGGTCCACCGCGGCAGCATGATACCCTCCGCGTCCTTCGGAGCCCTCGACCTTGGGGGTTTCCTTTTCCTCGCGCATAGCTTTCGCCATGCGCTTGCTTCTCTAACACCACTGCGCCATGGCCTTCATCATCCCGCAGGCCAACTCCTTCGCATATCCTCCTCAGTTGCTAAAATGACCGCAATTTTTTCGCGTGCCACAGGTGGTTTGCCCTAGTTGCCGATCCCATGGGGCGGCCATCGTACCGATGTGGCTAAGTTCCGGCTACTACCACAAGTGTGTCAATTCTGGCTGACGCGGAAAAACCAACTTCGTTGGCACGCAGCGATATTCTTCTCTTGAACGATTAATAAAGTTATGAGTATCCAACTTAGGTTTATCTGATTTTTATGCCACTAGTTGTGTTCAATCCCATTTCCATATGACCCCCCACTTTTCTCCATCTTAAGCTTTACATACGGTCAGGGATCTCCGTGGATAAGACACTAACGCATTTTTGGGGTACTGAAGAAGCGTCACTGTCATGCTTTTCATTGTTATTGTTTTACCCACTCTTTTATTGCGCATGTCTAGTTTCTCCTTCCTTTTTCTTGATTTTTGAGCACGTCTTCCCATGAAACATGAAATAAATAAACAAATAAGTAAATGATTAATCAATAGGAGAGCGTGCTACGCTACATGGATAGCAGTCCTTAGCAAATCATGAAATTCGCACCTTTTAAATAAGCTGATGTACGTTTCCCTAGTTAAATAGATGGGCATATTAGGAATTTAAAATAACTCATGCTTGTTCGGAGTTGGAATTTTCAGTTTTCAGACCAACTTTCCCATAGGCGGGAGGCTGTCGCTCAAATTGGCTGGAAGCTTGGAATTCAGAAACTTCACCCACGCAATGCTTCGACTTTAATGTCCTGTTCGTTCACCACAGAAATGAGTTGAAGGGGCTGCGCATCCAAAGCGCCCAAGAGGGCTACGAGTTCATTGCCCACCGCAGACAACAGTCAACATAGAATAAATTGCAATGAGCACTGTTTTGTCAGATTTCAGTCACACCATCGATAACTGTGAGTGGCAGCACAGACGTGGACAACCAGCAACCAATGACGTTACAACAGAGAGTAAAGTGAACCGTTGAAGCGTTAGCTAACTCACCTTCCTCTTGAAGGCTCGATACGATTTGTAAAGAAAACTGAGAAATTCCGACAGGAACTTTCCTATGTCGGCAATCGTTACCAAAAGCAAGGGAATGCCAAAAAGTGCGAATATAATACATGCCACCCTTCCAGATGTTGTAGTTGGGACCAAATTGCCATAACCTGAAAGGAAAACATGAAGACTTTTGTTCTCGACAACAATACCTGCGGAACTTATTGAAGAGGCATGTGTTGATGCTAGGATTACCACTATGGGCTACTATGAGGTTCTAAATACGCGTCAGCTTGGAGTGCATCGAAGATCGCACCATAAGTTGTAGGGTTACCTCCCTCGGTCAACGAATTTTTCATGAAAAAATCCATTAATGTGAGAGTTCATCCTTTGTGTTAAAAAAGCGGATCAAAAAATAACAATAATGTTTTCCCGTTTTAAAAGGTTAGGTTAAGAGATCCTTCAGAATTAAGAATAAATAAAAGGACATTGTCCATGAGACTAGATACGATTTGCAGCTCCAAACTTCTCGAGTGTACGCTTTGCGCGTTGCATGGCTCTAGGAAACCTTCCTTTCCTCAGAGGAAGGAACTGTTCTCTAGAATTCTTCAAACACTGTATTGAATCCCTTAGAAGTTCTAGTATACCAGCGATATTGGAATGATGAAAGCCTACTGCCAAATTTCGTCAGTAACTGGAAGCTGTGAAGCTTCGAGGAGGTTTGCTACTGCTAACTTGCTCCCAACTCTTTTCGGATTGTTGCAGTTGGATCAGTTTTACTATATACATTAATACACCAGTGAAAAATTCTCCTTCTTAGCTTTCTTAAAGAGAGTCACTAACTTGTCATTAGACAAACTGGTCATGCCACGCGGGGGGTCACGTGCCATTCTTCATCACAGAACTTTGGATGCTTGAAACTTTAATCGAGCTTCTATGACGCGGTCAGAAATAAAATTTTCATCCGCGGAGAAGTCACTGGAAATTTGGAGAATTTAAATGCTTTTTATTAACATACGTCTCTCCGTGTCTCCAAAACTCCGGTTTTGTAACGTAAAGGTAACCGAATCCCCACATAGTTCAGCGCCTCAAGGTGGCGTGGTGGTAGCAATGGGGGTCGCATTGCCGTATACAACGAGGGCAGGGTCTTCCAAGTTGGAAGGGAGTTCGACACCTCTTCAAGAGCCTAGCGAGGGCTGAAGCAACCACGAGTGCGCTCTAGCTTCCTTGCCTGTAGGCCTCTGCGTCTTCGAAGTCGGACGGTAGGACAAGCTAAGAGGGAGGAAATCTAAGATTGCACAGGACGTTCATTGATTCTGGACCAAGACGACATGAGCACATGCTATAAGGACTGCTTTATGCCTTGTGCCTACAACGACAGGGCATCTTTTTTGAAGTTGCCCTGCATACACGCTATCAAGTTGAATCCTCTACAATACCGCTCACGTCGTACGGTCAAAACATCGGATTGCGACGGGAAAATCCGTCGAAACCGTCGCCCGATTATAACTCTTTCAGTTTTAGGTTTTTTGAAAATTGTTAGCACCGTTCGATTCGCCTCTTCGAAGTCTGCACAAGCATATATAAAACTTTCTAGAACACCCAAATTTTCGCCGTGGATGGCCCAAAAAGGGACTGGGGCAGGCTT
The DNA here is from genome assembly GCA_947396885.1 of Heligmosomoides polygyrus polygyrus. Taxonomy (NCBI): domain Eukaryota; kingdom Metazoa; phylum Nematoda; class Chromadorea; order Rhabditida; family Heligmosomidae; genus Heligmosomoides; species Heligmosomoides polygyrus. The sequence continues at coordinate 42,661,433 of OX377206.1, forward strand.
TTGCGATTAGAACAGCTTATTTCCCAGGACATGCGTGCTTTCGGAGTATCGCAAGCGGAGTATCGCAAGCATGGCGTACGTTGCCAGTGTGCTTCACGCCAGGAATGCTCCGAAAGTGCGCCGTGCACAATGCATACAATGCACCACGCCAGGAATGCTCCGAAAGTGCGCCGTGCACAATGCATACAGAATCGAACCTATCAATCGAGTGGGCGAACCATGTCCACTGCGCTTCTTCTCTTACTGGGAAATGCGAAATCTTCAAGACTATTTCGAACAGTTTGGAGAATTCTATTATAAATTTTCGGCCGCCCTACTCAGGAACTGCTGTACTCTGTCCCGGCGAGACTTTAAAGTCCGCCGTAGACAATGCATATAGAATCGAACCTATCAATCGAGTGGGACGACCTCTCGCAAATGCACGCACGGGCGAGCTCGTAGCGCAATAATTCTATCAAGCTCGAATGTTTCCGGCTGCAACTCGAGTACTTTGTAGGGAGCAAAGTTTCTTGAAGTGCTTTAAAGCACAACGCTGCAACTCATGAATATACTAATTTACATCGTTGCGAAAATGCAGGTGAGGCTTGCGTGACGTTTATTTTTATTTTTTCCGATTTCGGTGGATCACTGCGGAAAGACGCGACAAGCTAACGGCCTTAAAATGCGTGAGGAACGCTGAAGACGATTTACGATGACATGCTTACAGCTACCCAGCTGCCTAAACTGCTTTAGCCTCATCTGCCACTTTAGAGCTTCGGAGGGCAGTGGTGAAGTTTCTTCCACACTTTCTCGTCCACAATTGAGTTCTCGACACTCTCTGCTACCGTTCTGTTCAGCTCGAAGAGCTACACCGAACGGTATCAATTTTGATCAAATTCAGAAAAATCGATTTTTTGACAACTTCTCATCGAGGACGGGAGCTGCTCTAGGCCGCGGCAGACGGACGATGACGTCATCGAAAATCAATATTTTCTAAATTGGCCAAATTTTCTCGTCCAAAACCATTTGGGGGTCATTGGGGCGCTAATAACGAATCCCACGTCTGTTTTTGAAAACTCCGCCGTTCGCCTGCGCGTGCATTTGCGAGCGGTCGCCCCACTCGATTGATACGTTCGATTCTGTATGCATTGTTCACAGCGTACTCTAAAATCTCGCCGGGACAGAGTACAGCAGTTTCTAAGTGTATCGGCTAAAAATTTATAGTAGAATTCTCCAAACGGTTCGAAATAGTCTCGAAGATTTCGCATTTCCCAGTAAGAGAAGATAGAAGCGCAGTGGACATGGTTCGCCCACTCGATTGATAGGTTCGATTCTGTATGCATTGTGCACGGCGCACTTTCAGAGCATTCCTGACGTGACAGCCCAATGGCAACGTACGTCATGCTTGAGATACTTCGAAAGTACGCATGTCCTGGGAAATAAGCTGCCCTAATCGCAGAAACCTGCCCCAGTCCCTTTTTGGGCTATCCTCGGCGAAAATTTGGGTGCTCTAGTAAAGTTTTATGCATGCTTGTGTAGACTTACAAGAGACAAATCGAATGGTGCCAACCTTTTTTCAAAACACCTAAAACTGAAGGAGTTATGATTGAGCGACGGTTTGCAACGGATTTTTCCGTCACAATCCGAAGTTTTGACCGTACGACGTGAGCGACATTGTAGGGGACCAAAGGTCGAATGAACGACGTCAAAATTTAAAAATTGAGAAGCGGAATACACGCATTCATGGAGGCAAGGCTCCACCGCACAATGTCAGTGCACCTATCTTGACTCACCACTGCTTACAATACCAAAATCGGAATGCCATCCGCCTCACGCCTTCTCAATGGAATATCTTTCTTCATGAGAAAAGAACATCATTGATGGACATGCGAATCACCCACCAGTACGACTCATGCGGAACTCGTCCACATACTTGTCAACCGATGGTGGTGTCTACTAGTTTCGTATGAGTGCCATCGCAGTGGATCGGACCGCCTCCTTCGAGCGATAGTGCGATTCAGCAACAAGCTGGAGAAGAACATCACTCATCGAGCAAAAGAGAGCAGAAATGCCGTTTACGCTAACCAGGAAACTGCTTGAAGTGTAGGTCTGATCCAGCGATGCGATGCAGAAGCGCCTCCCTCTCTGAAGCAACAATACGCAAGTATTTCGACACGAGCACAGCTTTGAGCAGAGTTGCGGTCCCCGGAAGCCGCTCCCTCTTCATTACACCAATGTAAACATGAAACACTATTTGTTAACAAACAAGGGTTGTTCTCCGTACCATTGTTCTCCGTACCAGTTTCACATGTAGGATACCCAGAATTCATCGTTTCTTGTTCTGGCCTCGCCAAGGCTATCTATAAGTCTTTCATTCCAGCTGGATCGGCAGTTTCGCACCAGACTTGTCTGGGAAGGATAAACTCTTACATAACCATCAGTTGGCCACTGCAAGCCACTGCAAAGGCTATATTCGCATCGAAACTGCTTTAACGGTACCCTGTAGGAGTAGAACACACGGTGAATTCCAAACTTGATATGGTAACGCCAACCTTTATCCTTCTCAACAGTTAACAATATCCAAACCTGTTTTTTGTCTGCTCTACTGTCAATGCATGCACCCCTTACATGAGTATGAAGTTTGTGAAAACGGAAAAGACATGCCCCACGCAGGACCCGAATCCTTAGCCTTTCGCTACTAAATCTGCCACGTTATCGACTCGGTTGCCCCGTCGACAGACGTATTCAAGAGAACAACGAACTCGAGGGTGATAAGATATCAGTCTTCTGCCTCACCACTCCTTTTCAATCGTGCACCTTCCAAGGGCCGTAACTCTGCTCAAAGTTGCACTCGGTCGAGATACCTGCATATTTTTACTTCTGAGAGGGAGACGCTTCTGCCCATATGCATCGCTTCGCTGGTTCAGAGCTATACTTCAACTAGTTCCAAGAGAAGTATAGCAGAAGCAGAAGACTAGACTATCTGCGTCTACTGACTTCCGTGGAGAATTCGCCCCAAAGTTTCAAACAACAAACCTGGAGCGCATTATAAAAGCCACCAGATAGTGCCTTCAACAAATAAGAGCCTTAAGACTGGATCCGAATGCCTCACATATGGAACGGTTATTGGCTAGTGCGAGCTGCAGGAGAGCTTTGGAAGACGATCTACAGCGTTACAGACGCAAGAACTACTGTGCCCTCCCGTTATAACGCCTCCGGATGAGACGCAACTCGCGATATAACATAGATTTTCTCTGGTGTTGGCCAGCTTATCTTTACGAAAATACAAATCAACTCCTCTTATGATGCGTCAAATACAACGCTACTCCCGTTATAGCGCTGTTTCGGGACGAACTCTGCGTTCAAAATGACTCCCATTATAACGCGACCCGGGCTCAGTTCCGGTCCCACACGGAAAATGAAGAGGTGCAAGATGCTGACCGCGTCTGCGATCAGAACCGCCCTCGTTCGTAGGCGAGACCTGCACCTGTACGACAATGAGTTAGATGCATATAGACGTTTTTCATGCGTGAGCGGCCCACAAAAGTGTTCATAGTGAGCAATATTTCGAGCACAGTATAAGACTCCCGGTAGCCGTTAGAAGCCGCGGTGAATTGAAGGGTTTCCTCTATCACAAACGACAGAAGGTGTGAATTGAAGCTCAGATCATTCTGAACTATACATATCCGAAACATTTCTTTAAAGCCTTGAGTAGCTGCTATAGATGCTATTCTATTCGCAGTGACAGGATGTTTTGCTGCGATCAGAACTCGCAAAATGCAGGATTTCAGCCTGCACCCTCCTTTTTCCTTACAGAATTACAGCAATAGCGCTGTTTGATCACATGCAAGATCTCAATAACGTGGAAGAGTACTGAGCGGCCACCGCAAAGAGGATATGGCGGATGCGGCGCTCGATTTAAAAGCGCTGATAGCGTAATGGCCAAAAATCCTGTCAGGAAGGCAGAAAGTGCAGGTCCATGTCCCCCCAGGCGCGAGAGTTTTGATGGCGGCAAAGGATACTGTAACATCAGGTTACACAGTTTTGTTGTTGATCACTTCTAACTTTTCTCTGGTACTGGTTATTCCTCACACATATCTGTCATACTTATGCATATAGCAGAGAGTATCGCTGAGGGCAGAACCTAGGTAATAATCTAAAGGTGTTCTTTGCCTTCCTTCACACATTTTCTTTGCCACATATTTCATTACTATAGCCATATTTAGCAAATATATGCGATTCTAAATAAATTTATGCGTAAAACAGTTTAAAGAAAGGTCAGCTCCGGTCATGACGCGACTCCCGTTATAACGCGGATTTCCTTCGGTCCCTTCAAATGCGTTACAACGAGAGGGGACTGCAGTTAAAGCAGCGCAGATACGATCTATTCTGGAAAATTGCAGCAGGAATCTTTGTGAACACAGTACTCCGCTAACAGCTTTCCTGAACAATGATGGGATTCCCTACCTTTTCTCGTCGTGAGATGAAATCAATAACGAAGAGGTTCTACACGAACCTCTTTCAAGAACCCTTACATGTCACTTACATCATTGGATAGATCTTCCAAAGTGGATTCGAATGGTTGCAATTATTTTCTGATCAATGTACTTTGAAGGGAATTATGAAAAAGCGCCCGAAACGGCGGATTTTTCTATCTATTCCGCCCAAAAACCAAAAGACAGGAGCGGTATTGTACTAGATGAAGCGCAACCTGTAAAGATGGCTGGATTTCCATTCAACCGCACTGAAACGAATGCCGTTCTGTGTAAGTTGATCGATTAAAAGTGGAGTCGTGCTACATGTTATCCCTAGCCGGCCAACTGCTATGCTACAGATGTAGATGCAAGATGAACGTTCGGCTGTCTCACTGCCCTTTACCATTTAGAAGGGGTGTAACAGGACGACACCTGTCGCCGAAGCTGTTCACCGCAACGCTGCAGTGGATAATAAAGTCGCGCGAATGGGACCAAAAAAGCAAAAGGCGTTGATGGAAGATTTCTCTATAATATTAGTTTTGCTGACGACATCGTGTTCCTCTCGGATTCTACCGTTGAGGCGGAGCAGATGCTTGCTGAGTTAAACGAAGGAGACAATAAGACAGGACTAAAAATTAAAGGTAGGAAGACAAAGATTTCATCTGGAAACTCTCAACTCAATGATACGTCCTAGTACTCTCGCTCTGCGGACATGGGAAATGTATTGAACGACGAGCTGGATAGAAAGCGGAACGCGGCATAGTTCGCTATGGGACCTCTAATGGAGTCTACAGACTGTCTGACGGACCCGAATCTGGGAGCAATCCTATTCGCCGCGTTAAGCTTGGTTCACTCACTTCCGTCGCTGAGATGGAATCGCTGCGGTGAGCTTTGCAGGGCGACGCGAAAGCCCGCGACTCATCGCGCCGTTCATCGCATTGGAACGGAGCCATCAGAAGGATGAAGCCGGGCACTGCTCTCGGACCGGATGGCATTTCTGCTGATCTCCATCGTGCGGGTGGGAGTGCCCTCTGCTGACTTCTTGCCAAGCACTTCAACCACTACCTTCGACTTGGTGGGATTCCGGACTCACGGAAGGAGTCGAAAACAGTTCTAATCTTCAAAAAAGGTCAGTAAGAGGATATCAACAACTATCCACCAATCAGTCTTCTATCGGTTGTGTACAAGATCTTCACCAAGATACTGCTTAACCGCATGGAGCGCTGCTTGGATGGGTGTCAGCCAGTGGAGCAAGCAGGGTTTCGCAAGGATTTCTCCTGCATGGACCATATTCAGACTGTCTCACAGCTAATCGAGAGGAGCCGCGGATACCACCTCCCACTTGTCCTTGTCTTCGTGGATTACCGGAAAGCGTTCGACTCTGTGGAAATCAACGCCGTTTTGAACGCACTTGTGCACGCTGATATACCATCGCCCTACATCCGACTTCTCTACGAATGCTTCTCGAACACATCGACTACCATCCAGCTGTTCGATCGAAAGCTTAAAATTTCTATCGGAAAAGGAGTACGGCAGGGAGACACGATTTCTCCTAAGCTATTCAAAGCGGCACTCCAGGATGCCATGAAGGACTTGAACTGGGACGATAAAGGTTACCTTGTCGACGGTAAACGGATCAGCAACCTTCGCTTCGCCGACGATATTGTTCTCATCTCTACCAGCACTGCAGAAGTCGAGGAAATGTTGAACGAGCTCAATGTGGCAGCTGTGGCAGATATGAAGATTGGATTGGACATGAATATGTCCAAAACACAATTTATGGTCAACCAGTGGTGTGACACGGGACTCGTAAGTAGAGTCGCTCTACAACAGGTCGACTCCTACGTCTATCTGGGAAGAGAGCTGAACATGGATAGCGACCTCGCTCCTGAAATCGCCCGCAGGAGACGCGCAGCATGGGCAGCCTTCAGTTCGATTCGCGAAGTCACCGATCAGGTCAAGGATCCCGGCTTCAAGACCTCGATATTCAACGCCTCTGTACTGCCTGAAATGTGTTACGCGACGGAAACCTTTCCCGACAACAAGACAATCGCCAGAGCGATGCAAACTACGCATCGTGCACTGGAGAGATGTCTTCTAAGGACAAGCCTTCGTCAGCAATGGCAAGAAGGCCTACGAAGCTCGGAGCTACGGGAGAAGTCGCAATTAGCAGACCCGCTGCAGTACATGAAGAAGTCCAAATATCGCTGGGCCGGACACCTGCTTTGACGAGAGGACGATAGATGGAGTCTCCGCGTGACAGAGTGGCTCCCGAGAGACCATAATAGACCACTGGGACGACCGCCAATGCGATGGGCAGACTCATTCTCAAGATCTTTCAGAGAGCGGAGTCTGCCTCACTGGATGCAAGCAGCCAGAGATCGAGCGGTCTGGAAGAGTTGTGGTCCCCGCTGAAAAGACCTCCCGCCGACAAAAGGACCATCAAAGTATCAAAGTATCAAAGTAATAACTGAGTTGCCGTTAACGAATTTGGAGAGGGAGCAATGCAGCATGCGACTCTTTTTTCAGCAACATATAACAAAAGAAATCCTTGGGTACTTAAGAAGCAGAGGGTCCGTGGTGCCGTGGGGCCGTCAGGAAACATGTTAACGCGGCAACGGCAACGGAAACGCGGCAACCACGGCACCCGAGGACGGGTGCTTCATAAGTACCGGCCCCGTGGTGCCGTGGGTTTGCCGCGTTAACATGTTTCCCGGCAACCCCACAGCACCATGGGCCCTTTGCTTCACAAGTACCAATCCTTGTATTCGTATTATTACTAAGAGATGAAATTTCAAACATTACTAGTGTAACAAATCGAAGTTTGTGCAAAATCGTTCTGGAAATAGGAAGAACGTATTTTAAACGCAACGAACCCAGCTGGCGAGAAAGATTTCAAAGATTTCGTCACTCATAGCAGTTTACCGGTCTTATTGAATGTCCCAGATCTACCCCAATTAGGAGGGGCAGAGTTTAGGTTACAGTTGCGTTCAGCACCCACGACACAACAAACACGCTCTGAGTTCGCATGGGTACCACTGTATCATTTGGCAGTAGCTGAAGCTCTGAAACAAACTCAGAGGAAGAGATTCGAAAGGCAAGACACCGCATGCCCTCCTCCGTCTAAGATAGATCCAATGTCCCTATGGAGCGCATTATTAGCAGCCTAAGAGTGCTTATACAGCACTGATCAAGATTTGATGCTCTAGGCCAGAACTAAGATTACTAAAGATAAGCATGCTCAGGATAATGAATTTGGTTTTTACCAAAACACTCATGAACCTTTGTGGACCTACGCTATTCGATAGTACATCGTTTCAAGAAAAGAAAAATAATCCAATTTGGTTACTGTTTCGACATCAGAATGTAGCACCGGTTTGAAAGCAACACGATCACAAACGTTGTTAATCTCTTTCTTCAGCCTTTCGTTTATGTTCAAGAGGTGAATGAAGGCAGTGCAAAGCAATCAACGAGTGATGAGTCACCATTTCCGTTCCGTCTTCCGGACCAAAGGAGAGAGGAACACGGAACGGAATGGAAGGACCAAAAATGGCCGGAAACCGAAATTCAAAGCACGGAAACGAAAATTTCGCACATCCCTGTTTGGAATGATCCAGCTCTTTGATGTCTCCTTCCTTGACGAGAAGTGAGAATCCTTCGATACATGCATTGTTGTTGTTAAAGGATGGGTTCCTCTGTAAAGAGCGGTAGTATCCTGATAAATTGCATCCTGCGTTAGTGAGTCGGATATCCGAAATCCGGGGTCTTCCAAATCCAAATAATCCGAATCATCCAAAAATCCGGGGTTCGCAAAATCGCCCTTATCCGGATCACCCAAAAATCCGGGGTACGCAATATCGCTATTATTCGAACCATCCAGAAATCCGAGGTCCGCAAAATCGCCCTTATCCGAATCATCCAATTATTAGAAAATATTCGATCGGATCTAATGTATACATCCCCGCTGTCGCAGGGGTGGACGATAGTGGTGTAAGCTGGGCCGCGGACGAGTTGTCTCGGTACCACATAAAGCCTTTGTTATACCACCGCCCACCCCGGGCGACCCCTATTGACATGTTCCCATATCGATCACGTCGCGCAGATATGGGAGCATATCATTAGGATTCGTTCGGGGTGAGCAGTGGTATAAGAAAGGCCTAAGGAATATGTTCAGTTAGTTTTTCCTGAACGCTTTTTTAAAGACCTGAAAAAGAGGTGTGAAAGCGTGTGCGCAGCAATCGTCAATCCCTATGACACCCCACGAGTTGTGCCTCGGTGGCGCAATCAGTAGAAGTGCCCCCTCATAGTAGCTCACCGACGGGATTTTCAGTTCGAGTCCTAGTGCTGCCATTATCTTTGCATGCATTTTTGTTATTACACTTTCTTACGATACTAGGAGTCAATTTTAGACCACCAATGCTCCCAACAAACCAAGGCTGTCTTGCTTTTCCTTTTTATTTAACAGCTATTGTACAAATCCATGAAGCAGGTAAAACAAGCGCTTATGTTTCCACAGATGACATCCAGGAGGATGTCATCTGTAGAAACAGGAGGATATCTCCATAGATGGCGTACTGTAGGTATCCTTTTATGGCGTCTGCAACCGCAGTCTCTCTTTTTGGCGGTGGAGTGAAATCCGGCGTGAAGGTGAAAGTAGTCGGTCGCCAACACCGTCAGGTGAGAGCGACATTTTTAGTACACTTATGTACCGCTATGGCCCGGTGGCGATGTCCGTTCCTTCACGTGGTGCCACTGGAAACTGTTCGCCTCTGCGAGCTAAGCTAATCACGGACATTCGAGTACAGGCGACAGGCCCTAGTGACAGGTCGGCCTATGTGTGAGAAGTATGCGAGGGTCCCTGATGCGAGGACGGCATCGGGGGGAAACTGAGCTAGTCCGAAAGTCCCGTAACGTAGGCAAGACCCGCGTAGCTACGCTGAATGTGGGTACGTTGACGGGCCGCTCGTGCGAGTTGGCAGAAGCACTGGAGCGAAGACGAATCGACTTATGTGCGGTACAGGAGACGAGGTGGTCCTGTTGCAAGTCGAAGGACATAGGCCGAGGCTTTAAGGCCATTCTGTGCGGCAGTCCCAGGACCACCAGCGGAGTTGATGTGATCGTCTCCAAACGTTTCCGAAACGCGATTATAAGCGTGGAACGTTTTAATGACCTGTCACAACGATGTTTTGTTGCGATAGCGCCAGGCGGGACTCGAACCCGCACCTCCCTCTGACCGGGCGGGAATGCTCTACGCCTTTACACCACCGGCGCCGTTTGATCGAACGCAACATCCACACCTCGTGGGACCAATCAGCAGTCACCCGTATCCGGGATGACCTGGCCGCTGATATCAGCATGGAACCAGTCAAGCTGATGGTCTTGATAGAAACAATTCAAATCAGTTTCCTTAAGCCTCAAGTGGCTGGTATCGAGGTAGTAAGCTGTCACAGCGATGTTTTGTTGCGATCAAAACTTCTAGCGCCAGGCGGGACTCGAACCCGCACCTCCCTCTGACCGGGCGGGAATGCTCTACGCCTTTACACCACCGGCGCCGTTTGATCGAACGCAACATCCACACCTCGTGGGACCAATCAGCAGTCACCCGTATCCGGGATGACCTGGCCGCTGATATCAGCATGGAACCAGTCAAGCTGATGGTCTTGATAGAAACAATTCAAATCAGTTTCCTTAAGCCTCAAGTGGCTGGTATCGAGGTAGTAAGCTGTCACAGCGATGTTTTGTTGCGATCAAAACTTCTAGCACCAGGCGGGACTCGAACCCGCACCTCCCTCTGACCGGGCGGGAATGCTCTACGCCTTTACACCACCGGCGCCGTTTGATCGAACGCAGCTAGTTATCAAGTCCATCAGCTTGACTGGTTCCATGCTGATATCAGCGGCCAGGTCATCCCGGATACGGGTGACTGCTGAGCGGTCCCACGAGGTGTGGATGTTGCGTTCGATCAAACGGCGCCGGTGGTGTAAAGGCGTAGAGCATTCCCGCCCGGTCAGAGGGAGGTGCGGGTTCGAGTCCCGCCTGGCGCTAGAAGTTTTGATCGCAACAAAACATCGTTGTGACAGCTTACTACCTCGATACCAGCCACTTGAGGCTTAAGGAAACTGATTTGAATTGTTTTAATGACCGCTTGATGAAGGTCGTCGCTGCTGAACAGCGTATGTATCATTTCTTCTCTGCATACGCTCCGCAGGCAGGCTGCTCTGAGAGAGCCAAGGATGAGTTTTGGACCCTGCTTGATGAAAAGACAGCAGAGGTACCGTCAGAAGACGCTGTCGTTATCGCAGGTGACCTCAACGGTCATGTGGGGACTGCGAAAGATGGTCGCAGCTGTCACGGCGGTTTCGGATATGGAGCACGTAACGCTGATGGTGAGCGAATCCTTGAGTATGCGGACTCGCATAACCTCATCATCGCGAACACCGTATTTCGAAAGCGTGACTCCCATCTGGTGTCGTTCTATAGCGGGAGCACCAAGACACAGATCGACTTCATCCTTGTGAAGCATCGCGATCGAAAGCTGGTTACAGATGCGAAGGTGGTGCCGTATGAGACTGTCGCCACACAGCACCGTCCGCTGATATGCACTCTCAAGTTCGCCCCTCCGAGGCTGAGGCATGTCGAGCGATGCGGTCCACCGAGAATCAAGTGGTGGCGATTGAAGGAAAACGCTGCAGCTTTTGTTTCTCGTATTCGGTTACCGACGGTGACAACCGTCGACGAAACATGGAAAGATGCAACCGATACGATTTTACAAGTTGCATGCTCTGAATTAGGCATGACTAAGCCTGGACGCCGCAAGATCGAGAAGCTGGCGTGGCTGTGGACTAACGACATAAGAGAAAAAGTCCGAGAGAAGAAAAAATTGTATCACGCGTTCCTGCGCGACAAGACTGCAGACAAATGGCGTATGTACCAGGAGGCAAAAAAGCCGTTGCAAAAGCCGTCCATTATGATGATCTCAGCGATAAACTTGAGACGCGCGATGGTGAACGACATCTTTATCGACTTGCCAAGGCACTCCATCGTCAGGCCGAGGACATTGAGAAATTCTTGGGCATCAACGATGAGAATGGCCATCTACTAAAGAACCGCAAGAGGGCTATGAAACGATGGCATGACTACTTCGAGAGAATTTCGACAGAAGAGTTTGCCCATCCGCCCATCCCTTGAGTCCCTCCTACGCACGGTCCTGTGCAGAAAATCACTGTGGAGGAGACGGAAGCGGCTTTGAAGAAGATGAAGCCATGCAAAGCAACGGGCCCCGATGATATAGCGGCCGACCTATGGAAGTTGAGGTGCTGGAGTCCTGCTGAGTGGCTAACGAAGTTTTTTAACCAGGTTGATAAAAGAAGGTACCTGATAGTTAGCAGGAAAGCACGACAATCCCGATATGGAAGAAGAAGGGCAGTCCTGCGGACTGCACGAATTACCGTCCAATTCGCTTGCTCTCGCACAGCATGAAAATCTCCGAGCGAATTGTAGACGGACGTATTCGCGATATCGTCCAACTTTCCACCAATCAATGTGGCTTCGTAGGGGGCAGTGGCACCATCGATGCCATACATGCTGCTCGTCTTCTGATAGAGAGACATCGCGAAAAGCAGAAACCGCTGCACATAGCTTTTCTCGACTTAGAGAAAGCATTTGATCGTGTTCCGCGTGACGTTATATGGTACGCCTTACGACAACACGGTGTTCCCGAAGAGCTTATTGAGTGGTTGCGCATACTTTACTCTGGTCCAAAGAGTAGTGTGCGAGCGCCAGCCGGCACATCGGTGGAGTTTCCTATCTCCGTTGGTGTTCACCAGGGCTTTGCGCTTTCCCCACTTCTTTTCATTGTCGTAATGGATGCCATTTCGAGAGACCTTCAGAAGCCTGCCCCCTGGACGCTGCTGTATGCAGATGACGTAATGCTTGCAAGCGAAGAGAAGAGCGAACTCGAGCGACTAGCGCAAGCTTGGTACGACCGCTTGGCGATGTTCGGGCTCAAGCTAAACGTCAAAAAATCTGAGTACATGACGACAGACGTAAACGAAGCCGGGTCCATTGAGATCAATGGCACTGCGCTAGTACGAACGACAAACTTCAAGTACCTTGGATCTGCAATTGCGTCTGATGGTAGTCTGACGTTCGAGGTGAGCTCGCGCGTGAGCGCAGCGTGGTCCAAATGGCGCTCGATGACAGGCGTTTTATGCGACAGGAAGATACCGGAACGCCTCAAATCGAAGATCTATAGAACCATCGTCCGACCAGTAGCGATGTATGGAGCTGAGTACTGGCCTGCAACCAAGGAGGTTGAGGCTCGCCTCAGCGTAATGGAAACGAAAATGCTGCGATGGACGGCTGGTGTTACGCGTCTGGACCGTATTCGCAAGGATGAAATACGCCTGAGGTTTGGTGTCGCTCCAATTGCTGACAAGTTACGTGAAGCTCGCCTTCGGTGGTATGGCCACGTTCTTCGAGCTAGTGGTGACACTGTTAGGAAGATTGGCCTTAACATAGATGTGCCCGGAAAACGGCCTAAAGGGCGGCCGAAGCAGCGATGGCTTGATACGTTGCATGTGGACCTAAAGGTTGCTGGTATCCATCCCGATCAAGCATTTGATCGCGTAAAGTGGCGTCACCACACCAGAATAGCGGACCGCGCCTCGAAGCGGGACAAACGCTGAAGAAGAAGAAGAAGAAGAAGATGTACCGCTATGGCCCAGGTTAATAATGTTCAACCGTAAGGTGCTCGTGGGCACATGGAGCGCAGTCGGAAGAGGCGCCGGCTGTCGCCTGCACCCGATACAAGGTTCCTGGTTTGGATTTCATGCCCAGGCCAACCAAGCTTTTCCATCCCTCCCGGGTCGGCGAATTGGTAACAGACTTGTCTGGGGAGGATAATGCTCTGATTTGTTCATCGGCTGGCCACCGCAAGTACATTGTATGGCCAAATACGCATTTAACTCGCCTCCACGACATCCCGTAGAAGTAGAATGCGTGGCGCATCCCAATAGGGATTGAATAACACCGTTCTTTAACCTTTTTTTTAAGGTGCTCGTATTTGTGTGCAGTTATGGTATTATTGGTGATACGGTATGACATAGTGGTGGTGCAGATACGCATTGTTGAAAAACTAGCACAAGACTAGTACGAAGGCGCAAACAGACAGCCCTGGTTTGTTGTAAATCTATAATTGGTGGTCTAGAATTGGCTGAGAAAGCGTAATAACAACAAACTAATACGTGCAAGAATGCTGGCAGTACGCGGTGTCGAACCTAAAACCTCGCCTTCGTGCTCCTACGAAGCGGCACCCCTACCGACTGCAATCGTCGACGTCAAACTCGTACGCCTTGGCATTTCGCTGGGTAACAATAACTTTCTCCTTATCTCGGTAAAGGAACTGTGTTCGAACTGCTAAGCGCAGGCCAAATTAATGGTCTTTCTAAAACAGCATTTCAGAATAGAAGTGCATTCTGGTGGGTTTCACGTTATTCCGTTGGGTGACGAAAACAAACTAACACCTTTAACACGAGTCAGATACCTAATAAGTGCAAAGGCAAAACAATCTTACCAATTGTTGTTATAACAGTGGTGGCGAAGAATATGCTGTTTGGATAAGTCCACAGTAAGCCTTCTCCCTTGGTGCTGTTCGTTAGATGGTTCTCGTTGATGAATTGGTTTCTATACGATATGAATATGTTCTTCACCAGTTGCTCAAAATATTCCTGATTGATGGAGTTGAAAGCTTCACGAGAAATTCGATTGTCAATGTCCTAAAATGCTTGGATGTTTGAGTGATGAAACTGCCAAAGACTGTTTGGACAGAGCAACTTTCGAGATATACAGGCAATAGGTGATGATATGCATTCGACAAAGAAAGCGACTGCAATCGATGGAGAAGTTGTAAGTTTCAGAATATCTACGATGTTTAAGATAAAGATAGATAGGCAAGCAGGAAATTCAGAGCTTGCCTTGCAGCAACTTGTTGCAGCTTGAGCTAGGCATATAACGCACTTCTTCTTTAAGTAGAGCCCATTCAACTTTTATTTGGGAATCGTGGAACTAGGCGCCTCTACGTGGGTTTGCATGTTATTGGAAAGTGTCAGAAGCATGGCTAGACGACTTCCCCATAGAATTTACTGGGTTTACTAATCTGGATAGGAAATTGAAGATTTGTTGGCAGAGAAGCAGATTTTTCATCACTCATTTATTTTTAAATCTGTTTTTTTTCATAAATTCTATGGCAAAAGGTACTCTTCCCTAACTATCCATTATCTACATACAGAAGAGTCAGTCCCACTGTACGCCCAAAATGGTGGCGGCTTAGAGAGCCTTACGTCAATGTGTTCGATGCGGTCAATCTTACCCGTACTTTGTCGTATGAGGTGGTAAATGAGTATGCACATAGATTTGATTGCTGCTGTATAGGCCTCCTCAATCAATTTCGCCTGGTTTTACTCTTCATTCTAGATGGGAATTACGCGAAAATGAGGCTGCTGAACGGGCTCGCAATAAGAGGACCACCTTATTGCTGATTTTCTCGGTTGTATCAGATAGAAATCACAGGCAGGCATCAGACCAGGGAGGCAATAATGAGCCACTCGGGCACAATATCGCTCGCGTTGCGCGGTAAAAAAACGCGCTGCCACGGAGGAAATCATACGATCACATGCACGTAACTCCTCCAGAGGGAGTGGTTACTTGGACAGGGAATAACGTAATCGGAGGAACATAGAATTGCTTCCCTTATGAAAATGAAAGTTTTCATTATGGTATTATTAATTATTATTAGTTGTTTCCACTCCAAAAGATTCTGCGTTGCTTCAGAAAAAAGCTCTATTTCTAAAAGCCGCATATAAATTTTTGCCGCACGTGATACATCGTGCGTAAGGAGTCGTTTAAGGCCCATGCACACTTCTCGACACCGCGGCGCGACAAAAGGAGCGACGGCGACCCCTGAGAAATCCGGCGGTCGCGTTAGAGCATCGTTATAGGCAACGGGACCGACGTCCTAGTGCATATCGCGCCGCTAGGAATGATTTGAACCATTCCAGCCTGCGGCTCTCAGTGCGGCATCGCCGGCGATAGCCGCCGCGATAGCCGCAAAAGTGTGCATGCCTCCCTTTGCGGCACGTGTCGCTATGTGGTCCTATCCCTCATAATGGCCGTGCCGCTGTTGCAGAAGCTCTGGCACTCGCTGGCCAGCGGGCCGAACAACCACTTGCTATTGGGGTGGAAACCTGTTGCAGTGGGAGTGGCGGGCTGCGCCGATTGGCCGGGTGAGGGGGCCCGGTGCGATTACCTGCACTCCGTTGACACCCCTGTGGGTGGGTTTAAGGGTCGGCTCCTGTTGCTAGAGTGTTGCAGGATAGTCACTTTCGCACCCCCGATTCTTGTGAAGCCATATATCCACGTATATCCAGCTCGTACCTACATATATATGTGCATACGTATATAAGTAGGTATATACTACGTATTTACATATAAATACATATGTATATATATGTATATATATATGTATATACGTAGCAACAGGTTTTCACCCCAATAGCAACTGGTTGTGCGGCCCGTGGTGACCCAGTGTCCGAGAGTGTGCATGGGCCTTTAAGGCACCCACAGAGTTCTGCGGCAGCGCCGATGTCCTATGCTTAACCATAAGGCAGAAACGCAGAGCTCGCCGCCGGCGGCGTCCCTGCCCTATCCTTAAAGGCCCCCCAGAGTTCTGCGGCGTTGCCGCTGCTCTATCCTTCATCATAGGGCAGAGACGCAGAGCTCGCCGCCGGCGGCGTCCCTGCCCTATCCTTAACCACTGCGGCGAGCGACGTTGCCGCAGAACTCTGTGGGGGCCTTTAACCATTGCAGCGAGCGGCGTTGCCGCAGAACTCTGTGGGGGCCTTTAGTGTGAGCCCCTATATCGATCGCGCGACGCGAATCGATGTGTGAACTTACCACTGCAGCGTCAAGTGCACACAAAGCGATCCCTAACTAACTATAGCTGCATGTTTGAAATTACGTGTAAATCGTATGATCAGACATGCAGCCAGAGTGAGTTATGCACGATGCATCCAAAACCGATAAAATTAATCGAGTGCGCGAAAACACGTGTACACTACTGAACGTGCCGCTCCATCCAACAAGCGAAGCGGTGCGAAAGATGAAAAGCGGTGCAAAAATGCGCCGGAAAGCGCCGTTTTCCGCAGCGCCACGCGTCGCGCCGGACGTAATTCGCTCCAGGGCGGGGCAAACATCCTTCTGGACATTGCGCGTAATCATATGTTATTCGCCAGCTTATTTGTTGGGTAGAAGAGCATGGTCTACTTTTTGAAACTAACTGCCACTATAGCGCGCCCTGTGAGCAGAACGTACAATACCGCCCGCGCCGCGCGGTCAAAAAGACGGTTTGCGTCTGAAAAATCCGTCGCAAACCTTCGCATGCTCATAACTCTTTTAATTTTAAGTTGTTTGAGAAACTGTTGATATCGTTCGATTCGTCTCCTCGAGGTCCACATAAACTTATATAAAACTTTACCAGAACTCCGCGATTTCGCCGTGGGTGGCGTAAAAAAGTAAGGCTTTAGCGATTAGAGCACCTTAATTTCCAAGAAGTGCATGTGACGTCCAGTGTTTTCGGAGTATATCAAGCATGACTCGCGCTGTCAGTTCTCTGTCATGCCCGAAATGCCCTGAGAGTGCGCCGTGTACAGTGCATATAGGATCGAACATATCAATCGAATGGGCGGAAGCATGTCCATTGGGTTTCTCTCTTCGCTTCATGGAAAATGTAAAGCCTTCAAGACTATCTTGCACTGTTTGAGAATTTTATAAGAAGTTTTCGGCCGCTCTGCTTCAATCTGTCTCGGCAAGACTTAAGTGTGTGCCGTGTACAATGCGTATAAAGATGAACCTATCAATCGAGTGCGTTCGACAACTGGTGGAGTGAGCGTTTGGGGAGTTTAATCGCCAACCGCTCTACTAAAAAATTGCTCTAATGCTGTCCAGCTAGCCTTTGGAGTGCGCCGTGAACAATGCATATAGAATCGAACCTTTCAATCGAAGGGGCGACTGCTTGCAAATTGCACGCACGGGCGAGTTCGTAGCGCAATAACTCTTTGAAGTTCAAACTGTTTCGGCGCAAATAGGGTGTCTTGTAGGCCGTAAAACGATCTAGTAGCACATTAAAGTAGAACGGTGTAGCTTAGGAACAGGCAATGTTACAGGGGTGCGATTATGCAGGTGAGGCTTGTGTTACGCATTTTCTTTCGATTTCAGTGGACCACTGTGGGAAGACCCTGCGAGCAAACGGAATTCAAATGCGTGTGCAGACAGAGCACTCAAGGTACTTCGCGGCGACGTGCTCAGAACTCCTCAGCTTTCTTAAGTGCCTTAGCCTCAGCTGCCAGTTTAAAGCGGCGGAAGGTAACGGTAAGAGTTTCTTGCTCGCTTACTCGTCCAGATTTGGGTTTTCGACACTCGCAATGGCATCGTTCTGTTCAGCATGAAAAGCGCTATCGAACTGCACCAGATTTGGCCAATTTCGGAAATATCGATTTTTTGACAGATTTGCATCGAGGACGAGGCCGCCTTACAGTTTCCTCAGGCCGCGGCAGACGGAGGCTGACGTAATTGAAAATCGATATCTTCGAATTGGGCCAAGATTGATGCTATTCGATAGAGCTTTCCATGCCGAATTGAACGGTGTTATTGGGAGTAGGGAAAACTGTAATATGGGCGAGTAGGAGCGAGGAGAACATCAACCGTTGTGCTGAATTGCACGCGCGGGCGTGTTCTGAGCGCGATAACTCTGCCATGTTTGAACCTTTCCGGTTGCAGCTTGTGAGGTTTGTAGGCAGCAAAATATTTTAGCAGTGCGCTGAAATACGGAATTTTCAAAAACGGAT
>OX377206.1:42679987-42763430 GCA_947396885.1 Heligmosomoides polygyrus polygyrus
AACTTCAGGTTCGTGTTCAACGACCGCGATTACCCCAGGGCTGAAGTTTTCAGGGAGGATAGAAGAAGTCTGGTTTACCCCCAGGGCTGAAGTTGGCGACGTGTTCGGCACGTCTACGGCTCACCATGCACGGTTGCAGACGTGTTCGTACATCTACGGCTCGCCATGCACGGTCGTCGACGTGTTCGGCACGTCTACTACATCGCCTGGCACGGTTGCCGACGTGTTCGGCACGCCTACCGAGTCGCCAGGCACGTTTGGCGACGTGTTCAGCTCGTCTATTGAGTCGCCAGGCACGTATAAGGCGTCTTGGTATTTTTCGCTATTTTCTTGCCTTAATTTGTGCCCCGTAACTTCCCCGTAATTTCCCCTATTTTATGACTCATCGCCGATCGATAGTGTGACTCATCGCTTAGCGGATTATTACATAGTATGATATATATTTAGCCATTATTATATAAATTATATAATAATGGCTAAACATAAGTATGATTTTATATAAATCTACGCGCCAAGGAGTTTAAAAGGTCAGCTCCGGTTAGGACGCGACTCCCGTTATAACGCGGATTTTCTCCGGTCACCATTTTGCGCACAGATTTATCTAAAATCACATATAATGACTAATTATGGGGAGCGAGCTGAACATACAAAAGCCGTGGCGACTGCTGCGGCAAGCGCTACATCTGCGTAGTGTGTGCTGCTACAGTCTAATGCTCTTGTAACTGCATAAACTTTTTCTGCTACCTCTGCTCAGCTATTTGAGGGTCCTCCGGTGCACTTAATCAGAAAAAATCGATATTTCAAGAGGGAATTGGATGTCCTGATCGAAGAAATAAACAAATGCTTCCGTTGTAAAAAGATTCAGTCTCCCTTTATGACAAGAAGCTTTATTTCTAAAAGCCAAATATCTATAAACAATACAGCGTAACTCGAGAGCTTGTTAGAGCTCCATCTCCCCCATAACAGCCCACCCAGGGGTGATGCGTTAGTGGCGGTTCGTTGCGCGCGCGGCGAAAACTTGTATGTTCGTACCACCAGCTACTAAATACAATACCGCTTAAATTCTTTGCAAAAAAAACGCTTTGTGACGGATTAATCCGTCACAGAGCGTCGCATTGCCATAACTCTTTTCAAAGTTATTTGTTTAAAATCTAATTACCACCATTAGAAGCCCCGTCTCATTTTCTATCCAGCAATCTAAACTTCGTCTAAAACGATTGCGCAGTGACCTAGTTACGAAGCTTTTGCTTTCTTTCTCGGCTCCTTTAATTGATTTACGACCCCTCCGTGATCCCCAATGGCATGTCCTGAAGGCTTATCGTAGACGAGGTTCATCGAAACTCAGAAATCCTCTATTGTTTTAGCAGATCTGTATTTGTTACGCATCAGGTGTCATTTTGGTAATAAATAGTGCTAAATTTGAATAACATAGGCCCGATTTCAGATAAGCGCAAACGCGCGGAAACCTAAGATTCAGTTAAGAATTACCCAACTAGTGGACTGCTACAGAAGACAGTATTCTACTATTCTATTGTGGGAACGATGGTCTTTGGAAAACATGTAAAATGGCTTCGAGAAATGGACAAAAATGACTAGATTTTCTTTTTTCCAACAAGGGATTGGTCCAATCTCAATATGCGGCGTAGGATTTCTCCTATTTTTGAACCTCGGTTGCTCTTGAACAGGATAGGTACGAAAGCCGTGTTCTTTGTGGTCTACAGTATACCACAAGCACATTTGAATCTGAAAGGAACGAAACAATTTTGGTCGTTCAAAGTAGATTTCTATGCGGCCAAAGTTTGACGAAAACAACAAAAAAATTTGGTTTCAGTCGCTTACCTCTTTATAGATCAGTTTATTCGAAAAACCAACTGGACAGCATTTCTCAGCTCGTTCCGAGCTTTCCAAGGATATAATATTGTCCGTATTCAAAGTGAAAACCATTTTCACCTCGTCGGCCGCCGAAATAAGTTTGGGGCTGCGCTTCGGCCCGAGAGCGGACATGGCGGCGGGCCGCTCGCTGCCCTTGCGATGTCCCGCGGCACTCGTATCCGGGGTGATCACTGATAGACCGCGGCGCAGGAGGTGTGAATACCGTACATAGGCGATATACGACATGTGGACTGCCGCAGGAGGTCGCAAGGGCAGCGAGCGGCCCGCCGCCGTGTCCGCACTCGGGCCGAAGCGCAGCCCCAATCTTGTTTCGGCGGCCGAAGAGGTGAAAATGGTTTTCAGTTTGAATGCGGAAATATTACATCTGTGGAAAACTCGCAACGAGCTGAGAAATGCTGTCCAGTTGGTTTTTCGAATAAACTCATCCATAAAGAGGTAAGCGACTGAAACAAAAATTCTTATTGTTTTCGTCAAACTTTGGCCGCATAGAAATCTACTTTGAACGGTCAAAATCTTTTCGTTCTTTTTAGATTCGAATGCGCTTGAGGTCTACTGTAGACCACAAAAAACACGGCTTTCATACCTAGTCTGTACAGCAGCAACCGAAGTTCAAAAATAGGAGAAATACTATGCCGCATATTGAGATTGGACCAATCCCTTGTTGGAAAAAAGAAAATCTAGTCATTTTTGTCCATTTCTCGAAGCCATTTTACATGTTTTCCAAAGAACATCGTTCCCACAATGGAATAGTAGAATACTGTCTTCTGTAGCAGGCTACTAGTTGGGTAATTCTTAACTGAATCTTAGGTTTCCGCGCGTTTGCGCTTATCTGAAATCGGGCCTATGTTATTCAAATTTAGCGCTATTTAGTACCAAAATGACACCTGATGCGTAACAAATACAGATCTACTGAAACAATAGAGGATTTCTGAGTTTCGATGAACCTCGTCAACGGAAAGCCTTAAGGACATGCCACTGGGGATCTCGGGGGGGGGGGGGGTCGTAAATCAATTAACGGAGCCGAGGAAGCAAAAGCTTCTAACTATGTTACTGTGCAATCGTTTTAGACGACGTTTAGATTGCTGGATAGAAAATGAGACGAGGCTTCTAATGGTGTTAATAAGATTTTAAACAAGTAACCTTGAAAAGAGTTACGGCAATGCGACGCTTTGTGGCGGATTAATCCGTCGCAAAGCGTCTTTTTTGCAAAGAATTTGAGCGGTATTGTATGCATGGCTATAGTGATGAAATATGCGGCCATGAAGAAAGTGTGAAGATAAAGAACAACTCAACATTATTAATGAAACCCTGTCCATGCCATTAGATATACTCTCCGTTATATGCAAAAAACACGTTAAAACGTTAAAACGAGTGTGACATAACAGAGTAGCAAGGGTAGTTAGACGTGATCAACAGCACAATTGTGCAACCGAATGTTGCAAGATCTTCTGTTGTGGTCAAAACTATCGTGCCAGGAGGCAATTGAAACAGTACCCCTAGCGTGCGGGCCTGATTCAACCCACAACGCTATCAGCGCTGTTAAATCGCGCGCCGCATCCGAGATATCCTTGCTGCGAATGGCTTATCAGCACTATCCCATGATTTCGGAATGTTGATTGCGATCAAACAGCGCTTTAGCTGTAATCCTGACCGAAAAGCAGAAGATAAAGGCACAAGTCCCTCATTGTGCGAAAGTTGTTTTGGTCGTAACATAACATTTGCAGTATGCAGCATCCGTACTAGCAGCTTCAGCCTTGGATCATAAGGGTAGGGCTTTGAATAATCAGAGTTTGTCTCCACCTCCTCTCTCGTTCCCGGTAGCTCCAAATGTTCAGAATCTTCTAACGACTACCAGGAGCATTCCACTGTGCTCGACATGTTACTGACTATAAACACTTTGGTGACCGCGCATGCGAGAATACACTGATATGCATCTAATACGCTGCCACCCGGGTGCTGGTCGTGACCATGAATGAATCAATCGAAGGGTAGGTCTGATTACAGACGCGGTCAGCATCTTGCTGGTCTTACAACGAGGTCAATGAGCGTCCCGGTCCTGGCAATTTTTAGAGTGATCTATTGAGGGTTGTAAGAGGTTGTCTGAGAAGCACCGCAGTGGTTTTCAAAATTACTGCGGACATCTGGGTAAATCAAAAAATGCAAAAAACAGTATCACTTCAGTGCGGGCCGATAAAGCAGAACTGAGGTCTGGAATTACCATGTCGTCGTTAGAATCTAACCTGTAAAAGGTTTGGGACTGCAACAGTAGCGGAATTACAGCGAAGTAACAATTTGCTTGTGAGTGATACATTAACCAAAGTGGAACATTGAGGTGCGGCGCTTAGGAAACAGGTGGCAGCGACTGGATGGGCGAGCAGGTGTGGTGGTGGGCTTGCAGGATGAGGGTCGCGGGTAAGGATCCGGTGGTTGGAATCCAGCATTGCTGGGCTTGCTCACTGCTCTTTTGTCGATGTAAAATGTATCTTGAACACCGTAATGTTCCATACCGACGCTATAACCTTATTTTAAGCCGTATGATACGATTTAACAACCATGCTGCCTATCCTCTCCATCACTCTCTGCTAATCGAATATGTAGAGACCTATGCTCCCACAACTCTGGAAATCGAAGGCAATTTTCGCATATAATCCTACTTACTACTTTGAGATAGAAAGTAGTGCACGAAAAATAGATAATTCAGAAAAAGGAATGCCAGGTTCGTTATCAGCAGCTTAAATAGTTTCCGTAGGCGAGGTATGGGCGAAACCAGTGAATATGATCCGCCATCCTTACTCGCGACGCCCACAGTAACCTGCGCTGGTCTGCCAAAGTTTCAAATATGGATACCGTATTTGTGCTCAGCATCCAAATTAACAGTATTGGGCGATGTTGGGGCGAAAAAACTTTTCGACCTCTCCTAGAATTTGGAGTCACGATAGCAATACTGCCAGTTATTCTGTATCCACCCCTTTACTTACACATACTCACCGTCACCTTGTTCCGTAACACCAAAAGCGTTTAACAAATTCGTGAACACCACCCCAATTAACCATTAAGCCAAAGTTTGACGAAATTTCATTCTCTACCTACGAAGCCATGAGGATTACTACAAGTACCTACATTCGCAATGTTATCTCTCCCCACTACTTATCAATATGGAGTAGTGACCGAGAAAAAATAGACTACAATAAGACCAAACTCCGGAATCAATGAAACATTTTTAAGAGATGGTAGAAATAGCAAAATTTACAAGAACGTTCTCTATAGAAACCCGAAGACGAATCGGCACATCCATGAGATGGAACGAAACAACACATCTCGATCATGTTCGGAACTGAGATTAAAATGAGAAACATTTTTAAAACAAGCAGAGAACATTTCAAAGGATTCATAAATTTGTGGCAACTAACAAGAGCTTCCCCAGCAAGACAAACATGGTTTTTTGGGAACACGACGGAGCTCTATGTAATGGACACCTTACTTTTTCATATCCGACAAGAAGTCAAAAAAGAGTTAGAAAAATAAAAACGGTGTCTGGTCGAGATCAAAACGTGTTACTCATTTACAAAAACGAAAGGCAATCCGCAAACCCTTGTCCCATATTCGAACCCTATACCTTTTCCCTGTAAGTCTGGTTGGCTATCCACACGCCCTCCCAGTTGCTGCCCAGTCTGAGTGAATGATTCACTTGAATGTACTCTCCAGCTTCCCCGAAAAAGCCTAACAAATTGTCAGATTTCTAACATATAGCTATAACCAAAGCTCCGTAGCTTTTGCAGGTTAATTTCTGAGCATTACAAGGTCATTCAAGATTGCACATACTATCGCGACTCCAAAAGTCGAGGAGAGGTCGAAAAATTTTTTGCTCAAACATTGCCTACTACTGTTATTTTGGATGCTGAGCACGAGTACGGTATCCATTTTTGAAAATTTGGCCGACCAGGGTAGGTCACTGGGGGCGTCGTGAGTAAGGATGGCGGGGTCATGATCACCGATTTCACCCATTCCTCGCCTGCGGAGCTATTTAAGCTGCCGGCCACAAATCTGCCATTCCTTTTTCTAAATTGTTTATTTTTCGTGCACTACTCTCCATCTCAAAGTAGAGGAATGGGAAACAAGGAAGAGATTCTACGTACTGACATTGGTAACCTTGATCACTTATGAAGATGTGGGATAACGAGATCACGTGAAAACGTTTATCAGATTTTTGTGATCAGCTCCTCAATTAGCCTACAAGACGAAATATGAGCGAAAATTGCTCTCGAACTCTAGAGTCGTGGGGGTACAAGTCTCTATACCTTCGAATGGCAGAAAGTGGTGGGGGAAAATAGGCAGCATCGTTGTGAAATCGTATCAAACTGTTTGCAATAACGTTATAACGTCAGCATGGTACACTATACTGTTCAAGATACACTTTACATCCGCAAAAGAGCAGTGAGCAAGCCCAACAATGCAGAATCTCAATCTGCGGATCCGAACCAATGGACATCTTCTTGCAAGTTCGTCCCTCCAGCCACTGGCCACGCAGTCGCTGCGGCATTGCTCGTGAGAGGCGCACCCCAATGTTCCACTTCGTTTATATCGCTAACAAGCAAATTGTGACTTCGCTGTAATTCCGCTACTGTTGCAGCCTTTTGCAGGTTAGGTTGTAACCAGGATATGGCAGTTCTAGACCTCAGTTTTGCTTTATCGCCCGCACTGAAGTGGTACGGTTTTTTGCAATTTTTGGCCTACCCAGATGTCAGCAGTAAATTTGAAAACCACTGCGGTGCTTCTCAGACAACCTCTTACAACCCTCAACAGGTCATTTTGAAAATTACCACGGGACGCTCATTGACCTCCTTTGTTGGTTTTTTGTGTGGGACCATAACTGAGCCATGGTCGCGTTATAACGGGAGTCATTTTGAAAGAAGAGTTCCTCCCAAATCCACGCAGTAAAGGGAGTAGCGTTGTATCCGACATGTCCTAACCGAAATTGATTTGCATTGGCGTAAAGGTTGCCGGAGAAAATGTATGTTACATCGAGAGTCGCGCCTTATCCGGAGGCGTTATAACAGGAGGGGTCTGTATTCTGTATATATATATATATATATATATATATATATATATATATATATATATATATATATATATATATATATATATAGACCTAACTTAATTTGGTAGTATATACTCTACAATTATAAACAACCTTTGTCCAACGTACATGCAAAGTTTGGATCCCGTCTTTAAAGAAATGAGCTGGCCGCGAATCGAGGAATTTGGTCACCCAAATCCGGATTTCGTCGTAGTCAGGGAATATTCTCTCTCCCAAGGCGTGCTGCATCGAGCGGATAACGTGGAAGTCGGATGGGGCAATGTCAGGGCTGTACAGCGAATAAAGCAAAACGGTCCAACCAAGTTCTGCTTTCTGCTGAACGACTTTTGCGATGTGAGGCCTTGCATGAGCATGCAGCAAGTTGGTAGAGGACGTGTGAACTCGATTTGGATTTATTTAAATTTGGGGCAGAATCTGAAGTAGGATTTGGAGCAGACGAGCTCTACTGTAAGCTCCGGCTCCGATCATGTCTGATCAGCTTCAACGGCAGTCCGCGAAAGGTCGCAATCCAGGACAGGCGCCTGTCTCCCATGCTCTTCGTCTTCAAAACTTTCGTCGCCGGCGGCAAGACGTTGAAACCACCGCTCGCATTGTCTTTAGAAAACGACATCTTCGATGCAGCTACCAACGAACGATGAGATTTCGCAGCGGATATCTTTAATTTGGACTCGTGGAGCAGGCACGCGCGCACAATCATTTTTTAGTCCATTGTAGTCTGAAGAGTATAATTTCTAAAACCGATGAGGGAGTAATGTAAGAGAAATAGGAACTGTAGAAGATGAAACGCCTCAAAAAACTAACTCGAACAAGGGAAGACAATGAACTTCCCCCAAAGATTCTCAACAAGACCTATATGGCCTTGTAGGGCATCGGAGGAGGGTCACAGAACTGTGTTTCGTTTTTGCTACGGGCCGCTGGGTGGTCCCAAAAAGGCAAAAAATTGCATCGCTTCGGGGGGGGGGGCTGGTAAGGCAAAAGCGACACTTGGAATGGTCCTGTTGTGCTCAGAACTTGACCTACAAAAGGTTTGGGACTAAGTTTAATGTAAGATGATAGTGCAGTGATAATTTCCTACATTTCCTAGAGGAAGCTGCTGTTTGCAAGTGATGCATTTCCAAGAGAGATGGCAGCGACAGGATGACCGAGTGTATAGCGGACTTACGGAAAGAGGTCGAGGGTTCGATTCCGGGGGTGTCTATGCGATTTGCTCTGTGGAGTGCTCCCCTTTTGGCTATAAAAGAGTACATTTTGGTTTCGGTAGGGTACCTTCTTCCTACGTACGGTACGCTTCCTAACCCCGCTTTCAACCTGTTGTCAAATGTAAAGCAGCTAGTTTTGTCGTGTGGGATGATGTCAAGCGTCCATTAAACCACGCTTGTCTCGCTGAGGAAGCTCTCGCTAGATGCCACCCCCATATGATCTCTTTGGAATGTTCTCAATTAGTTTTGGAAGTGTTCCTCCCTGTGACCTCATTCTCGAGCACGGTGGACAAGTATTGATTTGATCCATCATCAAGGCAAGCTCATCGTTCTTACTATTTCTTTACAGACTGCGTTTTATTCTTTTCGCAACTTTCACTAGTAAACTGTTCAGCAAACTGTTGTCAAGTACAGCATATTTTATCCACTTCGTGTGAATGGACGCCTTACTGTGTGTTTCTTCCTCATCACACTTACGGGAGACGGGTAGGAGGCATTGCAGATGGGAGCATCAGACCCGAACACCTGAAGAACCTCTCGCCAGCGCTCATCAACACCCTGGCGCGGCTCTTCACACGATACCTGTCGGAGTGCAAGGTTCCATCTCAGTAGAAGACCAGCAAGACCGTCTTGCTGTACAAGAATGGAGACGTGCACGACATTGGCAACTATTGCCCGATCTGCCTGCTGTCCGTAGTCTACAAGCTGTTCACTCGAGCCATCGTGAATAGGATCAGCAGAACGTCGGACGAAGGACAGCTACGCGAACAAGCAGGATTTCGGAGAGGATTCAGCACGATCGACCACATACACACCATTACGAAGCTCGAAGTGTCGCGAGAGTACAAGCTGCCGCTGTGCCTTTCGTTCTTCGACCTGAAGAAGGCATTCGACTCCGTCGAGACCGACCTAGCGCCGGAGCTGAGCAGGAGAAAACGAGCGGCTTGGGGAGCTTTCAAGAGCGTCGAAGAAGTCGCGAAAAAGACGAAGAACATCCGACTCCGTGCCCACCTATTCGACTCCACCGTTCTTCCTGCCCTAACATACGCCTCAGAGACCTGGGCTATACGAAAGCAGGATGAACACGCGATCAGCGTCGCGCAGCGTGGAATCGAGAGGACGATGCTCGAGTGACACGACTCACGCAAGTGAGAGAAGGCCTCTGGAGTTCCGAGCTTCGCTGACGTTCGAAGATCAGAGACGCTGTCGCGTGGGCCAAGTTATCGAAAATTAGGTGGGCCGGCCACGTAATGCGCTTCGCAGACACCCGCTGGACGAGAGCCGTTACCGACTGGATTCCGCAGGATGTCAAGAGAACACCGGGACGCCCACCAACGCGTTGGTCGGACTTCTTCGTGAAAGCCCTGAACGACCGCTATAACGCTCCTCGTGTCCGTCGAGCGAGGAGGATTCATTGGAGCACTCTGGCACGCGACAGGAACGAATGGAGACGCTGCTGGCGCCCGCTCGAGCACAGGTGATACAGGTGATGTGTAAGTAAAGGAGTGTACGCAGAATAGTCGACACTGCTGCCCTTCAGGACTCAGGCTATCAAGGAAAGGACTAGGAAAGAAATTTTGCCCAAATATCGCCCACGGGGGTTATTTGGAGTGCTGATAACGGAAATTATACTTATTTTTAAATTTTCGGTCGCTTACCGCAGGTGACGATAAATATGGGTAAGTAAAGCTGTCTACGTAAGTAAGATCGCTTTCTTCTCCAATGTGGTCAGACGGGCGAGCGCAAGACTGAAACCACTTTACGATGACATGCTCGTTGCTGTGGCGAGTACTGTTATCTCGGCGACTAAGAGCACGGAGAACGTAGACCGTTGTTGTGCTAAATTGCGCGCGCGGGCGTGTTCAGAGCGCGATAACTCTGTCAGCTTCCAATCTTTTGGCTGGAACGTGTGGATTCCGTAGGCAGTTCGGATATGCTCTAGTAAAGCGCCAAAGCACAGCAAATTATCTAACGAATTGGCAAGGTTACGGCGGTGCGAAAATGCACGTTGGGCATGTGTGACACGATTTTTTCAGATTTCGGTCGACCGCTGCGGGTAAACGATGCGAACTAACGGCATGCAAACTTGCGGACCAGCAAAGCACCGAAGGCACTTTACGATGATCTGCTCCTAACTTTCCAGCTGCCTAAACTGCTTTAGCACAATCTGCCATTTTGGAGCGGCGGAGGGCGACGGCGAAGTTCCTTCCGTGCTTACTCGCCCACATTCGAATTCTCGACAATCTCAGCGGTACAATTCAGTTCAGCTTGAGAAGCTCTATCAAATGGTGTCAATCTCTACCAGTCGGCGCTCCAAATAACCCCAGACGATTTAGGACGAAGTTTGGACAAAAAAAAATTGGCAAATTTCGAAATCATAGATTTTCGATGAGTCATCGTCCGGGTAGGCTCGGCGAAGAGCGAGCGCCTGCGTCCTCGACTAAAGTTGTTAAAAAATCAATTTTTCCGGAATTAGGCGATATTGACGCCGTTCGATAGAACTTTTCGAGTAGAACAGAACGATACCATCTCGTGGGTCAAAAACTCAAATTTGGGCGAGTGAGGGCGGACGAAACTTCACCGCTGCCCTCCGCGGTTCTAAAATGGAAGCTGGGACAGAGGCAGGTTAGGCTGCTCGAGAATTACTGTCCTTCTACCGCGGCCTTGAGCCGCCTCGCCTTTAATGCGAAATTGTCAAAAAATTGATATTTCCAGAATTGGTGGAGATTGACACCCTAGAGGAGCTGAACAAAGATGTATCATTGGGAGCGTCGAGAACTCGAATGTGGGCTAGTAAGGGCGGAGGGAACTTCGCCGTCGCCCTCCGCCGCTGTAAAATGGCGGATGAGGCTAGGGCAGTTTAGGCAGCTGGAAAGCTATGAGCAGACCATCGTAAAGTGCTTTTGGTGCTTTGCTCACCCGCGAGTTTTCATGCCGTTAGCTCGTCTCGTCTTCCCGTAGTAGTCGACGGAACTCGGAAAAAATCGTGTCACACATGCCCAACCTGCATTTTCGCACCGGCGTAACCTTTTCATTTCGTTAGGTAATTTGCTGTGCTTTGGTGCTTTACTAGAGCATATCACTGCCTACGGAACGCACACGTTCCAGCCAGAAAGATTGGAAGCTTACAGAGTTATCGCGCTCCAAACACGCCCGCGCGTGCAATTTAGCACAACAAGGTCTATGTTCTCCGTGCTCTTAGTCGCCGAGATAACAGCACTCGCCAAGCAACGAGCATGTCATCGTAAAGTGATTTCAGTCTTGCGCTCGCCCGTGCATTTGGATGCCATTAGCTCACCTCGTCTTCCCGTAGTAGTCGACTGAACTCGGAAAAAATCGTGTCACACAAGGTTTGCCTGCATTTTCGCACCGCTGTAACTTTGTCCAGTCTCAAGCTACGTTGCTATGTTTCAACGCGCTTTTTGAACTTTCCACTGCCTATAAAATGCACAACCTGCAGACTCGAGGTTGACAGCGTTATTACGCTCAGAACATGCCCGCGGTGTAATTTGCGAGCTGTCGCGCCCAGTCGATTAATAGGTTCGATCCTATATACATTGTGCACAGCGCACTCCAAAGTCTTGCCGGGACAAAGTACAGTAATTCCAGAGTAGGGCGGCTGAGAATTTCTCATAAAACTCCCTAAATGCCCACTCTACAAACTGTCCCCCTCGATTGATAGGTTCGATCCTATATGCATTGTGCACGGCGCACACCCAGGGGATTGCTGGCATGACAAAATACTCGATGCCATGCTTGAGATGCTCCGAGAACATGCAGGTCCTGGAATATAAGCTTCTCTAATAGCAAAAGTCTGCCCCAGTCATCTTTGACCACCCACTGCAAAAATGCGGTGGTTTGGCAAAGCTGTATACACGGTTGTGTAGATCTCGAAGAGACGAATCGAACGGTACCAACCGTTTCTCAAAAAACCTCAAATTAGAGGAATTGCGAGCCTGCAACGTTTTCGGCGCTTTGCGGCCGACAATTCGTCCGCGCCCTGCCTTCTCAATGGAGCGCAAGTTTTCAATTTTGGCCATTTTTGATCTTTCATATGAAATTATATTCATATGAATATGAAGTGTATAAACCAAACGATAGAGCTCAATCTGCTGAGGTCAAATACGCTTTTGGTTTTTCGAATGGATGAATTTTGACCGAGTTATAACAAAAGGACGCAAAAACCGCAAAAGTGCGGTATTTTCGGCGTCTATTCAAAAGACGCGTCCGGTAGTGTACGGTAGCCTAGCCAAAATGTACTCTTCAGTTGCAAAAATGAGAGATGCCTACAGAGCAAATCGCATGAACAGCCCGGAATCGAACCATCGACCCCTTCCCGTATGTCCGCCTCGCTACCCATTCGGCCATTCAGTCGATGCCACCGTCGATGCAAATGAAACACTTGAGTGTACTCTGCATCTTCGTCTCGGAAACGTCGTTAATTATCATATTACTATAATTTGACTTTAATTTGAGCCTCAAACCTTTTATAGGTAAAGTTTTGACCACGACAGGGCCATTCCAGGAGCCCAGAATCATCACCCGCTTACCGGCCGGTGACGATATATCGGTGGTCGTGTCTGTATCTCTGCTTCTCTCTGTATCACATACTACGTAGACCGGTACGGTGAATCCACAGTAAGATGATACCGGCGATATCGTTGATGAATGTGGCCCCAGCTGTCACTTTTGCCTTTTCGGCCCGCACTGAAGCGACACCGTTTTTTGTTATTTTTGGACCACCCAGTGGCCCGTAGCAAAAATGAAACAAGGCCATGTAGGTCTTGTTGAGAATCTTTGGGGGAAGTTCATTGGCTTCCCTTGTTAGAGTTAGTTTTTTGTGGCGTTTCATCTTCTACATTTGTATGATAGGGCGATCTATTGGTTCCTCACTACTGGTCCAAGGGAAGGGTCTGAAGCGTATGTCTGAACGGGGGGAGTGGGTCATATAGAGAGAATCCTCACCCCTCAATTGTTTAGAAAATGTGTTGATTTTTTGACGAAAAAAAAAACCAAGGAGTAGGGGGTCACAATGGGATACGGTGCAGCACGCGTTTGGGGATCTTGCGGACCTTGTGGATCCCAATCTTCCTCTTCTTCTTCCACCACTTCCAGCTGTTCGTCTTCTTCAACTTTAAGTTGACGTGCTTCGAAGTCCTTGAGTATGCTGGCCATCCGTTCGGCCAGCTTGATTTTTTCTCTCGAAGATTCCTTGTATAAAGGTGGGCCACACTTCAGCGTGAGCGGGTGGATCACCACTCGACCGTCGACAGGCATTGTTGGTGTTAGGTTCTAGAAAACCTTCAGCAGAACTCTGATTTCCAGGTGACAGGCAGACATGAGGGAAAGAGTGCATCGATGCCTTTTAGCTTAATTTGCGGGATACGCACACCTCCTTTCTCATTTGAGCCACCTCCGACGTGAAAACGTGGTCTCCTTTGATACGCTTCAGACCCTTCCCTTGTTTGTGAAACGGTCCCCCATTACTGATACTGGTTCCCTTAGTGATCCACCCTTAGCGGACAACGTCTTTGGCACGCCTACTGAATCCCCAGGCACATTGGACGACGTCTTCGACACGTCTACCTGATCCCCAAAAAAGTTGAGACGTCTTTGGCACGTCATGCGACGTATCCTGCACGACTTCCAATCCCTGGCACGTAGAAGGTATTTTCCGCTATTTTGGCGCACGTAATTTGATCCATATCGATTGATGGCGATCGATACATCAAAATCGGATTTCAAATTCGTGTTCAGCGACCTCGATTGCCCCAGGGCCTAAGTTCCAGGCAGGGAGAAGACGTGTGGGTATTTTTCGCAGTTTTCGTGTCGTAACTTTTCCTCCATCCCCTTCCCCCGATTTTTTCCCTATTTTGTGGCTAATTTCTGCGGCGGCGCCGATCGATGGTATGACTCATTGCTTAGCGCGTGATTATACAGTGTGATGACAAAATGATCAATATCGATTGATGGCGATCGATATATCAAAATCGGATTTCAGATTCGTGTTCAACAACCGCGGTTACTCCAGGGCTGAAGGCAGGTAGAAGTCCGGGTATTTTGCGCTATTTTCCCGCACCGTAATTTGATCAGTATCGATTGATGGAGATCGATACTTCAAAATCGAACTTCAGATTGGTGATCAGAGACCTCGGCTTACCCCAGTGGTAAAGTTTGGGACCGTCCGGACGAGATCCACAAAAAATCGATAGTTTGATCAATATCGATTGACGGCAATCGATACTTCGAACACGAACTTCAGATTCGTGTTGAGTGACCTCGATTACCCAGGACTGAAGTTTCCAAGCAGGTAGAAGACGTCTGAGTATTTTCCGCTGTTTTCCCGCACCGTAATTTGATCAATATCGATGATGGCGATCGATACTTTAAAAACTAATTTCAGATTCGTGTTCAGCGACCTTGATTGCCTCAGGGACGAAGATCCCAGGTAGGGAGAAGACGTCTGGGTATTTTTCGCAGTTTTCGTGTCGTAACTTTTCCTCCATCCCCTTCCCCCGATTTTTTCCCTATTTTGTGGCTAATTTCTGCGGCGGCGCCGATCGATGGTATGACTCATTGCTTAGCGCGTGATTATACAGTGTGATGACAAAATGATCAATATCGATTGATGGCGATCGATATATCAAAATCGGATTTCAGATTCGTGTTCAACAACTGCGGTTACTCCAGGGCTGAAGGCAGGTAGTCCGGGTATTTTGCGCTATTTTCCCGCACCGTAATTTGATCAGTATCGATTGATGGAGATCGATACTTCAAAATCGAACTTCAGATTGGTGATCAGAGACCTCGGCTTACCCCAGTGGTAAAGTTTGGGACCGTCCGGACGAGATCCACAAAAAATCGATAGTTTGATCAATATCGATTGACGGCAATCGATACTTCGAACACGAACTTCAGATTCGTGTTGAGTGACCTCGATTACCCAGGACTGAAGTTTCCAAGCAGGTAGAAGACGTCTGAGTATTTTCCGCTGTTTTCCCGCACCGTAATTTGATCAATATCGATGATGGCGATCGATACTTTAAAAACTAATTTCAGATTCGTGTTCAGCGACCTTGATTGCCTCAGGGACGAAGATCCCAGGTAGGGAGAAGACGTCTGGGTATTTTTCGCAGTTTTCGTGTCGTAACTTTTCCTCCATCCCCTTCCCCCGATTTTTTCCCTATTTTGTGGCTAATTTCTGCGGCGGCGCCGATCGATGGTATGACTCATTGCTTAGCGCGTGATTATACAGTGTGATGACAAAATGATCAATATCGATTGATGGCGATCGATATATCAAAATCGGATTTCAGATTCGTGTTCAACAACTGCGGTTACTCCAGGGCTGAAGGCAGGTAGTCCGGGTATTTTGCGCTATTTTCCCGCACCGTAATTTGATCAGTATCGATTGATGGAGATCGATACTTCAAAATCGAACTTCAGATTGGTGATCAGAGACCTCGGCCTACCCCAGTGGTAAAGTTTGGGACCGTCCGGACGAGATCCACAAAAAATCGATAGTTTGATCAATATCGATTGACGGCGATCGATACTTCGAACACGAACTTCAGATTCGTGTTGAGTGACCTCGATTACCCAGGACTGAAGTTTCCAAGCAGGTAGAAGACGTCTGAGTATTTTCCGCTGTTTTCCCGCACCGTAATTTGATCAATATCGATGATGGCGATCGATACTTTAAAAACTAATTTCAGATTCGTGTTCAGCGACCTTGATTGCCTCAGGGACGAAGATCCCAGGTAGGGAGAAGACGTCTGGGTATTTTTCGCTGTTTTCGTGTCGTAATTTTCTCTCCATTCCCCTCCCCCCCCCGATTTTCCCCTCTATTATTATTATTATTATTATTATTATTATTATTATTATTATTATTATTATTATTATTATTATTATTATTATTATTATTATTATTATTATTATTATTATTATTATTATTATTATTATTATTATTATTATTATTATTATTATTATTATTATTATTATTATTATTATTATTATTATTATTATTATTATTATTATTATTATTATTATTATTATTATTATTATTATTATTATTATTATTATTATTATTATTATTATTATTATTATTATTATTATTATTATTTACATGGCTAAAATCCATGTGAAGGACAATATAATTAGAAACAGTATACAATGACATCCACATGACATTGGCTACCGATCCAGACCAAAGTGTAATAGAATGATTAGAAAGCATATGCGATAACAAACACCCGGAGAATGAAAAATAGAAAGGAGAATAGACCAAGAGGGACTCTGCCACAAGATCTCGTTATGTCCTAGAATTATTTATGAATCGACTTGCATTCGTAATAAATGGCTTCAGGTCGTACGGAATAACTGACTTTTTGGCAAGTTTCATATAATCCGAACCTGCTCTATTGACAAAAAAAAATTATGTCGAATTGAAGATTTTGCAGTGCTTAATGAAAGCTTCTCTCCTCCACCTCGGGTTCTAGATGGTCTCACCATGAAGAAATCACGTTTGTCAAGTCCTCAGAAACCATGGAAAATTTTGTGTACCATTACGAGGTCGTATATTCTTCGTCTGTATGAAAGTGTCTGTAGCCCAAGTTGTTTGTTTCTTGTATCACTGCTGGGAATAGCATGGTAATCAAAGCCACATTTCCTAATAAATAGTTTCCTAGTGAAGCTGTTTTGGACTTTTTCAAGTCGAAGTATATTTTTCTTCTTAACTGGGTAAAAAATTGTTGTTCCATACTCAAGCATCGGCCTAACGTAAGTCTTATAAGCTTTGACAAGGACAGATGGGTTTTAGTGGAAAGACTTCTAAAGAGATTGTGTACCACAGCTATCGCTTTATTTGCAATTTGTTCACAATGCGCGTCCAAAGCTAAATTTGCATCGAGGAGGAACTCGAGATCTGTTGTTTGATCAGTGCTTGTAATCTCATTTTCACCTTACTTGTATGTGTAGCCAAGATTTCTTCTTCCTAAATGGGGCACCTTAGTTTTTTCTTTTGATAAAGGAAGCCGCCACTCCTGGGACCAGCGATCAACAGCATCTATAGCTTGCTGCAGAAGGTTTTGATTATGGATTGGTGAGATATAGTAAATTTTCAAGTCGTCAGCAAAAGCTATGCATTTCACTCCTGAGTTCGTTATTAGTGACGGTAGTTCGTGGGTATAGATATTAAATAGAATAGGGGATAGAACGCAACCTTGTGGAACGCCACTAAGAGCCAGTTGTGGTGCTGAATAATTGGAATTCACGCGTATAGTAAAAGTTCTGTGATCTAAAAACTCAACTATCCAAGAAATTATTCGAGGATGTATGCCCACCATGATCTGTTTAGCTTTTAGTCTCTTATGACACACCCTATCAAAGGCTTTTGCAAAATCAAAATAAATCACATCAAGCCGGTATGTCATCTATGTCATTAGTATGTTATCTATGTCATTGGTCCAATCACTCAAGGCCTGTAGCATAGCTGTCTCAGTGGAACTTTTTCTCTGAAAACCATGTTGGTTTGTTGAGATTATGTTGTGGTGATCCAAGTATGCAACAATTCTCTTTTTAAGAATTTTTTTCGAAAAGACAAGCGAACATAGATGTGACACTAACCGGTCGATAATTTTGCGGTGTCGTAAATAGGGGCTTTTTCGGTATTGGAGTAACTATAGCGCTGTTCCATCTATGTGGAACTTCAGCTGTCATGAAGCTTAAATTGTAAATGAATTCAAGAGGCTTGACAACACTTGCACTTGCTTGTTTTAC
Source organism: Heligmosomoides polygyrus polygyrus (assembly GCA_947396885.1). Classification (NCBI taxonomy): domain Eukaryota; kingdom Metazoa; phylum Nematoda; class Chromadorea; order Rhabditida; family Heligmosomidae; genus Heligmosomoides; species Heligmosomoides polygyrus. The sequence goes on from OX377206.1 coordinate 42,697,955, forward strand.
AAAGAAAAACGGTATTTCATCAGGCGTTTGAGACTAAAACGTAGGCCATCTTGAAAGTTCTTCGTACAATTCGTCTGCATGAAACCAAACAGAATCTTCCATGATGGGGAACGCATTGATTGGGGATGATACATTGTCAAGATCATTATCAGTGAAAGCTTTTACGAAAGTGTCCGCTAATAGTTGAGCTTTATCTAGGTCGTTTCTGACAATGCTTCTATCTTCTGTGACTAAAACTCCAATACTTTTCTTCTCTTGAAGTCTTGATCTCATGAATTTGTAGAAAGCTAATTTGTCTTTTGCTTCAACAATTTTCTTTTCTTGACAGCGATTGTATTTTGCATGTTTCTGAGAAAATTTGAGATTTATACGCTTATATTCACTTCAGCTATCAGAGGAATTGTTATTTACTGCTTTATTCCATGCTGCATGTCGGAGATTGAATAAATTTAGGAGATATTTGGGTAAAAATTTACAGCAGGCTGGGACTTTCTGGACTGGAACAAATAACTGAATGGAATGTTGCAGTATAGCAAGAAATAGTTCGTATTTTTCATCTACGGAGTTTACCGTGTTTAGGGAACTGTACCAATCTATTTCGGCCAAGTGTTTTCGGATGGCGTCATAGTCCGCGCTCATAAAGTTCTTTCTGAGGACAGAGCGTTTAGTTCTGCATAGTGGTTGATGTGGAAATTTTCGTTGTTGTAATCGCTGCTACCAAGAGGGGGACTCGTTTTTACATCTTGTATCATTCTGTCTGCGTTGCATAGAATCAGATCAAGAGTGTGGTTACCCAGGGTGGGTTCATGAACATGCTGTGTTAGGTTGTGCGTTTCTATAAATTCAATAAAGTGTTTGGAAATGGAACTGAATGAGGACAATAAAGGAAACCAGGAAATGTCTGGAAAGTTAAAGTCGCCCGCTAAAAGGTAGGGATGCTCCCAACATAACATGCCGCTTAAGGCTTTCATGAGTAATTCACTGTTTTCTGCAGAGCAATTTGGAGTTCTGTATACAAGTAGGACTCTTGGAGGCTTGGATACTGGGCAAATATCACAACATAAAATATTTTATATTTTCTGGCTAATTTCTGCGCCGGCGCCGATCTATAGTATGACTCATCGCTTAGCGCGTTATTATAGAGTATGATATTTATTTATTTATTTATTTATTTATTTATTTATTTATTTATTACAATGCACATATTTGTGAGCTATATAATTTATAGCGCACAAATAAATGTGTTGTAGTAAATAAATATATATACACATACATATACACATACATACATACATACATACATATACATATATACATTTGCATATATACATATGTATATGTATATATATACATATACATATACATCGCACTCGCTTCCTACTAGTTTAACCGTCAAGTGAGTAAAGAATGATGATGAAGTTGGACGGTAATCGGTCACTTTTGTAAACGTGACACATGTTCAGCAGGTATCTTTATGTGAAGCTGCTTGAATGCATACTAGACTTATTCGATTTATTCAGTGGTCGAACGTCAGCATTTTATTCTTCTCGTGCATGTTGGAACTAATTCCCAGACCAGATACGGATAAAGGTCGGTAAAAGGGGGTTAAAAGGCTCCACGGCATTTATAGCCTTTCTTAGCTTCCTAGCTGGAGCATACCACGCTGTTTGCGTTTGTTTTAATTTTCTAGCGATGACTTCCACCGAATGGCGTAGATTCTATAAGACCTTACAAATTGAGAGGTTTCAAACGGAAAACAACGATGTGCTCAGTGCTAATGTAGGTATACCGTATTTATATTTATATTTATATTTATATTTATGTTTTTATTTGTATTTACATTTATATGCCTTTCAATATTTTACAATATGCGGCATCTCATTAGATCGACCCATTCGCGCTTTGTTTTCTTTCTTGCTTCTCCTTGCCAACTGCATGTTCTAAAGGCTTTCTGGAATACATCCGGCCATCTAGATTTAGGTCGTCCCATTGTTCGTTTGGAAGGCGGACACTCCATAATCTGACAAGACCACTTATTATCAACAGTATCAGAGATCTTCCAGCAATATATCCATTTTCTTTCCATGGCACAGTCAACCACATTTTTGACCTTAGTAATTCCTCGCAGCCACACGTTTTGCTTTCTATCTCGAAGACTCACTCTTAGCATTTGAGGCTCCATGCGCCTTTGTGCTGCTGCAAGTTTGTCCTTGGCTGGTTTTGATAGAGACCAGGTCTAAGCTTCATACAGGATTGACGGCAATATACTATAGATTGGATCCAATCGAAAATCTTCGGATAATTGGATGATTGGGATATGGGCGATTTTGCGGACTCCGGTTTTTTGGATGAATCGGATAACGGCAATTTTAAGGACCCGGTCTTTCGGCTATCCGACTCATTAACGCAGGATGCAGTTTATCAGAGTACTACCGTTTTTTACAGAGGAGCCCATCCTTTAACAACAACAACAACAACGCATGTATCGAAAGATTCTCACTTCTCGTCAAGGAAGGAAACATCAAAGAGGTGGATCATTCTAAACATGGATGTGCTAAATTTCCGTTTCCGTGCTTCGAATTTCGGTTTGCGGCTGTTTTTGGTCCATCCGTTCCGATCCGTGTTCCTCTCTCCTTTGGTCCGGAAGACGGAACGGAAATGGTGACTCATCACTCGTTCATTGCTTTGCACTGCCTTCATTCACCTCTTGAACATAAACGAAAGGCTGAAGAAAGAGATTAATTATGCGTTTGTGATCGCGTTGCTTTCAAACCGGTGGTGTATTCTGATGTCGAAACACTAACCAAATTGGAATTTTTTTCTTTTTTTGAAACGATGTACTATCGAATAAGATAGGTCCACAAAGGTTCCATGAGTGTTTGAGTAAAAATTAAATTCCCTACCCGGAGCGTGCTTATCTTTATCCCTAGTAACCTTAGTTCTGGCTTAGAGCATCAAATCTAGATCAGTGTTCTATAAGCACTCTTAGGGTGCTAACAATGCGCTTCATAGGGACATTGGATATATCCTAGACCTAGACGGAGGAGGGCATGCGGTGTCTTGCCTTCCGAATCCCTTCCTCTGAGTTTGTTTCAGAGCTTCAGCTACTGCCAAATGATCAGTGGTACCCATGCGAACTCAGAGCGTGTTTGTTATGTCGTGGGTGCTGAACGCAACCGTAACCTAAACTCTCCCCCTCCTAATTGGGGTAGATCTGGGACATTCAATAAGACCGGTTAACTGCTATGAGTGGCGAAATGTTTGAAATTTTACTCGCCAGCTGGGTTCGTTGTGTTTAAAATACGCTCTTGCTATTTGCAGAGAGATTTTGCACAAATTTCGATTTATTACACCAGTAGTGTGGAATTTCATCTTAGTAGTAATACGAATACAAGGATTTTTTTTATTGTTATATGTTGCTGAAAAGCGAGTCGCATGCTGCATTCGCTATCAAAATTCGTTAACAACAACTCAGTTTTTACTACCATATAATTATGGATATATGTATATTTATGAAAAATTAGAAGTAATGAGTATTGAGTCAATTCCGTTTCGGTGTTTCATATTTCGGTTTCTGCCCATTTTTGGCCTCTTCCTCTTGTTGCGTCTTCCGCCTTTTTCAGTTTGCTCACATCCCTAATTCCAAGATGAATTATTCTAAGATCCGGGCTTTCCAAAATCCCATTATCAAATGACGCAGATTGGGTCGGGGAGGAGGGGTCACCATGTATTTAGTGCTTTTCCTCCTTCATAAGAACTCACATCAATGTCGAATTACACCATAAATGGTCTAACACAGTTCACCAAATGGTAGACACACAAGTGTTGAATAACAGTATTAACTTCATGAAGCACAAAGTGCGGTATGAGATTGTTTTACATGGTATCCCCCCTTGAACCAATTTGCGTAATGCTATACAATGCTATACAATGTGAAATAGCGAAGTGCCGATTAGAGGGCGTGCGTAATCCATTCTCTCCCTCTGTCCCTGTTCTTGCTGTCTCCGGTAGCGTAACATGGTATTTAAAGGAAAAGATGCCAAGATCGACGTAACGCTTAGCAGCCTGCTAAATGCATTCAACGTTATTACGACACTATTTCGCAGTAGGGGTCGAAAAAGTATGGCTCAGTAGCGTTCCCTCCCTCGAAATTCGTTTTGACTGTGCTTTTATTCGATGTGCGCGATTTCAAAAATGAAGCGAGGAAATTGAACGGGTTATCAGAATTTATCCGATTTTATCCGAATCATCCAGTCCGGATAGTTGGATGATTCGGATAATGGCAAATTTGAGGGCACCGAATTTTGGATGATCCGGATAAAAGCAATTTTGCGGTGGCCGGATAATTGGATGATTCGGATCGTGATATCCGAATCGGATATCCAAAAATGACCCATTCGGATTCCAATGTGTACAATATACACTTATTAAAAAGGCGTCGTTTCCACTTCATCTTCACCGTCCTTGATGTTAAAAAGTTTTCATATCGACAGAGATTGCTCCCGCCTGCACGAATCCTATGGGTGATTTCTTTGGAGGGTCTCGAGTGAGGTAGATATCTTGTCCCAGGTATACGATAGACTTCACATTGTCGACGTCTTTCCACCTCAGGGTGATAGATGTGTCAGATGACGCCATTATTTTTTTGAGGCACTTATTTTTAATCCACACCTAAGAGAGTTTTGATCTAGTTCGTTAATAATGGTTTGCAGTTCTTCCTCGGTTTTTGCAATTAAAACAACGTCGTCAGCAAGGCGAAGGTTGGTGAGCCAAGTTTTGTTAACTGATATTCCTCAACCATTCCAAGTAAGTTTCCCAAAAATATGCTCCAACGTAGAGGTGAATAGTTTGGGTGGAGATGTACCGTAGGTGCGGCACATATTGTCGGAGGTTTGCTAGCTACATGCATCGAGATTCCAAATCATTTAGGCTCTTTCAGGGTTCGGTAGCACTACACATACGGTTACGGCGGGCAGCACAACAACGGCTACTATGGCTGCATGACATATGCACTTCAACTTGGCATGAGATCGAGATAAAATTTTCGCGCAGCTCTTGAAGGTGATAGCTCAAAGCAGCTGTTAATGAGCTGCCTCCCAGCGCTGCCGAACACGATGTTCACCTCTTCACAGCTGCGTGCCTTGGGGAGGGGGCGTTCGTATCGGCTGGTTGTAGACGCCGCGGCCGCGCGCCAAGGTGACCATACCTGCGGCTTAATCCCCCTGCCCACGTCTCCGCTCACGCTGTGACATCCGTCGCGCGCGCGGGGACGACGGCCCGACGGAGGCCGTAGAGACGTACACAGGTCGACAAAGTTTGTTTGGTCTACAATCAATAACATCTTCAGAGGATTTACAAAACCAGTGTAAAGATACATGCTGGTATGAAATAAGCATAGCTCTACATCAGAATTTCGCGCTCTATCTAATGAGCTCTATCTTATGCCAATCAATACTACCGTTGATGCGATATTTTTCAAATTTAAAACTGAACAATAATTCTTCGCAGTCCTGCCGCGACGCTGTGAAAGGTATATTTCCACGCTAAAATTTCATCCAGAATTCAACTATAGTGTCCTCCCGTTATAACGCCTCCGGATAAGACGCGACTCTCGATATAACGTGGATTTTCTCTAACCCCGGCCAGCTTATCCTTACGCCAATACAAACCAACTCCGCTTAAGACGCGTCGGATATAACGTTACTCCCGTTATAGCACGGATCTGAGGGAAACTCTTCGTACAAAATGACGTTATAAGGCGACCACGGCTTAGCTCCCGTCCCACACAAAAAAACCATGACCAGCAAGATGCTGACCACGTCTGTAATCAGACCAACCCTTCGATTGCTTCGTTCATAGTCACGACAAGCACCCGGATGGCAGCGTATTAGATGCATATCAGTGTTTTGTCTCATGCGCTGTCACGAAAAGTGTTCATAACCAGTAACAGTGGGAGGCTCCTGATAGTCGTCAGAAGCTTCCGAACATTGGGAGATTTCTCCTCTATGGGAAACGAGAGAGGACGCGAAAACAAACTCTGATTTTTCAAAACAATGCCCTTCATTTAGATTCAAGGCTGAAGATGCTATTATGGATGTTATGATGTATTAGGATGTTAGGATGTTTTGTTACGACCAAAAGAACTTTCACACCATGCGGGACATGTGCCTTCATCCTCTGCTTTTCGGTCAGGATTACAGCTGCAGCGCTGTTTGATTGCAATCAACATTCCGAAATCACGGGATAGTGCTGATAAGCTATTTGCAGCAAGGATCTCGGATGTGGCACGCGATTTAAGATAGCGTAGTGGGCTAAAATCTTGCACGCAGGTTGGGAGTGCTGATTCGATTCCCGCCTGGCACGATAGTTTTGATCACAGCAGAAGATCTTGCAACATTCAGTTGCACAATTGTGCTATTAATCACGTCTAACTACCCCTGGTACTCTGTTATTCGTCACACTCGTTTTGCGTACTTATGCATACAACAGAGAGTATCTTTAATGGTAAGGACAGGCTTCATAAATAATTTAAAGTTGTTCTTTGCCTTTACACTTTTTTCATAGTCACATATTTCATCACTATAACCGTATTTAGCCATTATGTGTGATTTTAGATAAATCTGTGCGTAAAATGATGTGAAAATTTCAGCTCCGGTTAGGACGCCACTCCCGTTATAACGCAGATCTTCTCCGGTCCCTCGTTGTCTAAATACCTTCTAGAAGAGCCGATTTTCTTTGAAAAACAAATATGCGTTAATGCTATTGGAGACATGTTTCCAAGCCAACATTCTACGCAGAATCCAATCACGAATTTTATGATCACAAACAGAGGGTGTCTCAAAAAAAATGTATACACTACTTGAAAGGTGATAACTTTCCTCAGAGCAAAGATACTGAAAAATTTTACAGCTCATATAAAAGCTTAAAAAAGTAAAAATTTTCTGCGTAATAGGCGGTATTGGTTGCGCCATGCATTCGTCTGAAACCCCGCATTTTATACTCGATTGATTGTTTTCGCTTGAATGCTTGCCATCTTTTCATCACAAAATGGTCCTTTCGATTGATGTGAGTTTTTTAAGAGAAAATGCAGGGTATTCTAAAAAATGCTAGTAAAGCATTTGAAGATGATTGACACTCATACAAAAGCACAGGGTAAAGAAATTCGTGTGGCGTGCAAATAGTCAAGATAGCGTGATGCACTCGACTGAAACATTGCATGCCAGACTCGATTGACGGCGCTTGCGCTGACTGCTTGTTAATATTCTGTTACTACTTGGCCACACTAACCTGTGCTGTGCCTCTTTTAACGTTTAGAAAGTGACAACCACGTGAAAGACACGTGACATGGGAGTTTACTGATTGCACAATTATCGCTTTCTCTATCACTCTAATAACCCTACTACATACCTAAATCTAGAACAGCATTCAGGCCCGGCTCTAGGCTGTTCTTCGAAGAGCAGAAGTTTATCCTGAAGTACCACTGGAAGTTTGAAAACACCGTCGAAGTACATAGGCGATTCAGCGACACCCTGTATTGACTGTACAATAAAGGATTGGTGCTACTTCACTACATGTTTTTGGTCCATTTACAAAAGTAATGACGGCGGTAAGCAAGGATTGATTGGTAAACTTCTACCCCTTGGAGGCACTGCCTCCAGAGCTTGATAGCAGCGAGCAAGGAGCGATTAATAAACATAACCTCGTCCCCTAGAATTAAAACTATATGTGTTGAGAGACCTCGATTACCCCAAGGCTTAAGTTTCGGACCGCTTGATTGACGTCTACAAAGAATCAATAATGTGATCAATATCGATCGATGGCAACCAAAAATTCAAAAACAAATTTCAGATTCGTGTTCAGCGATCTCGATTACCTCAGGGCTGAAGTTTTGGAACTCCTGAATGACATACACAAAAAACACACAACTCCTTTATATAATAGGATAGGATATCAACTTCGTGATTGAATTCGGCGCAGAATGTCGGCTTGGAGACATGTCCCCAACGGTTAGATACACACAATTTTTTTTCTTCAAAAAATGAGCTCTTCTAGAAGGTATTTAGATGACGTAGTTGAATTCGGTGTGAAATTTTAGCCTGGAAATATACCTTTCACAGCTTCTCGCAGGTTTGCTAAGAAATATTTTTTAATTTCGAATTTGAAGAATCTCGCATCAACAGTAGTATTGATAAGCTTGAGGTAGAGCTCATTAGATAGTGCTCGAATTTTTTTGTAAACCCTTTGAACATCCTATTGACTGCAGTCCCAGCAAATCTGGTCGAGCTGCGTGCTCCGCTCGTCCGTCGGGCCGTTGTCCGCCGCGTGCGCGACGGGTGTCACAGCGTGAGGTAAGACGGCGAGCTAGGGGTAGACGCCACAGGTGTGACCACTTGGGAGCGCGGCCGCGGCGCCCACGATCAGCCGTTATAAACGCTACGCACCCCGTGCCTTCTAGCTTCTTCAACGTGTTGTCACTTATCGTCGTGGTGTCATGCTTTCCTTTATTACGTTTTTGTAGGGTTTTGTTCAGATTCATACAGTACCGCGCATATGATTTGGTCAATTGCCGAAAAGAACGCTTTGGAGCGTTCCAAAGCGGCTTTTTGAATAACTTTTTTAAAATCGAGCACTTGCAGAAAACCACATTTTTGAGCTCAGCAGCTCGAGCTCTATGTATCTTTTGACATATAAATTAATAGAGTTGAACAATGCATATAAGCCGGATCAATCGAGAGGCGCGACAGCCTGTAGAGTGAGCGTTTGAGGAGTTTTATCGGAATTCTCTAGCTGCCCTACTCAGGAGTTGCTCCAACAAGGGAAGGGTCTTAAGTGTATTTCTGAACGGGGGGAGCAAGTTATATAGAAAGAATCCTTTCTCCTCAATTAGTGTAAAAATGTGTTTATTTTTCGCCAAGTCGTTAAACCCAAGGAGTAGGGGGTCACAAAGGAATACGGCGCTTCACCAGTTTGGGGGTCTCGTACGTCCGCGATGCCTCTGCCATCGAGTGGCTCGGAGCGCAGTAGAAGTGGGGTTGCTTCCTTCGACTGACTTGTTGAAATTCTGAGTCTACACCATTTTCAGACGTTTTTGTGTCTAATTTTCCAGATGAATGCTGTGGTATTCAACATGATGATGTATAAGTGTTCAACATCAGTGATACTTAGGCAGAAAGTGCATGAAGCAGCACTGGGCACAATACGGACAACGTATAAAAGCTACAGGCTCCTCACAGTCTGTATCCATATATTGACAAATGACCTCGAGAAAAACCATCCTGCTTGGATTTTCAAAAGAGACCAGGATGTGACGTCGGAGGTGGTTCAAGTGGGAATCGCGGTCTGTGGATCTCGCAAATTAACCTAAACGGCATCGATACACTCTTTCCCTCATCTTCTCCTGTCACCTGGAAATCAGAGGTTTGCTGAAGGTTTTCTAAAACCTAACACCACCAATGTCCGCCGACGGTCGAGTGGTGATCCACCTGCTCACGCTGAAGTGTGGCCCACCTTTAGACAAGGAACCTTCGAGGGAAGAAATGAAGCTGGCCGAACGGACAGCCAGCATTTTAAAGGACTTCGAAGCCCATCAATTTGAAGTTGACGAAGTTGTTGTAGTTTAGAAACCGGTTAGCAAGTCGCAAGGAGGGTACTCCCCAGCTGGCAAATGTCTGAAAATGGTATAGACGTCAGATTCCTCCAAATCTCAACCAATCAGTTGAAATGCAAAAATAGCATCACAGATGGACCAAACCTCGACCTTCGTCGCATAAAGCAACGCCACTATCCACTGCGCTGCAAGCCGCCTACATGTGGCGGCATCGTGGGCGTGCAAGACCCAGAACCCGTGAGGCGCCGGTTCCATTGTGACTTCAAGGACCCCCTACTCTTTGGGTTTAACGACTTGGCAAAAAATAAACAGATTTTTACACTAATTGAGGGGTGAGTATTCTCCCTATATGACTCGCTCCTCCCGTTCAGACATACGCTTCAGACCCTTCCCTTGTAAGACTGTCCAACATGCTTTTGGAGTGCGCCGTGAACAGTGCATATAGAATCCAATGGGCGCGAGAGCCTGTAGAGTGATTCCTTGTTGACAAAAACGGCCTATCTACATGTGTGAAGAGTATAGCAAACCAATTAGCTTCTGTCTGTCTAGCAAACAATGAGTTTTGCAATTCCATCGACTACGGAGCATGTTGGGGGGTGATGCTAAACTGGACGCACGGGTTCGTGTAGTTCACCCTCACTTTGCCTGAAGTACTGCGTGTGCGTTTTAAACCAATAAGCAGCTCTGTTGTATAATTATCGATGAGCGCGTAAGTCACAGTTACATATCGCTTGTTGGCGGTGTGTTCGCCATCTGGTGGTGTTCTTGCCTTTATCGTGCCTTTTCGCTAAGGATATCCATTTACGATTATTCGACATTCCTCTTTCAATGCGTTGTGTTTTCACCTCATCAGTTCACTTCTTACTAGAGAAGAGCTCGTAATGCTGATTACGAAAATGGATGTCAAGATTGCAAAATGAAATAAACGAGTTATGGCCTGCCGAAATCGTAGGGCCCACCACAGGCTGGCTATGCGACCCAACTGGCGCGAGAGTGGTGAATCATCGGGGCTCCGTAAGGGGTCGTTTAGTGTGCGCGCGACGCGCGACGCGATGCCATGATAGTGGCCGAATTGATCAATCGCGTCGCTCGATCAATTTGGCCACTACACATGCATCGCGTCGCGCGTCGCGCGCACAATAAACGACCCCTAAGGCCCCGTTTATTCTTCGTCGCGGTGCGACGCGATGGCCACGCAATGAGGCCAAATTGATCGATCGCGTCGCACAATCAATATGGCCACTATACGTGGCGTCGCGTCGCGCCGCGACGAAGTATAAACGGGGCCTAAGGCCTAGTTGTTGCGCCGCTGTGCGGCCGCGCCGCTCAGCGGCGCAAGTATAAACTAGGGCTAAAGGCTCCCACACACTTCTGCGGCAACGCCGCGGCCTTATCCTTAACCATAGGGCAGGGACGCAGAGTTCGCCGCCGGCGGCGTCCCTGCCCAATCCTTAATCATAGCAGCGAGCGGCGCTGCCGCAGAAGTGTGCGATGGCCTTAAGAGGGGCATGCTGCGGCGGTGGCGCAGGAGTAGTGCTCCCGCCCATCAGGTGTGACGTCCTTGGTTCGGTTCCCGTTGCTGCAAATGCAAATCAAATCATAATTTATCTTTAAAATAACCTTTTGTTCTAAATTATGACATGTATTTGATGAAATAGCCAGGAAAACCACCACACACGTTTGCGAAAATGCTTGAAGGCAAAAAAATTGTGAAAAAACGCTAATAAACATTTTTATTTACCATTTTCAACAAATAGAGTCAAACTCTTATATCGAAGAACTGGAGGTGTTTCTAACAACCTTGGCATTCATGGAACAAAGCAAAAAAGTGTAAAGCAAAAAAGTAAGTAGAATGTATAATAAGGAAGAACAAAAGTCGTTGATCTACTGCAAAAAATTGTGAATCGGACATGTTGTTCACACACTGCACATCTTATACGTGCAGCCTCTCTACACTTAGCAACAAAACAGTCATTTGTAGCAAAATCAAACAAATACTCACCAGGAGTGACAAACACACCTGGGGCCGGATTCATGAACGCGACCGGAGGTGGATCCTACCCCCATTTACCTCGATGGCAACTTACCCGCCACTTTCCCTGAACTCCCTTTTCTGATTCATTACGGCCAAAGCAAGGGTTTTGCTTCACTGCCAATTTCTGACCCAAAGCATCCCTCCGCTGGCCCGCTGCAGGTTCTGAGCTGGCAGCGGGCCGGCGGAGGGATGGATTGGGTCAGTACTTGGCAGTGAAGCAAAACCCTTGCTTGAAGGTAAGTGTTTCCCTACACGCTGACGAGGTAGCATTTACCTCGACACTTACCTCGGGTTTTCCCCGCCGTACGAAGGTAAATTGTGCGTAAGTGGGAAGTGTGGGTAAATTTTACACTTAACCGCAGGTAAGTCGTTCATGAATCCGGCCCCTGGATGATCATCAATGTAATCTGCCTTATGCTATGAGTATTTCAAAAAGTTTGAAAACCTAGTATCAAAGTGAATACATTCTCATGGATGGTGCTCGAGTTTTCCTCACCCTTGTCGTCGCAATGGTCCTAATCAGACTCGTCATCAGTAGATCCCATCTGATCCCAAATTTTCGTCCATTTCGACCTCAACTGAAGCTGCAGCATCGTCATGTAGAGTAGCTGCGATCCATCTAGCTACCTTCTTCTCCTCACGAGTTGGTGCATCGTTGTCGTCTGGCCAAATTTAGCGAAAAGAATGGACACCACCTTTGCTGTTGAAAGGGACATAGTGAGTGAAGAAAAAGCAGTAGATCGACATTTTGGGCTTCCACATTAATCAAAAGTGCAGTAGATCAACGACTTTTTGTTCCTCCTTATCATACATTCTACTTACCTTTTTGCTTCACACATTTTTTTGCTTTCTTCCATGAATGTCAAGGTTGTTAGAAACACGTCTAGCTATTTAATATATGATTTGGACTCTATTTCTGCAAAATAGTAAATGAAAATGTCATGTGTATGGTAGAATTGTGAAATTCCCGGCTATTTCATCAAACACGTGTCATAATTCAGAACAAAAGGTCATTTCGAAGATAAATTATGATTTCCAGGGCCTTCTTACGGAGCCCCGGTGACTCACCACTCTCGCGCAAGGTGTGTCGCATAGCCAGCCTGTGGTGAGGCCGACTTCGGCAGGCCATAACTCGCTCAGGAATTTCATCTTGCAATTTTGGCATCCATATTCGTAATCAGCATTCCGAGCTCTTTCTAATGATCCTCGTCTCAACTTGAATACTTTACATTACGGTCTATAAAAAAGCGTTTGACAACCTCGCGTGGCAATCCCACGAAACATAAGGGACTCAACATAACACTCCTCTTTGTACATGGAATAGTCCGACCACGTACTCAGATAATGGTCTAAGGATAATATAATAACAAATAATGCAGATAAGTATTTTACCTCTAACATATACTATAAAACTAAAGCTGGGAGTAGTCAATACAAAATAAAAGATTTTGGCAATCTAAATAAAGGATTGCATTGTATTAATAATTGTACAATTTGTAAACTTATTAAGTAAGATGACTATATAATTTCTAGTACGACGAAATCGAAAATTATCACATTTAAATCAACTAATTCGTCGTGCAATTCTAAACATATAGTGTATTGTATCACGTGTAAACAGTGTAATGTTCAATATGTAGGTATAACCATTAGAAGTCTAAATGAAAGTATAAAAGAACACATATACTACATGAATAATAAAATGAAGTTTAGTATTTTTACACACATTTTCATGAATGTAAATCTGAGTTTGAAGTTACAATTTCAGATTCACTAGAAAACAAAAAGATAAAATTGTATTACTTAACAAAGAGCGTTTCTGGATAAAATTGCTTAAAACAGCTTATCCGTTTTGATTGAACGACAATATTAAAGGATATGAAAACATTTCAAACATTTAATGCCCCTTTTACATAAGTCGAATCACCCTTACTTTTCGTTAATAATTAATAGAGAAAGACAAAACATAAGATAAAAGAAAAAACACAAAGGTGATAACGGAAAACATGAAGAAATCCTTAACTACTTAAAAGATAATAAAAATAAAATTCAAATATTAGAACTTTACAGAAAGCTAAAAGGTCTTACAAAAAAACCATTAACCCAACTGTTAGATTTAACTATAGATCCACAATTCCTTAAAGATCATAGAAATAAAACTAAGTTGATACTATAAAGTTTTTTAACACAGATTAGATATAAAACTTTCAAGATTACAACTGCTATAGCAGGTAGGGCAAAATCTTCAAAACTGCTCCTATGGTGCCTCACACTCTATTGCACGTACGCGATTCATTCACTGAAGTGCTCGTTCTATTTATTAGTTATATTTCCATTTTAATGGTTCTATTACTGGACCCTTTACTGAACCCTCTTAACTGGTGTTGGCTCCCTTACTGGTCCCTCCTTGACTGGTCCTTCACTGGTACCCCATTTATTGGTCCCATTCACTCGACCCCACCCCCTTCACCGCTCTCCATTACGGGTCCCACCTTCACTGGTTCTCCTTTATAGGTAAACCTTTCACAGATCCCCCCTACCTTCACTGGACTCCCCCCCCCCCTCCTTCACCGGTCCCACCCTCACTGGTCCCCCTTTTACTGGTCCCTTTTCAGTGGTTCCTCTTTTATTGTCACCCTTTTCCGGTTCAACCTTCACTGGTCCTCCCCCTCTTCGTCGGTCCCTACTACTACTCTCACCTTCACTGTAGCTCCATTTACAGGTCTCGTCTTCACTGGTCCCCCTATCCTGCACCGGTCCTCCCTTCACAGGACACCCCTACCCCCTCTTCACCGGCTCCCATTGCTGGTCCCACCTTCACTGGTACCCCCTTCACTGGTCCCCTCTTCACTGGTCCCCCTTTATTGGTCAATCTTTTCCCGGTCCCTCTTTGCTGGACCACCATCCTTCACCGCTACCCCATTAATGGTCCCACCTTGACTAGTAACAAGTCTGAATCCGGACAGGCCTTTCGCTCATCGGTGACACCTATTCTGAACCCAGGCACCTGATGAACGACGCCGGTGGCATGTCTTCTCAAGCCGGACGTTTTTTGAGCGACATCGTTGACACGTTGTGTGAATTTGGAACCCCTGGAACGACGTCGTCTGAATCTGGACAGGCTTTTCGCGACATTGATGACACCTCTTCTCAACCCAGTCACCTGATGAAGGACGTCAGCTACATATTTTCTCAAGTCGGACACCTTTGCGTGACATCAGTTACACGTCTTCTTAACCCAGACACCCATTACGCGACATCAGTGACACGTCGTCTGAATCCGAACATCCCTTGCGCGACATCGGTGACATGTATTCTAAATCCAGACGCCTGTTGAACGGCGTCGACCACACCTCTTCTGACTCATACGCTCGCTTTCACGACGTCGATGACACATGTTCGGAATTCGGACGCCATTTGCGTGACATTGGCAACACGTCTTCTCACCCCTCTCCACACGACGTAGGTTACATCACACAGCTACACCCCCCCCCCCCCCCTCCATCCCCACACTTCCTTTCAACACACTCCTCCACCACTTCCGTGCAAACAAACAATCGCACACAGACAAACGACCGCTCTCGCTTATATATAATAGGATACTAGACAAAGTATACATAAATGAGATACTTAATAGCATTCATTCCTTGGAAATTTTTAATACTTTGCAAATTAACACATTACTTGCTAGAGTAAGTATAAGTATGATCCACCAGTATCAACAAAATTTTTACCTACAATAGTTTTCTGAAGTCTATTGATAATAGTGACATATCACCAATTTTATCTAGTACTTGTATGTGGCAAAAATATGTATATTCACAATAATAACAACGAATTTATTGATATTGATTGTAGTCATATTATAGCTGGCAATTTAGTAGTTACCGAAGATAAAATATTAGAAACGTTACTTAGTAAAGGTACAAAATATAAAATATCAAAACCACAGGATAGAACTAAAATAGAAAACTCATATATTGAAGTTATTAATAAATTTTTAAATAAAATTAGATCTAAATACAAGCTAAATGAAAACAACATGAATGCATTGAAAGAACATTTATTTTCAAAGTTTAGAAATAAAATTAAACCTCTGCTACATAATGGTATAGAAAAATTAGAATACATTCCATATAAATGGATAAAACATTATCAAAAGTATTTTGTATTTTGCCCTCTAGATAAGGCTGCAAATAATTATGGAATTATGTGCAAAAAATATAAAAATTTACAAACAATTATGAAAAGACGGAACTAGAAGTCAATAATGGAGACGCTATTATAGCGAATGAAAATATTAGTATCAACAAAGTTTAGAAGCTTAAACATTAACGGTTTGACCATTTTGAGTAAACACAAACATTTCATTATAAAAAATAAATCAAAAGTGGGTAACGACCATCAAATCCCTATAATTTATTGTCTTCCAAAACTACATAAAAACCCAATAAGTTTTAGGTTCATAACGGCGGCGTCAAAAAGTGGTATTAAAAACTTAGCGTTATAACTACAACAAATATTTACTTTTATTAAAGACCATTTCATCAACTATTGTAATATAATTGGTAATAGAAATAAAGCAATAAAAACATATGGGCAATCAATAATACAAATATTGCCCATGAATTGAGTACAATACACAACAACAATATAAAAGTATACTCAGCTGATTTTAAAGATATTGTTGTTGTATATTGTTCTCAATTTATGGGCAATGTTTGAATTATTAATTGCCCAATATGTTTTTCTTGATTTATTTCTATTACTAATTATATTACAATAGTTGATGAAATCGACTACAATACACAAGAACAATATAAAAGTATACTTAACTGATTTTAAAGTTATTTTTACTAGCCTGCAACGTACAACTATTCTAAATAATGATAAAGATCTAATTATAATTTGTTTCAAAAACTCACAATGAAGACGCAGCCTGCATAGGGAATAAAATGTTTTATACTGACGACGATTTGTTAAGTTCGAGATATAACTTATTTAGCAAACAAGATATTATATACTGTGTTGAGTATTTATTTAAAACCAATTATGTTTTGTTTATTTCAATTATTTTTCAGCAGAATAAGGGTGTTCCTCAAGGAGGTAATTTTAGATCATCAGTAGCCGACTTGACTTTATCAGTATTAGAATATCATTTTGTCAAGACGTACAGAGATCATAAGGCTATTTTCATACCATACAGATATATTGATGATCTACTAGTTGTACATAATCTAAATGAAAAGTGGTTGATAATATCCTGATGCAGGTCTACAAAGACACCTTAGTATTGAAGAAAACCCATATCAATGAATATTGTAATTACTTGGATATTACTATAAAAGTGACCAATGGAATGATAGTGACCAAATTCTGCAACAAAACTGATAAATTTAGCTTCAAAGTTTTAAGACTCTCCCATAATTTGTCAGCAACGTTAATAAATGTGAAAAAACAGTTATTTTAATGGAAACACTGAAAGTAGCTAACACTTGCTTAAAATTAGAATCTTTCATTGAAAGAATCATTGAACTTAAAAACATATACGCACATAACGGATTAAGGATAAAGGAAAAGGGACGGCGTTACTCAATCTTTCTCGAGGTGCGCCACGCATTTTACTTCTACGGGATGCCGTGGAGGCGATTTTGAATGCGTATTTGGCCATACATTGACTTGTAATGGGCAGCCGGTTTCTAAGTCAGCGCTCTATCCTTCCCAGACAAGTCTGGTACCAATTCACCGACTCCATAGGGATGGAAGGCTTGGTTGGCCTGGGCGGGAAATCCGAACTGGGAACCTGGTATCGGGTGCATGCGACAGCCGGCGCCTCCTTCGACAGCGCTACACGCGCCCTACACAATGGATATACCAATGAATTTATAACAACAAACATATTTAAATGTATACATAAATTTGTTATTGTTAAATAAATTAATAAATAAATTAAATAATATATTAAATAATAATAATTTTGTTATAAATATAAATTTAAAAAGAATAAAAATGAGTTATATACAATAACTAAACAAAATATTGACAAATAAAACGAATGTGATAATAAAATTTTAGCAGACACATATATGGTATGCAATACTAATAATCTGAAATTTTACAATAACTTGGTTATAATACGCAGCAATATATGTAGTATGAGTATGTATCATATGTAAATATTGTTTTACTATAGTTGATGGATAACAAATATTCTTTATAAACGAGGCTGCTAGACTACGAAATAAATGAAAGGCCACCTATTCCGCTTATTCCACTGCGCGTAATGATATTCACCACCAATTCTACCTTTTTTTCACACATAATGACATATACCAGGGGTGCACACAAAGTTTGGGCGTTAAATTTTTTAACGAATTTTTTAACGGAAATTTTTCGTTAGATTTCCGGTAAATCGTTAAATTTCGTTGAAACATACAAATAGCTGCAAACTAAATATTATTTCAAATGAGAAAGTCAGGAAAAACTTTTATGTTTCTACTCCAACAAGTGAACGATTAAAGCTAAACGAACGCAATGTGACATACTACAAAGTAACAAACAATTCACTAATAACAAGGAGTGGACTGAAAATAAACCAGCTATCAACAACAAAGTGGAGTTCCAATTAGATTAGGCAGAACCCGGAGTCTCTACCATTTCCAAGTTCTCTGCAAAACCATTTTGTGTCAATGTTCTACGAGCACGTACATACATACAATCTCAATGCCGGCATCAGCCCGCGAAGTGCCGAAGGAAAGGCGCAATAGGCTCGAGAGACGGTCACCCTGTACATAGTGGATATACGCCTTGGCAAGAAGGCAAATGTATGACCAGTTACATCAGAAACCAGTTACATCAGAAAGCTCAGTTCTTCATTGGGGTAGGTCTCAACGACGCTGCATAAATCTTTTTTGTACATGACAAAAGGCTGTACAGAGCTTTACTACAAGGTAACCCAGTCCGAGCCTGTCTGCGCGGAGGAGCTAATAAAAACGCATTTATAAACCTACAAGTGCAATGTTAACG
Source organism: Heligmosomoides polygyrus polygyrus (assembly GCA_947396885.1). Lineage (NCBI taxonomy): Eukaryota > Metazoa > Nematoda > Chromadorea > Rhabditida > Heligmosomidae > Heligmosomoides > Heligmosomoides polygyrus. The sequence continues at coordinate 42,716,623 of OX377206.1, forward strand.
TTCGGGAAAAGTAGCTTTCCAAATTTTTGCAAATCACTTAGAGCACGTTCAGCGGCCAAGAACCTCGGTCCTTGGTCTCCACTGGTCCAGGTTGCGAGCAAAAATATTTTGGGATTAGCAACCCCAAGTAGGGATAGGCAGGTCTTACAGTACCGCAGCTAAACATTCAACCAAACGGCGTTTGCGACGCAAAATGCGTTTTTGCGCCGCAGCATGATAACTTGCTTCAAAATACAGATTTTTTAACAAAAATTTGCAGCGGCTTATGCGATAGCCTGCGCTATCATATGGCATGTGATTACAATTTGAAAACAAGTAGAAGCCTTAAAAGCACAAGCGAAATGAAGGAGCCATTTAATTGCGTTGACCTGACCTACATCCGTCGTTGCGTCTCGCTTAATTGCGACCTCAGGCAAAACTGCACTTCTTCAATCAAATTTTAAAATCATTGGCTGTGCTCAAATTTAGTTATCTTAATATTTTCAAAATTGTTCTTTCTACGACAATTCATTTGATACCCAATTTGACCGTACGGTATCCAAACTGAACTTGCTGCTGCATCACAATCGTCTTTTTCTTTTATTTCAGGAGAGAAATTACCAATCTTTGAGCTGTTATTGAAGCCTCTCATTTCTTCACGTTGTTGGCAGAGGATAGAACATAACAAGTCGGTAGGACACGAAGTAGAGACTCTGTGCACGAAGTATAAAGAGGCTAGGAGATCAGGTGGCCAAATTTCGACTAGTCAAAGAGGCAGCTTTCTCCAGAAATGTGAAACATGTCCAGTAGCGATTGTCGCCAAAATAAATCCTGTCCTGCTGAACAACAAAACTCCGCGATTTTTCACTTAAAATTTTCAACCATTTTCAACGACACCGTTTATTTGTTGCAACAGTTCGGGCGCTGATGTAGCGGTATGCGTAGTAATTGTGCTGACCTGACATGCCCTGAAGAAGCATTGCGGCCGCCTGCCTGTCCACCGAGTCCCTCTTTACTCTTTATTCGTCCTTTTCCATTGCTTTCAACCTATCGTTTTTTTTTTGCTTTGATTTCATACGGCTTCATTTCGGAACTCGTTGGGACACTTAGGAATTAGAAGTACAGTTCTATCCCAATTCATCGTTTATGCCATTCAAATCTTCTTTCCCTTTCCAATCCGCGGACGCTCACAAAGCACCTTCAAGTCTGTTAGGCTTTTAGAAAAACGCTTGTAATGAAAGCTTATCCGTTTTTGCCTCCATAGCTAATAATGAACTAGTAGGTTTGTTAATTATTGCCGCTGTATCGCGATAAGGAGAAACAGAACTGTGCATTCCAACGTGTTCCCTTATTCAATTTTCAACGTGAATTTTGAACGGACAAAGTTTTCCTATTACATAAACGTCAACGAGGCATGTTTGAACTCGTTGCAGCTTTGCTGCACTAAGGCAAGCTCTTAAGTAGGTGTCTGTTATTGATTTTTGAAATAGAGAAACTTAATACTTTGCCTTAAACAACTTTACTTACTCAATTTTAATTTATGATGTAAACAAATAGTTGCACTTTTGTAGCAGCGATTAAACCGCGGTATACCAGGCGTCTGGATTCACAGTCAGAGGAGCCATTGGCTGTAGCGTTCATTTGGAATTGAGATTCTTCATTCGAGCTTGGCCGACAACGCAAGCAGTCCATCCATTTGAACTTGGTGAAATGGCACACATTTAGAGGCTAACATTAGTATATTCCGTAAAGATCTCTTCTCATTTTAGTCAAAGCACGTTGGAGATAGTAGGGAAGCGCTTATCATAAGGATGCTTATAAAAATATTGAGAAAAACAAAATCTGCGTGAATTAGAAATTCAAAAAAAGTTTATAAGCCCATACTAAAAATAATTTTTGTTAAGTATGGGCCTATGACGAGCTCAGAAATGAAGCCGTATGAAATCAAAGCAAAAAAACGACAAGTTGAAAACAATGGAAAAGGTCGAATAAAGAGTAAAGAGGGACTCGGTGGACAGGCAGGCGGCAGCAATGCTTCTTCAGGGCATGTCAGGGCAGCACAATTACTACGCATACCGCTACATCAGCGCCGGAACTGTTGCAACAAATAAACGGTGTCGTTCAAAATGGTTGAAAATTTAAAGTGAAAAATTGCGGAGTTTCGTTGTTCAGCATGACAGGATTTATTTCGCGAAAACTGGGCGGCAATCACTACTGGACATGTTTCACATTTCTGGAGAAAGCTGCCTCTTTAACTAGTCCAAATTTGGCCACCTGATCTCCTAGCCTCTTTATACTTCTTGCACAGAATCTCTACTTCGTGTCCAACTAGCTGACGCATTTTCGAACTATAGCTTCAAGTTGAAAGATGGATCTCCAGGTCTCAATTCGCTAATAGAGCGTGCTGCCCACCGAAAGTCTGCTTGCTTGCGAATTTGATAGTTGGCAACCGGCCACAAAATGGATGAAATGAATTGCAAACTTGGACTTGTTATGTTCTATTCTCTGTCAAAGGCTTCAATAACAGCTTAAAGATTGGTAATTTCTCTCCTGAAATAAAAGAAAATGACGATTGTGATGCAGCAGCAAGTTCAATTTGGAGACCGTACGGTCAAGTTGGATATCAAATGAATTGTTGTAGAAAGAACAATTTTGAAAATATCAAGAAAACTAAATTTGAGCACAGCCAATGATTTTAAAATTTGATTGAAGAAGTGCAGTTTTGCCTGAGGTCGCAATTAAGCAAGACGCAACGACGGATGTAGGTCAGGTCAACGCAATTAAATGGCTCCTTAATTTCGCTTGTGCTTTTAAGGCTTCTACTTGTTTTCAAATTGTAATCACATGCCATATGATAGCGCAGGCTATCGCATAAGCCGCTGCAAATTTTTGTTAGGAAATTTGTATTTTGAAACAAGTTATCATGTTGCGACGCAAAAAACTCATTTTGCGTCGCAAACGCCGTTTGGTTGAATGTTTAGCGGCGGTACTGTAAGACCTGCCTGTCCCTACTTGGGGTTGCTTATCCTAAAATAGGCCTGAGGCCTGCAATACTAGTGAAGGCTGAGAGGAGAAGTGATAAGCTTATTAGGAAAACAGTCCGTTAAAAAAACTTGTTAAATTTTCAAAAATTTCCATCAAGTCGTAAAGCCGGATTTTAACAAAAAATGCCGTTAATTCGGTATATTTGTTACATCGCTAAACGTTAAAGGTGCGGTGGCGATGCCCATTCCTCCACGTTGCGCCCCTGGAAACTGCTCGCTGTGCGAGTTAAGCTAATCACGGACATTCGAATGCAGGCGACAGGTCTTTGTGACAGGTCGGCCTACGAACAACCATGTCGCATCACATGGTGTATGGTGTATGACAGTTCAAGTTTCTCGAGATAGTGCCTGCTACGGCGTCTGCGGGAGCCGATGCGCACTCGCAAAGCCTGAGAGTGTGAAGACTATGCGAGGGTCCCTGATGCGAGGACGGCATCGGGGCAACTGAGCTAGTCCGAAAGTCCCCTAACGTAAGCAGAATCCGCGTGGCAACGCTAGCTGTGGGTACACTGACGGGCCGCTCGTGCGAGTTGGTTGAACCACTGGAGCAAAGAAGAGTTGATTTCTGTTCGGTGTACGAGACGAGGTGGTCCCGCAGCAAGGCTAGGAGCATAGGACGTGGCTTGAAGGCCGTTCTATGTGGAAGTCCCAGGAACACCAGTGGTGTCGGAATAATCGTCTCCGAACGATTTCGTGTCTCGATTGTAAGCGTCGAGCGCTTTAACCATTGATTGATGAAGATCGTTGTCGCCGCTAAGAAGCGACTCTATTACTTCTTCTCTGCGTATGCTCCGTAGAGTGGCTGCTTGGATCAAGCCAGGGAAGAGTTTTGGAGCCTGCTTGATGAGAAGACAGCAGAAGTACCGCAGAAAGATGTCATCATAGTCGTTGGTGACCTAAACGGGCATGTAGGTGCTGCGAAGGACGCGTACAGCTGTCATGGTGGTTTCGGATACGGGTCTCGTAACGCCGATTGTGAGCGTATTCTTAAATATGCGGAATCGCATATCCTCACCATCGTGAACACCGTCTTCCAAAAGCGCGACTCCCTCCTCATCTCATACTATAGTGGGAGCTTCACTTCTTAGATAGACTTTGTGCTTGTGAAGGATCGCGATCGAAGTACTGTCACAGACACAAAAGTCATGCCGTATCGCCCCACAGCATCGACCGCTGATCTGCACCTTTAAGATCAGCCCTCCGAGGATGAAGCAGGTCGAGCGATGCGGTGCTGCAAGGATCAAGTGGTGGCGAATGAAAGAGAAGGAAGCAGCTGTCATTTCTCGCGTACGGTTACCGACAGTCACGACTGTCGATGAAACCTGGAAAAGTGCAACCGACGCGATACGCCAAGCTGCAAGGTTGGAACTCGGCACTACGAAGCCTTGAATGACGCAAAGTTGACAAGCAGATATGGCTGTGTACGGACGATGTGAAAGTGAAGGTTTCAGAGAAGAAGTCGCTGTATCATGTGTTTCTCGGCGACAGAACAGTCGACAACTGGCAGAAACACCAGAAGGCGAAGAAGGCTGCAAAGAAAGCCGTGGCTGTTGCGAGAGCCACTTATTATCGTGATGTCTACCGAAAGCTCGAGTCGCGCGATGGTGAGAGGTATTTGTACCGAATTTCTAAGACACGCCATCGCCAAACCGAGGATATAGAAAAATTCTTTGGCATCAATGATGAGAGCGGCCATCTTCTAACAGACCGCAAAAAGGAGCTGAAGCGATGGCGTGATTACTTTGAGGAAATTCCCACTATGGAAGTTCCTCATCCGGCTATCCCTTCTGTGGCTTCTGTTCACGGTCACGTTCACAATATCATCGTGGAGGAAACAGAAGCGGCTCTGAAGAAGATGAAACCATGCAAGGCGACAGGACCGGATGATCTGGCAGCCGATGATTGGAAGTCGAAGCTCTGGTATCCTGCTGAGTGGTTGGCTGAGTTTCTCAACCAGGTAGTAAAGGAGAAGAAAGTACCGGAGTGTTATCGCAACAGTACGACGATCCCGATTTATAACAAGAAGGGCTGCTCCAATTACCGTCCGATTCGCTTGCTTTCGCACAGCATGAAAATCTTCGAGCGGATCCTCGATAGGCGAATTCGTGAAAACGTCAAACTCTCCGACAATCAGAGCGGTTTTGTGTTTTGTTGTGGGACCATTGATGCTAAATACGCCGCCCGCCTCCTGGTGGAGAAGCATCGCGAGAAACAGAAGCCGCTGCATATAGCCTTTCTCGACTCGGAAGCGTTCGACCGCGTACCGCGTGAGCTTATATGGTAAGCCTTGCGACGACACAACGTACCTGAGGAACTAATAGAGTGGGTGCGGATGCTCTACCCTTGCCCAAAGAGTAGAGTGCGAGCTGCAGCTGGAACCTCAATGGAGTTTCCCATCTCTGTTGGGGTGCAGCAGGCTTCTGCGCTTTCCCCACTCATCTTTGTTGTCGTCATGGATGCCGTTACGCGAGATCTTCAGCAGCTTGTGCCATGGACGCTGCTTTATGCTGATGACGTGATGCTCACTTGCGATGATAAAGGTGATCTCGAGCGGCAGGTGCAAGCTTGGTGCGACCGTCTGGCGAGGTTCGGTCTCAAACTAAACGTCAACAAGGCCGAGTACCTAACGACTTACGTGAACGAGTCCGGCTCTATTAGGATTAACGGCACTGAGCTTGCACGCACTTCTGCTTTTAAATACCTGGGATCAGCAATAGCGTCTGACGGCGGTCTGATGGTGGAAGTGAACTCACGCGTGAGTGCAGCTTGGTCCAAATGACGTTCGCTGACTGGCGTGCTCTGCGGTAAGAAGATACCAGAGCGCTTGAAGTCGAAGATCTACAGAGCAGTCGTCCGGCCGGTAGCGATATACGGAGCTGAGTGTTGGCCTGCGACAAAGGAAGTTGAAACGCGCCTCAGCGTCACTGGACGGCTGGAGTCACGAGCATGGACCGCATCCGAAATGATGCATTCGGCAGAGGTTCGGTGTCGCGCCGATAGCGGACAAGATGCGCGAAGCCCGCTTGCGATGGTACGGCCACGTTCTGCTTGGGAAAGATGACAGCGTCCGCAAGACAGGCCTTGAGTTGGAAGGTCAGGAAAAAGCGGCGTAGAGGACGCCCGAAGCTGCGTTGGTCCGACAGGTTTCACACGGACATGAAAGTAACTGGTGTCCACCCTGATCAAGCACAGGATCGGGAAAGATGGCGTCATGACACCAGAAGAGCGGACCCCCCCCCCCCCCCCCCCCCGACGAAGCGGGACAAACGCTGGAGAAAAAGAAGAAGAAGAAGTTAAACGTTAAATGTGCACCCGTGATACATACCCACCGATACTACGTACTTCAATGCACGGTATCATATGGTATACTATCACAGAATAAGAAATGATATAGAAGTACCATCTATGGAGATAGTTCAACGGAAAATGGTGGTGTATTGAATATGCATGGTGAGTTACTTTTATAAAATTATTTTTTAATTAAATAAAAAATTATTAATTATAAATACATATTTGTTTAAACGGTACTTGTGAAGCAAAGGGCCCGTGGTGCCGTGGGGTTGCCGGTAAACATGTTAACGCGGCAAGCCCACGGCACCACGGGGCCGGTACTTATGAAGCACCCGTCCTCGGGTGCCGTGGGTTGCCGCGTTTCCGTTGCCGTTGCCGCGTTACCATGTTTCCTGACGGCCCCACGGCACCACGGGACCTTTGCTTCATAAGTACCGTTTAAACTTATTTGTTTACATAAATTTCTTTACCTTTTTGTTCATTTGTTTTATTTGAATTCAAATAAAATTACTAAATAATTTTAAAAAATTCACCTTCTTCAAATTGATAATTAAAATGTAATTATATGAAATAGAATTTAAATAATTATAATAATTCAAAATTCATGACAGGGTTAAACGAATTATTATCTATTGCTTCTCTTCTTCTTCGAGAGAGGGGCCACGGGAGGAGCACAAAACAAATTTTCGTCTGAAGAAAGTGGCGAAACGAACCTTTCTTCTACTTTTTCTTTAATCTTCTCTCTCTGCTCTATTTTCACCTCTCCTCTCTAGTTATTTTACAATTGTTTCCGTCCTTTCTTTTCTTGTGTTTTCCATTGAAGTTCCATGGGAGGTGGAAACTCTTTCCTAGTTAGTGGAGTGGGTTATGTTAATGCTGGAACCGTATGTTTGTGTACAGTTTATTACAACAATTTGCGCTCAATGTATCAATTTGGTCGACCATGTTGTTGCTGAAAGAGTAATTTCAATTTTACCAAAGAAACGCTTTGCAGTTTTTAGGAGATTGCTCCAGGGTATAGCCATTAATATGCCCCATACATTCATTTGACTGATATGTCTCCTCCATGATTTTCTTGTTGTCAGAGTATTGCACATTATCGCTAGCTTCTGTATTTTGGGATCATTCGGTTACAAAAGAAAGTGAAACAAAGCGAGAACCTGAGCGATATAAGGGAACATTGACATACCTAAGAAATGGCGTTCAAAAAAATTCGATAGTCAGCAGTTGATCCATCTGTGTGTGCTCCCAGGTCTATTTAGAAGACATTGGATCCGACGCCGATTTTTCGGATAATCAGATGATTTGGATAAACCATTTTTTAAACGTGGGATCCTTAGATGATCCAGATAAGGGTATTTTCGAATGATTCAGATGAGAGTAATTTTCGATTGGCTGGATTTTAGGATGATTAGATAAACGATTTTTCCTCGAATCGGATGTCGGATATCCGATCGGATAACACCGGTGAATGCAGTAATAGTAGAGGCAGACAACGTCTTCAGTATGGAATGAATTAGAAGAATCCATCAGTTATAAGACTCTTTAAGAAGTGATAGCCAACGAAAACTAACAAATTCTTCAAAACCTGGATGAATAGGACATAGCCCAACATGAAGACTCAAAAAAATCTTAAACGGCATTAAGTGGCTGTAGTTCCAGAGGGGGTCATTTTATAATGTCGTATTTCACGTAATTAGGTATAGTCTGTCAAACTGGCACGCTCTATACACAATTCCGCTGACCACTGGGCAATTCCTGCTGGGCAAATTCTGAAGTATGTGGATGTTCATCTGCTTCCTAACACAGGTGAACCAATCCCGTGCAAATCCAATCTTGAGCCATCAGCAGTCGAATGAAGGGTGATAAATGTTAAACATAACATTTGCAATACCGCTCATATTCTTTAGAAAAGGACGCTTTGCGACGGATTAATCTGTAGCAAGGCGTCGCATTGGTATAACTTGCTGCTTCATTTGCTGAAATTCTAGCTAATACCGAACGACTCCCCTTTTCAAAAAGCATCCGTTAGCTTCTAGCAGCGTTCAGTTTAAAAATTCATGACGTAATTATGCATTTTCTTGTGGAGGACCGTTAATTGATTTACGGCCTCTCCGAAATCCCCGACGGCTTCCCCTTCGAACATTCCACCATCTAGTTTCGGCGAAATCCGGAATTCTCCACCATTCTCAACAGATCTGATTTCAGCTTGTTGTGCTCATTCTTTTGACACAAACAGTGCCTAATGTTGTTAATGCTGGAGTTGTCGCGCTTATAATCCAAAGTCAGGGAACGTTCCATTTCAGGCTGTCATTAGATTATTCAACGTTCCCTCTTATTTAGAAATTTAGTGTTGTTCAGTTGACTGAGGAATGCCCTTTCCAGATACAAACAAGTCTTGAGAGTTAAGAGACTAATCCACAAGTCCTATGACTTTTCCATAAGTCGGACACTTTTCGTTTGCGGCGAGAGAAATTCTTTGTGTTGGGTTGTAGCGCCTCTGCTGTAGAAGAGAAAAACTCTTACTTTTTCCATAGGATGGTATCCTTAGTAACCCTTTGAAAACTAACAACATGTAAGTCTGGCTTCGTCCGAGGTAATCGCTTTGAAGTAATTACAGAGGCACTATTGTTATTACAGAGGCCGCGATTTTTGCTTGGTTAGCCAAACTTTTCTTCGAAATATAGTCAATTGTAATGCAAATAGCTTGGTTGGAACACATGTATTCGTCCACTCTCAACATCATACTATATAACAAACCCCTAAGATGAGTGATAAACTAGTCATAAAATCGGGGGGGGGGGGGGAGGAGGAGAAAATTACGGAGAGCGAATATAGCGGAAAATACCTAGACGTCTTCCAACGTACCTGAGAACAATGCCCTGAGAAAAATCGAGGCCGTTAAACACTAACCTGAAATTCGTTTTTGAAGTGTAGGTCGCCATTAATCGATATTGATCAAAATTTCGATTTTGTTGATGTCATTCAAGCGGCCCGAAACTTCACCGCTGAGGGAATACGAGGTCATTGAAAGACAGTCGAGGAATTTTTTGTATTTATAACCTCTAAAAGCGGTGGCGATGTCCGTTCCTCCACGTGGTGCCACTGGAAACTGCTTGCTCTTCGAGCCGAGCCAAGCACGGACAATCGAATGCAGGCGACAGGCCCTAGTGACAGGCCGGCCTACGAACATTCTGTGTCACATAATATGTTCGATCGCGTTTCAGAGTTCTCGAGATAATGCTACGGCGTCGGCGGGAGCCGTCGCGCACTCGCAAAGCGCGGCAAGTGTGAAAAGTATGCGAGGGTCCCTGATGCGAGGACGGCATCGGGGGGCAACTGAGCTAGTCCGAAAGTCCCGCAACGTAAGCAGGACCCGCGTGGCTACGCTGAATGTGGGTACGTAGAGTTGATTTCTGTGCGGTGCAGGAGACGAAGTGGTCCTGCCGCAAGTCAAGGGATATAGGACGAGGCTTCAAGGCCGTCCTATGTGGAAGTCCCAGGACCACCAGTGGTGTCGGAATAATCGTCTCCGAACGATTTCATGTCTCGATTGTAAGCGTCGAGCGCTTTGACGATCGATTGATGAAGATCGTTGTCGCCGCTAAGGAGCGGCTCTATCACTTCTTCTCTGCGTATGCTCCGCAGACCAGCTGCTCCGATCAAGCCAAGGATGAGTTTTGGAGCATGCTTGATGAGAAGACAGCAAAGGTGCCGTCAAAAGATGTCGTCATAGTCGCTGGTGACCTTAACGGGCACGTCAGTGCGACGAAAGACGGGTACAGCTGTCATGGTGGTTTCGGATACGGGTCTCGTAACGCCGATTGTGAGCGTATTCTTGAATATGCGGAATCGCATATCCTCACCATCATGAACACCGTCTTCCAAAAGCGCGACTCCCTCCTCATCTCATACTATAGTGGGAGCTTCACTTCTTAGATAGACTTTGTGCTTGTGAAGGATCGCGACCGAAGTACTGTCACAGACACAAAAGTCATGCCGTATCACCCCACAGCATCGACCGCTGATCTGCACCTTTAAGATCAGCCCTCCGAGGCAGAAGCAGGTCGAGCGATGCGGTGCTGCAAGGATCAAGTGGTGGCGAATGAAAGAGAAGGAAGCAGCTATGATTTCTCGCGTGCGGTTACCGACAGTTACGACTGTCGGAACTTGGAAGGAAGCGACCGACGCGATACGTCAAGCTGCTCGGTCGGAACTCGGCACTACAAAGCCTGGACGAACGACGGAAGGTCGACAAGCAAGCATGGCTGTAGAGAGATGACGTGAAAGCCAAAGTTCGAGAGAAGAAGACGCTCTATCACGTGTTCCTCGGCGAAAAGACAGCCGATAACTGGCGGAAGTATCAGGAAGAGAAGAAAGCTGCAAAGAAGGCCGTGGCTGTTGCAAAAGCCACTCATTATGGAGATCTCAACGAGAAGCTCGAGTCGCGCGATGGTGAGTGGTATCTGTACCGACTTGCCAAGAATCGCCATCGCCAGACCGAGGACATCGAGAAGTTCTTCGGCATCAATGATGAGGACGGCCATCTTCTCACGGACCGCAAGAAGGCATTGAAGCGATGGCGCGACTACTTTGAGGAAATCTCTACGGTAGAATTTCCTCATCCAGCCTTCCCTTCAACGGCTCCAACCCCGCGGTCCCGTGCAGAAGGTCACCGTGGAGGAGACTGTAGCGGCTTTGAAGAAGATGAAGCCAGGCAAAGCGACTGGGCCCGACGACTTGGCAGCAGATTTATGGAAGTCCAAGTACCGGTACCCTGCTTAGTGGTTGTCGAGGTTTTTTAATCAGGTTGTAGCGGAGAAGAAGGTGCCTGAGTGTTGGCGCCAAAGCACGGCGATTCCGATTTGGAAGAAGAAGGGTACTTATGCAGACTGCTCCAGTTACCGCCCGATTCGCTTGCTTTCGCACAGCATGAAGATCTTTAAGCGAATTGTCGACGGACGAATTCGTGAGATCGTCCAGCTTTCCAGCAATCAGTGCAGCTTCGTGACTGGCTGTGGCACCGTTGATGCCATGCATGCCGCCCGCCTCCTGATAGAGAAGCATCGTTAGAAGCAGAAGCCAGTGCATATCGCCTTTCTCGACTTGGAGAAGGCCTTTGACCGGGTACCGCGTGAAGTGATATGGTACGCCCTGCGACAACATGAAGTTCCTGAGGAGCTCATAGAGTGGGTGCGAAATCTCTACTCTTGCCCAAAGAGTAGAGTTCAAGGTGCAGCTGGAACCTCGATGGACCTTCCCATTTCTGTCGGGGAACAGCAGGGTTCTGCGCCTTCCCCACTGCTCTTTGTTGTCGTCATGGATGCCATCACACAAGATCTTCAGAAGCCCGTCCATTGGACGTTTCTTTATGCTGACGACGTGATGCTCGCTAGCGAAGTTAAAGGTGAACTCGAGCGAGAGGTGCAAGCTTGGTGTGATCGCTTGGAGCGGTTTGGATTCAGATTGAACGTGAAGAGGACCGAATATCTAACGACGGACGTTACTGAGTCCAGCTCGATCGAGGTTAATGGCATCGAGCTCCCACGCACTTCGGTCTTTAAGTACCTGGGATCAGCAGTCGCGTCTGACGGCAAACTGATGGTTAAAGTGAATTCACGCGTGAGTGCAGCTTGGTTCAAGTGGCGCTCGTTGACTGGGGTGCTCTGCGAAAGGAAGATACCGGAGCGCTTGAAGTCGAAGATCTGCAGAGCAGTCGTCCGGCCGGTAGCGATGTACGGAGCTGAGTGTTGGCCTGCGACAAAGGAAGCGGTAAGTCGTCTCAGCGTAATGGAAACGAAGATGCTGCGGTGGACGGCTGGAGTCACGCGCATGGACCGCATCCGAAATGATGTCATTCGGCAGAAGTTCGGTGTCGCGCCGATAGCGGACAAGATGCGCGAAGCTCGCTTACGATAGTACGGCCACGTTCTGCGTGGAGAAGAAGACAGCGTCCGCAAGATAGGCCTTAAGTTCGACGTAATTGGAAAGCGGCCTAGAGGGCGCCTAAAGCAGCGCTGGTTAGATACGTTGCATACGGACTTGAAGATTACTGGTGTTCACCCTGATCTAGCGCTGGATCGGGAAAGGTGGCGTCATGACACCAGAATAGCGGATCCCGCTACGATGCGGGACAAACGCTGAAGAAGAAGAAACTAAAAGAGCGGACCCCGCAATCAAGCGGGACAAACGCTATTGAAAATTATGGATGAAAATTATGATGACTCCCTACAAGCGTTTTAGTATCCTTGCCTTGTTATAATGAAATAATGATTCTCTGAATATTTCATAGCATTCAGAAATGTTGATTTTTTTCAGCGTGGCGTCACTATACTAGCGGAACAATTATGTGTAGATTTTTGGTGGGCTCAATCTTTTCTAATTAGTAATCAATATCTCTATGACAGTAGCCTCTCTTCGTGACCCTTTCCAACTTGCCCCACTCGACGTAGTTAAGGTGTTCTTTCAGGGGAAACCATGACATAGATGGCAGCTACAATTGACAATGAGATGTGATTACGACGACGAAGCCGTTGAGAAGCCGTCAATAAGGCGACAGCCCGCTCTTACGGCTGGTATAAGGATAAAGGCTAAAGGGCGGAGTTGCTTTTTCCCTCTTAGGAAGCACCACGCATTCTACTCCTTCGCCAAGTCGTGGACGCGATTTGAATGTGCATTTGACATATAATTGGCACTTGGTGCTGGCTAGCCAATGAACAAGTCAGCGCTCTGTCTTTCCCTACAAGCCTGGTAACAATTCATGGACCCCGGAGGATGGAAGGCTTGGTTGGCCAGACGGAAGATCCGAACCAAGAACCTGGTATCGGGTGCACACGATAGCCGCACCTTCTCCGATTGCGCTACATGAGCCCGTGAAATAGAAAATACCTGAAAGAAGGCATGTGTCAATCGCGGAGTTCCAAAGAGGGGCCTGCGATTGATACGGGGGTGGTCTCACTCGCTCCACTTAAATAACAGGAAAGCGTGAAAATAACGTGTATCAAATTTGTCCCATGTTCAAGAGAAGGCCTTCGGAGTTCCGAACTTGGTCGATATTCAAAGATCAGAGATCAGAGTGGTCAGGGTGCAAAAATTAATTGCCTTGCGTCAGAAGAAACACTGCTTCATCAACAATTGTATATGCGTTTGCAACCTCTATTAATCGATACTACCTTTTCAAAAAAGGCTCTTGTGGGAAAACTTCAATTATGTAATGGCATTAAATTTCTCAAAGTTTGCCAAGAATGTGTTATAGAGATCTAACTAAGGAATACATGCAGCTTCCCATGGATCTTCGGACAAGGAGCTATATTTTATGGAAGGACTCATAGTTTATCTCCCAGGCGAGTTCTGGCTGGTCAATTTTAGTGTTGTCGACTACAAGTCGGGCGCGTTGGTGTGACGTTAAACGCAGTATTACGTAGTCATTAGAAGACTAGGAAGTTGCGCTTTGAAGGTGGAAAGGTAGCGGAGCTTGATGTCTATGTAAAGTCAATTAAAAACGGATGAGCAAAAAACGGATGATTTTTTGATGAGCACCCAAAATAACCCCATGCACAACGTTTGGGCGAAATTGGTACTCATTACCTCGCCACCCTCATCACATACCTACCTTATCCTGCCATTAGGAACTGGAATTTCGGAGACCGATGTCAAATTTGTGGCCAGAGTGTGAGTGAGTTTTCGACCTCAGCAATCGTACAATACATGTGCCTTTTGATTTTCGAGCAGCGGAACTATTTCAGGTTGAAAAGGTGTTGCAGAGAACAAATTTCATTCTTTTAATGAATGGAGTCAAGAATGCACCAATCAGCCGCTAAGAATAGCTTATGATGTAGAAACCTTCTTAAACAATTATGTAACAACACAAAAATATGTGTATGCGAAACATACATCTCACAGACTCAACACTTATGCTTCTATCTACCCCCTATTAAAGAATGGACGTAGCAACATCTATATTTCATTTGCCGCGTAGCCTATCCGCCGCCTAGCATTTAAATGATTTTCACCATGAAGGGTTTCTCACCTCGGTCACCATTCTTCATGCATCGTGGTGACCGAGTCCGCGGTGGGCTCAAGGCTTAGAGTGGTGAGGTCAGAAGTAGCAACTTCGCCCAAACATTGTGCATGGAAGTTATTTGCGGTGCTGATCACGAATCTGGCATTTGTGCTTGACATACTTTACGTACTTTAGGTGGAAATCAAACCTTGTTATCCTTCCACCTTGAAAAAACTCGAAAAACGTAAATGGCAGTTGTTAGCAAACGTTTGTTTCAGAGTGTGTTTCGAAAAATGAGAATTAGGAGCCTCACTGACGTTAAATCGGAATTCGCAAAAGCGCCATCACCGGCTGGAATCGAGACTACGACTCTAACCCTGGGAAGTAAGAACTGTAGCGCTGTGACGTCGTGGCGTCAGTGGAGGCAGCTGTCGAATACGCTGATTGCGCAACACCTTGAATTGCTCCAATGCGTTTGCACATGTATGGGAGTTCCTTTATTTGAGGCTCGACTTTTTTCGTTCAAGGAACAACACCCAATGGTCGCTAATTTCATGCCTACCTCTCGAAGCTAGGATACATAAGTTAATAAAGCAGGCTATAATCCTGCTTTAAGAAAAACGTATTCCAGGTACAATACCCACCATAAGGGTTTCAAAAAGGGTGCGGTAGGCGCCCTATCCGCGTTCTTTCTGTGTTTTTTTTTTCGTTGCTGGTACGGTCTTGGTTTTCATCCTTTTTGAAAAATTAACACATCGTCGTGATCCGAGATCAACTCACTGCCCTAAAAACATTTTTCGCGACTTCATTTTTGATCTTTATTTTTCCAAAAACGCCAGGGGACTCATTTGCGAGAAACTCTCCACTAATTACGCCCCAAGGACGTTTAAGCGATCGGATTCAAAGTCAGCGCAGTTGACAGTAGTGCCTCTTCTGTAGGTGAGAAGCTTAGAACTTGTAACTGAAACAGCTTGTAACTGAAAAGCTCAATTTTTCTTAGTGAAGCACCTATCTTTCTGACCTTATTATTGCCCATGTCTTTCTATTTCAAGAATTGCCTGTCTCCTTGCGTTTAAATTGGGCAAAAATTATTCAAACGGCATTTCCTTTTTCAGCAAAGAATACAGAACGAGTATCTCTTTTAGGGGTCTTAGCTGCATACATGAAAAAATTGGCGAAATCTTTTATGGCTTGCGCAATCAAGTAAATGTCAATGTAACCTCACTGGGCGCTCAGTTACACTTCGTTCTCAAAGATTTTCAAAAACATTTCTGTAAACTTTCTGTAAAAGATCTCGAATACCGTGATATACTTTCGCTCCATTGTTTCCAGATCTGTATCGTCGTCCGATATTGGCGGTCCAGAAGCGGTAAGGTCCATCTCCATCGGTATCTCATGGAGCGAGGAGCATGAGCTCTCGGAGCCCTGATATTGACAAATGGTACAACACGTTTAATTGTAAACATATTCTAGACAAGAAAATAACACCACCCCAGAGCAAAAATCGAAAACCGGTTTTGAGAGCATTTAACATGAGGTAAAAATAAAGAAAACTAACCATATCGAAGTTGTCGTCATTCTGGGCGTACATGCCTACTTTCGTTAGCTGTTTTTATAGAAATTCATGGACCGAACGTCAGCTCAGATCGATGGGGATGGCCGATATCTGTGATGATGAAACTACAAGCCGAGGGCGCCAGTTGACAGCTGTTCGAAAGGCAGTGCAGCAGGTGTAAGAGAAAAGAAATGACGAGAGAAACGCCTGATCGCGCAACACATTGGGTCTATCGTCTGATGGAATTTAGTACTTATCAATATTATTAATCACCTGCACACAGCCATTGACAAATAAGGCTGTTATAAAGAGCAAGCCTTTGTGACAGCTGCTCCTTCACAGTGTAACAAAACCCGCAAAGAAAATTTTCTAATCGCAAGAGCCGAAGGGTGACTGGTGGTCATAGGCATTGGATATTAAACATAAAAGACCTCTAGTGAGCAGTCACGGCCCTTTATTTCTTCAAATCCTTCATCAGACTGCGAGTCTATGTATCATATGTGGTGCTAAAATCCGGTTTTTGGATCATTCTGATTCACGTAGAGCTTCTTCTGTAATCGTCAGTAGGTGGGCTATTCGTCAAAATTGCTGCCCTTCAGAGAGCCCTCATTCCCATGGTGGAAATTCTAATAATTGATGGGCTAGCTTAATACGGATCTCCCTCGATAGAGAGCCTTCGGGCTCTCTTGTTAAGAGGGATCTCGGGCCGCTTGTCGCAGGGCCACGTGGCGCGTCCCCGGGTGGTGGATAGGGGAATTAAACGCGAACCAAATGCGACCGTGTACTGCCCAGAGACGCAGGTGGGATGCAGGGGATGGACTCTTTGCTCCTGCTGTGATGCGTTCCTTGTGCGTGGGAGCGGCATGTTCGTGCACAATGTGCGCGGATGTGTCCGTGACAGTGCGGATTGTAACTGTGTCGGCTCGGCCAAAAGCTTGAACCCGGTAGACTGGGAGTACATCGTAAGGCGATTCGAGGCCGCCTCAAAAGTCTCGCCCCGTCCCTTCGGGCAGTCTGGCTGGCTGCCCGGAGTTCTTCGCCCGCACGACAGAGCCCGACTAGCTACCCGTGTGTACTCAAGTCAAAAACAGCAGCACTAAAGGGCCTCATTCCCCTGACCCCGAAAGAGCCCCCATTTCTGCAGCGATGGGAAGGACGAGTACGGAGAGGCTGCTAAAATCTCAGGGCCTAACCAGGCTGCGCAAATTGAGAAGGACTAGGATGACGGTCTGTACTTACAACGCCCGCACGCTTGCATCGGAAGCATCCGTCGAGGACCTGATGATGCAAGCCAGGAAGATCAAGTACGACGTCATCGGACTGACCGAGACGAGAAGACACCACCCCCTGCACGCCGCCTACGACTCCGGAGAAGAACTGTTCCTCGGAACATGCGACAGCAGAGGAGTAGGCGGCGTTGGTGTCCTCGTCAACACGCACTTGGCCATGAACATCGATTCGTACGAGTCTCTGACAACCCGAATCGGACGTCTGCGACTGAAGCGATGTGGTTCCGTGCCAGCTTTGACTGCATTCGTCGCGTATGCCCCAACATCCGACTACGACGACGAAGACGTCGAGGCCTTCTACGTGGAGCTGGAGAAGTTCTATAAGGAAGATCACACCTTCTACAAGGTGATCGTCGGCGACTTCAACGCCAAAATCGGACCGCGAAGGTCGCCGGAAGAACTTCACATCGGAACCCACGGTTTGGAGTGGAACGAGCAAGGTGAAAGGCTGTCTGAGTTTATCATGTCGACCAAGACCATCCATGGAAACTCGCAGTTCCAGAAGCCTCCCTCCCTACGATGGACCTGGGAATCTCCCGGTGGCCAGTTCCACAACGAGATCGACCACATCATCTTCAACCGCAAATATTGCCTGACCGACGTCTCCGTTGTCCCCAAGTTCTACACGGGATCGAACCACCGCCTCCTTCGCGCAAGGTTTCGCTTTTTGCGTCAAGGAGAGAAAGCCGCGAAGTTCAAGAAGAGGAATCTCAGAACGACCATCAACTAGGACCTCTACACCTCTCTTGTCGGCCTTTGGAAAGATGCCGTCATGGACAACGTCGATGAGGAATACGACCGCTTCGTGCACCATCTCCACGATAGTGCTAAGGGAGCCGAGAGCTTGAAGACCACCAAGAGACGTCTGTCTCCGGAAACTCTCGAGCTGATACGCCAGCGTGGAGCAGCACGAGCGTCAGGCAACCACCAACTGACGTCCGAGCTTGCGAAGCTATGCAGAGAGGCGATAACGGAAGACCTCAAGGAGAGAAGGACGGAAGTGTTGGCTGAAGCAGCAGAGACAGGGTTGAGCATCCGCAATGTCCGCTAGAACTTCGACAACTTCAAGATCAAGATGACCGTTCTTCGACGTCCTGACGGAACCCTCACCTCTTTCGAAATGACCATGGAGAGGGTCATCCACGACTTCTACTCCGATCTCTTCGATAGCCACGTCCACCTGCCCCCATGCCATCTTCCGCAGGATGGATACGTCGTCCCCTCTGTTCTCCCTTCCGAGATCCGACACGCCATCTCGTCGGTGAAGAAACGTACAGCACCCGGTCCCGACAGGATCAGACCCGAACACCTGAAGAACCTCCCGCCTACGCTCATCAACACCCTGGCGCGGCTCTTCACACGTTACCTGTCGGAGTGCAAGGTTCCATCTCAGTGGAAGACCAGCAGAACCGTCTTGCTGTACAAGAAGGGAGACGTGCACGACATTGGCAACTATCGCCCGATCTGCCTGCTGTCCGTAATCTACAAACTGTTCACTCGAGTCATCCTGAATAGGATCAGCAGAACGCTGGACGAAGGACAGCCACGCGAGCAAGCAGGATTTCGGAGAGGATTCAGCACGATCGACCACATACACACCATTACGAAGCTCATCGAAGTGTCGCGAGAGTACAAGCTGCCGCTGTGCCTTACGTTCATCGACCTCAAGAAGGCATTCGACTCTGTCGAAACTGAAGCGGTCATCGAAGCCCTGCTCACTCAGGGCGTTCCTACTCAGTACATCAGAGTCCTTCGAGAGCTGTACAGTGGATTCACGACCAAGATCTCACCATTCTACAACGACGTCGTCGTCGACATGAAGAGAGGGGTTCGGCAAGGGGATACCATATCCCCGAAGCTCTTCAGCGCCACTCTCGAAAACGTCATGCGCGAACTAGAATGGGAAGACATGGGAGTGAAGGTCGACGGCCGGCAACTACATCATCTTCGCTTCGCTGACGACATCGTGCTCATAACACCGAGCATCAGCCAGGCGGAGCGAATGCTGGCCGACTTCGATCGTGTATGTGGGAACGTTGGACTGCAGCTGAATCTTACGAAGACGATGTTCATGAGGAACGGATGGGTTTCTGATGCCCCATTCTCGCTCAACGGAACGAACATCTCCGAATGCTCCAGCTATGTGTATCTGGGTCGCGAAGTCAACATGGCCAACGACCTAGCACCAGATCTGAGCAGGAGGAAAAGAGCGGCTTGGGGAGCTTTCAAGAGCGTCGAAGAAGTCGCGAAGAAGAGGAAGAACGTCCGACTCCGTGCCCACCTATTCGACTCCACTGTTCTTCCTGCCCTAACATACGCCTCAGAGACCTGGGCTATACGAAAGCAGGATGAACACGCGATCAGCGTCGCGCAGCGTGGAATCGAGAGGACGATGCTCGGAGTGAAACGACTCACGCAAGTGAGAGAAGGCCTCCGGAGTTCCGAGCTTCGCCGACGCTCGAAGATCAGAGACGCTGTCGCGTGGGCCAAGTTGTCGAAAATTAGGTGGGCCGGCCACGTAATGCGCTTCGCAGACACCCGCTGGACGAGAGCCATCACCGACTGGATTCCGCGGGATGTCAAAAGAACACCAGGACGCCCACCAACGCGTTGGTCGGACTTCTTCGTTAAAGCCCTGAACGACCGATATGACGCTCTTCGTGTCCCTCGAGCGAGGAGGATCCATTGGACCACTCTGGCACGCGACAGGGACGAATGGAGACGCTGCTTGCACCCGCTCGAGCAATTCGATGATCAACGGGACGACAGGTGATACGACAGGTGATACAGCTTAATACGAGCCCTGAGCTAAAATTCTGCTACGTCCCGACCCTCAGTCATGGGAGAAAAACTTGTTTTCTGCATTCTTAATGCCCTATATAGTACGAGGTGCCTTTCAGAGGTACCTCATGCAGCTCATCTACTTGACCACTTTGTATTTGGCTGTAGAACTTCGAACGAAAATTGTCGATTGGACAGTCGACTAACTGAGCATGAAAGCTCCGTTCAGCTGGTGATAAGATTGCGCCAAAAGGCAATTCTGATTGCAAAGATGAAGAATTCTAGGGTGTGAAGCTCTTTCCCGGATGACAGGGGAAGGCGGCTCTTGGAAGATTTATGGTGTCTGCAATACTCAGTGCTTCTACACATTTACCAACGGAAGCTGGATAGCAGTTTCCAGCCAACTGAGCCCCTCCCACATGGGGAGGCAACCAGGTTATAATTCCTAATCGCAATAATGAGTATGTATTTGACTTGGTACCCGGGCAAAAGGTTCGTTTCAAAGCTTCTGCTGATAGGGAAAAACACACATGAAAGAGACATTTTTTCCTGAGAGCGCGGAAACTGGAACCGGCCTGACATCGTTGATCGCTCCGGGTCCATGTCTACTAACGATAAACCTCGTACCCTTCTTGCTATGTACGATGTGAGGCGAGTCCGATAGTTCGACAAAACACTGACCCATCGATCGACTGTCTGGAGTAAGTTGCAGCTTGAGCCGTTTACATATAGAACTACCTTGGCGACGACGCGTGGAAACAGAACGCTATTTGACTACACACAAGAACTCATTAATGGCGAAATTTATCTCACATTCGTATTTGTTCCTGCAGTGAGCAAGGACACCCCTGTATTCGAAAATTTTGCAAAAATCCTTATTTTATCCCAAACGCCCTAGAAAGAATTGGGATGCTTGGTCTAACAAGGGAAGAGTCTGAGGCGCATGCCTGAACTAGCAAAACGAGTCACAAACGAAGTATTCCACACTTCAAATAGGTATAAAAACGTGTTTCGTTTTTGCCAAGTCGTTAAACCAAACGAGTAGGGGGACTCCGAATTTACTATGGAGTGGCGACGGCGGCGCTCAGGAGCGCTCACTTGTATGTCTGGGATACCGGTTCCTTCGAGCGGCTCGTGGCGCAATGGATAGTGCCATTGTTTAATGGCGCGGAGGTCGAGGCTTAGCTTTCGTGTCCTACGGGGTTTTCGCATTTCCCCTGATCGCTTG
Source organism: Heligmosomoides polygyrus polygyrus (assembly GCA_947396885.1). Classification (NCBI taxonomy): domain Eukaryota; kingdom Metazoa; phylum Nematoda; class Chromadorea; order Rhabditida; family Heligmosomidae; genus Heligmosomoides; species Heligmosomoides polygyrus. Next base: position 42,737,792 of record OX377206.1, read on the forward strand.
AGGTTTAGGGGTCCCGACGTCCACACAGTTTTCAGGCGTTTTCTGCAGATTTTTCCAGCTGTATGCTGGGAAAAGTGACCTCGTTTCGAGTTGTTTGACTCTGACCTTTCTCAACCGCAAGGCAATTTACATATTCACGACGATGTCCACTCACTTGATCGGATAGCGGAGAGAGCGCGACGGACGGTGTCCACTCATTTGAGTGGACGGGCGAGTTTTGATAATAAGTTTCTTTATTAATGGGTTTGTTCAATTTTTGTTCTCAAATTCGAGTATGGATTCCTCTTTCTTCTTGGCAATATCGCTTTCCAGGCTACTGCTTAGTTTTTGATAGCAGTCTGTTCAGTTCTTTTAGACTTTTCTTGGATCGACCGCAACGTTTTCTAAACCTCTGTTGTTGTTGTTTTTTTTTGCTTTTTTTCGCGGGTGTTCATACAAATGAGTTCATACAAATGACACACGCGCACGTCAAAAAAGCAGCCGGCCGTCGCGCGCACTGGGCGCGAAAACGCTCTCGTCGTGAATGTGTTGAATAGAACGATATGCAACACAATGATGTACGAAAATTCAACCCAAGTAACATGAAACAAAAGGAATGACTTGTCACAATACGGGCAGCGTATAAAGCTACAGGTTCTTCACAGCATGTTTCACTACATGGACCACTGACTTCAGGAAAACCCATACTGCCCTGGCTTTCAAAAACCAGGAAGTGACGTCGTATAACAAGTTTTGAACCAAACGCAAGCAACCAGCTTCTCAACGCGGGCATGGCACACGACCACCAGAGACATGACCTTCATCATCAGTATCACCTCGGCGCTTACCTTCAGGATGTTATCTCTTTTTGCAGATCAAAAGTATGGTAGTGCACAATAATGTGGGAGTTCATAGGTGACTTCATGTAACTGAAGAAGCCCGCGTCGGCTGGCTGAAACTGTCAATCGAGGTATAGTCCAAATACCCAAGCCCACTTTAGTTGTGCTCGAATTAACTATTTGAATAGGCATCCAAATAATTTTTATTCGAACTTGAATACTAAAATTCGAATATTCAAAAAATTAGGTTCTTCGAATGTATTCGAATTAGTAAACGAGTAAAAAAATAATTGCGTTTTTCGAATCTATTCGTCTTCGAATATGCAAAAATCGCGTTTTTTGAATGCATTTGAATTCGAGTTTTTAAAAAATCGCGTTTCTCGGATGTTTTCGGACTCAAATATTCAAAAAAAACTGTTTTTCGAGTATACTCGAATCCGAATATCCGAAATTTGTCAAAAACACCCAATTATTCGAACATTCAATCGATTCCATTCGAATGTTGGATTTCCTTTTTGACACTACAGGCACAGCACAACAGGCAGGCTAGGAACCGCAATGTTTTCCGAAGCACACGCATGGATATTTTGCATCGGTCCAGGAGTTCTAAGTGGTACGTGGCCTCCCTTTCTCTCCATATGTGATGAGTCTTCTGATCCCTCTTCCACATACCACTAACAAAAAGTACAAATGAACGAGAAACATAAGCTTCAGGAGCTCTAACAGAAGTGTTGACACTTTCAATGGGATACGAAATTTTCGAATCGTACTAGGCCTCACGAACCACTTTTCCGTCTGATACTGGCTACAACTGATCTTGTTTTTCGTCCTCACCCTTGCACCATTAAACCGATGCTTGAACACTTGTTTTTATAAGGGACCTCCGCTCTAGATCCAGAATGCACTAGCAAGGGAGCTGTCTAAACGGTACACCGGAACGGCAAAAACGATTACCATAGGAGAATCTCCGTTCTCCAAATAGTGACAGAGCATGTTTCGTTTTTGCCGAATCTTTGAGGCAAAGGAGTAGGAGGGTGCAATGCTTAAGGGTCCGCATAGCGAGCTTACCACGGCAGCGCAAGATACTGGTGTCATGGATTGGGTGATGCAGTGGTAGAGGGGCTGCCTTATCTTCGTGAGGTCGAGATGTCGGTTCCCATGCTTCGTCGTGCTTCTGCACTTTTACCATAGTATTGGATTTCCATAGTGATCTCCATGTCTGAATTGGTTTTTGGAGTTTGCTACGGTAAGATGTTTTTACTACTTATTATTTGTCGACATCTCCAGCAATTGGTGTAATTCACCAGAAATATGCCAAATACGATTTATATTAGAAACTTTTACTCCAATGAACTGCTCTCATTGTCAATGTAGCTCGAGTGTTTCCGGAGACAGACGTTTCTTGGTGGTCTTCAAGCTCTCGGCTCCCTTAGCACTATCACGGAGTTGGTGCACGAAGCGGTCGTATTCTTGTCAATGTTGTCCATCACGGTATCGTCTCAAATGCCGGCAAGAGAGGTGTAGAGGTCCCAGTTGATGGCCGTTCTGGGACTTCGCGGCCTTTTCTCCTTGACGCGAAAAGCGAACCCTCACGCGAAAGAGGCGGTGGTCCGATCCCGTGTAAAACTTGGGGACAACGGAAACGATGGTCAGGTAATAGTTTCGGTTAAAGATGATGTGATGTGAAGATCATCTCGTTGTGGCACCGGCCAGCAGTGGACTCCTAGGTCCATCATAGGGCGGAAGGCTTCTGGAACTGCGATTTTCCATGAGTGGTCCTCGTCGACATGACGAACTGTGAAAATCTTTTGCCTTGCTCGTTCCAATCCAAACCGTGGATTCCGATGTAGCGTTTTTTCCAGTGACCTTCATGGCCTGATTTTGGCGTTGAAGTCTCATCGATCATGTTGCAGAAGGTGTGATCTTCCTTATAGAACTTCTTCAGCTCCACATAAAAAACTTCGACCTTTTCGTCGTCGTAGTCGGATGTTGGGGCATACTAGACGTGACGGAGCACTTCTCCCACATAAGAGACAAAAAACCTTGGACTACAACTTGGTAGCCTCAACGAATCACGCAGGGTTTGCTGCTGCGATTATGCAATCTCGTCGCAACACACGCCTTTTTACCAGTTTCTCAAAGAAAAATTGGCCACAAAATCCTACGTATCTAACTTACCGGGATCAATCAGGACAATTTCCAGAGTTCCAGCGTGCTCAGCGTTCTCGTCTGCGATTTTGTCAAACAGTTTCTTCATGGCGCGACCTTCCCTTGTTTCCTCATCGACGAAAGCCAAGATCATGCGCTCATCATCCTCAGGATCTTTCTAGGTAGAAGCTCTTTCAAACAAGTGAAAGCTGGCACTTCAAACTGTGCTACGCATTGTGACTATTAGCGCTCCTGATGAACACAGCCACAAAAACCTCAGAAAAGCGTTTGTGTTATTGTTTGACGATCCCAGTGGTGGCGGTACTCGCCACGTCAGGTCAAAGCGAGGATGGCGTGGGAACGGGGCGTGTAAATGACCGCTGAGGAGGCATATGCTCTCTCAGGATTGTCGAGTTCCGGAGCTCCAGCCGTCGCCAGCCTGTCTACCGCTCGTCGTCGTTCGTCGTCGACTTATTCTTCTAATAAACCTGTATTCTCTGCCGCCTCGTCACACGCTGATGTGAAGCTCTCTGGTAACACCGAGAGCAGAAGAAACCTCAGGTTCAGGTTCAGCGTGTCATTGAACACGTCTTGGACAGCGGGAGGCCTCCAAAACGTGCTCTGGGACATGGTAAACCCGTGAAATCAAAAGCGAAATCGGACGAAATATTTCAGGGAACGGCGGCTTTCCCACACATTTTGTCGATAGAGCGCAAAAACCCCACCCATGAACCTGAAGGGATTGCAAATTGGTGGCCCTTTCAAAACAACGAAGTTTACAACCTTTAGTCGTTGGTTGTTGGTTGTTTTCTCTCAGGAAAGAAATACCAATATTTTCAGGCCCAAGACGAGTTGGGAAGAGGGAGTAATCGCTAGCAGGGTTTCGTTATATGTATGTACAGCATACGGTAGGATAGAATATTTGGCTTTTCTAGCGAAGGACCGTCCTTATAATAGAATTCTGCTAGAATAGTAAACTTCAGTATGAGTGAATATGAATATGAAGTCAATGAGTGTGCATATGAGTCCACATACCCACAATATATTGTATTGCTCCTATTTCCCTTTTGCTCCACTGTGGACTAGATTTTGGATCCGACGCAGAATTTGACGATTCAAATCCGTTTTTTTTTCAAGCTCGCCTAAAAGGACTATGCGACTAATGGCACCTTTAAAAAGCCTCGGATCTTGGGCTGATTCAGGAAGGAGAAGTTTTAACAAGAGGGATTTTCTGTGTATCCAAATAACCTAATTGTCTTCAAATCTCACATCAGATATCCGAATCGAATGGAACATCAGACTTCTCATCGAAATCAGACACCCGAATTATCCGAAAGCTCGATCTTGAAAATCACCCCTATCCGAAACGCCCTGCGATTCGGGCTTTTCAAAAATCCCATTGTTCGTATAACCCTTTTAACTAGGGTATGAAAAAAATGAGGAATGCAAATTAATCATTCGCACGCTGCATTGGTGCCGTGCGGCGGCTCTCGACGACCGCTCTCCACATCGACTGTGACTGTTCTTCTCGATTGAGCCTTCGATCGTTCTACTTTCGCCGTAGCTGTGTCGTTCTGCCTATTCCCACGCAGTTGCATTCGGGCGTCAAATCTAGCTGTTGTCCTGTTATACTCGTGGTATTCTACTACGTTCTGGTGGTGCCATCGCTCTGGACGATTGATTTCCTGCTGATCACGCGAGTTCCTCGGTGGCTGGGAACGAATTTCATCACTTCCGCAAGCCACCTGAACAGGTCTATTGTGCACATCAGTTGTAGTTCTATTCATTACCATGGAGACTCCAGTTACTTCTGGCCATCCAATTCAGAGTCGCAGGGGAAAAAAGCACAAGTTCGATGTCACATCACATAATGCCGCCGATGATCTGAAGTCTGCCATCGATTTGATCGTTGCCGACACAACTCTACCTTCGCACCTAAAGGCAGCGATCGGCTGCCTGCTCGAAATTCGGGATCAACTAAACGCGGTTCTTCTGGTGAACAAGGAGTTGGTCCAAGAAAACAACATGGTGCGGGCAAGGAATTGTGAACTTGAGAAGGAAGTGCTTGATTTGAAGTCCCAAACTTTGGTGCTGAAACAGTCGTTGTCTGATAAAGGTCCGTCCAAAGCTAGTGTTAGCCCACTAATGAGCCATAATAATGATGATTCTGAGCAGAGGCGTTCTGTTGTGATTGCGGGCATTAAAGAATGTTCCGCTCTCATTTCATCTGCCAGAGTATCTCACGATTTAAACTGTGTTAGGACTGTGCTTGACTTTCTTGCCGTGGACTGCTTTCCTAGTGCAGTGTATCGTATGGGTCGACCTACTCAAGGGAGACCTCGATTATTGAAAGTTGTATTTCCAGCATCCTTCTTTGCATCGCTGACCTTGAGGAGAGCCCCACATCTTGGCTTTTTCTCAGAGAAAGGTATATTTATTAGGAAGTCGCTCAGCAAATATGAGCGTGATCGGATCAAGTTTCAAAGGCAGTCCGCCACTGCTAGTAACTCCCAGTGCGCAAATGGCGCTCAGCAGATTTCTGGTATTGAAACCACGAATATCATATTCTCTCAATCTATAGCTCAGCCTCCTTCATCAACTGGTGATTTCTCGGGCTCTTCTCATCACACGGGAAACATGTAAGGTATCATAGGAAGAATGGCTCAGTTAACTGTGTTCTAGCTAACATTAGATCAGCTGCTAGTAACAGAGATGCACTTTTAGCTCTTCTAAAACAAAAAGTTAATGTCATTATGTTAACTGAGACTTGGCTGAACCAGAGCATTGACACATCTGCACTCCTCAAAGGTTGCTGCTCTAAATATGCGGTGGTAAGGGCAGATCGTTTAGGGAAAAGAGGAGGAGGTGTTGCTGTTTTGGCTTTAAAGTCAACTTCTCCATCACTGATTTTCGAAGAATCGATGCCTGAAGCTTATGAAATTTTGTGCTGTGATTTACTCATAGATTCCATAGTTCGCTTCGTTGTTGTAAAAAGAGTAGCTGGCTGCTCTGCAACCATGAGTAGACAATTGATTAAGGCACTGAGTGATCTGTTGACCTGCAACTGGCCATGCGTTGTTGCCGGTGACTTCAATTTTCCTGATGTCGCCTGGAGCAGCGTTCCACAGCTAACAAGGAAAAGCAGTAACACTGAGAAATTCGTTCAATTCTGAGCTACTTGCAATATTAAACAAAGTGTTCACACCCCAACTACAGGAAACCATGTGTTAGATCTTGTCTTGTGCAATGACGACAAAATGATTGTTGACTTGGTGATCCGTCCACCCCTGGGGTCTAGTGACCACTCCACAGTGCATTTTAAAATCAGGTCCTCCAGATCTTCCTCTACGGCCGTACTCAAGAAGGATTTCGCCTCTGCTAACTATGACACTATATCGCAATATCTTTGGGATGTTGACTGGTACGGTTCCTTCAATAGTGTTAGGTCAGTCAATGAAAAACATGAACTCTTTATTACCATTTCACGTCACTGTATAGAATTATTTGTACCTGTGAAAAAGGTAGCTAGCAATAAGTCTCGACTTCCCACTTACCTTGAAAGGCTTCTCAGAAAGAGGGATGAGGCTTGGTTTGCAGCAAAACGAACCTTCCACTCCGAAGATTGGGAGCACTACCGGAAAATTGCGCGGTTATTTGAGGTTAAGCTGAAAAGATTTAATATTTCTTTGGAAAAGCGTGTTGTTAATTCCGGTAAGATTCATGAATTCTATAAATTACTGAACTCCCGCCTCAAAAGCAAGCGATCAATTGGTGCCTTATGTTCTCCGTGTGGCAGGACTCTTTACGAAGATAAAGACAAAGCGGAGTTGTTAGCCAGCACTTTTCTAAAGAATTTTGAAACTTCGCACACTGACAGGATTAATACCCATCAAATGGTAGCGAAGTTTACAGCTATGGAGGACTCAGTCTGGTTCCATAGAGAAGAAATTCTTTCATTGCTTTTAAAATGACTCTGAAAACCTTACCCCTGATGGTATCCCGTTGTTCTTTATCAAAAGAGTGGCGCAGGTGATAGCTGGCCCCTTGGAATTTATTATATTTTCAACCTTTCCTTCATGAACGCTGAAGGACTCAATCCATAGTAACACCTATACCAAAAAAACCTCCATTCAATATTCCATCTAACTTTAGGCCGATAAGTAATACATCCTTGTTTGCCAGGCTGTTAGAAAAGATTGTCAAGAAAAGCATTGTTAAGCATCTTGATAGGCATCGCGTTATTTCGCCCAAACAGCACGGTTTTCAGAGAGGCAAGTCAACGGTGATTCAGTCACTGGACTACTGGACTAGGGCTACTGACCAAGGTGGAAGTGTTGACGTTGTATACTTTGATTTTAGGTAAGCTTTTGATAGGGTATCGCATGAAAAACTGTTTTATAAGATGGCACTAGCGGGGATACATCCGCGTATAATTTCTTGGATTAAAGCCTTTCTGTCTAATAGCCAATATAGAGTCCGCGTGAAGAATTCTTTTTCGGAGCCTAGACTTACCTGTTGCGGGGTTCCCCAGGGCGGTGCTCTATCGCCTGTCCTTTTTAACATTTACACATTTGATTTGTTAAATCTGCTCTCTGACGACCATGTTGAATTTAGTGCGTTTGCTGAGGATCTTAAAATCTACGGATCAGTGGATAGTACTACACAGGCTAGCGCACTTCAAATAGCCATTGATAAGGTTTATAAGCGGTCTCTGGAGTGGGACTTACCGCTTTGTGAGGATAAGTGCAGGGTGCTTAACTTGGGAAGGAGGAATAGCAAATGCCAGTACACTGTTGGTGGTACAGCACTAAGGGCCGTGGACGAAGTTGTAGACTTGGGATTTTTGGTAACTAAGAACCTTTCTTTTGACAGGCACTATGAAGTGGTGGCTAGTAAGGCCTCGCAAGTAATGTATAACATGTTTCGAGCCATGTCAACCAGCAACGCTGGAGTGTTGCTTCCTGCCTACAAGGTTTATGTAAGACCAATCCTAGAATATGGAACGCCTGTGTTCAGTCCTTACAAGAAAAAGAGTATTCAAATATTAGAAGTGGTTCAAAACAGCATTTCAAGGAAGTTGATGATACGGGAACTAGGGTTTCGCTGCGACCAAATACCCAGTAGTATAGAGAGGAATCACAATTTCGGATTGAGGACGTTAGAATACAGAAGGAAGAGGAACGACATGCTACTTTTTCGCAAAATCATCCACCACACCATAGGCATTAAAATGTCAGATATAATGACATTGAGGACAGCGAACACTCGAAGTGGATGTGTCAGGTATGATCCTGGCACAGTAAGCTCAGTTGTAGGCTCAATTTCTTCACACTCAGGTCAAACACATTATATGACAAGCTTAAAAAAAGGGTACCATTCCCACGACTCTCTCTTCCTTTAGAAAATTTCTGAGCCATTAATTGAGTTCTTAACTATATACCTAGATGTTTTCCGTTTATTGTTTTATTATTTCTGTTGTTTTGTGTTCGTGTTCCGTTGTTATCATTTTCTATTATTAACAATTTCGCTCACACAATTCAGTATTTCTAATTGGCTTTCGGCAAATTGTTCTATGGATATTGTTGTTGTAGCTCACATGAGCATGCTCGTGTAATATATAATAATAATAATCTAGTCAACGTCGGATCCAATGTCTACTGTGGGCATAACAGAGTGCAGTGCTCCTCCATTCGCTCAGCCGAGAGCGCGCAGCTGGATTCTGAGCATCTCAAGCGCAGAACCGTTTAATAGAAAGGAGTCCGCGTTGCAGCTCATCAAAGGCTCTAACGGCGGTGGAAGAGCCTCCGCGGTCGACCACCTACCAACCACAGGCCCTCCTCAATGTCGACTGACCGTGGTGTTGTCGCTCTCGAAAATTGCCACGCAGACCGCTCGCGGCGTAGCGGCGGAGGATAAGTGGCGACCCCTTTTCACGAAAGGAAAGGGAATGAGAGCACCGGGGATGGAGACCAGAACTTTTATATGGAAGCAAAGTGATTGGTAGCAGCGGAAAGCTTCATGTCTATTCCTGATGTAATCGCATTCTACCCTCTAATGTGCTACTTGGTGGGTACCAGGGATGAGCGGATAACTAAATTCGGAAATACGGATAACGGCAAACGGATAAAGGACCTCACCTGTATCACCTGTCGTCCCGTTGATCATCGACTTGCTCGAGCGGGCGCCAGCAGCGTCTCCATTCGTCCCTGTCGCGTGCCAGAGTGGTCCAATGGATCCTCCTCGCTCGAGGGACACGAAGAGCGTCATATCGGTCGTTCAGGGCTTTCACGAAGAAGTCCGACCAACGCGTTGGTGGGCGTCCTGGTGTTCTTTTGACATCCCGCGGAATCCAATCTGTGACGACTCTCGTCCAGCGGGTGTCTGCGAATCGCATTACGTGGCCGGCCCACCTAATTTTCGACGACTTGGCCCATGCGACAGCGTCTCTGATCTTCGAACGTCGGCGAAGCTCGGAACTCCGGAGGCCTTCTCTCACTTGCGTGAGTCGTGTCACTCCGAGCATCGTCCTCTCGATTCCACGCTGCGCGACGCTGATCGCGTGTTCATCCTGCTTTCGTATAGCCCAGGTCTCTGAGGCGTATGTTAGGGCAGGAAGAACAGTGGAGTCGAATAGGTGGGCACGGAGTCGGACGTTCTTCGTCTTCTTCGCGACTTGTTCGACGCTCTTGAAAGCTCCCCAAGCCGCTCGTTTCCTTCTGCTCAGCTCTGGTGCTAGGTCGTTGGTCATGTTGACTTCGCGACCCAGATACACATAGCTGGAGCATTCGGAGATGTTCGTTCCGTTGAGCGAGAATGGGGCATCAGAAACCCATCCGTTCTTCATGAACATCGTCTTCGTAAGATTCAGCTGCAGTCCAACGCTTCCACATACACGATCGAAGTCGGCCAGCATTCGTTCCGCCTGACTGATGCTCGGTGTTATGAGCACGATGTCGTCAGCGAAGCGAAGATGATGTAGTTGCCGGCCGTCGACCTTCACTCCCATGTCTTCCCATTCTAGTTCGCGCGTGACGTTTTCGAGGGTGGCGCTGAAGAGCTTCGGGGATATGGTATCCCCTTGTCGAACCCCTCTCTTCACGTCAATGACGACGTCGTTGTAGAATGGTGAGATCTTGGTCGTGAATCCACTGTACAGCTCTCGAAGGACCCTGATGTACTGAGTAGGAACGCCCTGGGTGAGCAGGGCTTCCATGACCGCTTCAGTCTCGACGGAGTCGAATGCCTTCTTCAGGTCAATGAACGTAAGGCACAGCGGCAGCTTGTACTCTCGCGACACTTCGATGAGCTTCGTAATGGTGTGTATGTGGTCGATCGTGCTGAATCCTCTCCGAAATCCTGCTTGTTCGCATGGCTGTCCTTCGTCCAGCGTTCTACTAATCCTATTCAGGATGACTCGAGTGAACAGCTTGTAGACTACGGACAACAGGCAGATCGGGCGATAGTTGCCAATGTCGTGCACGTCTCCCTTCTTGTACAGCAAAACGGTCTTGCTGGTCTTCCACTGAGATGGAACCTTGCATTCGGACAGGTAGCGTGTGAAGAGCCGCGCCAAGGTGTTGATGAGAGCTGGCGGGAGGTACTTCAGGTGTTCGGGTCTGATCCTGTCGGGACCGGGTGCTGTACGTTTCTTCACCGACGAGATGGCGTGTCGGATCTCGGAAGGGAGAACAGAGGGGACGACGTATCCATCCTGCGGAAGATGGCATGGGGGCAGGTGGACGTGGCTATCGAAGAGATCGGAGTAGAAGTTGTGGATGACTTTCTCCATGGTCCTTCTGGAAGAGGTGATGGTTCCGTCAGGACGTCGGAGAGCGGTCATCTTGGTCTTGAAGTTGGCGAAGTTCCGGCGGGCATTGCGGATGCTCAGCCCTGCCTCTGCTGCTTCAGCCAACACTTCCGCCCTTCTCTCCTTGAGATCTTCCTTTATCGCCGCTCTGCATAGCTTTGCAAGCTCGGACGTCAGTTGGTAGTTGCCTGACGCTCGTGCTGCTCCACGCTGGCGTATCAGCTCGAGAGTTTCCGGAGACAGACGTCTCTTGGTGGTCTTCAAGCTCTCGGCTCCCTTAGCACTATCGTGGAGATGGTGCACGAAGCGATCGTACTCCTCGTCGACGTTGTCCACGACGGCATCTTCCCAAAGGCCGACAAGAGAGGTCTAGAGATCCCAGTTGATGGTCGTTCTGGGATTCCTCTTCTTGAACTTCGCGGCTTTCTCTCCTTGACGCGAAAAGCGGAACCTCGCGCGAAGGAGGCGGTGGTTCGATCCCGTGTAGAACTTGGGGACAACGGAGACGTCGGTCAGGCAATACTTGCGATTGAAGATGATGTGGTCGATCTCGTTGTGGAACTGGCCACCGGGAGATTCCCAGGTCCATCGTAGGGAGGGAGGCTTCTGGAACTGCGAGTTTCCATGGATGGTCTTGGTCGACATGATAAACTCAGACAGCCTTTCACCTTGCTCGTTCCACTCCAAACCGTGGGTTCCGATGTGTAGTTCTTCCGGCGACCTTCGTGGCCCGATCTTGGCGTTGAAGTCGCCGACGATCACCTTGTAGAAGGTGTGATCTTCCTTATAGAACTTCTCCAGCTCCACGTAGAAGGCCTCGACGTCTTCGTCGTCGTAGTCGGATGTTGGGGCATACGCGACGAACACAGTCAAAGCTGGCACGGAGCCATATCGCTTCAGTCGCAGACGTCCGATTCGGGTTGTCAGAGACTCGTACGAATCGATGTTCATGGCCAAGTGCGTGTTGACGAGGACACCAACGCCGCCTACTCCTCTGCTGTCGCATGTTCCGAGGAACAGTTCTTCTCCGGAGTCGTAGGCGGCGTGCAGGGGGTGGTGTCTTCTCGTCTCGGTCAGTCCGATGACGTCGTACTTGATCTTCCTGGCTTGCATCATCAGGTCCTCGACGGATGCTTCCGATGCAAGCGTGCGGGCGTTGTAAGTACAGACCGTCATCCTAGTCCTTCTCAATTTGCGCAGCCTGGTTAGGCCCTGAGATTTTAGCAGCCTCTCCGTACTCGTCCTTCCCATCGCTGCAGAAATGGGGGCTCTTTCGGGGTCAGGGGAATGAGGCCCTTTAGTGCTGCTGTGTTTGACTGGAATACAACACGGGTAGCTAGTCAGGCTCTGTCGTGCGGGCGGGGTACTCCGGGCAGCCAGCCAGACTGCCCGAAGGGACGGGGCGAGACTTAAGGCGGCCTCGAATCGCCTTACATGTACTCCCAGTCTACCGAGTGCAAGCTTTTGGCCGAGCCGACGCAGTTACAATCCGCACAGTCACGGACACATCCACGCACACTGTGCACGAACATGCCGCTCCCACGCACAAGGAACGCTTCGACCCGACACAGCAGGAGCAAGGAGTCCATCCCCTGCATCCCACCTGCGTCTCTGGGCAGTACACGGTCGCATTTGGTTCGCGTTTAATTCCCCTATCCACCACCCGGGGACGCGCCACGTGGCCCTGCGACAAGCGGCCCGAGATCCCTCTTAACAAGAGAGCCCGAAGGCTCTCTATCGAGGGAGATCCGTGGTCCGTGGATAAAGGACAAACAACAAAAATTAAAACTTCTTAGGAATTGCTCTACTTTCAACGGCAGATCAGGAGTTGAAGCACTATCAATTTGTGGGCCGTTCGAAGACATCTTAATAGTGTTTTTCAAACGTAATGCAGTCGCCACATTAACGACGCTCTTTAGGATATTCTGCCCATCTGAAGGAATAGAAACAAACAGCAGCGTACCTGCTTTTCGGCTGTTTCCATAAGGTTGCCTGTATTGTTTTGTTTATCAGCCGCCTAGTTTTTTTTTTCAATTGAAGCTGCTGCGAAACAGAACAGTCCTTGGAAGAGCGATTCCTCGTGTGTCTCTTGACTTTTCCATGATATGAAGAAGGTGGCAGTCGTTCAGTCGAATGAAGTCCACATAACAGTCTTGATTCTACACCATGATAAAAGCCGTTATTGTTGTTGCTGTTCGATAGCATCCCAAGATCCAAGGTTTTTGAACGAGGAATTATCTGAGATGAACACCATACCACTAACTTTCTATTGGGTAGTAACTTCAAGCAATTGTGTAGGCCAAACACACATTCAAGGACTCATGACATCCAGAAGGACATAAGAAGGATATCCGACGAATCCCTGAAAGGGAGTGGTTTTCTACATAATAGAGAAGTTTTAGTGGGAAACTCACAAACCAGAACAAATCTGAATGTCTTGCATCACCCGCTATGATAAGTTCAATTTTTGTAGTTTGTTGCACCGCTAAAATTTTTGATAGGGAAGTTGGTATCTCTATAAATCTTCACTCAAACCATATCTCAAACCATACTGATTATTTCTCTCTTGCTCGTATTCATTGCTGTACGGCGGCATTTATTTAGTGGCTCACAACAGCATATGGCTAAAAGGATATCTTTACCGTAAAAAGTATTGACGCACTAAACGTAAACGTTAGAAATAACAACACATTATAAAATTTAACAAGTTTATATACAAAATGTCGGCAATGATCTAGCGAACAGAATAGCATCACTTGTATTTTATATAGGCTTCTTTGCTGCGAATGCAGGGGCGAAGACGACGAGGAGAGGCATCGACGGTACGCCCAAGTATTCTTCGTCGATTTCGTTCTATGCTTTGACCAGATCACCCTTCACCGACTTCATACTTTTGTGGGAAGTAGCGTAAGCCGTGTTCTCCAAAACTTTCCATATAGACTAATTCTGCGGATTCGAATCCGGTCTATACAGAGGTCATTCCTTTGCCAAAATGAAGTCCTTCAAGTTGGCGCGGCAGCAGTCCTGAACAATCCTCGACTCTGTGCGGGAGTCGAATCCTGCTGGAAGAGATACGGCTCACTCTCTAGGTGCGATTCGAGCTAAGGAACGAGCTGCTTCTTTAGGGCGTCAATACATATTGTTCTACTGATTCATCTTCACTCCTGTATCCACGAAAATGAGAGGCGCTTGTGATGAATGCACAAATCATGATACTGGCCGGATGCGCCTTCCTTGCAGCAGGCCTCCCGTCAGAATTAGCACTTTGGATGTCCTTGAAGAGTATGTAACACTTTTGCATGTCGAATGCAGAAAAGTATTAAGTCACTGAAGGTCAAAGCATAGAACGAAATCGACGTGGACTACTTGCGGCGCACCGTCAATGCCTTTCCTCGTCGTCTTCGCCTCTGCACTCACAGCAAAGAAGCCTATGTAAAACGAGTGGTGCTATTCTGTTCGCTAGATCGTTGTTGACATTTTGTACACAAACTTATTAAATTTTATGATGTGTTGTTATTTCTTAACGTTTACGTTTAGTGCGTCAATACTTTTTACGCACCCTGTAATTAGTAACGGTGAGGTTAGTGCAACCACAGTTTACTCACAGTGTAGGAGGAGACCTCATGATCTTCAACTTGACCTGCCACCTCGATCATTACTACCGCCTCTGCTATGCTTACAAAGTCGCGCGGTCATAACAAGACCGCCGACACTGACTCTACAATGTTTACTAACCCTCGAGTGGTCATTCACCTATTGACACTGAAGTGCGGACCTCCACTGGATAATGTCCCTTCGAGAGATGGGATGTTATGCCATTCGCGCCTGGAAAGGCTGATTGAGTTCGCATGGTACAAGGCTGGCTATTTGACAACACGTCCTGGTTGCTTCGAAAATTCGAGTGGAATGGCATTACCGGAAGACCTCGGCTCATGTGATCAGTCAGGATGTGAAGAAATTGTAGCCTTCACACGTTGCCCATACTGTGATCGGTCTTACTGTTTTATGCACTTTGTGCGTATGTATATTTGGTGCTGAAGTTATTTCATAAATATTTTATAAAAAATTGCATTTGGCATATTTCGGACATTAAATTACGAGATGTCGACAAGTAATAAGAGTAACAACATCTTACCGCAGCAAACTCTAGAAAAAAAGTTCAGATATGGAAATCTCTATGAAAATCCGATACCATGATAAAAGTGCAAAAGCACGACGTAGCACGGGAACAGAACCGTTCACCTCACCAACATGAGGTAGCCCCTTTACCTCTGCGCCACCCAATCCACGAGACAACATGCTTGCGACGCCGTGGTAAGCTAGCTCTGCGGACCCTTAAGCATTGCACTCTCCTACTCGTTTGCCTCAAGGATTCGGCAAAAACAAAACAGGTTCTGTTACTATTTGGAGAACGGAGATTTTCCTTATAGCACTCGTTCTTACCGTTCCGGCGTACCGTTCAGACAGCTTCCTTGTAAGGGTTTTGTCCAAAGAATATTCATCCTCTTGCTCCAAATCTTCCACCTTCACTGGAGTGCCATGCGCTTTGTCGCAGTGGACCCTATGATAGCCTTTCTTTTCACATCAAGCTATTTTTTAATCATACCGCCTTTCTTGGAGTATAATCTGCCCGTAAGCCATGTGATTGGGGTCTCGTACTGGCGATCGTATAGGATGCTGCGCGTTGCGTGGGTGTAAGATTCCTAAGTGGAGGATCCTGACAGCAACCGGTTCTTTCAACTGCTCAAACACTTCAGAACAGGATGCTCACTTCATATGAGACAAACAGCATTACGAAGGAGTTTTTAGGGAAATTCCTTTTTTGCCAACAGCGTCCTCTGCATACAGGGAACGGTTTCACCAACGAGTAACCCGCGGGTAAAGGGGATAGCGATACCCACGATGAAGCCTGTGTCTCTGTCTCTTATCTTATCTCTACACCTCATACCACGTATACCCGTGAGTTTAATTGCTGATGAATCCGGCCCCAGGTGAATACTTAGGACGGCGTGATCATTAAGAGCAACTATCCCTCGGGACTCTTTCCTTGAGGCGTTGCCTTTCCCTTCCGTGTGCACAACCATGCAAAATGTTTCTTAGGTCTGCCTTTTTGTCAATTTGGATGGAGCGAATGTTCTGCAAAAGAGTGTTGTTTCTCTTTTTGTATTTCTCTGCCGAAGGAGGTCGCAAGGTTGATCAGTCCTTGCTGAGTTTCCTAACAATCCGACCCGTTCGTAGTCTCTGCACGCGTTAAAATTGCTCAACGATTTGGACATTGCTATCTACTCCATCAAGCACTTCGTACGTTTGAGCCTTTCGGCTATTGTTCAGACACGTAACGGAAACCTGAATCTACTATCAATAGGTTTAACCTCTGATCTACCCATTCTTGAGGGATTTTTAGGCTCCCAATACGAGGAGGGAAAGGATAGGCTCATCACGATTGGCGATTCTCGCAATCTTATATGGCACAGAAGCATGAACGCATCTAATCGCGAAGCTTTTCTTGAAAAACGCTGCTTCTATTTGTTGAGTTTTGGATATCACTTGGTAACCATTTGCTCCGGTCAGATAATCTTAGACATCGATAAAAAGAATTCAGTTCACACAATGTTTCCCGGTAATGCTCTTCTTGCACTTGGACTGGCTATTCATAACCTGAAAGTACTTCTCAGACGTTCGTTATCTAGGACCCGAACAGGATCCGCCCCACCACGCCCCCTGCAGCACTCCTTCTTCATTTGTTGGAAAGTGGAACAGCGGTTGCTATCCTTTTGGAGCAGCTTTTTTGGGGTCCTGTTGTGTTGCGAAGCACCACGTGGTTGAGGTCGCCCGCAGGTTCTCTGCAGGTGCTCCGGTCAGAGCGAGAGGAAGAGAGTGTCAGAGACGTGGAGCAGCACCAGCTGGCGGTGTCGTGGTGCTGCGATTCCGTGCTCCAATCGCAACACGCTCCGCGACGGAAGGAAGACCGCGTTGTAAGGGCAGGCACTCGCGGTCTGCGCAGGGCGCTCCGCGCGCCGTCCTCTCTCGGCGCTCTAGCCGTCTGCGTCTCTGCGGGCGCGCGCGTCATGGCCCGCTGTCTCCGCGCTCTCGCGCTCGGCGCTCGCGGTGCGCCGTGTGCCGGCGCCCCTCGAGCGCCGAGAGTGATCGATACCGCATTCATCGTCGCCGCCGGGCCATAGTCGGTCGCGTGCGGGCGAATTTTTCCATTTTTTGTCTCCGCTCGTTCCGTTCACATCCATTTTTGTTTCCGCTCGTTCCTTTCACATCTGGTGAGAAAATGCGTAACCTAAAAGGGCTCAATCGCTAAGGAAAGAAGGTATGCTTCAAGGGGCATGATTGCCTCGGTCGCTGCGGAAGCCATCCTTCGCAGCTACACACAGGGAATGCTAATTCACTCTTGTCTCCTCATTTTGACTGCAGATCCGCCTCCTACACAAGACTTTTCGGGCGAACGCATGAAACTGTCACCGTCAAATTAGGTGTTAGGTGTCGGGATTGCAATCACGGAACGGAATCTTCTTGCAGCTTCATGACTTGTAGAGGGGCTTAAATACTTTTCGGGTCGCAGAAGGATGCAAACAAGCTAACTGCAGGTTTCCATTAAAAAGTGGACGCCAGACATCTCTACAAAGGATGAAGCACTGATGTGCTCATCTGCTAGCCACCCAAGGTGTATCCTACGATTCCTACTATATATAAAGGAGTTAGCGATTGTCCGTCCGTCCGTCTGTCCGTCCGTCCGTCTGCTCATCCGTCTGGCCTTTCTTAGAAGTCGAGTAGCAGGCGTCCGTGTTCATACGATTTGCCACCCACGCTGTGTCAAGACTGTCAGAAGAAGTGTCACCGATGTCGCGCAAAGGGCGTTCGAGTTCAAAAGACATGCAGCAACCTCAACAGGTGTTCGGATTTAGAAGATGTGTCACCGACGTCCTGCAACAGGCGCTCGGATTCAAAAGGCATGTCAGCGATGTCGCGCATTGGGTGTCTGGGGTCAGTAGAGGTACTACGGGTGTCATGCATTGGGTGTCACGGTTCAGAAGAGGTGTCACCGATGTCATGCAAGTGGTGTCTGGGTTCAGAAGAGGTGTCACCCATGTCGCGCAAGCGGTGTCCGGATTCCGAACGCGTGTAATGGGAGACTACTAATGAGGATACCAGTAAGCGGGGGTCCAGTGACGGGTGGGAGGACCAGCGAAGGGAGGAAGGATGGCTACCAGTAAGAGCAGAACCTTTAATGGGAGCCAGTGAAGGGGGACCAATAAAGTATACCACTAAGATGAGGGTTGGGGCGGGGGTAATAAGGGGAGGGGGGGGGGAGAAGCGAACGGGAACCAGTGAAGTGGGAAAGTTTTGTGAAGGGGAACCGGTAGAGGGGGAACCATTAAAGGAGGACTAGAGAAGAGGGGACCATTGAAGGTAGGACCAGTAGTGGTGGCCAGTGAAGGGGGAGGGACCAGTAAAAGGGATCAGTGAAGGTGAGACCAGTAATGGGGGAGCTATGAAGGGGGTGGGGCAGTAAAGGAGGGACCATTAATGGGGACCAGTGAAGGGGACCAATAAAAGGTACCACTTAGGTGAGGATTTCTTTTTCCTTCATTTTTCTTCCTGTCTCTGCGGGGCACATGGGTTGTGCCCTACTGTCCCGCTTTCCTCTAGAAACAGTTTTTCACTGTAGCGCCAGTAAGAGGACCTAGACGGGGTGTTCTATTCTTGGGGTTTATGGTGAAGCCCCCAACCAGACGTTTGGCGGCCGTTAGGCCTTCTTTTAAGTTCTGGGGTCAGAAGTTTATCTGGGGTCAGAAGTTTATCTTTCGGAGTCCTTCTTTTAAGTTCTGGGGTCAGAAGTTTATCTGTTTCGCACCATCTCATTGCACCAAACGTGTTCTCAGATCCGAATAATCCTCCTAAGCAAGTCTACTAGTGGTAAGACGTCAAATAAGGGCGTGTCCGTGATTGCACTCCCGACACCTAATTTCAATTTCACGGTGACAATTTGATGCGTCCGCCCGAAAACGTCTTGTGCCTCCTACTTGCTTCCGTTTCGTGCAAGGGAAGGATCTCCAGGTGTTATGTGAAATGGGATAAAGACAATTTTAACGCGAGTGCGGTGGTCGCGCTACACCTGTAGTCCCTTCCACTGCACAACTTTGTGCTCGCTGACGCGGAGGAGAGAACATAACACGGCAGTGTTATTGTTTGCTTGTGTTCATCACTAGCAGTATGTTTCGCTTCTATTTTTCTGCGTTGTTGGGTTTTTGTAATGTAGCTCCTATAAGGCCGCCACCGCCGTTTCCCCCCGGACTCGCTGGGAGTTCCATCAGCCGCAGCCAGCTGCACGTTGAGTCTGGCGATCCACCCGGATCCCCGGGTATAAAGGCGTATGCGGACTCAACGTCTGGATCGCCGGCCGTGTGGTTTCAGCTCCGGCGCCTCCCCGCCCTTGAGGAGCTCCTAAGCCTCGATCCTCCCTTTTCCTTTTCTCCTCCCCCCCCCCCCCCCTGAGGCCTTATATCTGTGACTTCTATTCTGTCCACATGTGTTCCTGTTGTTAATAAAACCTTCGTGTTATCGCTATGTTTTGTCATGTAAGGGACTAAGAGGCCGTAATGAACGAACTGTAAATAAACCTGAGGGGACAGGTTTATTACATGGAGGTCCCGGTTAGGGTTTTTAAAATAGACCTTAGTGAACGAACTCCTCCCCTTACCACTCCTTCTATTTCAGTAGTTCAAAATTCTTCCAACTAATTTCTTGATCCGCTAAAATCACAATATTCTGTGCGAAAGCTAAATTTGTGACATTCCCACCTCTAATGTGCCAAAAAACCTCTCCTCTTTTTCCTTCGTCTTATACGAAGTAGAAGCGCATGAATTGCTCCCTCTAGCACGAAGCTAACCAAAAATTGAATAAAATCTCATATCTTTATTTCTGAGCAACAAATGAAGTCCTGGCCAGGCCGCACCACACCTCGTGCAATAAAGGTATTCAATGAATAATGATGGTGTCGAAATAAGCGCTGTAACGTTCAAATTCTGTCCAAGTATTAATGCAGAAAAAGTTTAGTATTCTAAGGAATGTCACACATTAAAAAATTAATTACTAACGAGAAAATACAGCATCACCCTTTTAGTTCCTCATAGCGCTATAGTCTATGTTTTATTAATATCTTTTCTTCCTTGCGTCTTTCGCAATCGTTTTTACGCGGCAGTTGTCTTCATAAACCCAGTTTCTACTCCAAGAATAGACCCCGCACATATCCTTCCTAATGTATTACAGCCCGATACTTGCGCAACTCCACATCGTGCTCCACGCGCTATTAATCCTCTCCCCCCGGCCAACTGCTAGTACCTAATATTAGTATCTTTCCCTTCCCGCTACAGCGATTAGTTACAAATACGCCGCTGTTTCGGAGCGCCCGACGCGCCGCAAGCGCAACTAATCTCCCTGTCCGCGGATGCTCAACAGTTGCCTGGCGGCTACAATCCCATGCCCCATCCATCACACGCCAGACGGTACCGCGCCTGTTGCCCCACACCCCAAAAACTTCTAAATGTGCCGGTCGTTAATCTCCTGGCGCGACTAATCCTCCGCTACACCTTCACCCCTCCCTCCGCTCCCTCTCTTCTTATCCCCACTACCTCCCGAACTGCATATAAATCCCAGACGGTCTTGACGCAGCTCATTCCTCCAGTTCAACGACCGACCGTCTGTCAGTCGTCGCCAGCACTCCCACAAGCATCAAGACGCAAGGAAAGGGTGAGCTCGCTTCCAATATCCCTTTTGGCATAATAGTCCCTCACTTTGAGGAAGACCAGAACTCTACGTTATTTACTCTTACTTCAACTTTAATTATTTCTCATCTCCTCCATACTCATATTTCTCACACTTGTTCCCCCCTCCAGATTCCTCAATAGTAGACCCCTCATATTAGCCCATTAGATATCAAACTGTCTCTCAACTTTGAGGAGACCCCTAAGAGACCCCCAACCCAATGTGAGCGTGAGTCTCCAAGACTTCGCTATAATTTTAAGCGTGATCAACTCTTTGCCAGTCACTTGACTGACGAAGACTCCACACTCACCTCTCTCCAGAGCCCCCCTGCCGAATCGGACGACGATTTCGACACCCCTAATAGGCAAGAACTTCTAGATATTCTAACAGAAAAATATAAGAATACTCCTAAAGCATCGTAGATCGATGGAAAATAGACCAAATATTTCCCAAGATCATATGTCCCTAACTTCTCCCGCATCCTTATACTTCTCTTGTAAGCTGCTAGATAACCGCATAGACAAATTCTCCGGAGATTCAGATAAGACCTTCGAAGAATTTTTAGAGCATTATACTGAGTTAGTTGACCGCTTAGGAATTCCTCTCGAGCACGCTAAATCCCTTATGCCCCTTTACCTCACGGGAGGTGCTAAGCTGAAGTTCTATAGCCTCTCTGACGCTGAGAAAGCCAACTGGGAGACTATGACCCTAGCTTTAGCAAAAAATTCAAATCCCAAGCAATTCTCAGTAACATAAGAGATGAGCTCCACAACATCAAGCAGGGTAAAGATTCGGTTGGCGAGTTCGCTCAAAAAATTCTGAATAAAACTAAGGTAGCGTTCCAAGGGGAGGATAAGAACATACCTCGCAAATTAGCAATTGACTTCTTTATCAAGGGACTAGCCCCAGATATTCGCAAGGCCATACGCCGTCTCCCTGAAATAGAGGATTTTGATTCTGTAGTAGCAAATGCAGAGAAAGAGAGTCGTATCCTAGACCAAGAGCGTCACTAAAGAGGACTTTAAACTCATCGATAGCCTTAATTCTTTGGCTATAAGCGACAAGGTCCAGACCCTCCAGAAACAGGTTAACACCCTCAGCAATAATAGGGTCATCTCTATTAAGCCCCCTAATCAGTTCTCCAGTCCTGTTCGTGGTCAAAACCGCACTTCCAGAGGACGGCCCTACCAAATCCAAAGAAATTATTATCCGCGATCTTCGGGGCAGAATCGCAACCCTATCGCCCTAAGCGATTCTCCTTTAGATCTTCGCCTAACTCTTGGAACTTCCGTAGATTTTTCCAACCCTCTCAGAGGCAGAATTATATACCCACCTATAATCCCTCTTATCCCCAAAATTACCCACAGCTGCCTTCCTTCACCCCCAATCAGCAATTGCAGCAATCCAGCGCTCCACCCAACCCTAGGTTTCCTCAATTCTCCCCCTGGGAGAGTCGAGCTTCCAGCTATGCGGTACGACACCTTTCTTGAGCCCACTCCTCCTCCCATCCCTAATTAAGTGCTCTGTCACAATGGACGAACCCATGCTCAGAACCGCTGTACAGCTGTACGTTAAACGGAACAATCCATTGCCTACCCAGGCCTTTAATTGTTATAGAGATCTTATCAAAGTAGAAGCCTATAATTTTCTTTATATCCGTACTACCCGCACTATAATTGGCCGCCAACGTATTGGTCTCTCTTCTAGTGATTGTAGACAATCTTTTGAAAGCAATTCTATGTATGGTCACCCCCTCACCACTATCTCCTCTGGACTCCGGATGACATCAGAAATCGAGGAACTGGATACATCCCTCCCACTATGGGGAAAAACTTTTTACATGAGGAGCTTTTATTCGATAGAAGAAGGCGAGATTGCCTCATTAGATGGGACAATTGTGTCCAGTTCATTAGGGCCCATAGAAAATTGCACACTATCAAGTGGTGTGTGCATAATTCCTGGAGGAACACTGGTCTGGGAACCTACACCAGATCCCCCCGTATGCCAGTATAATCAAATAGGCACTTACGATGCACTCGTAACCCTTCTTTACTTAGTCATCGATACTCATGAGCTCACTTTTCAATTTAATAGCGATTACTATCTCGAATCCAAATTACTTAAGCATTGCCTACTGCCACAGACCTATCTTACGACCTCTTACCATATGTTAGGTTTCCCCAATATCCCCTCCAACATTATGCTACGCGATTATCTACTCGAAAACTCCTCGATTTATCGCAATAAGAGGAGCGCTCACTATATAGTCGACGCGGATCGAAACAGTCACGATATGAGAAAATCGCGAAGCAGACACCTCCTCTGGCACAAACCTTGTTCGTTAAACCACTAGAGGAAATCCCATTGCCAGAAGGCCAATAAAGAATACGCGCCTTTTAAACGAAATAATTAGATGGAATGTAAATAACGAGGACTTTCATCGGAGCAAATATTATGCGAAGGAAGACCCTAGAGTGAGCACCCTGAGAACAATCCGATACGCCGAATACCGTTACTGCCAGCTTTCGCACCTTCGATATATCAAATCTAAGCGCCCTTTAAATTATGCTGAGTCCACAATACATAGGGACCTCACCCAGGGAGTCACAGACATATTTGACGATTACTTAACTGAGGAATTTGGCCCTTTAGGCCTACAGCTTACAAATTCTGGATTACAAGATAGAGAAAAAGAGGTACCGTATTTTGAACATGCCGATTTACTTCTGCTCACGTATGCAAATAAAACCACTGCATCGCCAACCCTTCCCCTCCAATCACTTCACGAGCCCCCGCCACCACACCCCTTCCTCGAAGAATGCCTTTTACAACGGGGCTTCCACCATATGTTCGTCCGTTTCCCGCAGAGTCGCGTCCTACCTCTTACAGGCTTACCATAGCTATTACAACACCTTATCCCTATATTAGGACCTCTCCGCGACCGGAAACCACCCCCGTCCGCTATTTCCACCAATTGATGCGCACCACGTTGTCCCGCCTATCTCAAGTAATTTTGCAGCCCTTTATGACGAGATTAGTATGGACAATCCCGAAGCACTCCAAATGACCAACTACAATGTGAATATAGACCAAATTTCTCCTACTATGGTTCCCCCCGAACCCCCCGGACGCACTCGTGCAATTTCCTCTTTAATATCCCATTACGGCACACGTTTAACAGCATCTGTATAAGGCAATATTTAAATACCCAGAAAATACATTCTTTGAGCGTAATTGATCCCACTTGGACAGCCCGGACTCTTCTCAATCGCAATGACGTTTCCGCTATTACCGAAAATGGAGCACTTTTGGTAACTCGATGTAAACCCATTTATGCCACTGTTTTACAGATCATAAGGTGAATAACACCTGTTACTCCCTACTCCCGGTTCAAGTTGAGGAGCGCTTGTTTTTCTCCATCCCAAATTCCGACGATCTTTTGCACTTTTCAGCCGAAGTGGCATGCCCTTACATGCACCCTGTCACATTCCCTCCTAATACTTTAGAGAAAGCTAACTCTAAGCCATTTATCTTTAATGCTCCTTTTCTATATCACCACATTACTGAGAATTTTGCACATTCTATCCAATACCAGCTGCAGTTCTTGCAGCAGGAATATGGAAAACTCGAAAATCGTCTAAGAAAACGTGGCATTTTGGAAAACACGTTGAACCAAATTGAAAGTATGGGTGGCTCGATCACTGAATCTGTTCGCACAGTCTATGACTCTACCACAAAGAAGCTCTCAGATGGCGTTGAGAGTATTCGATGGTCAATACTTTCTCTAGTCATGTGGATAACAATTCCGGCCTTGGTAGTAATGATCGCCGTATTCTTTTGCTTTTACTACTCCAAGTTCTGCCTGATTCGTAGAGCCAGTAGAACGGCAGCCACTGCTCTTGCCGATTTTGCTCATACACTTGCCCCTGTTGCCCCCAAGCGCGCACGTAACCGAGAAATTAACTCCATCAAAATGGAACCTAGTGCACCACCTCCCCAACGTCTTTTTATCCCTCGTGTATATACCCTCCTCTCCTCAGTAGAGAGAAACAATTGCTCTTTACCGTATATACAAGTCCTTATCAACGATACCCCTATTATAGCATTATTTGACAGTGGAGTGTCGTTATCCTATATGCGGATGACATCACTCTCTACATTGAAAGCAAGTCATAGGGTATCACGTTCCAGCTGTGCTCCGGCACGAGCTGCGAATAGTAGCCAAGTCACCCTAATAGGAACGGTAATACTACCAGTGGAAGTAGGCTCTCATTCTATTAATCATCTTTTCCATATTTCACCCGACACTGAAAGCACAGTTCTTTAGGATCTGACTTTATCCACAGTCTAAATGCCATTGGTTCGCAAGTAACCCTTGATTTATATAATAATACCATTACGATTTGTTCACAAGTCCATAGGACAATTCAGGTAAATAGCGTATCACCTCACATTTTTCCATATTACAATGTCAGGGTATCTCACGCGGTTCTCCTGTCGAAAAGAAGTAAGAATTTTATTGCAGTATATATCGACGGCCAGCTCCCTACTGGAACCGACTCTTTCCTACTAGAGGACAATTTACGTGAATCAGAATCCCTCTATGTAGCTGGACGATGTCTCTCAACTCCCGAAAATGGCCAATGTCCCATAATGGTCCTAAACCCCTCAGCTTCGGATATAATGCTTTATAAGAATATGAGTATCGCAAAAGCCTCCCCCATACCGCCCTGCTCCGGCCAAGTATCAGCAGTCGAGACAAACCAATTTAATTACTATATTCCACCTGAGGCCGACTGGGAATCTGCCGTGCCCAAGTTCCCTATGGACTACCCCCCTTCCTATGATATAGCCCAGGAAGTCGATCTAACCCAATCGGACCTAACCCAAGCTCAAAAAGACACCCTTTTGGATATCATCCGAAAACATAGTAATGCCTTCGTAGGTCCCGATGGACACCTAGGTCATCATAATGGACCTATACGCCACCGCATTGATCATATCCAAGATGCGACTATTCCCGCTAGAAAAATCTATCGCGTCCCCTTGGAAAAACGACAGGAAATTGAACGTCAGATAGTCCAAATGCTTA